>CM036247.1:36454085-37054085 GCA_020698575.1 Bostrychus sinensis
GAAATGATTATCCATCAAAGACAGTGAATATATTCAGTCCACTGCAGTCAGTCCTGAGGCTGGGCTCTCATATTGACTTTTGCGCAGTTCTATGGGGAAAAATCCAGGTGGAGATGACAGAACAGCATCTATGCTCATGCAAAATTCTAATTTACATATCAGATTTGTGGCAGCAGTTATTGTTACTTTCTCGCCCACTAAAAGCAGATGCTATTTTTAAGCTGCACTCACAATTTTAGCACCCATCTTAGGAAATATGGCCTTATATGTTTTATGGAAGTGGTGCAGGTTCAGTAAATGAAATGTGATCTGTATCATGTTACAATACAAATGAATTCATATTTTTACATAGCACAGCTGTAATAAGACGCAAAGACATAAACACAGACACTATCCACTATTCTCACCCCAAACTTCTGCAGGTCCATGGCTATGCCGTAGTATGCGAAGCTGGTGGAGAACCTGCCACGACAAACAGTGTTGTTAACATACTTACAGAGTTCTCCCTGCTCTGAGTTCAGTACCTTCCTATAGGCAAACTAAGCAGCTGCATAGGGCCCCATTGACATTAGAGGGCCCCAAGGCTTATCCATTACTAGCATATATGAGTAATTTGCCAACTGTCTTTGATTACTTTTTTGGCAAAGTTTTAAAGATGTTTTAAGTATAAAATAATAAATAACTATTAGGGATATACCGATACCAGTATCGGGTATCGGTACCGATACCATGTCCAAGTACTCGTACTCAGTATTTATAAAAGTGGCCCGATACCATTTTACAGCGCTGTCACGTGACATTCCCCTCTCAGCTGAGCAGTGAGAACCGAGTGAAAGGATTTCAAAGTGAACTGTACAGAGATAAAAGCAAAGCTGGCTCTACATTCTGCTCAACCAGACTTATCCCAAATCATACGTGAATCCTGAAACTTAAGCAGTTGTCCTTTTGTTGTCTAGTTGTCCCGAAAATGATATAAGCGCAGAGTCTGATGCAGTTGTTGTCTGATAAAACATAAGAAGTACTGTTGCTAATTGTGTTAGCTCCTGTATGTCTTGGTGAATCTCTGCTGGTTATGCGCAGATGCTCAACCTGTCTTTAAAATGATTTTAGCAACTAAATAGAGGAGAATCTAAGCTTTAAAATGAGGTATAACATGTCCATATTGAGCAAATTGTAGCCATGGTTAGCTGTGTTCAAACCACTCTGATGTAAAAACAACTTAGCATCGCAGAGCGGGGATAGACAGCAAAAAGACGACAGGTATGGGATGAATGAAATATAGTAGTGGGACTGTATAAACTATAAAGTAACCCCTATACAAGTACTCGTATCGGTCCTCAGTATCGGCGAGTACTCAAATGGAAGTACTCGTACTCGTATTGGTTTGAAAAAAGTGGTATCGGTGCATCCCTAATAACTATTGTCTCAGTGCTTGTGCAAAATTGAGTTTTTTTTCTCAAAAAATATTATGGATGTTTCATTGGTTTAATCCTATATACTGTGCATTACAGGTCATAGTGTCTTAGCAGACTATATTTACATGGATTGAATAGGATAGGCTAAAATAAGCATTTGCTTCACCCTATTCCCTTTTTGGTTATTTATGTATTTAGTTCATTGTGCTTTATTCTAATTGCTGTGATATATGTGACATAGACCAATCATTCATTCATTCATTCATTCATTCAATATTCTGGTTATAATATCCTGCTTGGTTATTGTTGCTGAAGGTCTATCTAAAAGTGGTGTCCAATGCAGTCTGTATATTAATTCCTGTTTACCTGGGCCCGTCTTGCTGAGTTTGCAAATCAAAAATATTTCAAAGCATTCATCCCCTTAGAAAAATAGTCAGTGTTTTATTCAAATTAAATTAAAATGTTACATAGTGAAATTTAAATGGTCTAAAAAAATGAGAGGCTTGGCCCCCAAACCTATCCTGCTTAGGGCTCCGAAATCTACAGGACCGGCACTGTCTGAGCTTGGATGTGATTATGGCTCTCACCAGACTACGACGAGACACACGGAGATCCGCCTCATGGCTCTGGTCCGGATTAGGTCCACAGCTGTGAATGTGGACTTTTTGGACTCCATTTCCTTCTTCATGTGCGACTGTAGCACCTGGATCACACAACAGACTGGCTCAGAGAGGGCAGGTAAAACTGAAGCCCCCAGGGGGCAACACCCAAAACAGCAAACTCCACATCCTCTGGAGTCACCAGGCTCACATACACCATTCACTACTGCAGTGCTGAACCTCTTGCTGCCACCGTACTATCACAGTTATTCAGAGTATTCATATGCAAATGACATCTGATTTCTTTTACACAACTCATCCCCTCGCTCCTGTCAGTCCACTCTGACTCTGCATTAACTGGTCTGAGGTCGACATTCTGACTCTCTGTCACATGGATTGTGAATTTACCACAAATAATTCCACAAAATGTTTTAAATGCCCGGTGTTATCACAGATAAAATCAAACTCCAAAGACTATAATTTATTTATCTAAACTTCACCTTTTTCTTTGTGGACATAAGAGAACTTTTGAACAGATGGACAAAACTCACACTTTTACTAAAGGCCGTATGTGTACAATAAAGAAAAACAATGTTAGGTCTACAAAACAAAACAACAAAACAGCCTTTCAGTCAGCATTTGAAATGATATGTTAACAA
Source organism: Bostrychus sinensis (assembly GCA_020698575.1). NCBI lineage: Eukaryota > Metazoa > Chordata > Actinopteri > Gobiiformes > Eleotridae > Bostrychus > Bostrychus sinensis. The sequence goes on from CM036247.1 coordinate 36,456,759, forward strand.
TCATAAAGAAAATAGATTTTTTTTCCCCAAATTTGCATATTTATACTCACAACATTATGGCTTTTCTTTTAAAGAAATTGCATATTTTATGTCAGGAACAAGTCCCCATAAACAGAGCTCTTCCTCTTCATTCATTTTTTTTGGTGAATGTTCATTCTTTTCTTTTTGACTGATTGTTTTGACAATTTTTGTGGATTAAGGCTATTGACCCCAAGATGTTTTTAATGTTGTATTAGGGTCATTTCAGCAAAGGACGATTCTTAGGACTGCTGTTTTTGTACAGTGCAAATATAAGCATTTGTGTATGGTTTACAGTAAGAAAATACTCATTCATTATAAAATATATTGTATATGATTTTTCATAATCATCACACAAAATAAATAAATCCTTGAAATAATTTACTGTGTTATATTATTAAAATAGATATGATATATTATTATAACAATATCCTCACCTCTTAAATATAAATACTGAAATAGATACCCATTTCTATCAAATTCTAATGGATGTTGGACTGTAGAACCCACACTGTATCAATCCCTCGACCTCAGCCTGAAAATATACTGATCAAACTAATTGTAAAGACAAACATATGCAAGCTATTTCCCCTATACATCAATTAATTCCATAAATACTCAAAGCCAAAGAAATACTCTCAATTCTCTCCATCTCCACTTACACCTCTCTGTCATTACCCTAAACTTCCCTTTCTGGAAATTAGCCTTGGCACTGTTTGAGTAGCTGCTCTCACATGACATTTGACTGTCTCCAATAAATAAATACAACTAGCCATCTGACTTTAATACATCCAGTTTAAAGAAACCATTAAAAAGAACAGTGATAATGATTTTCACAACGCCACTTGTGTTCATTTTGACTACAAAAACTTCTCAGATTTACTAGATCTTCTCAAATTTACTAGATCTTTTCATCTTGTGACAAAATAACAGACCTATACATCCGGTAATAACAATACATTCATCATGTCAACAAACTCCAAACCCAACTCAGTCACACAGAACCCATGAGGTGCATCCCTTGAGTGCTGAGGTGACAGCACCTCCACATTTCTTCTGTTTTGTTACACATGCTGACATGAAATATTAATTCATTCTACCTTTTGATGAAGAAACCACCAGACAAAGTAAACTATTTGCTAATGCAGTGACGTGCACAGACATTTTTGGGGGCAGGTGCTCAAGCCCATTCAAAAGGGGGACTTACAGTATCGGAAACTTTTACTTTACTGTACTTTACCATAATGTATAGGCTACACAGTATATTCTACTTCATTAGAATGTTATACACCTGAATGCAGTGGCATAGCAGGAAATAAAGCTACAGAAAACGATAAATAAAGATAAATAAAGAAATAAAAAGCTAATTTCAATAATATTAGTATAGTTTACACATTAACAGCATTAACAATGCCTATAAGATATCATGCAGAAATTTGACCTGGACCCTGCTAACGTGAGCTGCGCAGCCCCTCCCACAGCGCCACGGTGTCCTCTCTCCCCTCTGCCCTGACTGCTCCTGTAGCCTCTCTACACTGGGCTCTTTACAGATAAGTGTCTGGACTTTGTAAAGCTAAGGACCATTGACAAGGCTGTTTTACTGTGGTAAAAACAACACCAGAGTTACCTCTACTGTCAGTTTTTTCATCACTTCCTGTTTGCCATTGATCCTTGCCACACGTTGGAGAGTCTTCAGAGCTTCATCAGAACGATGGTTTATAAGCTGCCAGCGTGCCGACTCACTGTACCACCTGACCCAGGACGACAGAACTGTATCAGTAATCACAAGAACTGAGAAACACAGAAAATACTGGAGAACAAACCAACCAGCTGTAGGCGAAGAACAGGAAGTGAGGTGCACAGACCACCACCTGCAGCTTCCTCCAGTCTCTCAGCCAATAGGCTAACCCCGCAAGTATCATCTGACCAAAGGTGAAGAAGAATGAAGTGAGAGTCCCCACCAGAGTGCGAGCCTTGGTGGGGATCCACTCCACCTCTGACAGAACAAAAAGGTGTCAGAGATTTGAACAGGTTTTAGCTGTACTTGAGCTGCTTTGAGTTGGATTCTTACTAAGTGAGACTGCATTCAGGATGATTCCAGACACTGCCATGCCACTGAGGAACCTGAAGATGCAGTAGGTGGCATAAGAAGGTAATAGGGCAGAACTACAGCCCAAAATGGCCAACTGCAGGTATGACCATATTAGGACTGACCGTCGTCCAAATCTAAAAGACAGATACGTATGTTAATGTAGTAGTACTGCCAACGATGGGCCTATGGTGGGCTGCAGTTGTTCCAACCTGTACACAGTATTTGTAGTGATATCTTAGTGTAGTGTGGTTGTACTAACTTGTCTGACAGTCCTCCATAGATGATGGCGCCCGTGAGGACCCCTCCCATGTAGATGGTCTGGATCATCTGCTTCAGAGGCCGACGGGAGCAAACCAAGCCCCACTACAAGAATTTATTGGACAGAAAATTCTATTAGTTATAAATATATTGTATTAAAATACCATGGTTATATAGTCTCTGTCTCATGGGCAGGTTCTGTCCTGTAACCAATATAAAAACAGATGGATTTTAAAATAATTTTTCACACTGCATGACAGCAATGTGAAAGCCAAATCTAGTGTAGCACCCAAGACCAGTCTTAAGACCACTTTTCACAGTGTTCCACAGGCCAGTCGAGACATCTTCTCAGGGGCCTCTTCCCGGTGGGACTTGCCCGAAACACCTTCCCAGGGGAGGGTGCAGGGGGCAGAACATGGTCCTCTCTGACTCTATGTCCCCAACCTCCTTCAGAATTTTGTTGAAGTTTTGCTGGAGGTGGGAGTTGAAGACCTCCTTAGCCAAGGGCTCAGCCAGATGTTCTCAAAATATGTTCTTCACAATATGTTTGGGTCTGCCCAGTCTGTTTGAATCTGCTTATGAAGAATTGCTGTAAAGGTCCAGCCAGACTTCTTGAGAATGAGTGTGATGGCAAGTAGTTTAAAGTCAGAGGGAGTACCAGAGTTGAGGGATAGGTCTATAATGCCCCGAATCAGCAGGGTGAGGGAGGGCAGACATGACCAGCAGGGACAGGATAGGATCCAGGGGGGTGGGTGGAGAGTGTGGTGGAGCTGGCTTGGCTGCCTGGTAGGCCGAGTGCATGGTAATCACACCCAACACTGGCGTAGTTGTGAGAAAGTCACTTCCAGACCAAATTGGATCTCGGTCAAGTTCCTCTCTGCAGAGATGAAGCTACAAGTCCAGGTGGGTGTTATAGTAGCAAATTAAAATAAAGTTATAATATGCTACCAGTGACCTGGGTTCACCATTATGTCCACCTCCAAATGGCCACCATGGGAGACCCACATCCTGTTATGGATGACTTGTGTGGGACTTGTGGGGCCCCTGGCCTTGATTCTTAAAGTACTGTCGGCCCTCTCTGGCCCTACTTTGCCAAGTTGCATACAGTTGAGCTCCAAGGTCTCCTGGGGCCACAGAGGGTGCACGTTGTGAGATGGCCTTCATTCCCTTCTGTACATGATCAAATGGCTTTGCTGAAGTGGGAAGATGGGCCCCCTGAGCCTGTTGCAGCATTTTGCTAGCATTGGAACCAAACATAGCAGATGGTACACTAGGAGAGGTCAGTCTGTTCTCACCTCCAAGCTGTGACTGAGACAGCCAAAAATGTTGCCTAGCCACCCAGAAAGAGGCTATGGCCCTTCTTCACCATGAGGATGGAAACCTGCTGTAATTCAGTTGCAATGTCCGAGCCCTCTTTACCCAGCTGTTTAGCCATCTGCCTGCCAAGACACATTTAACTTAGCCAACATGGCATCCATTGTTTTTGTGTTCCTACTAGGACAACAATGCCTGATTGATGGGGGACATGGGCCCACAGCCAATCCTTTCCTGGCCATAAACAGAAGCCGACTGGCTTCTGGCACATCCCTGGCCAGTGTTGGGATTCTAATGCATAACAAATTCTTTTGTTATGTGGTCATCTAAATCAGCCAGCACAGAAATTTGTTTTAACTGACGTGACTTATTGCCTCATCAAAGAGGGAGGTGGCCCGAGCAGGCTCTGAAGACATATCTGTTCCCACTACCTGCATTCCCAGTACCTGCTCTTGAAACTATCATCTGACAGTGAGAAGATGGTGCCCTTGCCTCTACACCTGTCCGTAACTCTGTGTGCCCCATCCTAGAGGGAGTTCCTTACTCTCCAACCCGGAGCACACTATGTAAATTTCACCCACTGACAATGAGCTTCCAGAATCTCATCTGACACTGCAGGTGGGGAGAGGCTGATAGACTATGGAGGACATACCCATAAGGGGTTCTTCTGTGTGAGAAGGGCCAAGCCTCCCTTGGATAACTGCTCTGGTGCAGCAGACAGATCTTTTTTGAGAGCATGCCAGTAACCTGGCCTCTCGTACCCTGGCTGACCATATGATAAAAATCATACAGGAGGCAGGATCACTGCAGGCTACTTAAGCATGGTCTTGATTAACTGAGTAATCAAATAAGAGATACACTTGTGTCCCTGCATATTTTAAAAAATAACACACATCTGTGGTTTTGGCCCTGTCCCAATACCCGCACTACACACTTTGTTGCAGTGCACATTTTCTAAAAGTGCATGAAGTGCGTGAGTGCATGAGTGTGCAGGGGGGCTAAAAGGGAGAATTGGGACAGTCCACACTTCTTGGACACTCTATGAAACACTGTGCTATGAAAGTCACCAGATAAAAACATTTAATAGAATAAACACTGCTGTCTTTTAGCAGTGTGTTTGCTAAACTGCTGCTGGATTTATCTGAAAATTAATAACAGTTGAAAAGTGGATGATTTTGTCACAGAAAGATCAGACATGTTTAATGTTTTAACAGTGTTGTTACCTGGACAATAGGCACATTCATTTAAAATTTCCATCAGTTGAGCTGTTAATGCGTTACTTTACATTTTTGCCAGTTAGTTGTGCAATAGGTGGGGGCAAGATGGCGCCAGTGTATGCGGCTCGTTGTCTGTCGCTGCCAACTTATATTGTGTTTTTATTGTTTCTGACTCTAATTGGTCGAAATGTCAAGCCTCTGCTGGTGTACAATCGTCAAACACTGTTGGATCTTCAGCTTTCTGCTAACGATCTGGTGTATAATACGCAGGATGGACATAAAACATTGCCCCCCGTACTATCGGGGATACCAGCGCACCTTTTCCGCGTACCTGTGCCGCCCCTCCAGAAGTGCTGTGGTCATTGCGGCAAGCGCGGCGGGAGGCTGGTGAGGCGGGAGGCCTGCTTGGTGCGGGGTTCTGTGGCTTCTATGTGTGAATACGGATCGATTCATCGCCTGTTCCCTTCGCGGCACTCGCTTGAGCCGGTCAACTCTTGGTTGGTACCAATCATCAGCCCTGATGAGCTGATCCAGCCCCACCATGGGGCTGGATCAGCGTGGGGCTGTGGACTACCAACTCCCCGGTTCCTGTCAGGTTTGGCCTGGTGAATGCCAGGTCATTGGTGAACAAAACTTTTATCCTTAAGAATTACTTTTTATCCAGCGTTTTGGATTTTCTCTGTGTGACAGAGACATGGGCGACTGTTGGTGAGTCTAGCGCCTTTACGGAACTCCCGCCTCCAGATTGTAGCTACTTTAACTTGCCACGCACGTCGGGCCGAGGTGGAGGTGTAGCCATAGTTTACAGGAGTGTGTATAGGTGTAAGCAGGTCTCCCTCCCCACCTCTTTTTCCAGTTTTGAACTGTCCTTATTTGAGCTGGGCTGCTCTCACTCTGTGCTTTGTGCAGCGATCTATAGACCACCCAAATACAGTAAGGAGTTCATAAGTGACTTTGCTGATTTCCTGGCTGAGATCATGCCAAAATATGTCTCTCTCCTTATCCTTGGAGTTTTTAATATTCATGTGTGCTGCCCGGACGAACCTATGGTCAAGGACTTCCTAAATCTCGTTGATTCTTTCAAATTAGTACTGTCTCTGTCTGGACCCACGCAAGAGCGTGGACACACACTTGATTTGGCTTTATCTTATGCCTTGCCTTTTTTTTAATTTGGAGGTTTGTGGCGCTTTATTTTCTGACCATATGCCTGTGGTGTTTGATGTTACTCTGCCTTGTTATGCTGTCAAACCTCACTATCCTGTTAAGCGCACTCATGTCATTAACCCTTCTACTGCCGCTCAGTTCTCTGCCTGTTTTATTTGTGATTGTCTCATTCCTGTCTCTGTACAACAACACAGATGAGCTAAGCTCTTGGTTTCATGACACCTGTCAGACAGTACTGGACATTGTGGCTCCACTTAAGATCAGGCAGCCCAAAACCAAAACTGAGCCCTGGCTGAATGATAAGACCTGTGCTGTGAGGCGCGAGTGCCTTAGGGCAGAACGCAAGTGGAAGGACAATCTCCAGGTGTCCTTTAAAATTTTGAGAGATTGCTGGCGTCTTTATCAGTCCACACTAAAGGAAGCAAAAACAAAATACTTTGCAAAATTATTGTGTCTAAAGGTCACGAACATCGTGTGTTGTCCAAGTCAATTACGACTATTCTCAAGGCCCCTCAAACTGCCTGTTTTGAGGCCTCATCTGAAATTTGTGAATGTTTTCTGCACTTTTTTGTTGACAAGGTCATTGTAGCTAGGGCTCAGATCGCACACCCCACCTTTGACCCATCAGCTCCTCCCTCATGCTCTGCTCTCTTCCACCAGTTTGAGCCTGTCACCCTCTCTCAGGTTCAGGAGGTTGTTAGGCACTTGAAGCTGTCAGGTTCCCCACATGATGCTGTTCCCCCTCAATTTTTTAAAGAGGTTTTCCCTACACTAGGGTTATCTGTTCTCACCATTATAAATGCCAGTATAACCTTAGGGGTGGTTCCCAAAAAATTTAAACATGCAGTTGTTCAGCCACTGCTCAAAAACCTGGGCTGGATCCAAATGTTCTTGCACACTACAGGCCAATCTCCAATTGCCTTTTCTCTCCAAAATTTTTGAGAAAATTGTTTTTAGTCAGATAATTGCACTTTTAAGGGTTTTTAATGACATTCTTTTAGCCTCAGATTCTGGTGACCGTGTGGTTCTTGTATTGCTTAATTTGACTGCAGCATTTGATCCAATTGATCATGACATTTTAATTTCACGCTTAGAACACTGGGTTGGTATAAAGGGTGTTGCTCTGCACTGGTTTAGGTCCTACTTGAATGGGAGAACTTTCTGTGTGCGCATGGGAGACTCTGAGTCTTCCTCCACTCTGCTGTCCTATGGCGTTCCACAGGGATTGATTTTAGGCCCTATTCTCTTTTCTTTGTATTTATTACCCTTGGGCTCAATTCTCAGGAGACATGGAATCTCCTTTCATTGCTATGCAGATGACTATCAGATCTATGTTCCCCTTAAAAAGAAAGACAGTTTCTCTGTTAGTGCACTACAAAAACGTTTAAATGATATTACAGCTTGGATGGTGTTAAATTTTCTTAATTTTAATGCCTCTAAGACTGAGGTGATGGTGTTTGGACCCAGTTCTGCTAGTGTCGCTCCTGTAGATTTGGGTAACCTGAATGCATTTTGCAAAACAGAGATGTTGAATCTGGGGTGTAAAATGGATCCAGATTTTAAGCTCGACAGGTCAGGTTCAGCATCTTTCACCTGAGGCAGCTGGCCAGAATTAAGCACTTTTTGACATGACAGCACGTTGAAACAGTAATCCACGCCTTTCTGGCCACGAGGCTGGATTACTGTAATGTACTTTATTTTGGCGTTAGTCAGTCCTCCATCTCTCGACTACAGCTCACTCAAAATGTGGCTGCACGTCTTTGAACTGGCACACGATAATTCGAGCACATCACCCCGATTTTATCCTCCCTGCACTGGCTGCCTGTGCACTTTAGGATCCATTTTAAACTTCATTTGTTTTTAAATGTCTGAATGGTGCTGCCCCTCTGTACCTCTCTGAGCTCCTGAACATGTACACTCCTTCACGGTCACTCAGGTCGAGCTGACCAGCTACTTCTGAGTGTACCAAATTCTAAACGAAAGCTTAGAGGGGACGAGCTTTTGCGGTGGCAGCACCAAGACTGTGGAACAAGCTGCCTTTGCACATTAGACTGGCCTCCTCTGTACCTGTTTTTAAATCTCGTCTTTAAACCCACCTGTTCTTACTGGCCTTTGACACAGTCTGAGATGTTGACATTATTTATTATTTATTTTCATCTATTGTTTTATAATTTTACTGTACTCTTTTATGTATTGTTTTATTCTTGTTTGTTTTATCTTGTGCAGCACTTTCGTCAATGTTAGTTGTTTTTTAAAGTGCTTTATAAAGTTGCACTTGCAGTTAGCGCTCACTGCTAAGTTGCCAAGAAAAATACGCAATGTCATTCGAAAACATCACAATGAAATGCATTATGGGTAATATACTTCAGCAAAGTCTGCTCTGATCCACATTTACTAGAAGTGCGCAGTGAAGTGTGTGATGAAGTGTAGTTCCAAACGTTAAAGAGAATTGGGACACACTACGCACTTGCGCCCCTCAGCGTGAATGCACATTTGAAGGCCACAAGTGTGCCAGTGCGAGTATTGGGACAGGGCCTTAGGGTCAGTTTAACATTATGAAGTGCTTTTGTCACATTCTAATGCAGTAAATTGAAAATAGCATTTTAAATGTAGGTTTTTATTAAGCATTATGATATAACCTACTAATTATATACTTACTATTATATACTAATTATATATTTAGACAGAATATTGTACAAATAGAGCTATATTTGTTTGCTAAATGCCTACACAAAACTTTGCCAAAGCTGCAGCAGTGTGCATTCCCCTCACAGATAAAAAAAATATTTTAGTTGTAACCCTCTCTGTTTCTAAAAGTGACATCTATTTATACACCATGAGAGGCCTGTTAAGACCTATGCTAATCTGCATACATAAACAAAGTAGTAAGTAAGAGCTGCAGGCTACATGCCACACTACGTTGTTTGTTTTTGCCTGTTTGCTCTAAAACAAAGGTTTTACAGAGGTAATACGAATCCTTTCTCTGTGATTATTATTAGTGTTTTTAGCGTCTTCCTCTAAATTCACTTCACAAAGGTGCAGTTTTGTACATAGCTTATATATAAATTTAAGAGGCGAACTATGAGCTCTCCCCAACTCTGACTAAATTATATAACTATGCTGTGGAAGGTCTGCCTGCCTCCTGGTCAGACGCTATTATAACAGTAATTAAGGAGGGAAAAGACCCCACGTTGTGTCCCGGATACCTATAAGTAAATTATGTGTCAACCTGAAGATCTTGACTAGTATTCTAGCTAAGAGAATACAAAAGTATATAAAAAAAATGGTAAAATTAAAGATTAAACTAGCTTTATTAATGGTCATCATGGCTCGAGTAATATAAGGAGGGCACTGAATTTACAATCACTAGCTATTTCCTTGATCCTTCTCAGCTTAGACACTGAGAAAGCATTTGACCGAGTTGAATGGATGTACCTGCAGCAGGGGTTCCAAACTATGGGATTTGTTAATTGGATAATGCTGTTCCATCAGAATCCTAGATCAAGAGTCAGGGTTAATGGTTAATGTTCAGGATTTTTTAATCTTGGTAGAGGAACGAGACAGGGTGATGCACTGTCTCCATTGTTATTCGCCCTGAGTATTGAACCCCTGGCAGAAGCTGTGAGACGGAACCCCCAGATTCATGGCATTAGAGATGATAAAGGGATTCAGCACAAAATCGCACTATTTGCTGATGATGTGTTGTTATTTTTGCAAAATCCACTGTTTTCGATCCCTGTTCTCTTGGAATGTCTACATGAATATGGCCAAATATCAGGCTATAAAGTAAATCAGAGTAAGTCTGAAGCAATGATGCTATGTGGAACTTGGCAAATGCAACTAAACACACTTTTAGACAAAATAACCAGGGCTTTAGATATCTAGGGATCACCCTCACACCCAACCCTGTACAACTTTTTATATCGAACTACAGTAAATTGATAACACAAATAAAGTCTGATTTATTGAGATGGGAGGTTCTACCACTGTCCATGTTTGGTAGAATTGAGACAGTTAAAATGAATATCCTGCCGAGAGTCTTGTATCTATTTAAGGTAGGGATGCACTGATACCACTTTTTTTCAAACCGATACGAGTGCTAACATTTGAGTACTCGCCGATACCGAGTACCGATACGAGTACTTATATAGGGGTTACTTTATAGTTTATACAGCTACTCTACTGTATCTCATTCATCCCATACTGTCGTCTTTTTGCCATCTATCCCCACTCTGTGATGCTAAATTATATTTACAACAGAATGGTTTGAAGACAACTAACCACGGTTTGCTCAAAATGGACATGTTATACCTCATTTTAAAACTAGGTTTCTCCTCTATTCAGTTGCTAAAATCATTTTAAAGACAGATTGAACAACTGCGCATAACCAGCAGAGATTCGCCAGGACCCACAGCAGCTAACACAACTAGCAACAACAGTACTTCTTATGTTTTATCAGACAACAACTGCTTCAAACTCCGCGTTGGTATAATTTTCGGGACAACTAGGATGACAAAAGGAAAACTGCTTAAGTTTTAGGACTCACGTATGATTTGGGATAAGTCTGGGTGAGCAGAATGTAAACTCAGCTTTGCTTTTATCTCTGTACAGTTCACTTCTAAATCCTTCCACACGTCTCTCACTGCTCAGCTGAGAGGGGAATGTCACAGTGACAGCGCTGTAAAGTGGTATAGGTTGTTGGTACCGGGCCACTTTTATGAATACGAGTACGAGTACTTGGACAATGATATCGGTACCGATACCCAATACTGGTATCGGTGCAGCCCTAATTTCAGGCTTTGCCTATTTGAATCCCCATGTCTACATTTACTTAGTTAGACAAAATACTATCTAAGTCCATATGGCAAAATTAAATACCCAGAGTTAGACTAAAAGTTCTGTGCTCTCCAAAGGACAGAGGCAGGGCCTTTCTCCCGAACATTAAATATTATTACTGGGCCGCTCAATTGACTGCAATAACTCAGTGGATTTATAATAGCCAGGAAGCGGGCTGGGTCCAGGTAGAACAGAATTCAATATCAGCTGTTGGTTTAACGGTCTTGCCCTTCCTGAGTGAAAAAAAATTAAAATAAAGAATGTGTGGACCAGACATACACTACGGATATGGCACTCAGTGAGGAAAAAGTTGGGTGGTGTGATTAGTATAATGGGCCATGCCTATCGCTGGTAATATAGACTTTCTGCCATTGGTGTGGGATAGTGGATTTAAAAGATGGATGAGTAAAGGTCTGTGTACATTTAACCAGTTTTTCGAACACTTACCGACCAAGAATCATGTGCCACATATATATAAGATGTTGATGGGAGATATGGGAGAAAACACTTTTGATGTTAGGGATAAGTGGGAATTAGAACTAAATGTAATAATCGAGGAAAGGACATGGGAGGACATGTGTGTGATCTGCCACAAAGGTATCAATAGCAACTTATGGAAGGAAGACAAAAATGAGATACATTAGAACCACACTGGTTGTTTCCAATTCTACAAAAATGTACCTCCACTTTGTTGGAACAATTGTGGTATGGTGTTGGATCACTCACAGATTTTCTGTGCCCAGTACTACACCAATACTGGCAGAACATAAAAACAGAGATAGAAAACATATTGAATGTTGAACTCCCTATGGATCCAGTGCTTTTTGTTTTAGGAATGCCTCCTGAAAATGTATGTGATAAAGACCAAAGATGCATACTTTGGATTCTTCTGTTGATTGTGAGGAAAATTATAACTGTGAATTGGAGGAAACCCTCTCCTCCAACAAAAACAGAATGGACACATAGATTGAAACAAGTCTACATGATGGAACAGCCGACAGCCAAACTTTAAATGAAAATGGACTTGTTTTTACAGAGATGGACTTCAGTGACTGTGTATGTAAATGTTTGACCACTTTATAAACCCTCTGTCAAAGATTGTTCTCAATGTTTGATCTTCAGTGCTGATTATGACAAAATTTGTATGTTTACAGTATGAAAAAAAAGGTGAACTACATCTCAAATCTGTTCTGTTTATAGCCAAACCCCAGCCCTACTTGCACCAGTGTGTTGTACATAGCTGTGCAGAAACATTATTCCGTGCATACAAAGTTCTCAGCACTATGCTCAGGTCTTCTTCACATTAATTAAACAAAGCTAAGAATTTTGTGGCAAAGAATTTTACTCTAAACTGCAGCGCTCTGCTTCAGTATGTAATTTTCTTAAACTCTCATGTCATTTTTGCTCTTTGCGTGGAAATAAAGCCATGATGGTGCCCATGTATGTGTTGGGTATATGCCTACACAGCCAATCTGTGCATGGCCAACACAGGTGGTGTATCTTAAAGAATATCTTTGTCAGCTGCCCTCATGGGGTCAGTCCCTGTACATATGGAAAATGTAGGGTGAAGAGATTCTTGACATGACAGAGAACTTGCTGTTTTCCAAAGGGGAGATCAACCTGTATACTGCATGCCATAACCCAGTAATTAGAAACTAGTGGTTTGAGAGAGGTTGAATCAAGTCTTAGTGTTAAAGCCTTAGATGTTGGTTTAAACATTTCAAATGGATGTTTTTTGACATGTGCCATTAGGTTTATAAAATCATTTTAGATAAAAAAAATACTGTAAAATGTGAGTCAAAGATAACAGAAAAAAAAAAAACAGAACAGCTGAAAGAAGACAGAGGAATAAGACTTACCTCAGAGACGGTGGTGGAAATGAACTCTGACTGGTCGAAGGTCCATCCATCCTCACAGCCCTCAGTCTGAAGATCACTAGAGTTTAGTGAAGTGTTAGATGTCAGCATGTGCCAGTGAGGGCTCACAAACCTGGGAAAAAGAACACGACTGAATATACAGAGTCACAATCACATGAGGTGAAAGAGTCCTGGGGTACCTTCGGCAGCGGTCCAGTCTGGTTCCAGAAGAGTCCATAGGGATGAAGGCTTTTAACCACAGCTCCTTGTGGGATAGAGTGGAGTGACAAGGGTTTAGGCCGTTTTTGGTAGTAATGTGGCTCATTGCACTAAAACATTAGATAAGGCTTAGCTCTACAATTGTTTCAGGAGAAAGTTAGAGTCTTTCTCTCTTTAGTTTGTGTGATTCTTTATTTAAAAGGACAGACTGTATTGTAACTGTAAAACAAACTGCTATTTACTGGCTGCTTGTGCTGAATGTTATTGTTTCAGATGCCTGGCTGCTGGTAGATGCCCCAGTAATGACTGGACCTTAGCTGACCCCATCTGTGCTCCTGTCCCGACCTGTGGGTCCTCAACCTCACCTCCTGTGGACTTCCCGGACCCTTACCTCACCCCCACTCCCCTGTCTGGTTGAAGCCCACCTGCTGCATCCTTACAGACCTGAACTATGATCCTATAGATGAGCTAATGGACTTTATTGAACAGCCCTAGACACATTTAGAGTCTGTCCATTCTGGAAGAGGATCTCTCCTTCAATGTGGTCTCTTTCCCACAGCTGGGTTTTTTAGGGGTTTTTCCTTACCGAGAAGGAGGGTCTAAGGATAGGGATGTCCTGGGTCTGTTTAGTTTAGTGTAGTTATTGTTTGTGTGTTTATGTTTGATTAACTGTCTGTAAAGAGCTTTCAGGCAATACTGGACTACATAAATAAAACTGAATTGAATTTATTTTGGAATTCCACTTCCTTATGTCAAAGGGTGGTAAAGTATAGAGTAATCAGATGTGTGTGAGGCGTCTGGTCTCATGTGAAATGTAGTGAGTCAGCCAGCCTCGGGTTTAATTTTTATGGGTGGAACAATCACAGGCAGAGTAACGAGTCAGAGAAATGAAGGGCGGGACATAAGCAGCGCATAGCTGATCTGTAACCAGGGCTTGACATTTATTTATTTTTTTGCCACGTGGCTAGTATTTGTCAAAGGTTGCTGGCCAATTAGTGTTTTTAATAGCCACAATTTAATGAATCAATGAAACACTAAAATCTCGTCAGGGCATTTTTAAAGAATACATTTTGTTATCATGACCATTTCTACAACATAGAGCCTCCCACAATATCACAATAAATGTTGTACTGTTAGATTAATATTGTGATAATACCAATACTGTGAAATTTGGATATTGTTACAACCCCTAAATGGTCTACATTCAAGCAGAGGAACATAAATTCAGGCTTAACTTTCAAAGTTAAGATATACAATAGGTATTCATAAAAATCAACCTGCCATAGTGGCTAGTGGCTAGCTATTTGCATTACTAGCCAAAATTTAAATCTATTTGCATGTGGCTGTTTGTCTAGTGTTAATGTCAAGCCTTACCTGTAACCCAAGCAAACATGGTCCTTATGAAGTAACTAATTGTAATTGTTGCCGGTTTTGGCAGAAAACACCAGAAGATGCTATGAAAGCCAGTTGTGGAAAAACTTGTGAAAAAAGTGGATTTGTTTAAATGCTGTTATGTTGGAAGTCAACAGGACTTTACTGAAACTGGACAAAAACAAAAATCCCACAGAGAACTGAACAACAATGAGGACTTCAGCAGAACCAACAGGTGACAAAGGAAAGCGCTAAATGCTGTTAATCAGGTCAGAGGAGTTATAAAATTAATTCTGTAGGAGATTATCATCTGCTTCTGGAAGACATGCTGCAAATAAACAGCTGTGATAGATTGATATACAGATAGCTGACTGGAACTAGTACCCTATTGCTGAAGAACCAGGAACTCTTATGCTTTCAAAAAGAAAGTGTGAGGTGCTGGCTGGGCTAGTGGTGAATTTGCCGGATTTTGCCGGAACAGGATCCGGAAACTCCCTTATGCTTGAATCCGGTAACTCAGACACAACTCAAAGTGTTGACTACATTTGACTCTTTTGACCTCCTAAATCTGTGCTGAAGGTCAGAGGTGTAATTACACTGAAGTGCAATGTTTTAAACCGCTGCATCCACAGAGCGCACAGAGCCATAGTAGGCTGTGTGTATTTGCAAACGCGAGTGGAGCTACAGCTGACTGCTGCTCTTTAAGTCAAAAGTGATGTGTTTGCTAACAGCCAGAAGACAGTAAATCTGTTGAGGTTTGTCCTGACTTTGGTTACGCGGAGGGGACCGCTTTGGATGCGCCGCGTTATTTCCCCACTGTGCCCGAGAGCGCACGGGACATGGCAGTGCCACATCAGTTTGTTCTTTTACTCAAATGCATATGGAAGCTAGAGCTAACACGCTGATCGTGGGTCACAGGATAAGACCCAGGGCCAGTTAAATGCCAGTGTCACTGTTACATAGCCATAATTACGCAGAGAAACCTTACGCCATGCTCCCTCGATGTGCGCTTTTT
This sequence comes from Bostrychus sinensis, assembly GCA_020698575.1. Classification (NCBI taxonomy): domain Eukaryota; kingdom Metazoa; phylum Chordata; class Actinopteri; order Gobiiformes; family Eleotridae; genus Bostrychus; species Bostrychus sinensis. The sequence goes on from CM036247.1 coordinate 36,472,119, forward strand.
GTTCCTCCATTATATTTCCTGTGCACACAGGACATAGATCCACAGCAGTTTGTTCTTTTTTGTTTGTTCAAAAGCATCTGTAAGCTCGAGCTAACGCACTGAGGGTCACAGAGCCTGGAGCCGTGAAACGCCATTAAGCAGCGAAAACTGCGCGCTCCACGGCAGTCACTAAAAAGAAGCGAAAGCAAAAGGAGAGACATAGGCTGAGACATAAGCTTACTGCTGCTGTGTGCTCCCTTTCCTAGTCTAGACTTTGTTTCTACAGACCACAGCTGGATGAGTCTGTGTTCTTGCTTCAGACTGGTGGCTGCACACAGTAGGTCTATGACAGAGCGAGTCTACAAAAGTGCAGTAATTATGTATAGCAGCTCATTTCTTGATCAGCTGAGCAATCAAACAAACGTAACAAACAAACACTGACACATTACACTGAAGTGAAAAGCTATAATGTATAATAATGTTAACAAATATGTTAAAATATAATTTAAAATTGAGTATAAATGAGCAGTTGCTTGGTATTTTGGGATGTGTGTGCGCCTAAGCATTGTGTTGTGTGTACGTTCCAGTAACAGTGTTGGCCCTGTGGACTCCAGTGTCAAAGTGCAATCTTTGTTCCGGCATAGTTTGATTTACAAATTAAGCCCTGGGTGAATAGTGAGAATACTGCTCTGAAGGGATTACCTGTGAGATGTTGTGCAGGCTGTGGTTACTTGATAAGCTGCAGTGGTGGCCAGGAATTCCAGACACAAAGTTGTTGAGCAGATTTTGACTGGCCATAAACAAACCTGGGAAACTGATGAGAGCCACATGAAGCCATTGGTAACGACCGAACCCACCGACCTGCAAATAAAATATACTTGTTCAAATATAAGGTATATTATGTTATAAAAGGCTTCTCCTCCTCTGGTCTGTTCCCTTCAGTGAACCCCCTGCTTCCATCTAACCCTATCCTTTGCATCCTCTTCTCTCACAAACGTCCTCTTTCACTACATCCAGAAATCTGCTGTTTGGTCTTCCTCCTCGGACTCCTGCCTGGCAGCTCTAACCTCAGCATTCTTCTCCCTGTACTTAATAATAACAATAATAGTAATAATATAAAAAACAATAATAATAAACCATCAGTCTCCTATAGTACATATTTGTACTCACTCAAAGTTGCTTTACAATTGCATTATTCATTCACTCCTTAGTCACACTCAGTGGTGTTGAGCTACTTTTGCACCCACAGCTGCCCTGGGGCAGACTGACGGAAGGGTGGCTGCCAATTTGGCGACCATCACCAAACGGTCACATTGACACATTCATACAGATCTTGCCCAAGGACATAACATCAGTATGCAATGCCGGTAGTGGGGATAGAACCTCCAACCTTTGGATTAGCGACCTTTGGGTCACTTTGGGAACGTCTTTCCCGACTGAGGTAGTGCTGGCCCGCTGAGCTACTGCTGCCTACGTAATTATTTACAAGGGTCATGCATTTTAATGTACAACTGTTAAATATGCCTGTAGTCCTGGCCAGATCATGGAGAAAAAAGAAAATGCATATGGTAAACAGTGGAGTAATCGCAACATGTGACAGTGGTGACAGTTTATAGAAGAGGTCACCAATTAAAATTCACTAAGATCCATTGTGAAAATCTCAAGCGGAGGTCCATCACGTTATTTTGTGCCTTGAAAAAGCATTGCAATTACATCTGTGTCTATAGTGTAAATACAGTAGAACTGTATATTATGGCATTAACATTTCCTTAACATTAACAACGTAGACACATTTTTTCTTATATCAAATTTAATCAGTTATAAAATAAAAACGCTTTATTAACCCCTTAAACCCGAATAGAGCCTGACGGGGCTCCGTGCCCCCTTGCGTCCGCTTGTTGGGACCATAGCGGGGAGATACAACGGCTAACACACACATATTTGACATCCTCGTGTTTGGACAATTCGTGGCAACAAAACTATCTACTTCAATTTCTATTCAACAGTTGGATTCCGCCTGGATTTTTTAAAAATAAAACATGTATATCTTTCCATTACTTTGTTTATTTGGCACAGATTTTGCAGTAGACCAAGATATGTGAAATTTTCAGTTTATGTTGTTATTTGCTTCACTACAGGAAGGAAAAAGGCTTTTTTGGAGGCAAATATGTGTTTTTTTTTCAGGCGGAAATTAGAATAATCCATTTCAACCTCAATCTATGGTCAAACAATATAATTTATTAATATTATTTCTCTTCCACAGTAATGTCCAAAGTCCACCAATTAATTTGCTACCAAGGTTAGCTATGTCCACCTAGTAAATGCTAAGTAAAACCTTAATATAGAATTTTCGGGAAAAAGGCCTCAGGGCTTAACAGGTTAATTGTCCCTAACTCAGAACATAGGAGACACATGGTTAAGAACTGATCTCTGTTGCTTTCTACATCTGTCTATCAGTTATTTCTCTGCTGTCTGTCCCACTCACAGTCAAACCGCTCCATGTATCTGAATTCGCAGATCTAATTGGCTGTTAGTGTCACAGACAAAGATTTGCTATCTACGTTTATGCAGAAGCTGCACCCATTAAAATTAAAGTGCGCCGTACTGCACCTCAAAACATGTGTTGCCTCTCTAGTAAATATGAGACAGGTCTCTCCTCTGTGGGACAGAGGGACAAACTCTGAGAGAGGAAGGGCAAGTTATGAGACAGAACCGCTCACGACGCTCAAAGAAAATATAAAATGGAGATGTCGCGTCGGGAAAAAATCTCTATTCACTCCATGGCGGTAAATAGCACCCAGCCACCCTGCGGAGGAAACTCATTTCGGCCACTTGTATCTGGAATCTTGTCCTTTTGGTCATGACCCAAAGCTCATGACCATAGGTGAGAGTAGGAACGTAGATCGACCGGTAAATTGAGAGCTTTGCTTTCGGCTCAGCTCCTTCTTCTCCACGACAGACCGATACAACGACCGCATTACTGCAGACTCTACACCGATTCTCCTGTCAATCTCATCCTTCCCTCACTCATGAACAAGACCCCGAGATACTTGAACTCCTCCACTTGAGGTAGGAGCTCTCCTCCAACCTGGAATAAATAAATGGTAAATGGTCACATTTATATAGCGCTTTTCTACCTTCATGGGTACTCAAAGCGCTTTACATCAAGGAATCATTCACCCATTCACACTCACATTCACATTCATACACCAGTGTGTGCAGACACCAGAGGCAAGGTGGTTTAAGTGTCTTGCCCAAGGACACAACGACAGTATGCGATGGTGGGAGTGGGGTTTGAACCGCCAAACTTCTGGTTAGTGGACAAGCGGCTCTACCAACTGAGCTACTGCCGCCCCCACCTGGAGAGGGCAGGCCACCCTTTTCTCTTGGAGAACCATGGCATTGTACTTGGAGGAGCTGATTCTCATCCCAGTCGCTTCACACTCGGCTGCAAACCACCCTAGTGCACACTGAAGGTCCTGGAAGCCAACAGGACAACATCATCTGCAAAAAGCAGAGCTGATTTCCTGTGTTTTCCAATCCAGACTCCCTCCGGTCCCTGGCTGCGCCTAGAGATTCTGTCCATAAAGATAATGAACAGAACCGGTGAAAAAAACAGCCCTGCCAGAGTCCAACACGCACTGGGAACAGGTCTGACTTACAACCAGCAACGTGGACCAAGCTCCTGCTCTGTTCCCAGACAGCCCATAGCAGAGGGCCCCAGACCCCCAGATGCCCAGACTCCCAGCGGCAGCTGGTTTGCCAGAATTTCTTTGAGGCCGACCGATAGTCCTCCTCCATGGCCTCCCCGAACTCCTCCCAGACCCGAGTTTTTGCCTCCACAACCACCCAGGCTGCAGCACACTTGGCCTGCCGGTACCTGTCAGCTGCCTCAGGAGTCCCACAAACCAACCAGGCTCGATAGGACTCCTTCTTCAGCCTACCGGCATCCCTTACTTCCACCACCGGGTTCGGGGGTTGCCGCCATGACAGAAACCAAAGACCTTACGGCCACAGCTCCGAACGGCCGCATCGACAATAGAGGTGGAGAACATGGTCCACTCGGACTCCATGTCTCCAGCCTCCCTTGGGATCTGGTCAAAGCTCTCCCGGAGGTGGGAGTTGAAGACCCCTCTAACAGAGGGCTCAGCCAGATGTTCCCAACAGACCCTCTCAATATGTTTGGGTCTGCCGAGTCTGTCCGGCTTCCTTCCCCGCCAGCGGATCCAACTCACCACCAGGTGGTGATCGGTTGACAGCTCAGCCCCTCTCTTCACCCGAGTGTCCAAAACACACGGCCGAAGGTCAGATGACACGACTACAAAGTCGATCATCGACCTCCAACCTAGGGTGTCCTGGTGCCACGTGCACTTATGGACACCCCTGTGCTCGAACATGGTGTTTGTTATGGACAAACTGTGACTAGCACAGAAGTCCAATAACAAAACACCACTCAGGTTCAGATCGGGGAGGCCGTTCTTCTCAATCACACCCCTTCAGGTGTCACTGTCGCCGCCCACAGTAGGCACTGAAGTCTCCCAGCAAAACAATGGAGTCCCCAGTCGGTGCACTTTCCAATACACCTCCCAGGGACTCCAAGAAGGCCGGGTACTCTATACTGCTATTTGGCCCATAGGCACAAACAACAGTAAGAGACCCGTCCCCAACCCGAAGGCGCAGGGTAGCGACCCTCTCGTTTACTGGGGTAAACTCCAACACTGCGGCTGAGCTGGGGGGCTATAATCAAGCCCACACCAGCCCGCTGCCTCTCACCGCGGGCAACGCCAGAGTGGTGGAGAGTCCAACCTCTCTTGAGGAGCTGGGTTTCAGAGCACAAGCTATGCGTGGAGGTGAGCCCGACTATATCTATCCGGTAACTCTCAACCTCCAGCACAAGCTCAGGCTCCTTCCCCCCCAGTGAGGTGACATTCCATGTCCCTACAGCTAGAAGCTGTGTCTGGTGACCGGGTCGTCGATGCACCTGCCTTCGACTGCTGCCCGATCCACACTGCACTGGTCCCCTATGGTTACCTCTGCGGGTGGTGAGCCCACAGGAGGTTGGGCCCACGTCGCTCGTTTGGGCTTTACCTGGCCGAGGCACTCACATTCGAGCCTCAATCCTAGGCTTGGCTCAGAGTGGGGCCCTGGCTGTGCCATACCTGGTGACGTCTCGGTCCTCGATATAAAACCGTTCGTAGGGGTTTTATGAACTGCTTTTAGTCTGGCCCATCACCTAGGACCTGTACACCAATGTAATCAATTTCATGTCCTTCATGACAAATATGAGTAAAATGTTGGCCTGTTCTAATGTGTAGTAACTGTATGTAAAGTGACTGACATAAACCTGCCAATGATCCATTTCAATTCCAGGTTGTACGACAACAATAAAGGAAAAATGCTTAGGGAGATGAATACTTTTGCAAGCCACTGTAGCTAACATATGAAACCATTGTGTCAAATATTGGATCTTAATTTAAGTAAATAAATGTTTTATGTAGTATGAATATTCTTTCAAATACGAACATCACCAGTGACTTGCCACTCAAATATGTACTATTATTACTGTAATTATACCATAAACTGAGGGGTTTAGCTGCTCAATTTACCCTTTCTTCTCTCTGTGGGCACCCTGAAGCCACAAATCTCTTCCTTTGGGCTGTGAGCAAGCAATGAAAATTGCAAATTTGTTTTTTCTTTTATTATTGGAAAGACACATCAATTTTAGCAGCACTTGGCCTAACACTACCAACTTCTCTCCCATTCGTGGCTGGTTTGTTTTCACCCAAAAGGGGGTGTTAACATTCTGGCGACAATGAAGTGACGTATGGCTGCTCTCATCTATGATGCCATACCATACCACTATGTATTGAAATTAACTCTTGAAACCCCTAGGAAAGGCTGACTGACTGAAAGCAGTTTTTCTCAAAAGATTACATCTTATGATTTGATGTGAGTTTGAGACTAACAAACTTATCAGAGGTGGAGGAGCCATGTAAGACTTTATAAGGCAAGTGTTTGTGAACTAGATCAGATTTTCCCAGCCTTATTATATATATATATATATATATATATATATATATATATATATATATATATATATATATATATATATATATATATATTAGATGGGAGAAGGAGGCATCACACAACAGCAGTGTACAGTGGCTGGTGGATCTAAGAGCAGACCACAGCAACCTCCCTGAACAAGAACAGGTAACCATCACAGTGGCAGACATCCAAGAAAGACTCTCAGGTATGAAAAACTGGACAGCACCAGGGCCTGACATGATCCACACCTACTGGCTGAAAAAGCTAACTTCACTCCATAAGCGCCTGGCAGCACAAATGAACCAGCTGCTAAAGGATGGGACCCACCCTGAATGGCTAACTGAAGGCCGGACAATCCTGATCCAGAAGGATCCCCTGAAGGGAACAGTCCCATCCAACTATCGGCCAATAACCTGTCTCCCCACCACATGGAAGCTCATGTCAGGCATCATAGCGGCTAAGATAAGTGGGCAAACGGATCAATACATGAGCACAGTACAGAAGGGCATTGGTAAAAACACCAGAGGAGCTAAACACCAGCTGCTGGTAGATAGAACAGTCGCTCAGGACTGCAAAGCCAGAGACACTAATCTGTGCACCGCCTGGATTGATTACAAGAAAGCCTATGACTCAATGCCACACACATGGATCATAGAATGCTTGGAGATGTATAACATCAACAGGACTCTAAGAGCCTTCATTGCAAACTCGATGAGGCAGTGGAAGACCACCCTTGAGGCCAACTGCAAGCCAATTGCACAAGTGTCCATCAAATGTGGGATATACCAAGGAGATGCTCTGTCCCCGCTGCTGTTCTGCATAGGTCTGAACCCCCTCAGCCAGATAATCACCAAGACTGGCTATGGATACCGACTCAGGAACGGGGCCACCATCAGTCACCTCCTCTACATGGATGACATCCAGCTGTACGCCAAGAGCGAGCGAGACATTGACTCACTGATCTACACAACCAGGATCTACAGCAATGACATCAAAATGTCATTTGGACTTGAGAAGTGTGGGCGGATGGTGACAAAGAGAGGGAAGGTAGACCATACAGTAGGGGTCCCACTCCCAGATGGCAGAATAGCAGACATTGAGGACAGCTACAAGTACCTTGGAATCCAACAAGCAAATGGCAACTTGGACCAGGCCACAATAAAAGCAGCCACAGCCAAATACCTCCAACGAGTAAGGCAAGTCCTAAGGATTCAGCTCAATGGCAAGAACAAAGTCTGGGCAATCAACAGCTATGCCCTGCCGGTCATCAGATACCCTGCGGGAATAATAAGCTGGCCAAAGGAAGAGATTCAGACCACAGATGTGAAAACACGGAAGCTCCTGACCATGCATGGAGGGTTCCACCCCAAATCCAGCACCCTGAGACTGTACACTAAGCGCAAGGAAGGAGGCAGTGGACTGGTGAGTGTTAGAACCACTGTCCAGGATGAAACATCCAAGATCCTTGACTACATCAGGAAGATGGCCTCAATGGACAAAGTGCTCAATGAATGTCTCAGGCAGTGGAAAACAGAGGACGAGGTGCTGGAGGAACCATCATGGGAGGAAAAGCCCCTACATGGGATGTACCATCGACAGATAACTGAAGTGGCTGATATCCAGAAATCATACCAATGGCTAGAAAGGGCTGGACTGAAGGACAGCACAGAGGAACTGATCATGGCTGCACAGGAGCAGGCCTTGAGCACCAGAGCAATAGAGGCCCAGATCTACCATACAAGACAAGACCCCAGGTGCAGACTGTGCAAAGAGGCCCCTGAGACAATCCAGCACATAACTGCAGGCTGTAAGATGCTGGCAGGGAAAGCATACATGGAGCGTCATAATCAAGTGGCTGATATAGTGTACAGGAACATCTGTGCAGAGTACAGTCTGGAAGTCCCGAGGTCAAGGTGATGGAGAATGACCAAGCTAAGATCCTGTGGGACTTCCAGATCCAGACAGACAAAATGGTAGTGGCGAACCAACCGGACATTGTGGTGATGGACAAACAGCAGAGGAAAGCCGTTGTGGTTGACATCGCAATACCAACCGATTGCAATATCAGGAAAAAGGAACACGAAAAACTATAGAAGTACCAAGGCCTCAAAGAAGAACTTGAGAAGGCCTGGAAAGTGAAGGCAACAGTGGTGCCCGTGGTCATCGGAGCACTCGGGGCAGTAACCCCAAAACTGGAAGAGTGGCTACAGCAGATCCCAGGAAAAACATCAGACACCTCAGTCCAGAAGAGCGCAGTCCTAGGAACAGCAAAGATACTGCGCAGAACCCTCAAGCTCCCAGGCCTCTGGTAGAGGACCCGAGCTTGGATGGATGAAACCGCCCGCGGAGGGCGAGAGGACAATTTTTTTTTATTAGGGCCGGGAATTGATAAAAAAAATTAACTAATTAATCGCAAATCTGAAAAAAAATTATCACGATTAATCGCAATTAATTAACTACCAGTTATTAATCGTGATTAATCGTATTATGAATTCACGTACAAACAAAAAATTGTAAAGAACATTTATTTTGAATTAACCTTCACATACATTACTGTAAACTTGTGTAATGCAAACAAAACTTGCAAAAATAAATAAAACAAAATAAATTAATAGTCTTTTTGAGACCTGTAACTCAGACAAAGCTTGCCTAAATAAGGTACAACCAACAAATACACAAAACTTACCTAAAAAGCATGTGTAATCTCTTTTTAAAGTTTAATTCTTCAATTAATAACAATTGTTGTGGTTCACAACAGTGTAAATACTATGAACTGTGTTACTCCAGTGGTAATTGAACAGAGCACAGACCGAAACTGATCGCGCAAGTCTGGCTCATCTCGAACGCGCCTGATGGATGGAAATGGAAATGTGTCGTCTTCTACACTCGCGCGGTGCATGAAAAATTAATCGATGCGTCAATTGAAATGAAAGCAATTAAATCAATAAATTAACACACTGCATTAACGCAGTGTTATATATATATAACACACACACATATATACACACATATATATATATATATATATATATATATATATATATATATATATATATATATATACATATACATATATATATATATATATATATATATATATATATATATATATATATATATATATATATACACACACACACATATTTACAGCGGTGCATTTCTGCCCCGCTGTAAGACCCGTGGCATGTTGCTGCCTCATATATATATATATATATATATATATATATATATATATATATATATGTATATATATATATATATATATATATATGTATATATATATATACTAGGGCTGTCAGCGTTAACGCATTAATGCATGCGATTAATAGGAAAAAAATTAACGCATTAAAATTTATTAACGCAAATTAATCACACGATCTGTTTTGCTGTAACAGCAGCGCTTCTCAAAGCATTTTGGAGGGCATGAAGCCGTGTCGGGGGCACGTGACCGTCTTGGAAATGTGCGTATATCACAACATTGACTTGTTTTCACGGTGAACGACCCGCGCGTCCACAGAGGAGAGAGAGCAGCTGCCACACACGCGTTTGCCTGTGGTTCGACTTCAGGACAAGTCCACTGCTTTGGCCGCTGCACTACAACCCTCTCCTTTCCCTCCCCTCACGAGTCTTGTGTAAAACTTTTTACTAATAAATGTTGCGTGTGCTTTTTATATCGCTTCCTTTCACTGCCTCTGTCCGTGCGCGTTCCCGGGAGTGGTGCTTTCTGTGGGTCCTGAACCCGCGGTGAGAGCGGGGGGCGATCCATGGCCTTCCCTGAACTTAAGTAGCCACAAGCCGCAAACTCCTACAAACCATTCATTTGCGTTGTTTTTGGTTTTTTTTCCCCATAAAGCGTCAGTTCTTGACTCAGAGTGGCAGGCTCACGGCGGACAGGTGACCGTGCCCCGCCCCTGTCCGCGGCGCTAAGAGGAGCAGAGGGGAGGCTCAGGTGTCTGCAGTAGATTTAATGCAGAGCACAGTTCAGCAGACACTGTTATCTCTGTTACTACACAGACTTATTAAAGGCTCTCTCACAATATTCAGAAGTTATTTCTGAGATGTATTTTTTTATCCAAGTAAAAACACACTCAACCTCTCTGGACTTTTTTTTTATTTAAACGTTGCATATTGTCATGGAAAATCTATCAAGTTATACATTGCAATTAATCGTGATTAATCACAGCCCAAGAGTGTGATTAATCTGATTAATTTTTTTTATCGATTGACAGTACTAATATATATATATATATATATATACACTGAACAAAAATATAAACGCAACACTTTTGCTTTTGCTCCCATTTTTCATGAGATAAACTCAAAGATCTGAAACTTTTTCTACATACACAAAATAACCATATCTCTCAAATATTGTTCACAAATCTGTCAAATCTGTGATAGTGAGCACTTCTCCTTTGCCGAGATAATCCATCCCTCCTCACAGGTGTGCCATATCCAGATGCTGATGAGACAGCATGATTATTGCACAGGTGTGCCTCAGACTGGCCACAATAAAAGGCCACTCTGAAATGTGCAATTTAATCACACAGCACAATGCCACAGATGTCGCAAGTTTTGAGGGAACATGCATTTGGCTGCTGACGGCAGGAATGTCCACCAGAGCTGTTGCTCGTGAATAGAATGTTCATTTCTCTACCATAAGCCATTTCCAAAGGCGTTTCAGAGAATTTGGCAGTACATCCAACCAGCCTCACAACCGCAGACGACGTGTAACCACACCAGCCCAGGACCTCCACATCCAGCATGTTCACCTCCAAGATCGTCTGAGACCAGCCACTCGGACAGCTGCTGAAACAATCGGTTTGCATAACCAAAGAATTTCTGCACAAACTGTCAGAAACCATCTCAGGGAAGCTCATCTGCATGCTCGTCGTCCTTATCGGGGTCTCGACCTGACTCCAGGTCGTCGTCGTAACCGACTTGAGTGGGCAAATGCTCACATGCGATGGCGCCTGGCACGTTGGAGAGGTGTTCTCTTCACGGATGAATCCCGGTTTACACTTTTCAGGGCAGATGGCAGACAGCGTGTGTGGCGTGGTGTGGGTGAGCGGTTTTCTGATGTCACTGTTGTGGATCGAGTGGCCCATGGTGGCAGCGGGGTTATGGTATGGGCAGGCGTATGTTATGGACGAAGAACACAGATGCATTTTATTGATGGCATTTTGAATGCACAGAGATATCGTGACGAGATCCTGAGGCCCATTGTTGTGCCATACATCCAACAACATCACCTCATGTTGCAGCATGATAATGCACGACCCCATGTTGCAAGGATCTGTACACAATTCTTGGAAGCTGAAAACATCCCAGTTCTTGCATGGCCAGCATACTCACCAGACTTGTCACCCATTGAGCATGTTTGGGATGCTCTGGATCGGCGTATACGACAGCGTGTTCCACGTCCTACCAATATTCAGCAACTTCGCACAGCCATTGAAGAGGAGTGGACCAACATTCCACAGGCCACAATCGACACCTGATCAACTCTATGCGAAGGAGATGTGTTGCACTGCATGAGGCCAATGGTGGTCACACCAGATACTGACTGGAGTCCCCAGACCTCCCAGTAAACCCCCCCAGTAAAACAAAACTGTATGTTTCAGAGTGGCCTTTTATTGTGGCCAGTCTGAGGCACACCTGTGCAATAATCATGCTGTCTCATCAGCATCTGGATATGGCACACCTGTGAGGAGGGATGGATTTGAGAGATATGGTTATTTTGTGTATGTAGAAAAAGTTTCAGATCTTTGAGTTCATCTCATGAAAAATGGGAGCAAAAGCAAAAGTGTTGCGTTTATATTTTTGTTCAGTGTGTATATATATATATGATAGCCAAGCTCCTCAAGGATCACTGCTGCTGAAGTGTATATCAGCTCATAGCTCATATATCATAGCGACTAAGATAAGTGGGCACATGGATCAATACATGAGCACAGCACAGAAGGGCATTGGTAAAAACACCAGAGGAGCTAAACACCAGCTGCTCGTAGATAGAACAGTAGCTCAGGATTGCAAAGCCAGACACACTAATCTGTGCACCGCCTGGATTGATTACAAGAAAGCCTATGACTCAATGCCATACACATGGATCATGGAATGCTTGGGGATGTATAACATCAACAGGACTCTAAGAGCCTTCATTGCAAACTCGATGAGGCAGTGGAAGACCACCCTTGAGGCCAACTGCAAGCCAATTGCACAAGTGTCCATCAAATGTGGGATATACCAAGGAGATGCTCTGTCCCTGCTGCTGTTCTGCATAGGTCTGAACCCCCTCAGCCAGATAATCACCAAGACTGGCTATGGGTACCGACTCAGGAACGGGGCCACCATCAGTCACCTCCTCTACATGGATGACATCAAGCTGTACGCCAAGATCCACACAACCAGGATCTACAGCAATGACATCGGAATGTCATTCGGACTTGAGAAGTGTGGGCGGATGGTGACAAAGAGAGGGAAGGTAGACCATACAGTAGGGGTCCCACTCCCAGACGGCAGAATAGCAGACATTGAGGACAGCTACAAGTACCTTGGAATCCAACAAGCAAATGGCAACCTGGACCAGGCCACAAGAAAAGCAGCCACAGCCAAATACCTCCAACGAGTAAGGCAAGTCCTAAGGAGTCAGCTCAATGGCAAGAACAAAGTCCGGGCAATCAACAGCTATGCCCTGCCGGTCATCAGATACCCTGCGGGAATAATAAGCTGGCCAAAGGAAGAGATTCAGACCACATCTGTGCAGAGTACAGTCTGGAAGTCCTGAGGTCAAGATGGGAAACACCTCCAAAGGTGATAGAGAACGATCGAGCTAAGATCCTGTGGGACTTCCAGATCCAGACAGACAAAATGGTAGTGGCGAACCAACCAGACATTGTGGTGATGGACAAACAGCAGAGGAAAGCCGTTGTGGTTGACATCGCAATACCAAGCGATTGTAACATCAGGAAAAAGGAACACGAGAAACTGGAGAAGTACCAAGGCCTCAAAGAAGAACTTGAGAAGGCCTGGAAAGTGAAGGCAACAGTGGTGCCCGTGGTCATCGGAGCACTTGGGGCAGTAACCCCCAAACTGGAAGAGTGGCTACAGCAGATCCCAGGAAAAACATCAGACATCTCAGTCCAGAAGAGCGCAGTCCTATGAACAGCAAAGATACTGCGCAGAACCCTCAAGCTCCCAGGCCTCTGGTAGAGGACCCGAGCTTGGATGGATGAAACCGCCCGCGGAGGGTGAGAAGACAATTTTTATATATATATATAGAGAGAGTAAGTAAGAGAGTAAGTCAGACTTGAGAGAGCAGGGCATGGTTTGAGTGTTGTTGTGTTCTTCTTTGTGAATTCAGCTGCGGCTGTGACAGCAGCTCCTATTAATAAAGCACGTTAAAGAGTTCCAAGTCGGCTGGCTAACTTTCCTGAGAGTTTGGGCTATTACATTGGTGTCAGAAGCTCGAGATTCGTCCCCACTGTGTAAGCCGCCGTTCAGCAGGGACCTGACGGAAGATGTGGCATTCCCACGCAAACGCCCGTTTGTATGTGAAAAGAGAGGCCAACGAAGATGGCCTCCCGAGATGTAAGCCCGAGATGTAAACAAAGATGGTGGTACCCTGCAGCTAGTCACGTCCGGCTCTATGCCCCTGAAATTCTCAGGCAAAGGGAGCTGGGAGGCCTACAGAGCACAGTTTGAACTGTTAGCTACTGCAGCAGGATGGTCTGACCGGATTAGAGCTGTCCAACTGGCTCTATCCCTGACTGAGGACCCGGCAGCATGTCTCCTGCTCCTGAGCCCGGAGGAAAGAGAGGACTATACTATGCTGGTGGGGGCCCTGCAGAGACGTTTCGGAGTGTTTGATTTGAAGGACTCTTTACGCTGTGAGTTCAAGAACCATGCTAGGCAGCCAAGTGAGTCGCTCTGTTCCTTGGTGCATGAGATTGAGAGCCTGGGCAGGCGCGCGTATGCTAGTTTACCAAGCGCAATCCAGAGCGAGCTAGTTTGTGACCAGTTTGTCCATGCCCTGACGCCGGTGGAGCTACGCCTGCATGTACAGCTTGCCCACCCCGCCACACTGGGTGCAGCACTTGAGTTAGCTTTGGAGAGAGAGGCTGCCATCTGCGCCACCATGCAAACAATATCCACGCCTGTGATGGCTGCTGCTGCTGCAAAAGAGACGCCAGATCAGAAACCAGCGTTGGCAGATGAGCTGATACGTGCTGTAACGTCCCTGTCTGTCGGATCCAGGGAGGGTGACACGCGGCGCGCCCCTCCCGCCACCTGCTGGGGTGTGGCCAGGCTAGACACACTCTCCATCGCTGCCCAGAGGCTAAAGGTCAGCAGGGAAATGGGGGAGGGTCTGTGTAGCCCGGATGACAAGGGCCCCATCAACCATTCACCGGGAACTGCAATTTCAGCCAGGGGAGGAGTACTGTGAAACATATCCGCATGCGGATGCTGTAGAGACCTTGGGCTGGACAGAAGTGGGTTACCGTTGCCATGTTCCAGTGCTAGTTGGGAATATTTCTTGTACAGCCCTTGCAAATACGGGTTCTACAGCCACATTTGTGAGACCTGACGTTGTTCCGGAAGGGAACGTTTTAGAGCCAACTTTGGCGAAATTGCAGACAGTGACTGGGCAAACAGCCACTATGAAAGGCAGAGGGACTTTTGTTTTTGCTATAGGGAATATTTTGGTGACTTTTCAGCCTGGGTAGCTGAAGTAAAGGAACCATGTGTCCTGGTTCTGGACGTTTTGAGATTTATAGGGTGTGTGTTGGACCTGGGGGCAGGCATTCTGATTCTACCTGGAGGCCAAGTTATTCAACTAATTCCACCCCACAGTCAGGTTAATCCAGCTGCTCCCGCCTGCTGCACATCTGCGTTTTCTGGGATAGTAGGTCCTCAGGCAGGGGTAACTCAGTCCAGCCCAACCACACCACCCACATCAGCCATGGCACCCTCATTTGACTCAGCCCTTCCCCACCAACAACAGATGGACCTTCCGGAGGACCGGGCGGAGGCCATCCAGGGCATCTGGAAATGAAACTGTGAAGGTCTGGATGACCAACAGCGGCAGGCGCTATGGCAGGTTCTGTGGGAATTTAAGGATTCATTTGCCCTCAGTGACAATGAGGTTGGTCTCACACACCTAGTGGAGCACCACATTGATACTGGGGAGGCGCGACCCGTTAAAGTGCGCCCCCGCCGCCTGCCCATGATACAGCAGGAGGCTGCGGATAAGGAAGTCGAAGCCATGCTGGAGGCGGGCATAATTGAACCCTCAGACAGCCCATGGTCATCAGCTGTGGTTATGGTCCCAAGGAAGAAGAGCCCAAGGTGGAGGTTTTGTGTGGATTATAGGCCCCTGAACAAAGTCACCAGAAAGGACTGCTACCCTCTCCCACGGGTTGATGAAACCCTTGATCTGGTGTCAGGTTCATCATGGTTCTCATCGCTGGATTTGCGTAGTGGCTATTGGCAAGTCCCTCTTACCCCTGAATCAAGACCAAAAACGTCATTCAGCACTGGCAGGGGACACTGGCAGTTTAAAGTTCTCAGTTTTGGACTGTGCAATGCACCAGGGACATTTGAGAGACTTATGGACCGTGTTCTGGCCAGTGTCCCTAGGCAGGAATGCGTGGTGTATTTTGACGATGTTTTCGTCCATGGGAAGTCCTTTCAGGCAGCATTAGACTCCCTGCGGCTGGTGCTGGGGAAAATTACAGCTGCCGGACTGAAGTTGCACCCAGATAAGTGCAATTTTATGCAGCGGGAGGTGGAGTTTCTGGGTCACAAAGTTAACGGTGAGGGCATCAGCACGCTCCAGGAGAAAATCCGGGCTATCAGAGACTGGCCGGTCCCTAGTAACCAGAGACAACTCAAAAGCTTCCTGGGGTTGGCCTCTTACTATCAGAGGTTTGTTAAGGGGTTCTCCTGTATTGGTGCACCCCGGCACTTCAAGTATTACTTATGCGGTGTGCCTTTCACCATCAGGACAGACCACGCAGCATTACGGTGGCTGATGTCTTTCAGAGCACCGGAGGGCCAAGTTGCACGGTGGCTGGAGGAACTGCAGTCTTTTCACTTTGAAGTTGTGCACCGGCCTGGGGCCCAACATGCAAATGCTGACGCCCTGTCCTGGCGCCAATGTGCAGCAGCCGGTTGTGTCTACTGACCGGAGGGACACCAGAGAGGAGGAGCTTAGAGGAGAATTGTCCGTGGCTGGGCCAATGTGCTGCTCATTGGAGCTTGTGGGCACTGCAGTGGGCCTCTGAGCAGGAAAATGATGCGGACCTAAATCCTGTGCGGCAGTGGGTCCAAAGTTGAAAAAAAACTCCTTGGGAGGATGTGATGGGGCTGTCTGTGGCCACTAAGGGTCTGTGGAGTAAGTTCGGAGTGCTACGCATGGTGGATGGGGTGCTACAGCGGGCGTGGAAAGACCCTACCACTGGGGAGGAAAATTGGCAAGTGGTGGTGCCTAAATCGCTTAGAGAAGCTGTGCTGGGGGCGTGTCATGGGGGCACAGGCTCAGGTCATTTTGGGAACACTAAGACCCTCCATAGGCTGCGGCAGGGATATTACTGGGGCCTACATCGCCGTGATGTTGAAGATTTTTGCCGCCGTTGCGATGAATGTGCAGCCTATAAGTGACCTCTTGACCAGTCACATGCCCCCCTGCAACAGCAAGCAGTCGGAGCACCCATGAAGAGGGTAGCCGTGGACATTATGTGCCCCTTCCCTGTTTCGGACCAGGGAAATAAGTATGTGCTATGCGCTATGGACTACTTCACAAAATGGCCTGATGCTTACGCTCTACCAGACAAGGAGGCAGAGACAGTGGCAGATGCGCTGCTGGAAGGCATGTTCAGCCGGTTTGGAACACCTGACATCATTCACAGTGATCAGGGCAGGAACTTTGAGTCCAGGGTCTTTGCAGCCCTCTGTAACCGGTTGAAAATAGAGAAAACACGCACCACACTATTGCATCCTCAGAGCGACGGTTTAGTGGAACGTTTTAACCAGACTATGCAACAACAGCTGGCTATCCTAACCGCTGCTCACCAACGTGACTGGGATAGACATATTCCACTTGTCTTGATGGCCTATCGCTCTGCCATTCAGAACCCCATAAACTGCACTCCTGGCCTGCTGATGCTAGGTCGGGAGATCCGGACTCCGGCAGAGTTGGCTTATGGACGTCCCCCAGACAGTGCAGTGGACCCACCAGGCCTGGAGTATGCCAGAAAGCTACAGGATCGCCTGGAAACGGCTCATGCCTTTGCCCGTGACCAGCTGGAGAAGGCTGGTATGAGGCAGAAAAGAAACTATGACTTGAGGAATAAGGTCAAAGACTTTTGTGTCAGAGAGCTGGTTTGGGTCTACACAACCAAACGGAAGAAAGGACGTTGCCCTAAACTCAACAGCCATTGGGATGGTCCATGTGTGTGTGTGTGTGTGTGTGTGTGTGTGTGTGTGTGTGTGTGTGTATGTGTGTGTGTGTGTGTGTGTGTGTGTGGGGGGGGGGTGTTCTGTAATTGTTCTGTACCTGTGAGGATGAGAGGGGGCGCTGTGGGAGCTTGGGGATGAAGAGGGGTAGAAGGAGCGGAGAGTAAGTCAGACTTGAGAGAGCAGAGCATGGTTTGAGTGTTGTTGTGTTCTTCTATGTGAATTCAGCGTGAGCTGCGGCTGTGACAGCAGCTCTTATTACTTGAAACCTGTTAATAAAGCACGTTAAAGAGTTCCAAGTCGGCTGGCTAACTTTCCTGAGAGTTCGGGCTACAGTATACAGATTACAGTATATATGTGTGTGTATATATATATATATATGTATGTGTGTGTATATATATGTGTGTATATATGTGTGTGTTATATAAATAACACTGCGTTAATGCAGTGTGTTAATTTATTGATTTAATTGCTTTCATTTCAATTGACGCATCGATTAATTTTTCATGCACCGCGCGAGCGTAGAAGAAGACACATTTCCGTTTCCATCCATCAGGCGCGTTCGAGATGAGCCAGACTTGCGCAGTTTCGATCAGTGTCGGTCTGTGCGCAGTGCACGCCGGTTAGATTTGTGTCTGACTTGTTCCCGACTTGCTCTGATGTCATGAGTGCGACGGTCACCCTGAGATCCAAACGAGACCAGCGCCTGAGCTGCCGCAGTTCATCAGGAGCAACTGCGGAGGCTGCATGGCTCAGTGCATGATGGGAGAATGTACACCTGTCAGCGGTGAACGGACAGGTGATTGGATCTGAGTTTAGTGCTGATCAGAAACGTAACGCAAGACACTTGACTGCCCTCCTCTCCTTCTTCCCCTGCCTCTTTAAAAAAAAAAACAGACTAAAGTTACAGTTTTGACCTGGATAAACCAACACACGCGAGAAGTGGATTTTGGGTGTGATGGTGCGTGATCTGAGTCACAAACTGTCCAACTTCAGTACAGGCGTATTTCCCCTCCTCTCATTGCAGCCGTGCACTCTCGTTCACAATCCAGGCGAGGCACAGTTCATCTGGAACGAGCCTAATGCAACAAGTGAATGAGCTAAAGCAACATGAGTGACCAAAAAGACACATTGCTAAATGGACAATTCTGCTTCAAATCGTCACCAGACAGCAATATAGACAAAACAAAAGTTATGTGCAGTCTATGCAAGGATGAGTTCAATTACCACTGGAGTAACACAGTTCATAGTATTTACACTGTTGTGAACCACAACAATTGTTATTAATTGAAGAATTAAACTTGTTTTTGTTAAAGTTCTAAAAGAGATTACACATGCTTTTTTAGGTAAGTTTTGTGTATTTGTTGGTTGTACCTTATTTAAGCAAACTTTGTCTGAGTTACAGCTCTCAAAGAGACTATTAATTTATTTTCTTTGCAAGTTTTGTTTGCATTGCACAAGTTTACAATAAAGTATGTGAAGGTTAATTCAAAATAAATGTTCTAAATTTACAATTTTGTGTTTTGTGTTTGTATGTGAATTCATAATACGATTATCCACGATTAATAACTACCAGTTATTAATCGCGATGGATCGCAATTTTTTTCAGATTTGCGATTAATTTGTTAATTTTTTTTTTTATCGATTCCCGGCCCTAATATATATATATATATATATATATATATATATATATACACACACACACACACACACACACACTGCTCAAAAAAATAAAGGGAACACTTAAACAATGTAACTCCAAGTCGATCACACTTCTGTGAAATCAAACTGTCCACTTAGGAAGCAACACTGATTGACATCAGTTTCACTGCTGTTGTGCAAATGGAACAGACAACAGGTGGAAATTATAGGCAATTAGCAAGACCCCCCCAATAAAGGAGTGGTTCTGCAGGAGGTGACCACAGACCACTTCTCAGTTCCTATGCTTTCTGGCTGATGTTTTGGTCACTTTTGAATGCTGGTGGTGCTTTCACTCTCATGAGACGGAGTCTAAAACCCACACAAGTGGCTCAGGTAGTGCAGCTCATCCAGGATGGCACATCAGTGTCAGCTATGGCAAGAAGGTTTGCTGTGTCTGTCAGTGTAGTGTCCAGAGCATGGAGGCGCTACCAGGAGACAGGCCAGTACATCAGGAGAAGTGGAGGAGGCCGCAGGAGGGCAACAACCCAGCAGCAGGACCGCTACCTCCTCCTTTGTGCAAAGAGGAACAGGAGGAGCACTGCCAGAGCCCTGCAAAATGACCTCCAGCAGGCCACAAATGTGCATGTGTCTGCTCAAACGGTCAGAAACAGACTCCATGAGGGTGGTATGAGGGTTCGATGTCCACAGGTGGGGGTTGTGCTTACAGCCCAACACTGTGCAGGACGTTTGGCATTTGCCAGAGAACACCAAGACTGGCAAATTCGCCACTGGCACACAGGTTCACATTGAGCACATGTGACAGATGTGACAGAGTCTGGAGACGCTGTGGAGAACGTTCTGCTGCCTGCAACATCCTCCAGCATGACCAGTTTGGCAGTGGGTCAGTAATGGTGTGGGGTACTGTTTTCAAACCAGTACAAGGCTTACCAGGGCTGAATTACAGTTCACAATCAGCTCAGAGATCTGCAAACTTTTTTTTTTTTTACACATACCCCAGACTCACATGATCAGCTCCAAGAGACGGCTTTAAAAGTCACAAGTTTGAGTGACTGAGACTGAAGTCTGGTCTAGTCTTTAAACCTCCCACACATTGATTCTGAGGCCTGCTGCTAGAAGCTGGTTTAGTTTTAGTTCAGGGTAAGTTCAGGTTAACTTTGAGGTTTGGTTTAGAGCAGTCCTAATCGCCACGGTAACAGACACCACACAGCTGCCCAGAGGGCTGTACTACGAAGCGAAAGTTTCGTGGTTAAGCTCACTGAGTCGAGCCTAAACCCAGGATTTCCAGTGTCATGAAGGTGGCTCACTTTTTACCGATGTCAGATCACTGTAGAAACACACTGCAGAGCTAACCTGGTACCGAGCAGGTTTTTTTTTTTTTTCCTGAGTTTGATCTGATCCTTCAGTGCTTAACACATTTACCTAAACATTTTATTGACCAGTGCTGCAGACTGAATTTAAGGAGTGACTGTACTCTTTGAGTTTAACACTTTTTATTGTATTTAATCAGAATAAAATACAAGCATTAAGACGGAGCTTTAAACTTACCGTAACTCAGTCCGAGGCTCAGTCCAAGGCGTAGCGTTCCTCAGGGGACACACAACTCCATTTAAACAGTTGAGGGAGAAAAGCCCATGTACAAGGTCACGCTTGTATTTCCTGCCAGTCAGTGCACCACTGATTCATCATTTTTCTTCAGGTAGCCCCAGAAAAACCTCTCCACTGTTCCCACTGTAGCCATGCGCACTGGCAGTCAGTGTGTACAATGTCCATGCAGAACTATAATGATCAACAGTTTGTTCTGTTTTATGCAATAGTAAGCTAAATCTTTGTTGTATTCAGGTATTAGCCTATATATAATCATCATGGGCTAGGGATTATACTGTGTACCTGTTAGTTTAAAAATAATAATCACATTTTAATGATGAAGCTGAAAATATCAACAGTGGGCCTAATTTTCTGCTGTAGATGGCTCTATTGGGCTTCTGTTAGTCTTTCACATTTGCTATAACATTTTTCTTTTTATCTGAGATTTGCAGATGATCTGCAATCTCCCTTTCCTGGGAGCGGGCACAGACACCAAAGACCAGTCTTTTGCTTCACAAATTCTGCTGATAACCATCTCAGAGCTGAGGTTCAGGCTTTGAGTAGCGAGCTTACTCGCATAAAGCCTGACTATGTCAAACCAGCTTCGTAGTAGGAGCAGGGTAGGCTCTGATTTAGAGACTGAGAAAATAACATGGACCAATCAGCTGTGAACAGAAGGACATGTGACACATCTTCTCTTAACCTTTTCTTCTGGGCCTCATTTTTTTTAACATTAACAGAATGTGTTAAAGATTATGCTTCAGCATTTAAAATTATTAGTTTTTAATCATTGACTTTTATAGGCTAAAGGCTTTACTTAAACTCGTCAAACAGGCAGAGGTTATGAGTTTTTTTCCCCCGTTGTTTCGTTTTATGAGGGGGTGAGGGGTGGTGTAGGGCTCATCCAGCTCAGCTGATCCAGTGAATACCAGGCCAACTCAATTTGGATCCCAGCAACACTATCCTAGTTGTATGCCTACCACCAACTATGGCATTTAACCGGTTTTCCAGACGCAGACAATATACTCAAAAACCTTATATGGACTACATGGAGATGTCCCAGAGAGGTGGTCCTAACAACTTACAGATCCATAAGTAGGCTGGTGCTCAACTATGTGGCATCACTGTGAACTCAAAAGCTCTCTCATACAAACTGGAGGCACCTGCAGATCAAACAATATGCTGCCTTTAGCACACACACCTGCTGTCAGTGAGGAGGGCCAAAATGTGGTACTCAGTGTGCAGTGTGGAGGTCATAGAGCTCACAGGCCTAGACGCTACAAACACAGATCTGGCCAGGTACAGGGTCACATGACAGCAGGTCATCTCAGTATATACTCCTCTTGCATGGGCTCAACAATCCTGGTTTACAACCAAAGAACAACTGCCAGGGACACAAGATGCTCTCCAGCCCAACTACCCTCAGGAGACAGCAAGCTCCAAACTCTTACCTCAGCCGACTCATTAACAACATCACGGACACCTGTCAAGAACATTGCAAAAACCAAGGAGCTGTGCTATGTGACCGGAGGAAACAGGGAAGCATCCACATCCCTGTGCCAGTCTCTCAGCATTCATGCCCATGGTGGAACAGGTTCAGTTTTTCAAATACCTGGGAACGGAGACTGGCAGCTGTCTGTCTGTCATAAAGCACAGTGAAAGCTCAGCAGAGACTTCACCTCCTGAGGAACCTCAGGACTTTTAGTATGTGCACAGAGGTTTTAACAGTTGTTTACCGATTGCTCACTGAATTCATTGTCTCGTTCAATAGCACATCCTGGTACAAATTTCTTACAGTCAAACACAAACCACAACTGCACTGCATTATTAAGCCAGCAAAATCACAGCCTCCCCACAGACACCACAACCAGAACTTTACCAGCGAGCAATGCACAGGAAGGCACACACATTTCCAGTTACTGCCATCAAGGAGAAAATACAAAGTTAAACTAGCCTGGAAAAATCTTTACAAGAAATCATTCATCCCTTCTGCCATCACAATTTTAAACTCAGGCCCTGCACTTTAACATCCTATTATGTTATAATTATTTTTAACAATGTTACTTTTTAACTTTTATTACATCTTATATTGTATGCAACATGTGTATGTATGTGGTATTTTGTTTTATGACTGTGAATGCCGTGAAGTCTTGTCAAAGACAAATTTCTGTCTCAAATGGAGATAGACAATAAAGACTTATCTTATCAGAGTAACAGCAGACATCACATACAATGCAACATCTCTTCACCTGCCCAGCAAAGCAAGCTCTCCATGGACTGGACATGGGAAGTGACTACTATACCTCTCCCTGGGGCCTCACCACTTCCAGGGGCCTCCCCTCACTCAGGAACCTCACCTGGCCCAGGGGCCTCACCTCACTCAGGGGTCTCACCTCATCCAGTATGTCTGAAAATCCCATCTTCAATGTCCTTTAATGATTTTAGACCTGGTCTAGGCTGGGACCATAGCAGAGTTCTGGATCCTGGTCCAATGGGGCTGGAGTGGAATGTGTCTGGGGTCAAGAGAAACAAAACATACATCTTTATGTCTGTTATTTAAAGCAAATCCTAAACCTTCACAAATGGTGTATATCTCCTCCTAACCTCTTCTCAGATCCCACAAATATTCCCAAAGCTTTCAGGACTTCCAGAAAATGTTCCAAACTTGTGTAGTCCAGAGCCAAGCACTGGTTCAGCTGTTATTAGCTGTTCCACAAACACAACACTTTCAGACCTGAGCTACACTTTGTTAAATCTATAAGACGCATTAGAGGATTAGAACAGGACTCTGCCCCGACCCTACTCACAGCTGTCTGAAATGCAACCCATGAATTATGAAATGGAGGAATGTGGAATAAATGGAAGTATAAGCAATTTCAATAAATCAGAAGAAAACAATGGAGCATAATTAAAAAGCAAGATAAACAGATCTGTTCAGAGTAAACTCACCACAAACAACAGCCGATGTTACAAAGTCAACTCCAGAGAATCTGAGACAGAGACTGTAGTTGAGTAGAGCCGGTCTTGGTTCCAGTCTGCACAGGACAGTGACACTCAACTGTGTCTGCTGTTGTTTTTGGCCCCAGTTAAATGTTATACCCAGAGAGGGGGTTTGGGGTAAGAGGTCACTGAGTGAGTGTCCGAACAGCAGTTAAACATCTTCTGATCACTCTTATGTACAGCTCTCTGTCAGTGATTGACTCACCCCAAGGGCAGTGATCAGTCCCAGCACACACAGGTGTGAGCTGTGTACCTGGGTGGCATGGGGGGTGGGTGGGGGTGGGAGGTCTAGGAGGATCTAGGGACAGATATTGGCCGCTTCTCAATTCCCATTATGCAAACTCCTGACTTGTCTACTCAGAATTGTGGGTCCAAACTTGGTGAATGGACTTGAGGAGAACACAAGGATGGAGTTTGTTTTATCAGATTTTTGGGTGAACTTAATGACATCACAGGAAGAAATTCTAAATGTACCTTTTGTTATATGCACAAGAATACAATGGAACATCTGAAGAATGTAATTATTTTTATATTTAAAAAAATTACCTACTATATTAATTTCTTCATATTTAATAAATAATAGAAGCACATAATTCATAATTCTGTTTAGTTTAGTGTATTATTGTTTGTGCTGATTGTGTGTTAAGTCTGATTGTGTGTTTATGTTTGATCAACTGTTTGTGAAGCCCTTTGAGGCGACTTTTGTTGTGATACTGGGCTATACAAATAAACCTGAATTGAATTGAATAATTCAGATGTATATCACAGAAAACCTACATTACCTTTGTCCTTATTAAATAACACATTTACAGTGGGGCAAAAAAGTATTTAGTCAGCCACCAATTGTGCAAGTTCTCCCACTTAAAAAGATGAGAGAGGCCTGTAATTTTCATCATAGGTATACCTCAACTATGAGAGACAAAATGAGAAAAAAAATCCAGAAAATCACATTGTCTGATTTTTAAAGAATTTATTTGCAAATTATGGTGGAAAATAAGTATTTGGTCACCTACAAACAAGCAAGATTTCTGTCTCTCACAGACCTGTAACTTCTTCTGTAAGAGGCTCCTCTGTCCTCCACTCGTTACCTGTATTAATGGCACCTGTTTGAACTGGTTATCTATATAAAAGACACCTGTCCACAACCTCAAACAGTCCCACTCCAAACTCCACTATGGCCAAGACCAAAGAGCTGTCAAAGGACACCAGAAACAAAATTGTAGACCTGCACCAGGCTGGGAAGACTGAATCTGCAATAGGTAAGCAGCTTGGTGTGAAGAAATCAACTGTGGGAGCAATTATTAGGAAATGGAAGACATACAAGACCACTGATAATCTCCCCGCAAGATCTCACCCTATGGGGTCAAAATGATCACAAGAACGGTGAGCAAAAATCCCAGAACCACACGGGGGACCTAGTGAATGACCTGCAGAGAGCTGGGACCAAAGTAACAAAGGCTACCATCAGTAACACACTACGCCGCCAGGGACTCAAATCCTGCAGTGCCAGACGTGTCCCCCTGCTAAAGCCAGTACATGTGCAGGCCCGTCTGAAGTTTGCTAGAGAGCATTTGGATGATCCAGAAGAGGATTGGGAGAATGTCATATGGTCAGATGAAACCAAAATAGAACTTTTTGGTAAAAACTCTACTCGTCGTGTTTGGAGGAGAAAGAATGCTGAGTTGCATCCAAAGAACACCATACCTACTGTAAAGCATGGGGGTGGGAACATCATGCTTTGGGGCTGTTTTTCAGCAAAGGGACCAGGATGACTGATCCGTGTAAAGGAAAGAATGAATGGGGCCATGTACAGTGGGGCAAAAAAGTATTTAGTCAGCCACCAATTGTGCAAGTTCTCCCACTTAAAAAGATGAGAAAGGCCTGTAATTTTCATCATAGGTATACCTCAACTATGAGAGACAAAATGAGAATTTTTTTTTTAGAAAATCACATTGTCTGATTTTTAAATAATTTATTTGCAAATTATGGTGGAAAATAAGTATTTGGTCAATAACAAACGTTCATCTCAATACTTTGTTATATACCCTTTGTTGGCAATGACAGAGGTCAAACGTTTTCTGTAAGTCTTCACAAGGTTTTCACAAACTGTTACTGGTATTTTGGCCCATTCCTCCATGCAGATCTCCTCTAGAGCAGTGATGTTTTGGGGCTGTCGCTGGGCAACACGGACTTTCAACTCCCTCCAAAGATTTTCTATGGGGTTGAGATCTGGAGACTGGCTAGGCCACTCCAGGACCTTGAAATGCTTCTTACGAAGCCACTCCTTCGTTACCCGGGCAGTGTGTTTGGGATCATTGTCATGCTGAAAGACCCAGCCACGTTTCATCTTCAATGCCCTTGCTGATGGAAGGAGGTTTTCACTCAAAATCTGACAGGGATAAGTGACATGGACTTGGTCAACACCACTCTACTCCCCGCTCATGCTTCACTTACTGGTTCACAATGCATTCAGCATGGACACAGCTGAACAGAACAAAAGTTGTTGTTTTTACTTTTATTTTCCTGTTTCTGCATTTGGGCACTCTCCTTCACTGTGGTTTTCCCAAAGTTTCTCCATTTCCCCCAGATGTTTTTTTAGTTTTTCCTTACTGAGAAGGAGGCTCTGAGGACAGGGGATGTGCTGGGGCTGTCCATTTGCTTGTGTGTTTGATTATTTATCTATGTGGTTATAGTGTTCCTGTAAAGTCAAAAGTAAAGTAAAAATTTCCTGTAAACCCTCTGAGGCAACTGTTAAGATATTGGGTTAGACAAAAAATAAGATAAATAAAAGTGTATTGAATTGAATTTCCTGAAGGGTAAAAGCAACCCTAATGTTGCAAAACATCCAGCAAAATTGATTACAGAAGAATTTCTAAACTTCTAAGGGCATAATCACACTAGGGCCATTCAAACTGTGCCATGCCCAGGTATGACTGAGCAGGAGTCTGTGTTCCCCGCACTCACACCTGTACAAACAGTCCATGCTGCCCAGTCACATCATCAGCTCTGAGGACTGCCACATTATCATCAATGATGTATCACTAATAATGATACTAACACTCAAAATATGGTGCAGGGAAAACAAAAGCCCAGCAGCATGAATTATCTGTCCTTTTGAGTCTTCTGTTACACTTTGGAATAAACGCATACGAGGAGCACCAAAGGCAGCCGCAGATGGATATGAGAGGCTTCCAAACTACTGCTGCTGTCTGTTGCCTTGCTCAGAGAGGTGAGAGCTATGATCAGTGGCCGTTACGAGTAAAAATACGGTGTTAACTTTTTACTGACAGAAGAACAGTCGGTACATGACAGGGATTGTAGTTGTGCGCATGTATGAGTAACTGTGCTGTGGTCCACCTCCTTCAACCATCTAAAGTCCTGAAGTGTACTGTGTCTGGGCACCGATTGGGAACACTAACAATAGGCAACTGTACTGTAGGGGTGTTCCACTTGGGCATGGTTCAGTTGGTGTGTGTGCACCTTAAATCTTCCAGTGAGCACTGTTGCGGCCATAAGCCAGACGTGAAAAAGACATCACTTTACCATAATCTGGCCGTGATCACAAGATTTCTGAGGAGTCACAGTCCTTCTGTAGCCAATGCCATCAGCATGTTTTGCAACACTAGGGTTGCTTTTACCCATCATGAGGTGTTACTAACAGTGTTGTGCATGAACGAGTTCATTTTTATGTGAACGTTGAACTGAACGCAACAGAACTTGAACGTGAATTTGTTCAGATTATGTGAGATGAACGACGTACGTCACGTCAATTAAGCGTCGGAAGTTGTTTTCACCTGAGTCGAGTGAAGAGGTCTGATCGTACTTTTTAAACAGCGCTGTCCCTCACTGCCCACGGGCTCCACTCTAAAACTGCACAGCTTCACCTGAGAGCGCTTGTGTGCACAATGCATCTTGGGTAATGTAGTGTGAAGCCCATGGGCGTGCCGTGAGGGCAAGCAAGGCAAGCAGTGCTTGACCAATCAAATCTAAAGAAAATAAAATAAAGAATAAAATAAAGAAATAAAACTATAACGAAATTAAATCGCTATCTCTCCAAACATTTCATTTTGCCGTTCACTTCCATTGTGAATCAGTCTCTTTCCTGTTTTCAGTCACTGTGTTTCTTTCTGTCTCTCTGCCATTCATTTCTGTTATTTCTCCTTTGTGGAGGCGGAGTCATGGTGCACTGTTTCTGGCTGGGGCTTGTCAAGCTGAGGCCCAGCAGCTTGTTTTGGAGGCTCGCGCATGCGTGCTGTGGTCAATCTCAGGCTCAGTGACAGAGATCTCTGGCTGACAGCAGGGGGCAATAAGCAGCGCACTGTGCAGCTTACGGTCCCATACATTACAGTGCGCATGCGCCGCCTTAGACAACAAAACTTTCCACAAGTAGCCGCAGCCAAAGTGTCAACAACGTTTCTACAGATAAGTCATAGTTTGTAGCTTAAACCCTGTTCATGTTCCTCATGAGAACATACTGCGTGTCATATAAATGATAGCCTCTTGTACATCGTTAAGTGTCAGACATGTTCGTAAGAAGTGAAGCTGGAGGAGTGGAGAGGAGCCAGCGGCCCGTGCCAGGGACTGGATGTGAATATTACAGAAGTGTGAATGAACTGGGCTCTGGTTATTGTAGGCAAACTCAGCTGTAGGAAATACAGGACGTTTCTTCAAAAAAGGAACATGGACTGGATTTGCAGCTTGAGTAGAGAGGTGAGTGTCAGTGAGGCGGCGTTTTTAAATGGAGGTTTGTGGTGTGATGTGTAAGGCTTCCTTTGAGGTTTTATTATAGTGAAGCAGCATTAACAGTGCACTGGTCTAGTGTCGATCTCAGTGTGAGTCCTGATGAACCTCCCTCATCTGTGAGGCTGTAACCTCACTCATTCATCTTCATTTTAGTGCTTATGAATTAAAGTTAAAACAAAAACTTAGGGTACATTCTTTGATAAGGCGACAGAGAAGGCCAGCTTTGTGGAAAAAAATGTTGTAATGACATTCTTTTCTATACAAACAGTGTTACTAATCATAATTATATGTGAGTGTGAGATAGTTTGAAACAGCCTACTACTCAAACACTGATGGGATTGCATTTAAGTGATTTTTTATTAAATTTAAATTAAATCAAAATGTTGTCATATAAAACGTAATGAAGTCAAGGTGTCTGCTTGCCCGCTTGAAAAAGTCACCACATGCTACTGGTGAAGCCAAAGATAATCGAATCTAATATCTTTGGCTTCACACTACGTTACCCATGATGCACTGCACAAGCAAGCATAACAACAAGGGCAGCCTTCATAGCAACACTGGAGCGGGCAGCAGCAGTCAGTCTGACAATGGCAAGTTCAAGTGAAGGCGCAGAGAACACAGACGATGCTGCCTCTAACTATGATCATTTACAGACATTTTACACATTGTCACGCAAAGACTCTGACGGAAAAAAACCTTACCTTTCTGTGCAAGCTTATATATGCAAAAACGTCCATTTTGTGTGATAGAATTTAAGATCTACAGTGAGGCTAGAAGGTAGTTACATGTATAGTGATAGAAGTCATAGTTTGAAAAGCAAGTTGAGCCTTTCATTTACATATCTCACCTAAAAATAAAATGAACTGAACTTTGAACTAGTTCAAAATTAAAATTGTGAATTATGAACGTGAACAGTTCACTTTGAACATGTGTGAACTGAACTTTGAACTAGTTCAGGAAAAGTGTGAACTTGCACAACACTGGTTACTAGTGTGACACCTTGGTAATGAGACATCTTTGTATAGGCCATCAAATGGGACTGAACCAGCTGATATTAATTTTCACTGACAAGGGGCAGGATTGGTTTCTAATTATCAACAGATTTCAGCTGGTGTCTTGGTATTCCTCATCTTTTTATTCATTTGTTTAATACTTTTTTCCTGTGTCAGTCAGTTTTATTACACGTAACTTAATTTCTGAAAAAGTTTAAAGATTTATGGCTTTTATTGCGCAAACTCCTACTTCCTGAACAGCTTGGGTCTCTGCAGCACAGCAGAGTCAGCGGCACTACGCAGCACAGTGGATACATACGCAGTGGGAATCCCAAGTTAGACTGGATGAGTCCCACTGACCTGGTGAACGCAGTCAGTGAACTTTGACCCTGAAAGTAAATGTGTGACTGCTGTGTCCACTCACCTGTTAAATCTGGATCAGCTATCCACACATCATGAGATCATTACCGAAGCTGACAAAGAGCTGAGTCACCCTGGCTTGCCCTACATTAGAAGGGGAACAATCCCATGTGCTACCTCCAAATGGATGGACCTTCACATACTATTCATTGTTTCCTGAGCAGGTTTAAAGACCAGATCAAAACAGACTAGAGTAGAGTGGTACAGGTTCCATTCTGTGCCCTGTGCCCGTGAGGCCATCGGTCTCTCTTTCAGACAATGCACACTTTAAAAGATGAAGCCAAGGAGGTGTTATAAGTTAATCAACACAAAATCCTGAAAAGCTGTTTTTTTTTTATAAGGAACACCATAAAGAGAATATATGCTTTATTCACAAAATATAAAGCAATATTTCACAAATTGTTTTTCATTTTGGCAATACTAATCCAAATAGATTACATCTTCATGTACTTAACCAACATCCATCACCCTGTATTCTCTCTTTTTTAAAATAGAAAATAAAAGAGAAATATAAAAGAAAAACAGAAATACAATAAAACAGAGTGTACCAATTTGTCTTGTTCCAGTCTCAATGCAAAAGTTTTTCCCTCTGAAAAATATCTTGAATCACATTTATCCAATCTTCTAAAGTAGGTGCTTTGTCATTCATCCATTTTCGAGTGATTGCTTTTTGGGTGGCAATTAGCATAGTATTAAACATATATATTTTACAAAACCCTTTCACACAATGTGGCCATTTACCCAAGAACATAGTTTCAAAATTAATAGGAATATTAGCCCCAACCACACAATTGACACTTTGCTTAATTTGCCCCAATAGGAAGACAATTTAGGACAGCTCCAAAAGATATGATAATGACCAGCCTGTTTCAACCCACATGACCTCCAGCATGATTTATCTGCATTCGAACCCCTCTGGGCTGGTGTTTTGAAAAAGCGCACAACATTCTTCAAAGCAAATTCCCTCCATGTCAGTGAAGATGTACATTTCTAGCAATTGCTTTGAATATTTGACCAGTTATCAATCTTAAAGCTGTAGTCCGGAATTTTGAAATTTGTACAAAATGTTTAAAATGTGTAAAAAGTTGTCTAAACAAAGCATATTGCTCATTGAACCTTTTGTTGCTGAAGATGGCGACGCTGTGTATGGCCCGACGTCCACCTCTGTTGAGTTTGTTAATGCTTCTCTTGTTTATACTGTTTGTCATTCAAAATGTGGCATCGTTGTTGGTATATGATCGCCTACACTGCTTAAGATCCAACAACTTAACAACTTAACAACTTACCCGCACAAGCTGTCAATGGACATTCAAAGACACCGCTACCATTTCTGGCGTTTGTCCCAGACTATCTGCGGCGTCCTGTATGCGCGTTGCCTCGAAACAAGGGGCACAGGAGATGCGGAAAGAGAAGCGGGATCTTGGTCAAATTCAAAGCATTCCTGGCTTCCTCTTGTGTGGATTATCCTGACTTCGCCCGGACCAGCTTGGCAACGGATCGTGGCGTTTTCGACCTTCACCGCTCCCTGCAGTACTGCTACAGGTGGCTCCGTCCTGCTAACCTCGATGCTGGGTACTCACTTCCACGTTGTTGGCCTGTCAGGATCCGGAGTGGGGGCTTTGTGCTCGGGAATCTCCGCCCACTGCCTTGTGCTGCTCTGCAGCTGGAAAAGTCCTAGGTCCTTCATCTCCACTCACAATCTGGATTTTTGCTTCCTGAGACCTGACTGAATCCAGGTGATCACAGCGCATTCTCTGAGCTCCTCCCTTCCGGCTTTTCCTTTCTCAGTACGCCGCGGCTTTCTGGTTGTGGTGGTGGCCTGGCTACTGTGTTTAAGCACAACTATAACTGTCGCTCACTTCCCACCAAACAATATTGTAGTTTTGAAGTGCAACTATTTTTGATTGAGCTGGCCTCTCCTGTATTGTGTGCTGTTATCTATCGCCCACCAAAGTCCAACAAGGATTTCATTACAAATTTTTCATAATTTTTAGCCGAGTTTATGCTAAGATATGACAGTATACTTATTAGCAGTGACTTCAGTATGCATGTATGCTGTCCATCTAATTAAACCGCATGTGAGTTTCTCTGCCTCTGAAACTCATTTGACCTGTCCCCATGCACCAGTTGGGACACACACTGGACCTCATTATTTCCTATGGCCTCCCAGTACCCCTCAGAGAAATATCCCAAACCTGTATCTCAGATCACTTCCCCATTCTATTTGATTTCTCAGCTCCCCTTCTCACATCAGACCTCTCACTTCAGTCTGTTGCCGCCGCATCATCACCTCCTCCCCAGCTGGACAATTTGCTACTGCTTTTTTGGAGACTGTTTTATACTCTCTGGTTGATATGGCTTCTCCTCCCTGCCCAGATGATCTTATCTCCTCCTTTCACTCCACCTGCTCTGGTATTTTGGACACCGTTGCACCTTTTAGGTGTAAATCCACCAGAAGACAACCCGACCCCTGGCTCAATGAGACCACTCGTGCCCTCAGACGGTGCTGTAGACAGGCTGAGCGCAGGTGGAGGAGTGACAAGCTTCAGGTGTCACTGGGTATACTGAGGGAGAGTCTAGCCAACTACCAAAAGGCAGTCAAAGAAGCCAAAAGTGAATATCTTTCAAATATAATTTCCACCAGCTCTAACAACCCCAGGGCATTATTCAACATAATACAGTCTGCAGTCAGTCCATCTGTGTCTTAAAGAATGTGTCCAAAACTACATGTGAGAACTTCCTACATCATTTTGTTGACAAAGTAACTTCAGTCAGGACGAGCATTGACAATAGTATTCATAGCACTGATATTTACACTCCTCCTGTGCCCCCTGCTGTTTTTGAAGTGTTCGAACCAGAGTCACAGTCTCTCCTCTCTGAGGTGGTCCAGGGGATGAGACCAACAAACTGTCCCCTAGACATCATTCCATCCAAAGTGCTCAAACAGGTCTTTAATACTGTGGGCCCCTGTCTCCTTTCGCTCGTGAACAGCTGCCTCAGTATTGGATCTGTACCAGCGGTTTTTAAGCAGGCTGTGGTCAGACAATTTCTAAAAATGTCTAATCTGGACTCTGCAGTTTTTTCTAATTTTAGACCAGTCTCCCATTTACCATTTTTATCAAAGGTTTTAGAAAAACTTGTTTTTATTCAGTTGCAGTCCTTTTTAGAAAACATTATTTTAGAAAAATTTCAGTCTGGTTTTAAATCACATCACTACGGAAGCGTATTGCGTTCACCTGAAAAAAAAAAAGTTTCTGTTTTAATGAGCAAAGTTAGTTCTGTTTTTATGAGAAAAGTTCTGTTTTTATGTGAAAAGTTCTGTTTTTATGAGAAAAGTTCTGTTTTTATGAGAAAAGTTTTGATTTTATGAGTAAAGTTAGTTCTGTTATTATGAGAGAAAAAATCCTGTTTTTACAAGTAAAATAATTTTCTGTTTTTACGAGAAAAGTTTTGTTTTTATGAGTAAAATGGTCCTTATTATCTTGTCCACTTTTTGGGGGAGAGGAATTAATGCGATACCGCAGTTCTACGAGAGGCGCTCTTTCTCTTGGATGATAGCTTAGCCTACGGTTGCAGCATTGAGCAGCAGTCCAAACAGATGGATACACATGTTTCAAGATTTCAGGAAGAACTGTAATGTGCGGGGTGTAGAGTAATCACAGAAGGCTTCCGAGTACTACTAAATCAGGTAGTAGACGTGGTCAGTATTGCTACAGCAGGGCAAACTCTGGATTGTGATTTGTGCTAGCTATTTTCATAGTGAACCTTCGCACTTCTTCCACCTGCTACATGGCATGCCTTAAGTTCGACAACATTGTGATACAGACCCCTTTACGTTTAGTGTCTCCATATGCAATATGAAAATAATAAATCAATATCTGAAGCATTTTGTGCGTATTGCTCAAAAATGTTGGCTACTAGCCTATTTATCATATTTGCTGCCTCAGCGTCCTTTTGAAATATTCTTGTCAGAACACATACTGTATGCTGATGTGTAGTCAGTCAGGAATTTTGAGTGTAACTTTGCCTCAGCACTTGTAAACTTCCTGATCACTGCTGTGTATAAATATAGGTTTGATGTATTTATAAAATGTACAGTCCTATATTTGTTTGTTGCATAAGGACATTTATAGATTAAATCCCATATCTACACTTTTGCAGAGCAAACCATGGCTACGCCTTTAAATAAAACCCTCACACAAGACAATTGCTTCTGGACATTTCTTAAGAGCTGAGGTATTCCTGAAGAGAATATCCTGAAAATGCAGCAGGAGCATGTAAGTTTGTAAAATAATATATTTTTTTATTTCAACTATGCAGCAAACCCCAAATTTTATTTGGTATCTTTAGGATAGATTTCTGCTGCTAATAACATGGATAGCTTTTGCATTACATGCAACTATATTTGTGCTGAACTCAGTTTATTATATCGTAATAAACATAATCTGTGTCTGCCTGTCATGAGAGTTTTAAATGTTGTGTTTTCATTACAGATTGACTATTCAGTTGTTGGAGCAGTAGATGATGCAACATTGGCAAGAAAAATGGAAACAAAAACTAACAAAGAACCAGAAAATGATGAGGAGCATTCTCTGCAGCCAACACACATGCATCTACAAAATAATAAAAGGGCTTTAAAGACAACAAGGAAAATAGAAATAGGTTGGTTACATGACAAGAAAATGGTGAGAAAATGCAACATGGGAGGAACCAGAGTAATTGATATTTCCAAGAATGCCACAGCAAAAGAAATTTTGTCACATGCTAAGATGCTATTTTTCCCCAATGGAAAATCTAAGAACGGAAATTGTGGATTTCCAGGAAGCACACCTTGATGAGCATTATAGTGTGGGAGAGCTCTATGAAACACATAAATTTGGCATATTAAGATTTTACTTATTTACAGAGACAAATGAAAATGACACATTAACAGAATTGGAAGAACCTGATAAAGAAACTGATGTAGATAGGCTACAGCAAAACACCACTATGCAAATGATAAACAAGACAAACAGTGAACAGCAACCAGACACTCTTGACAATGATGGTACCACCTATATTCCAGCTTTTGTCTTGCCTGCTGTTGAGATTGTTGATCTTACATCTTTGTGCAATACATCAGAGGTTATTATTGGTCCTATGCAAAATGAACAATTTTTAGGTGCTCTTGATACCGTCCCATTTGAACCTATCTTGTCAATAGAATATTCTGACAACACACAAACAAATACTAATACCTACACCTCAACTCCCATTCAATCTGAGACAATACCTCCACACCCATCCACTCCTCCAGAGGCATTGTTGTATATGACAGTAAAACTTCACAGAGTGAACCTTTTAGAAGAACTGATTACACAGTTCAAGGATGAAGCAATGGTGAGCTACTCTGTTAAATATAGCTTCATTGATGAAATAGGTGCAGATGCTGATGGCGTGTCCAGGGATGTATATACTGCCTTCTGGACAGAATTTTTAGACTGTGCTGCAGAGGCCAACGGTACCAACACAAGAAAATCTGAAAGCTGTGCTTCTCCAAGTTGCTCACAAGCAAATTATTCAGCAACCAAAATATGCACTGGATAACATTGCTGCAGTCGCAGGACCAACTCTCAGGCCATGCTTCCCAAGTATGGAGGAACTGCAGAAGATGTATGATGATCTGAAACCAACAACACGAAAGGTGTTAAAGTTGATCATGGCCTCCCATCTACGCCAGCTGAGAACCAAAGTTTGAGATTTTTACAGCAGTATATTAGGGGATTGGATGACATTGGTCTTCGTAAGATGTTGAGGTTTGTGACTGGGTCTGGTGTCATCTGTGTTAAAGAAATAGAAGTTGTATTCACATCCTTGGAAGGGCTAGGACGGTGGCCCATTGCACATACTTGTGGCCCATTTTTGGAGCTGCCATCAACTTACAACAACTATCCCGAGTTATGAGCTGAAATAGAAGCTATATTGTCTTCCAACCTCTATTCAATGGACATTGCTTAGCTTCTCATTCTCACTCATATGTATGTTTGTTCTTCTGTTATTTCATTTATGTATATTTGTTTTTTGCTCTTGCTTTTTAGCCTTATTAGTACCAACAGTGAATTTTCAGATAGCATGAATGCGAGAAACAGTAAAAGCTACTGTATATGCTTTTTTATTTCCGTAATTAACATTTTTGGTTTTATCATTATCACATTTCACACACACACACTGAACATTTTATACACTTAAAGGACCACCTGATCAAATCACAAACAAAAATGTTTACCTGTTCAGTGTGTATTTTATTTAGCTACAAATACCAGCTTGGGTTAGTTTTTCACACGTTAGCAGTCACTAGTTTGACATAATTGTCTGTACTGTGTAATGCTGTTAGTAGAAAGTCAGTTGATAGATGTTATTCATGTTTTTCACAATTTCAATTGAAGTTGCTGTTTGAGCTGGGGATAACACAAATAAGCACTTTTGAACTGCTTAAACATTTCTTTACATTGTAGTGCTTTCACACTACAATCCATATCATATTTTGGCTTTTGATTCATTTTACTTATTGTTGACACTTTATTCAATGGATAGGGATGAATGCAATTCTAAACTTAGAAAGTATAAAACCCTTTATTCAATTTATGAGTGACTGAAATCAATACTCATGTTTGTACAGATGTGCTTTGTTCATGCCATTTGTCAGCACAAGGATATATTGGGATATTTAAATAGGTTCTCACCCAGTGGTTCCAACAGTTGCACTTTTACCTGTTTTTAACTGTTACAAATAAAGGCACTGGTTGCCCTCTTGTTTTGTACATTTCTGTTAATGTTTTTACTGCAAAAAATAACTGGAAACACATTGAACCATGCCATTAATGAATGTTAATGTGCACGTAAGCACGTAAGAACATGTAAAGCTCAATGGCTTCCTCTGCAGATGTGGGTGGTTTAAGACTGTTTTCTGCCATAGACATAGCAGGTATGGACCTCTCTGTAGACATTCTTCTGTGCAGGCCTGAACCCTTTGAAGAGCTACTTATTTAAGGTACTCTCTCGCACCAAATAGTTGAGGTAGGGTGGACGTCCTCCTGGAGATACTGCATTTTTAGATGGGTGGATTCTGTGTGTATTGCATAGGTGAGCAATGTCCTGCAGTTCCCTCTATATGTTGGGTAAGGGACAAAAAAAAGCAAGAAAAATAATTGTTACAGCTCATCACCTGCAAGCAAAACTAATTGTGTTTACTTTGTATGATAAAGAATTTTAAAACTTTTTCACGTGCACAGATAGTAGCTTCAATGTACAGTTGCATTTATAGGCCTATAATACAACAAGGGCAAAAGTGTATGATTTACCTCTATTACTTCGAGACATGTGAATTGTATAAGACTTTTGTCTAGGAAGTCACCAGAAAAATATCCAGTCTCTTTCAAATCCTGAAATAAATCCATCCAATACTGCGCGTGCTGCTTCCGTAAAAATCCCCACCATTGTTCTATGCGCTGGTTGTGATTACTTGAGCCAGTCAGATAGCATCTTTTGGAAAAATCGTCCATATGATCATTTCTCAGAAAGACTTGCATTTGTCCCACATAACAGTTCTCTGTGCCCTGGTCAGACCGGATTCTGGTGGCAGTGCCATTACGTGACGACACATCATTGATAAAGTAACCGGCAATTACCTTTGGATCGCTGCTTGTGGAATATGCGTGTAGCCAGACCACCATTCGTGAAAATTCATCTACTGCCCCATTTATGCAGATTCCATAAGGTTGTAGTTTATCATAGGAATCTATATGCCATAAAAAGTTCGGCCCTGTGTTCTGGTAGAGACGTCGGTGAAGGCGATTCCTGCGTCTCAGTTGCACTCCATTGGGATCCAATATCTTAAGCAGGTTTCTGATTGTCTCTTGTGTTACAACGTAACCAGCTTGAATACATTTCAGATGCATCATCTTATATCCATGAAGCATGCCATATTGGTTTAATTGATCCTGGAGAAACACTGCAACATCCAGCAGATCAGACTTTTCTTTCCGCCTGTACAATTGCAAAGACCTGAGATGTCTGCGCAGAGTCGACAAACTAATGATTATACCATCAATATTACTTAAAGTTACACTGTGTAAGATTCCTGGTCTTGCGCCTCTAGAGGCCACAGGTGCCACTGCACTGTCGCAAAACGTAAACACTAGGGCCCCTCCTCCTTCTGAAACTGTGCGAGCGTGCGTCTATTTCCATCATTGTTTCAACTTTAGTTGACCTGCTGCTACCTTTGGAAGTTTGGACTGGATCTTCTATAGAGTTAGCGCTAGCGTTAGCTTATCAACAAATATCGCGCAATGGTCGCAGTAAAAACAACTAATAACTGTATGAAAAAGCACGTTCTAAAGAAAAAATAAAGAGGCTAATTTACCTGCCCAACAATAAAGAAGCAAAAACGTGATCCGATTTGCAGCCTTCTCTGTCTCTCATCTGACGCCAGCGAGCAAAAGTCTGTCCGATGTTGACTCTTGTCTGCGATCTGGTGCGGTCCCTTTCACATTTTCTTTTTCTTGCCTCGTCTGACATTGTCTTCATCTTCTTGTGTCCTTCGGCCCTGACGAACTGGCGAAAATAACAACGCTAAAAGTAGCTTCATGGTTATACTGCACCTCAGGTATAAGAACAGAAGGGAATGCCGTAAAGCAAGTCGTTCCCTGTCACGTGACTTTTCTTGAACAGCGGAGCGCTCCCGGCCAAGTTGCGAGGGTGGTTTCTCAGTACAGAAGCCCCGCTCGGAGCAACAGATCGCGCCTCAGGCCTTATAATCGCTCAAAAAATCACAAAAACAAGTCAGTATGCCCCACATATTTAGGAGAAAAGTTACACAGTGTAACTTTAACGAAAGCAGAATCTCCCAATGTCTCAAGCCTATAGTAAAATAAAACCGTATTAAACGAAGTAGTTGGGACATTTATGCCCTTTCTGTAGCTAGCAACTCACGAGCTAAATGTTTACTGGTTGTGATAGACATGAATTTACTTTTGTCATAAAAACCCAAGTTATTTTATATTCATAAAAACAGAACTTTTCTCATAAAAAACAGAACAAATTTTACTCATAAAAACAAAACTTTTCTCATAAAAACAGAACTTTTCTCATAAAAAACATAACTAACTTTGCTCATTAAAACAGAAACTTTTTTTTTTCAGGTGAACGCAATACGCTTCCGTACGTCACAGCATAGAATCTGCTCTACTTAAGGTGCACAATGACATTCTTTTATCCCTGGATGCTAAAAAGCCAGTGCTGCTGCTGATGTTGGACCTCACAGCGGCTTTTGACACAGTGGACCACTCTGTCCTCATCTCTCGCCTGGCTCATGTTGGTCTCCAGGGCACAGTTCTGCAGTGGTTCAGCTCCTACCTGACCGACAGGACCTTTGTCGTTATGGTTGATGACTGCCTCCCTGTCCTCTGGAGTGCCACAAGGATCCATTCTTGGTTTGGTCCTCTTTTCATTGTACATGCAGCCTCCTGGGTCCATCATTAAAAATCTGTCATTTCACCTTTATGCAGATGACCTCCAGGTTTATCTTTCTCTGCTCCCCAATGACAGATCTGCACTGGACTCTCCTCAAAGCTGCCTTTCAGATATAAAGCTGTGGCTGGCCCAGAATTTTCTTCATTTGAATGAAAGTAAGACTGAATGTATTATTTTTGGCCCCACTGATTGGCACGGAAATGTACTGTCCAACCTTTATTTCCTCATGTCTCATGTCAGTCAGGCCATCAAGAATTTAAGAGTGATTTTTGACAGTGAATTGAAGTTTGATAAACAGATTAGTGCTGTTGTTAAAGCAAGCTTTTTCCAGCTGCGTCTTCTAGGCAATGTGAAGGCCTTTCTGTCTCACAGTGATCTGGAAAAAGCTATTCATGCTTTTATCAGTTCACAGTATTGACTACTGTAATGCACTATATTTCGGTATCACACAGTCATCACTCCACCGTTTGCAACTGGTACAAAATGCAGCCGCTCGACTTTTAACAAACTCATCCAGACACAGCCACATCACCACCAGTTCTCTCCATTGGCTCCCCGTCTGCTATTGCGTTGATTTTAAAATTTAAATTTTTGTTCTTAAAGCTCTTAATGGTCTTTCCCCTCCCTATTTATCAGAGATTTTAACCATCCACCGCTCCAGCAGAGCCCTCCGGTCGTCTGCCCAGATGGTTCTGGACGTCCCCAGGTCAGTGGGGCAATCGTTCGTTTGCAGTTGCCGGTCCTAAACTCTGGAACACACTGCCTCTTGATCTGCATGTGATCACTGAGCTATCCCTGTTCAAGTCCAGGCTAAAAACTGACTTGTTTAGATTGGCTTTTAACACTTAGGCTTTAAGTCTTTGGTTCATTCTGTTAACGTGTGCTGTGTCTCATTGTTTTATGTATTTTATAGTATTGATTCAGTTTTTGTAATTTTATGTTTTTTACATAAAGCACTTGGGTTTTCCTTGTGATGTTGTAAAGTGCTATAGAAATAAACTTTGATTGATTGATTGGTTCTATGGTGTATAGTAGGTGATCTGTCATATGTCATAGTTTGCTGTAGTCCTTCCCCTGGCCTCTGCGCTGATTGGAAGTTTAAGCAAGCACCGCTCGTCTTTTGGCCTGAGCCCCGCCCCCTCCTCCTGCCTCACTCTCACGCATGGAGCTCCAGCTGCAGACACCGGGAGATTCAAGATGGATGCTTACGGTAGCCGAGCGACAACTACTACTACTACTACAATACTACTAGTTATTTGCCTTTTTCCGGTCAGGTATTTAAATATATTCTTATATATTCTTTATTTACATTAAAGTAGTAAACATGTTTCTGTAACTTGTTGTGGAGCTGTGGTAATCATAGATTGATTAAAAGAAAAAGAAGAAAAGAAGCTGCTGTCACTTAGCTTTGCATCGCCAGCAGCAGCTTCATTATACAGAATATTTTAGTTTAGGTTTAGTATTTTAATGTTGTAACAAATAACTTTAACCTCGATGTGAAAAGTCTGTGCATTACATGCAGTTGGAGGTGTTTAGCCTAATAGCACACGAGCTAACACTCTGCTAGCTTCAAGCTAAATGCATTTCAGCTGGAAATAAAATAAAACCAGATCCACTGCTATGAACGGTTCATTTACACTGTAAGTCCATCCATCTTCTTATCTGGGACCAGGTCGTGGAGGCAGCAGTCTAAACAAAGATGCTCAGACTTCCCTCTCCACAGACACTTCCTCCAGCTCTACTGGGGGGACCCCAAGGCGTTCCCAGGCCAGCCGAGAGACATAGTCCCTCCAGCGTGTCCTAGGTCTTCCCCGGGGCCTCCGCCCGGTGGGACATGCCCGGAACACCTCCCCAGGGAGGCGACCAGGAGGCATCCGGAACAGATGCCCGAGCCACCTCAACTGACTCCTCTTGATGTGGAGGAGCAGCGGCTCTACTCCGAGCTCCTCCCGGGTGACAGAGCTCCTCACCTTATCTCTAAGGGAGCGCCCAGCCACCCTGCGGAGGAAAATTATTTCGGCCGCTTGTATCCGGGATCTTGTCCTTTCGGTCATGACCCAAAGCTCATGACCAAAGGTGAGAGTAGGAACGTAGATCGACCGATAAATCGAGAGCTTTGCCTTTCGGCTCAGCTCCTTCTTCAACATGACAGACCTATACAATGAAAGTTAATTAGTAATTTCTTAGACGTAAATGTATGCTTTGTATTTGTTTTCCTATAGGTTGTTAGTCATGAATATTAGGTTTTTTTTTGGTAACATTACCAAAATAGACTTCCACAGCTGTACAGAGGCACTCGACAGTGAATGTAAATGTTTCTCACAGCTGAGCTGTCTATTTATTATTTAAACATTAGTGACTGCTCAGGGAGTCTGCAGAGGATATGAACTCCTGTTTACACAAACATGTTGACATACTATTGTCTTATCTAGAAATAAATAAATGGTAAATGGTCACATTTATATAGTGCTGTTCTACCTTCATGGGTACTCAAAGCGCTTTACATCAAGGAACCATTCATCCATTCACACTCACATTCATACACCAGTGTGCGCAGACACCAGAGGCAAGGTGGGTTAAGTGTCTTGCCCAAGGACACAATGACAGTATGCAACAGTGGGAGTGGAGTTTGAACCGCCAACCTTCTGGTTATTGGACAAGCGGCTCTACCAACTGAGCTACTGCGGCCCCATACTGTTACTTGTATGATTATATTATTCACACTGTGCTCTCTCCTTCTCTGTCCTCAGGTCCTCAGAGGATGGTTTGGTTTCCTGAACAATAATCTACTCACATCTCCAGTATAAGTCAAGATAAAGCAGTAATAAACAACAGTAATAAAGTTATATTTTACAACAGTACTCACTTGTTTCTTTTATCATCTTCAGGAGCATGTCTACTTTTGTGAGACTTGTGACTTATATTGTGGGTATATTTATAATTTTACATGTTTAGTAATGCATGTTTCTGAAAATATGAAAGGAGATTCAAGAAAAACTTTATTACACAACACTGAGCAGTACATTTATACAGCAAACATTTTACAATCACTGCAGTTGCTGTGTTACTGTATCACTGAAGATAGTACAGTACATGAGCTCTGGAAGTGTCCACATGCAGCAGCCCAGGAAGACCACTGCTGTCCCGTCTGAGGTGACTGTGTCTGCAGCAGGTGAACCTGTCCTCATCAGACACTCAGCTACAGCTCAACACCTCCCAGTGGTGTGTCCCAACCTCTTCATACAACTGTACGCTGACGACACAGTAATTTACACACACGGACACAATACTTCACAAGTTGCAGAAGTTCTTACACAGTCCATGGTACATGTTACAGGTTACCTGGTTGAGTCAGTGCTGCTTACAACTTAATGTAGACAAGACAGTGGCCATGTTTTTCACAAAATCCAACAGTCCCAGTGTACAACCTGATGTCTTTGTGTCAGGACAGAGGCTACAGGTCGTATCTGAATACAAGTACCTTGCAGTCCTTATAGACAGCAAATTAACATTCAAATCACAGGTCAAAAAAGTCTGTAACAGAGTCAAATTCCACCTCTCCAATTTCCGTTACATCAGGCCGCAACTGTCATCAGATGCTGCCAAAGTTTACATGCACGCCTTGGTACTGTCACATGTCACACACTGCCTAACTACATGGTCACAAGCAAACATCACTACACTGAAGCCATTAGAGTCTCTCTACAAACGAACAATAAAAATACTTCATAAGAAATCAATTATTTATCACCACTGCTCAATATTAAAAAAGTACAAACTTTTAACCTGGGACAATATGATCAAATATTCAAAATTATGTTTAATGTTTAAAATTATTCATTGCTTGTCTTCTCCTCCTCTCAGGCAGTTTGTTAACATTAGAACATCATCGTACCGTGTCACTAGAGCTGCAGCCAGAGGGGACTGCATTGTTCCACTTAGAAAAAGTGCATTTGGCCAGTCCTCTTTTGCAGTCGCAGCTGCACATGAGTGGAACTGTATTCCAGTTAGCATCAGAGAAACAACATCCTATAATGTATTTAAAATTACTTTAAAGGACTGATTGATAATCACAATTGCCAACACTAACATGTTTTTGTCCTGTCCTCTGCTCCTGTCTGTACGAGGCCATCATGTTCAATGTGTTTTTACTAACTTTACTAATACTGTATGTATATAACCTTATCTTACTTTTTAGGGTGACACCATAAACATCAGTCTGGGGACTGCGGATGAAAAGTAGCTTTTTGGCTAATTCTGGTGCATTTACAGACATGTTAATTAATGTACACTGTCCCTGTAATATAAACTAATAAATAAAATAAAATAAATTAAACCCTGGGTCCACTGTAACCTGTGTGAAGTTGCCCCCCCCCCCCCCCCCCCCCACATGATTGAAAATTAACAAAACTATATCAGTTCGTTTGTGCATCATTTGTGCACATTTGTGCACACAAAATGAGAATTTGTGCACAATTGGTTTTTTAGATAATAAACACCCCCCCCCCCCCACTCAACCCCCCATATCATCTAAATCACTCCAAAATGGTGTCATTCGTTTGTGCACATTTGTGCACGCAAAATTAACATTTGTGCTCCCTCCAATTTAAAATATTAATAATTCATTTTTTTGACTCAGCCCCCCCATATCGTCTAAATCACTCCAAAATGGTGTCATTTGTTTGTGCATCATTTGTGCTCGCAAAATTAACGTTTGTGCTCATTCTATTTTTGAAATATTAATAAA
The DNA here is from genome assembly GCA_020698575.1 of Bostrychus sinensis. Lineage (NCBI taxonomy): Eukaryota > Metazoa > Chordata > Actinopteri > Gobiiformes > Eleotridae > Bostrychus > Bostrychus sinensis. Next base: position 36,516,261 of record CM036247.1, read on the forward strand.
TCATTTGTTTTTACGCAGCCCCATCTATATTGCAAGAGTTTTTTGCTGAGGGATGTCGACATACAAGGTACATTTTCCAATTATTTGTCTGTTGTTTGGAGTTACTGATAGTTGTCAAACTCAGCCAGCTATGCATCTGCTAGCACACAGCTCGACTGTACAGTTACCAGTATACAATTTAAAAGTGGGCTTTACTGGTATAAAGCGTCACATTTTGTGTCACCAGGAGGTAACGTTAAACGAGGCGTTTAATTACCTTCTCATTATTTAACGTTACACATTTCGTTGGGTTAGCCTACTTGCAATATAGATGGGGCTGCGTAAAAATAAATGATTTATTAATATTTCAAATATAGAATGAGCACAAATGTTAATTTTGCGTGCACAAACAATGCACAAACGAATGACACCATTTTGGAGTGATTTAGACGATATGGAGGGGCTGAGTCAAAAAAAATGAATTATTAATATTTTAACAATGGAGGGCGCACTATGAAGAAGCCCACTATGATGAGTTCAAAATCAAGGTCTGTTACGTCGCCCGGATTGGCGTTACCGAGGCCCCAACCCACCCCAAGCCCAGGCCTGGCTGGGGTTGGGGCTCACAGGCGAGTGCCTGGTGGCCGGGTCTCCTCCCACGGGACCCGGCCGGGCCAAGCCCGAAAAGGCTATGTGGGACTGCCTTCCCGTAGGCCCACCACCCGCAGGAAGGACCATAAGGGGCCGGTATTGTGTGATTTGGGCAGCAGTCAGAGGCGGGTGCCTCGAAGGACCAATCCATGTGGACACAGAAACTAGCTCTTGGGACATGGAATGTCACCTCACTGGGGGGGAAGGAGCCTGAGCTTGTGCGGGAGGTTGAGAGATACCAGCTAGATATAGTCGGGCTTACCTCCACGCATAGCTTGCGCTCCGAAACCCAGCTCCTTGAGAGGGGTTGGACTCTTCACCACTCTGGAGTTGCCCGCGGTGAGAGGCGGCGGGCTGGTGTGGGCTTGCTCATAGCCCCCCAGCTCAGCCGCCATGTGTTGGAGTTCACCCCGGTGAACGAGAGGGTCGCTACCCTGCGCCTTCGGGTTGGGGACGGGTCTCTCACTGTGGTTTCGGCCTATGGGCCGAACAGCAGTGCAGAGTACCCGGCCTTCTTGGAGTCCCTGGGAGGGGTGCTGGAAGGTGCTCCGAATGGGGACTCCGTTGTTCTACTGGGGGACTTCAATGCCAAAGTGGGCAATGACAGTGACACCTGGAGGGGCGTAATTGGGAGGAACAGCCTTCCCGATCTGAACCTGAGTGGTGTTTTGTTATTGGACTTCTGTGCTAGTCACAGTTTGTCCATAACGAACACCATGTTCAAGCACAAGGGTGTCCATCAGTGCACATGGCACCAGGACACCCTGGAGGTCGATGATCGACTTTGTTGTCGTGTCATCTGACCTTCGGCTGTGTGTCTTGGACACTCGGGTGAAGAGAGGGGCTGAGCTGTCAACTGATCACCACCTGGTGGTGAGTTGGATCCGCTGGTGGAGGAGGAGGCCGGACAGACTCGGCAGACCCAAACGTATTGTGAGGGTCTGTTGGCAACGTCTGGCTGAGCCCTCTGTCAGAGGGGTCTTCAACTCCCACCTCCGGGAGAGCTTCAACCAGATTCCGGGGGAGGTTGGAGACATTGAGTCCGAGTGGGCCATGTTCTCTACCTCTGTTGTTGGTGCGGCTGTTCGGAGCTGTGGCTGTAAGGTCTCTGGTGCCTGTCATGGCGGCAACCCCCGAACCAGGTGGTGGACACCGGAAGTAAGGGTTGCTGTCAGGCTGAAGAAGGAGTCCTATCGAGCTTGGCTGGCTTGTGGAACTCCTGAGGCAGCCGACGGGTACCGGCAGGACAAGCGCGCGGATGAGATTCGCCCTGAGTACCTCAAGTCTCTGGATGTTGTGGGGCTGTCGTGGTTGACACGTCTCTGCAACATCGCGTGGTGGTTGGGGACAGTGCCTCTGGACTGGCAGAGCGGGGTGGTGGTCCCTCTTTTCAAGAAGGGGGACCGGAGGGTGTGTTCCAACTACAGGGGGATCACACTTCTCGGCCCCCCGGGAAAGTCTATTCCAGGGTACTGGAGACTGGAGAGGAGAATTCGGCCAATAGTCGAACCTCGAATCCAGGAGGAACAATGTGGTTTTTGTCCCAGTCGTGGAACAGTGGACCAGCTCTACACCCTCTATCGGGTGCTCAAGGGTTCATGGGAGTTCGCCCATCCAGTCCACATGTGCTTTGTGGACCTGGAGAAGGCATTCGACCATGTCCCTCGTAGCGTCTTTTGGGGGGTGCTCTGGGAGTATGGGGTCTGAGGCCCTATGCTAAGGGCTGTCCGGTCCCTGTATGACCGGAGCAGGAGTTTAGTTTGCATTGCTGGTTGTAAGTCGGACCTGTTTCCAGTGCATGTTGGACTCCGGCAGGGCTGCCCTTTGTCACCGGTTCTGTTCATAATTGTTATGGACAGAATTTCTAGGCGCAGCCAGGGGCCGGAGGGTGTCAGGTTTGGGGACCACAGGATTTCATCTCTGCTTTTTGCGGATGATGTACTGTTGGCTTCATCAGGCCAGGATCTTCAGTGTGCACTGGGACGGTTTACAGCCGAATGTGAAGCGGCAGCACCTCCAAGTCCGAGGCCATGGTCCTCGACCAGAGAAGGGTGGCTTGCCCTCTCCATGTTGGGGGGGGGGGGGGGGGGGTTCAAGTATCTCGGGGTCTTGTTTACGAGTGAGGAAAGGATGGAGCGTGAGATCGACAGGAGGATCAGTGCAGCGGCTGCAGTAATGCGGTCGTTGTATCGGTTTGTTGTGGTGAAGAAAGCTGAGTCGAAAGGCGAAGCTCTCGATTTACCGGTCGATCTACGTTCCTACTCTCACCTATGGTCATGAGCTTTGGGTCATGACCGAAAGGACAAGATCCCGGATACAAGCGGCCGAAATGAGTTTCCTCCGCAGGGTGGCTGGGTGCTCCCTTAGAGATAGGGTGAGGAGCTCAGTTACCCGGGAGGAGCTCGGAGTAGAGCCGCTGCTCCTCCACATTGAGAGGAGCCAGCTGGGACCTAGGACCTAAGACCTAGGACACGTTGGAGGGACTACGTCTCTCGGCTGGCCTGGGAACGTCTTGGGGTTCCACCAGAGGAGCTGGAGCAACCCCAAGGGAGTCCGGGGAGAGGGATGTCTGGGTGTCCCTGCTTAGACTGCTGCCTCTGCGACCTGGCCCCGGATAAAGCGGAAGAAGATGGATGGATGGATGGATGGATGGATGAAATTTGGCAACACTAACAACATTTTTATAGCTTCTATTTTTGCACAAGTCCCTAAGTAGTGCACTAGGCTCCATCTGGTAAGTCAGTTTTTATTCTGGCCAATAAAGGGTCATAGACTATATTTTTGGTGTCTTTAGGAATAATCACTCTCAAGTATACTATTGACTCCATATCCCAATTTATTTAAACATTTTCTTTGACAATATTATTGGGTGAGTATTTAAATGTTAGCACCTGTGATTTATATGAGTTCAATTTATAACCTGAGAATTTGCCATACTCCATTCAGGTTTTATATAATTCTGGAAAGGAGTCCCGGGGTTTAGCCAAATAAATTAAAATGTCATCTGCAAATAGGGCTAACTTTTGTTCCTTTTGCCATGTATTTCAATGCCATGTATTTCAATATTTTGCCTAATCCATTGTGCCAGAGGTTCAATAAATATGGCAAATAATAATGGGGACATTGAGCATCCCTGCCTACAACCATGTTCTATCTGTATTATTCCTGATAGTCCCCCATTAATCCTAATTTTACCAGTGGGTTTGTTATATAATTCTTGAATTATCTTCAGAAATGTATTTGAAAAGTTAAATCGAGATAGGACTTTATATAAGAAGGTCCAATCTACAGTGTCAAATGCCTTCTGTGCGTCTAAACCTAATATAACTGCTTGCTTGTCATTCCTTTTAATATGATTAATCACGTGTAGTGTTCGCCTAATGTTAGTCACTCGTCGGCCTTTCCTTGATAAATCCTGTCTGGTCTAGATTTTTTTATGTCTGGGAGAATATGTTCCAATCTTCTGACTAGAACCCAGTTAAACGTTCTTAACAGAAGGAGAAAGTTCTTCTAAGTAGGTTTTATACCATTCAGCGTTATATCCATCAGCTCCTGGTGATTTAAGTTTTAACATTTTCACTGCTTTTTCTAGTTCCTGGGCTGATATATTTTTGTCAAGGTTTAATTTTTTTCATTCGATACTACAGGTAACAACAATTTCTCAAACACTTCTCAAAACATTCTATTATTTCTTTATCTTCATAAGTAACTTTTGTAGTTGGTTCTCTAATTTTCTATATAATTCTTTCCGCCTGTTGTTTTTTCAGTCTATAAGCTAAAAGTTTTGTTGACCTAGGTCCTATTTCATAATAACTGTTTTAAAAATAGTATTTTTTTTCTGCACACAAGTCTGTAGTTCCTGATTTAATTCATCTCTAGTTTGTTTTATTCTCTGTAGAGTTTCTGAGTCTGCATTGTTTTTTGTTTTTTTTGGTTTTTTTTTTCAGTTCAGCCAGCTTTATGTTCCAGATTATTCAGTTTTTCCTGTCTAGATTTTTTAAAAAGGGACAATTTTGCAATGACGGGGGTTCAGCTCTCATCAGACATCACTTATCCCCATCTCCCCCAATATTTTATTTTTTTAATTTTTTTTACCAATATTATTATTAAATGAAAGTTGTTTAGAATCTATCTTCAGATAGGCTCAGTCTCACATTAAAATCACCACCACAAATTACTATACCTTGTGCTTTAGTTATCATTTCAAAAATATGCTTATAGAAAGACCACAGTGAACCCAGAGGAGCATACACATTGATAAAGTCCCTCAAGTCTGCCAATCACCATGTTGTATCTACCATCCTTATCCTTGTATTCTGAAAATTTCTCAAATACCACCTTATTAGATATTAATGTTGCCACACCCCTTTTATGTCCTGATGTATGTGATGCATTGAATACCTGGTTAAAGCCCTGTCTTTTCAGTTTACTATGTTCTATTTCTGAGAGATGAGTTTCCTGAAGGAAAACTATCTATCTATTCTTTCTTAATTTTTCCTAGTATTTTAGCCCTCTTTATTGGGTTAAGAACTCCTTTTACATTATATGTTGTAATTCTTGTTAGTGCTGAAGAAATCACAAGTTATTATAGATTACATTTCACCTAAAACAAGCATAATAAGTGTCCCCCTTTGGCTACTCAAACAAGAAAAAACATTCAACAATTTGAACAATTTAACTTTGTAAAACACATTAACACAAGTCCACCTAAAGAGGACTTCCTTATCAGCGGTCTTTTAAGTGACCATAGTGATGTGAGTGACTTTGAGGGAAGGCCACCACAACTCAGTGGTTGTGGAAGGTCCTCTAGTGGTGTTATCTGGTTGCAGCAGTCCATTTCTCATATATTTTTTGTGGTCCCCGACTCGCTATCACGTCGAGAGAGAGAATGGGACATATTTGTCCCTCCTGCCTTTAGCTCGTCAAAGTCATTGTCTTATTGTCTTTTGTCGCTTTATGAGTTATTCCCTTCTATAGGCATCCAATTTTCCTTTATATCCCTCCTGTGCTTCGCCATTTGACGTCCCTTGTCCGTCTCTCCTGGTTTGAGTCATATAGCACTTTTGATCTTGTCAACCCACGTTTTAGAGGGTTTGATAACAGTGACTGCGAAGCCTCGACTCACCATATCTTTTGTTGTGTCCACTGCAGTGTTGTAAACTGTGATAGTTGCTGTACTGTGACACCCTAGCAGCTAGACTTGCGGATTATTTGGTTGTATATTCTCCTTACCTAGAGCCCCAGCTCATTTTCTGTCCTTTGCTACAAGACCAACTATTAACTTGTTGGTTGATTTTACTTTCGCGGGTCAGTGAGCGTTTCTTTCCTCTGTTCTACCACTTTTTGTGTAGAGAGGACAACTTTGCCTGCCTGATAGTTCAGTCTGCTTTGGTCAGTACGCTGCGAGTGTTTCCCTGCTCTTGGCTGTACCGCTACTATTGGTATTATTTATACAGTCCTTGTTGTCTTTCACCTTAGGACCGGTTGTGGTTTCTATTCTGACTGGTGCACTGTGCGTGTTTTCCACTCCAGGCTGTACCGCTCATACCACTCAAATCATGGTGTGCTAATAATAATAATATTATTATTACTTTTATTATTATTATTATTATTATTATTGTTATTATTATTATTATTATTATTATTATTATCAATAATAATAATAATAATAATAATTAATTATTAATTAATAACAATAATAATAATAATAATAATAATATGCATTAGTCTTATATAGCACTTTTCTAGGAACTCAAGTTGCCTTACAATTTGGTTCTTACGTGGTTTGCTACTGAAAGACCTTGCTTGGGGAGTCTGAGCTATGTGTCTGCTGGACATACCATTAAGCTGTAGATTTGCTCTCCTGATAAAATCCTTCATCAGGTGTGTGGAGGTTCCTTCCAGTTGTATACTGGGAGATCTGGGAGGAGTATGGCGAAGCTGAAGATGATTATAGACGATGTGCTTTAACTGTAGCTCTCTTTCTGTGAAATGACCAGTCCATTGGGTTTTGGTGTGATGGTACACGTTTTCTCCTCTGCTTCTATTACTTATGCTGACATTTTGCAGGATAGGGCAACCACGCAGTGTTGCTTGTGGCCCCGTGATCCTTGGGCTCCTCATTGGGTGAGTGCAGACTCCTCAGGACTTTGTTGGTATGAAGATAAGATAAGATAAAATAAGATAAGATAATTTATTGTCTCCCAAAGGAGAAATTTGTCTTAGACATCAAAAGGGCATAAAAACATAAAAACGGACAACAGCCAAACATTACCAAAAAAAATCTTATGTAGCAGACAATCATTTTAAAAGTACATACAATTCATCTAGACACCTGATAATCCAAGAGCTATCACACATATTACAAAGAAACCACATAAAGTATTTGCACAAGCTCACATAATATATTGCACAAAAGAACAAATTAATACGATCTAAAATATTGCACTATTCCCTACATGACCTTAAAGTGCAGTTAATATTGCACTTCCCCTAAGACCCAGCAAGTGCCCACTTTCCTAAGTGGCCCTAAAGTGCAAGACAAAACACACACACACACACACACACACACACACACACACACACACACACACACACACACACACACACACACACACACACACACACACACACACACACACACACACACACACACACAAAAAAAAAAACACTTTGTTTTGATCCATCAATGAAACTGACAGAGGAATAAGTGAGTGTTTATACCAATTCAGTCTGCAATTTGGTACCCTGTACCTTTTTCCTGGAGGGCATCAGGTCAAATTTATCATTTAGAATGTGACTAACATAATTTGCTATTCTCTGGCCATGTTTAATCACAGTCTCCTCAAAAATGTCTTGAAGAGAGAATGGAGGAGACATGTCAATGACTTGCTCAACTCTCTTTATCAAATTAGCAATGTTTGACTTAAGTTTAACTGACAGATTCCCAAACCATGTGGTAATTCCATCTGATCATAGATTCAATGATTCAATGAAGTTATCCAGGTGCTAAGCACCGCCGTCTGGCAGTCAGTGGGAATGAAATAGAACAAGAGTTTTGTATGTAACAAAGCTTCCATGAATTCCGGATAACCGCCAGAGTTGCTTGTCATTCGGAGTCTTGGCTAAGTAGATTCCGAAAGAACAGAATGCTGGGTGACTCGGGGATTATATTCAGCTGCTGACGTCACCCAGGTATAAGATCTCGAACTCTGTGCTGCGTGCTGTGGGATATCCAGGTGCTAAGCACCACCCTCTGGCGGTCATCCGGCAGTAGCTCAGTTGGTAGAGCCGCTTGTCCAATAACCAGAAGGTTGGCGGTTCAAACCCCACTCCCAAGACACTTAACCCACCTTGCCTCCAGTGTCTGCGCACATTGGTGTATGAATGTGAGTGTGAATGGGTGAATGGTTCCTTGATGTAAAGCACTTTGAGCAACCATGAAGGTAGAAAAGTGCTATATAAATGTGACCATTTACATATGTAACTCTCAACTTACTGATGGCAGACGAAGTGGTGAGTGCCCTCCTCCGCTTTGGATGCCTACCAACCCAGGAGGAACTGCTGTGGGCTGTGAGGCTGTGGGTGAGGGGTTCACCCGGTAGGCCCAACACTGAGCCTTCACCAAGGTAGCCAGGTCAATAGATGGATCACACATATGAATCCAGGGGGCCCTGATGGTCAAGACTACATAAACAGGTATCTTTGTTGGTGCTCTATATAATACGTGTCAACTATGTAGAGAAGTCTCAACAAAACCTTCTGATTTGCAGGAAGCTGTTACCATCTGTAGTGCTGCAGGCATTGTGTGACCATTAGGGCTACTTTCTAGATATTTTTGTGGGGTTCCCAGGTAGCTTGATACACGCATCCTTAGAAACAGCCCCATTTACCTTTGGGGAATTTACCCACTGGGTATTTTCTTGTAGATGATAGTTGCTATCCATGTCTACAGGACCCCTTGGCCCTTAATACACAATATAAGAGGCCAGTGAGAGGCGTGGCAGAGCAACAGTTTAATACTCATAATTCCAGGTTCAATTATTGAATGTGCTTTTGGGATGATGAAAGGTGCATCTTTTTAGAAGTGCTGCCCAACATTTGCCTGTGCATTGGGGACAATTTGCAGGATGGCCCACCTGAGCAGCAGCAGGACAAGGACCAGGGAGCAGGCGTGGCTCACGCGGGAGAGGCTGCCAACGGGGTGACATTTAGGCAGACTCTCGCTGCCCAGGTGTCTGCTCTTGAGCAGGCATCTGAGAACCACAATTACTTTTTACTGGCAACTCACATGACCAATATTTAATTTAATGTGATCTACAGTATACATTCTAATATTTGTCTCTCTTTCTGCAGCAATGAGCAAGCAAAGCGCACCTCAGTCAACCATTATTTTGTTGACAGATATGATTTTGTTTTATTTGTTCATTTCTATCATGTTTTGTTCATACATTTGTGATAAATTGTAAATAAATGTTTTCTACTGCTTCAGTATTTTATTGCTACTTCAATACACACAGGGGCACACTAGTATGTATGGCATATTAAATATTCACTTTTACTTAACAAAACACTTACATTTGAATTTTGTTTTAAATGACATTGTAACAACTGACTCAGGTTGGCCTGCTGTGCTCATGCTTTTTAGACCTAACAGTGGCCTTTGACACTGTTGACCATCAGATTATAGTATTATTTATTGTCTTAAACAATATATGCTGGCTGCAAAGGCACCGTCAGGAAAACAGGACCTTCTCTGGTCATCTCGGCCCTCACTCCTCAGGCACTGCTCCTGTCCTGTTTTCCTTCTATATTTTACCACTTGGAACAATCTTTAACAAACACAACATCCCTTTCCATTGCTTTGCAGACAAATTGCAGATTTATCTGCCATTAAAACAGGCAGCACTGGATCCTTGCAGACCTTTCTGCAGGATGTTAAAAACTCTCTTGCTCTAAACTTTTTAAACCTCAGTGAAAAGAAAACAGAAGTTATATTTGGTCATCTTACTTCCACTAGCTCCACTGATAATATTCTTGGCCCATTAACCCCATATACTCTAAATCTAGGTGTCATCACTGACAGTTCTTTTAAGTTTGATTAACAGATCAGTGTTGTTAACCCTCGTTTAAAATGAGTTTCTTACAACTGCGTCTCATAAAGCATACCTTCCTCCCAATGAGTTTGTGCAAGTTGTCCACACAATTATTATCTCTCGCTTAACTATTGTAATTCTTTGTATTATGGGCTGGACCAGCTGTCCCAACCAACTGCAGTTTGTGCAGAACTCCGCTGCTCATTTGCTGTCATGCACCAGGCGGCGTGAGCACATCACACTCACACTCTCCTCATTGCACTGACTCCCTGTCAGCCACGGAATTCATTTTAGGGTACTGTTGCTTGTTTTTAAATGCTTAAATGGCATGGCCCCGGCTTACCTGACAGGATTGTTGTCCCCTTTACGTTCCCACCAGAGCAACGAGGTCCACAAATCAGCGTCTAAAACCCAGAGGCGACACAGCCTTTGCTGTTGCTGCTCCTAGGCTGTGGAACATTCTCACTTTAAACTTTAGAACTGCACAGTCTCAAGACATTCTTAAATCATCACTAAAGAACCATCTTTTTGCATGTTCAATACAAGCTGAGTTGCACTTTTGACAATTGTTTTTGCTTTATTTTAATTGTTTTTTTATTTTACTTTTATGATGTTTTATTTCTGTTACATTTCAGTGCATGTGTTGTTCTTTACACTGTTTTATATTGTTTTATTTATTGTATTCGGATCAGAGCCTGAGAAGCACTTTGGGCAGCAGTGATTGTTGTAAATGTGCTATACAAATAAATTTGACCTTTACATTGAATTGGTAATTGCCTGTCACCCGCTATGTTTTTTTAAGAGACGTGCGATGCATTCTGTGGTAGGGCCGAGGCAAGGCAAGGTACCTGGGCTTTGAGAAACACCCCATGTCTCTCTCCTCTGTGGGTGGGACTAACACATGAGGAGGTGAGGAAAGGAGGGCGGGAGGATTGCAGTTTAACTGAAAAGTTAAAGGCCTCTCCTCAGTTGTTTGGTATGGTGTTCGTTCTTATCATGTAAGCATTGTGTTTACAAATGTCTCCATCTCCATAATATATCGCTGCCACCACATGGGACAGTGGCAGAGGTTGTCCCTTGATCCTTTTAGTGGGATCCTTTTAGTTCCAGTGACAGTGTTTGGTTCCCTTACAACATCCAAAGGGGCAAGTTTGTGGCTTGGGAGAAGATGTGGCCTTTAAAAATGTTTTTTGTTCTTTAAGCCCTTCTTTTGCAGATGCTGTCTTATAGTTATTGGGCTGCAGTCAGCGTCAGTAAGGGATTTAATGTGGATCAAGAATCAGCCCGTTTCTTTAGGGGAAACTTTGAGTCTACCACTTGACTTTTTTGTCCTATGACCATTGGGATCTTTTAAGAACTTTAAAATTACCATCTTACTATGTCCAAACTGGTCTGAATGAATCTAATGTCTTCCAAACAGCAATGCCATTTTGGGAATCGCACCCAAACATTAACATAAACCACAGCAAACTAATATTAATAACAACTCAACATTAGTAAATACCACATACAATTAAATACTATTTAAACACCACATAAACCAACTGTATGCATATTACACTTAACACTTTAGCTTGTGTTTAATATGGACCAACCATATAACCCTATATAACCCTAACCTAGAGTTATCCTCCACCTCTGCACCACCAGTACCTAGAGTTTACCAACCATCCTCTACCTCTCCTCCACCAACAGCTTGAGTTTAACAAATAAACTCTACATAGCCACCATGGATGTCTTGTGAGAGAAATTGCTGACCCCCAAGACCACAACCAGATGGAAATTGGGCAGTTCTCATGAATACCCGGGGAGGTGCAGCCTCTGACATAGGGTTATAATGTAAATGTGCAAATTATTTTTTTTTTATTTTTCAAATTTGGCATTTCCATCACTTTCCATCATTTTTTGTGATGCAATACTTCAAAATGTGCATAACAAAAATATTTTTTACATGGGGATTTTCTTGGAGTGAACATTAAAGGGTTTAAACAAGTAACCCTTAAATTAGAAAGGCATTGGCATCACTCCAGCTCAGGACAGTCTCTGAATGTTTGGAAATATAGTCTTTTAAATCATAGAAAATCTCTGTGTGAGGCCAAAACCAGAAACTCCATCCATCCATCTTCTTCCGCTTTATCCGGGGCCGGGTCGCGGAGGCAGCAGTCTAAGCAAAGATGCCCAGACCCTCTCCACAGACACTTCCTCCAGCTCTACCGGGGGGACCCCAAGGCGTTCCCAGGCCAGCCGAGAGACATAGTCCCTCCAGCGTGTCCTAGGTCTTCCCTGGGGCCTCCTCCCGGTGGGACATGCCCGGAACACCTCCCCAGGGAGACGACCAGGAGGCATCTGGAACAGATGCCTGAGCCACCTCAGCTGGCTCCTCTCAACGCAGAGGAGCAGCGGCTCTACTCCGAGCTCCTCCCGCGTAACTGAGCTCCTCACCCTATCTCTAAGCAAGCACCCAGCCACCCTGCGGAGGAAACTCATTTCGGCCGCTTGTATCCGGGATCTTGTCCTTTCGGTCATGACCCAAAGCTCATGCCCATAGGTGAGAGTAGGAACGTAGATCGACCGATAAATCGAGAGCTTTGCCTTTCTGCTCAGCTCCTTCTTCACCACAACAGACTGATACAATGACCGCATTACTGCAGACGCTGCACTGATCTGCCTGTCGATCTCACGCTCCATCCTTCCCTCACTTGTGAACAAGACCCCAAGATACTTAAACTCCTCCACTTGAGGCAGGAACTCTCCTCCGACCTGGAGAGGGCAAGCCACCCTTTTCCAGTCGAGAACCATGGCCTCGGACTTGGAGGTGCTGATTCTCATCCCAGCTGCTTCACCCTCGGCTGCAAACCACCCCAGCACATGCTGAAGGTCCTGGCCTGATGAAGCCAACAGGACAACATCATCTGCAAAAAGCAGAGATGAAATCCTGTAGTCCCCAAACCTGACACTCTCCAGCCCCTGGCTGCGCCTAGAAATTCTGTCCATAAAAATAATGAACAGAACCGGTGATAGAGGACAGCCCTGCCAGAGTCCAACATGCACTAGGAACAGGTCTGACTTATTGCTGGCAATGCAAACCAAACTCCTGCTCCGGTTGTGCAATGGACCGGACAGCCCTTAGCAGAGGGCCTCGGACCCCATACTCCCAGAGCACCCCCCATGGGATACCACGGGGGACACAGTCAAACGCCTTCTCCAAATCCGCAAAGCACATGTGGACAGGTTTGGTGAACTCCCATGAACCCTCGAGCACCCTATGGAGGGTATAGAGCTGGTCCACTGTTCCACGACCAGGACGAAAACCGCATTGTTGCTCCTGGATCCGAGGTTCGACTATCGGCCAAATTCTCCTCTCCAGTACCCTGGAATAGACTTTCCCGGGGAGGCTGAGAAGTGTGATCCCCTGTAGTTGGAACACACCCTCTGGTCCCCCTTGTCAGGATTTGTTCTGTGTATCCATTTCCTGTTTTATTTTGACTAGTTACTGACTTTTCCTGTGTCTCCAGCTTGACTTCCTGCCACTGTTTTTTCCCGCCCTTGTGATTACCTGCTCTGCCCCTAATGTGTTCCACCTGTGCCTTGTTGTCTCCCCTATATAGTCTGTGTGCTTTCCCCAGTCCTGTGCCAGATTGTCTTGTTCCTTTGTGTCGAGCATTCCAGCGTTTTCCTAGTGTTTTCTGTGGACTATTGTGTATCTTACCGGACTGTTTTTTGGACCCTGATATTGCTTCTTCCCTTTGGATTTGTCATTTTGGATTTCGGACGGATTTTTTGTGTATGACCTATTTTTGAATTAAAGATCTTGTCTTGGATTTTTTGTGTTGAGCTTTTGAGTCCACACCTAGCCGTACAGCTGCACAGTACAATCTGGCCAGTATGGACTCAGCCGACAACTCACAGCTCAGTGCTGCCCTGCGTTCTCAGGGAGTGCGTCTTTCTGAGCATGAAGATCAGCTTGCTGCCATGGGCCATGGCATTCGTGAGTTAAATTCCCGCCATGAGGGATTCCAGTCCACCATTTCCACTCAAGTGAGTACCATCTCAGAGCAGCTTCAACAGTTAGCTTCTCGTTTAGAGCAACTTCTCAGCCCTACTGCTCCATCTGCTCCTGCTGTTACCCCCTCACCTCCTGCACCACCTACTGTTCCAACTTCTCCTTCTCTTGTGCCAGCTGTTTCTGTGGCCCATCTCTCTCAACCGGAAAAATTTACTGGTGACTCAGATAACTGCAGGGCTTTCCTGGTGCAATGCGGACTCCATTTTGATCTACAGCCCGCTGCATTCCCTACTGAGCGATCCAAAGTGGCTTTTGTTATAACCCACTTAGCCGGGCGAGCTGAGGCCTGGGCTACTGCGGAATGGGCTAACAACTCTGCTATCTGCCAGTCCGTCGATCATTTTTCTGCTGCCTTAAGAAAAATTTTTGATCATTCCACTCCTGGTCCGGAGGCTGCCCGTGCCATTTTGAGTCTTCGGCAGGGCAGGCGCCCCGTAGCGGACTATGCCATTCGGTTCCGCACCCTGGCAGCAGATTGTGGCTGGAACACCTCGTCACTGCTCGATGCTTTTCACCATGGACTTGCGGATGCTATTAAGGACCAGTTGGTGGCACTTGACCTCCCCCAGGACCTGGACTCTTTCATTGCCCTGGCCATCAAAATAGACAATAGACTGAAGGAACGTGAAAGGGATCGTTCTTTTCGGAGAACCTCCCCAACTCTCTACCAGAGGCCTTACAACAGTCCGGGTATTTCTAAAGGGTCTTCCCCTCAAACAGAACTAGCTGCTACCTCACCTTTACTTTCTGCCACCCCGGAGGAGCCAATGCAGTTGGGCAGGACCAGGTTGTCTCCTGAGGAGCGACAGCGCCGTCTGCAAGAGGGGAGGTGTCTCTACTGTGGGCAGAAAGGCCATTTCCTCTCTAGGTGTCCAGTAAAAGACCAGGCTCACCAGTGAAGAGGAGGGCGCTGGTGAGCCAAACTCTTTCTCCTAAATCTTTTCCTAGACCACTCACTCCTGTGAATCTAGTCCTTCCCACTGAGTCACTTTGTTTAAGGGTTTTGGTTGACTCTGGGGCTGATGAAAATTTTATGGACTGGACTTTGGCTAAGAAGCTTCATCTAACTGTATCTCCCTTGCTCAAACCCCTAGAGGCCAATGCCTTGGATGGTCGTCTTCTCTGCAGAGTCACTCACCGCACACAACCTGTAAAGATGGTTATGGCCCAGGGGCACTGTGAGCAAATTAGCTTTCATCTCTATCGTGCTCCTCTGCATCCTGTGATCCTGGGCCTTCCCCGGTTGAAGCAACACAACCCTCAGATTGACTGGACTTCTGGGGAGGTTACAGAGTGGGGGAAGAGGTGCAAAGGTTCCTGTCTTCCTGAGGGGGCCAAGAGACAGTCACACTTACCTGAGACACTGCTGCCTCCTGATCTTTCTAGTGTACCTACCTGTTACCATGATCTTGGTGAAGTCTTCAGTAAGGCTCGAGCCACTTCCCTGCCTCCACATCGGGAATATGACTGTGCCATCAACTTGTTGCCTGGGACTTCTCCACCGAAGGGTCGCCTGTACTCCCTCTCAGCTCCTGAAAGGGAGGCTATGGAGAAATACATCTCTTCTTCTCTGGAGGCTGGAATCATTCGGCCATCCTCATCTCCAGCTGGAGCTGGTTTTTTCTTTGTTGATAAGAAGGACAAGACTCTTCGTCCATGTATCGACTACAGAGGGCTGAATGATATCACCGTTAAAAACAGGTACCCCCTCCCACTTATTTCCTCTGCTTTTGAACTTTTACAAGGGGCTAAGGTGTTCACTAAACTTGACCTCAGGAATGCCTATCACCTAGTACGGATAAGGGAGGGGGATGAGTGGAAGAAAGCTTTTAACACTCCCAGTGGACATTATGAGTATCTCGTAATGCCTTTTGGTCTCACTAATGCCCCTGCTGTGTTCCAGGCCCTAGTCAGTGATGTCCTCCGGGACATGCTTAACAAGTTTGTATTTGTCTACCTAGACGATATACTGATATTTTCTCCAGATGAACAGACACATGTACGACAAGTTCGACAAGTTCTGCAGCGACTCCTCCAGAACCAACTTTTTGTTAAAGCCGAGAAGTGTGAATTTCACTCACCATCCGTTTCCTTTCTCGGGTTTGTCATCGGTCACAACTACGTTCAGATGGACCCGGAAAAGGTCAGTGCAGTCACAGAATGGCCTGTCCCCTCAGATAGAAAACAATTACAAAGGTTCCTGGGGTTTGCTAATTTCTACAGAAGGTTTATTCGTAATTTTAGCATGATTGCTGCTCCCCTACATGTATTAACCTCTGCAAAGTCCAAGTTTCAGTGGAACTCTCAAGCCCAGCAAGCCTTTCAAAAACTGAAGACTTGTTTCACCACTGCTCCTGTCTTGGTTCTGCCTGACCCCACGCAGCAGTTCATTGTGGAGGTGGATGCTTCAGAGGTGGGGGTAGGAGCTGTCCTTTCTCAGCGCTCAGCAGTCGACAACAAGGTCCATCCATGTGCCTTCCTTTCCCGGAAGCTCTCCCCAGCCGAAAGAAATTACGATGTTGGCAACCGGGAACTCCTGGCAGTTAAGGTGGCACTAGAGGAATGGCGTCACTGGCTTGAGGGATCTGAGGTTCCTTTTCTTGTATGGACGGACCACAAGAACCTGGAGTACATCCGCACGGCAAGGAGGCTTAATGCACGACAAGCCAGGTGGGCCTTATTTTTTACCAGATTTAACTTTACTTTATCATATCGTCCTGGCTCAAAGAACATAAAACCCGATGCCCTGTCCCGCCAGTTTGATTCTGCTTTCACAGAACCTACTCTGTCCACCATTCTGCCGTCTTCCTGCGTGATGGGGGCCATCTCATGGGAGGTAGAAAGACAAGTCAAAGAGGTGTCTACTAATGTTCCCACTCTGGCCAGTTGCCCCCTGAACCGACTATTTGTCCCAGATAACATGCATGCCAAGGTAATTCACTGGGCCCATGACTCTCTGTTTTCCTGTCATCCTGGTGTTCGTCGAACCTGTTTTGTGCTGAGGCAACGGTTTTGGTGGCCTTCTATGGAGGAGGATGTTTCTGAGTATGTGGCTGCCTGC
The DNA here is from genome assembly GCA_020698575.1 of Bostrychus sinensis. NCBI lineage: Eukaryota > Metazoa > Chordata > Actinopteri > Gobiiformes > Eleotridae > Bostrychus > Bostrychus sinensis. The sequence continues at coordinate 36,533,113 of CM036247.1, forward strand.
CCAACTTGCTCCCGCAACAAGGCCTCCCATCGCCCTCCTGCTGGTCTCCTGCAGCCTTTGCCAATTCCCCATCGCCCTTGGTCCGACATCTCCTCAACTTTATCACTGGACTTCCAGCATCTGAAGGTAACACCACTGTCCTTACTGTGGTAGACAGATTCTCCAAGATGGTTCATTTCATTCCCTTACCAAAGCTTCCTACTGCTAAAGAAACGGCGGAAGTGATGCTCTCTCAAGTTTTCAGATTGCACGGATTCCCTAAAGATGTGGTGTCGGATCGAGGGCCACAATTTGTCTCCAGGTTCTGGAAAGCCTTTTGCTCTCTGATTGGGGCTTCTGTCAGTCTGTCTTCCGGCTATCACCCACAGTCTAATGGCCAAACTGAGCGGAAGAATCAAGATCTGGAAACCTCCCTTCGTTGCCTGGCTTCCCAACATCCATCATCCTGGAACAAGTATGTTATGTGGATTGAATATGCGCACAATACCTTACCATCTTCTGCTTCTGGCTTGTCCCCTTTCCAGTGCTGCTATGGTTACCAACCTCCATTGTTTCCTGAGCTTGAGGAGGAGGTGAGTGTCCCTTCTGCTCAGGCCCTTATCCGCCGCTGTCGGCGTATTTGGCATCGGGCCCGTCTCCAGCTTCAACGGTCATCTGAACAATATAAAAGGAGGGCTGACCATAGGCGTGTTCCTGCCCCTGCTTACCAGCCAGGCCAACGGGTCTGGCTTTCTTCTCGAGACCTGCCTCTTCGAGTGGCCTCCAGGAAGTTGGCTCCACGCTTTGTTGGCCCGTTTCCTGTTTCTAAGGTTGTGAATCCTGCGGCTGTGCGACTGAGGCTCCCCAGATCCTGGCGTATCCATCCAACCTTTCATGTCAGCCAACTCAAACCCGTTAAAGAGAGCCCTCTTGTCCCCTCCTCCAGGCCTCCGCCACCACCCCAGCTCATTGATGGCTCCCCAGCTTACTCGGTAAAACGACTTCTTGCTGTTCGCCGCCGTGGGCGTGGTCGGCAATACTTGGTAGACTGGGAAGGGTATGGACCCGAGGAGAGGTCTTGGGTTTCTTCGCCGGACATTCTGGACCCTGCTCTCATTCAAGATTTTCATCTGTGCCATCCTGACCAGCCGGGGCCGTCAGGAGCCGGCCCTTAAGGGGGGGTACTGTCAGGATTTGTTCTGTGTATCCATTTCCTGTTTTATTTTGACTAGTTACTGACTTTTCCTGTGTCTCCAGCTTGACTTCCTGCCACTGTTTTTTCCCGCCCTTTTGATTACCTGCTCCGCCCCTAATGTGTTCCACCTGTGCCTTGTTGTCTCCCCTATATAGTCTGTGTGCTTTCCCCAGTCCTGTGCCAGATTGTCTTGTTCCTTTGTGTCGAGCATTCCAGCATTTTCCTAGTGTTTTCTGTGGACTATTGTGTATCTTACCGGACTGTTTTTTGGACCCTGATATTACTTCTTCCCTTTGGATTTGTCATTTTGGATTTCGGACGGATTTTTTGTGTATGACCTATTTTTGGATTAAAGACCTTGTCTTGGATTTTTTGTGTTGAGCTTTTGAGTCCACACCTAGCCGTACAGCTGCACACCCCTTCTTAAAAAGAGGAACCACCACCCCGCTCTGCCAGTCCAGAGGTACCATCCCCGACTGCCACGTGATGCTGCAGAGACGTGTCAGCCACAACAGCCCCACAACATCCACCCCCGGTGCCCTGCCACCGAGGAACTTTTTAACCACCTCGGTGACTTCAGCCCGGGTGAACGAGTCCACCTCCGAGTCCCCAGCCTCTGCCTCCTCAGCGGAAGACGTGTCGGTGGGATTGAGGAGATCCTCGAAGTATTCCTTTCACCGCCCAACAACATCCCCAGTCGAGGTCAACAACTCCCCACCTCCACTGTAAACAGTGTTGGTGAAGCACTGTTTCCCCCTCCTGAGGCGCCGGACGGCCTGAGGCCGACCGATAGTCCTCCTCCATGGCCTCCTCGAACTCCTCCCAGACCCGAGTTTTTGCCTCCACAACCACCCGGGCAGCGGCATGCTTGGCCTGCCGGTACCCATCAGCTGCCTCGGGAGTCCCACGAGCCAGCCAAGCTCAGTAGAACTCCTTCTTCAGCCTGACGGCATCCCTTACTTCCGGTGTCCACCACCGGGTTTGGGGGTTGCCGCCACGACAGGCACCAGAGACCCTACAACCACAGCTCCGAACAGCTGCATCGACAATAGAGGTAGAGAACACGGTCCACTCAGACTCAATGTCTCCAACCTCCCCCGAGATCTGGTTGTGGAGTTGAAGACCCATCTGACAGGAGGCTCAGCCAGACGTTCCCAACAGACCCTCCCAATACGTTTGGGTCTGCCAGGTCTGTCCGGCCTCCTCCTCCACCAGCGGATCCAACTCACCACCAGGTGGTGATCAGTTGACAGCTCTGTTGGCAGTCAAAGGGGGGTGCCACGACGGCCCAACCCATGGACACACAACCTAGCCATTGGGACATGGAATATCACCTTGCTGGGGGGGAAGGAGCCTGAGCTTGTGCGGGAGGTTGAGCGGTATTGGCTAGATATAGTCGGGCTCGCCTCCACACACAGCTTGGGCTCTGAAACCCAGCTCCTTGAGAGAGGTTGGACACTCCACCACTCTGGAGTTGCTTGCGGTGAGAAGCGGCGGGCTGGTGTGGGCTTGATTATAGCTCCCCAGCTCAGCCGCCATGTGTTGGAGTTCACCCCAGTGAACAAGAGGGTCACATCCCTGTGCCTCCGGGTGGGGGACAGGTCTCTCACTGTGGTTTCAGCTTATGGGGCGAACAGCAGTGCAGAGTACCCGGCCTTCTTGGAGTCCCTGGGAGAGGTACTGGAAGGTGCTCCGACTGGGGACTCCGTTGTTCTACTGGGGGACTTCAGTGCCCACGTGGGCAATGACATGGGCATGATTGGGAGGAGGAAAACCAGAAACTATTCAACTTTAATAAAAGAAAACAAGAACAACTCTAGGTTTCTGTTCAGCACTGTAGTCAGGCTGACCACCAATCACAGCTCAGTAGAACCCTGTATCCCTGTTACTCTCAGCTGTGAAAACTTTCTTCAATCACAATTATTGGGTGCAAATTAATTGAAATTCTTCCTACGACCAGCTCAGAGCTAAAAGCTGTAAAAATGGAGGCCTCTATAAAACCCATCTGTAATGTTAGACTGCCTCACCGCTGTAAACCAAGCTGAGATAACATCAGTCTTTATGTCCTCCTCAACTTGTCTTTTAGACCCAATTCTTACCAAGCAATAACTTATTTGAACATTTTCAGTCAGGGTTTAGACCCCACCATAGTACAGAAACTGCATTAGTTAGACTTGTTATTAAGTTCAGACAATGGACTGGTCTCAGTCCTGGTTCTGTAAGATCTCAGTGCAGCCTTTGACACCATTGACCACAGCATCTTACTCCAGAGATTAGACTGTGACATAGGGGTCAGAGGAGCCACCCTCTGCTGGTTTAAATCCTACTTATCTGATAGGTACCAGTTTGTCAATGTAAATAAACATTCTTCACGGTAAAGTTAGCCATGGAGTGTCACAAGGCTCACTACTTGGACTCCTTCTGTTCATGCTTTAGGAGACATAAACAGAAAACAAGTCATTAATTTTCACTGTTACACAGATGATACATAGTTGTATTAATCAATTAAACCTGAGCAGAATGACTGTATAGAGAAACTTAGCGCCTGTGTGAGAGACAAGATCTAGTTATCTCCTCTTAAACCCAGAAAAAACAGAGGTCATTATTAGGGCTAACGTTAATGCATTATTATCTCGTTAACGCATTAATTAATTAACGCCGATAATTATTTTTAACGTGTGTTAACACAAGTTATGGGTCAGTCACAAAAGAGCCAGTTAACAGAGCTGGGTCCCATCAGCAGCCGTGTGTTTGTCTGTCTCTCTTTCTCTCTCTCTCTCTCTGTGACACCAGGCAGGGGGCGGGGCACGCAGCACAGAGGAAGAGTACAGAGACCCGATGGTCTTGACAGAGCAGACTTTTAGCTTCCTAACAGGGTTTGTTTCATGTAGATCTGTCCAGGACTCACTGAGATACAAACCACTAAAATTATGTTAAATATAGCCTTTTAAATATACGCATGGCTAATTAATGCTATTAGCGGCACCATGCGATGTTTTCAGATCGTATCAATGATGATTTTACTTGAAAAATTAACAAAAATTAGTTATTTACTTCCCATAACTTTTTGATAGTCATATAAGGGAGAGAAAAGTGAGCAGCAGCAGCAGGAGAACAGCAGGAGAGGCAGGAAGGGGAGACTTTAGAATTGAAAAAAAGATAAGTCCATCTCCAAAGGTTAAAAAAAAAAAAGAAAAAAAAAAGGTGAAAATATAGGCTTAACTGTATCTGCTGTAGTGCTCTTTTTCTGCAAAAATAATGATTTTTTTATGTTATTCTTATTTGGGTGTCAAGCATGTTTGAAATGGTGCTATATATACTGTAGGCAACCAAGTCAAAACTGCACATATTGGCTGAATTGTAAAAGATACAAGTTATCAAATAAAGAGCCATTTCGGAGCTGGAAGAGCCCCAATACATTATTGATTAAATTTTATAGCAAGATTGCGATTAATCACGATTATTCGCAAAAAAAAAAATAAAAAAAAAAATCATCCAGTTAATCGTGATTATAAAAATTTTAATCGTTGCCCAGCAACAAACTTAGGAGTTTAACTTGAGCAAGACTTATCATTTAAGGCTCATTAAACCAAATTTGTAAAATGGCGTTCTTTCACGCACAACATAGCCAGAATCTGAAATATGGAAAAACTCGTCCATGTGTTTGTTACATCTAGGTTGGATTACTGTAACTCTCTGCTGGCAGCGTGCCCTAAAAACTTAAAAAGCTTTCAGGTTGTTCAAAACACAGCAGCAAGATTATTAACAGGAACTAACAGGAGAGAACATATTACTCCTGTGCTAGTTTCACTTCACTGGCTTCCAGTTGAATTCAGAATTAGGTTTAAATCCTTCTCCTGACTTACAAGGCTGTAAATGGTACGGCCCCATCCTACATTAATGATGTTATAGAGCCATACCAACCAAGCAGAGTACTGCGCTCACAAATGCAGGGCTATTAGTGGTTCCCAGGGTTTCTAAAAGTACAGCTGGAGGTAGAGCCTTTAGTTACCAAGCTCCTGTTTTATGGAATCAGCTTCAAGCTCATGTTAGAGAGGCAGACACAGTCTCTACATTTAAGGTTAGGCTTAAAACATTGCTCTTAGAGAAAGCTTATGGTTAGGCCAGCTAGGAACAGGGTTAACTCCACAGTTGAAGCTAGGTTGCTCTAGGAGCTAGAAGCTGGGGGAAGTATGGTGCACTGAGCCTCTGTCCTCTGGTTTAATTTCCTCCTCTTCTATCACTGCCATTAATGTAATCTAATATTCTATATCTTTAATCATTGCTATTCACAAGTTGTCCCTCTCTCCTGTTTCAGATGCCTGGCTGCTGGTAGATGTCCCAGTGACAACTGGACTTTAATTCAATTCAATTTCAATTCAGATTTATTTGTATAGCCCAATATCACAACAAAAGTCGCCTCAAAGGGCTTCACAAACAGTTGATCAAACATAAACACACAATCAGACTTAACACACAATCAGCACAAACAATAACTACACTAAACTAAATAGACCCAGGACACTCCTGTCCTTAGACCCTCCTTCTCGGTAAGGAAAAACTCCTAAAAAACCCAGGTACGGGAAAAAAGAAGAAACCTTATGGAGCCCATATTGAAGGAGAGATCCTCTCCCAGGACGGACAGGCAATGCATCTAGGACTGTTAGTCCCTTAGTTCATCTATAGGATCATAGATCAGCTCTGTAAGGATTCATCCAGACGAGAGTGGGTGAGGTAGGTTGAGGAAGTCCATAGGATGCAGCAGGTGGCCTCATCCAGACAGGTAAGTGGGCGAGATAGGTCCGGGAGATCCGGGCTGCAGCAGGGACCTCATCCAGACAGGTGAGTGGAGAGAGATAGGTCCGGGAAATCCAGGATGCAGCAGGTGGGCCTCATCCAGACAGGTGAGTGGGTTGAGGTAGATCCGGGAAATCCTTAGAGGTGAGGTTGAGGGCACACAGGTCGGGACAGGAGCACAGATGGGGTCAGCTAAGATCCAATCATCACTGGGACATCTGCCAGCAGCCAGGCATCTGAAACAGTCCCCACTCCCCAGAGGGGAGCGGGAGAGAGGGACAACTTGTGAATAGCAATGAACTGATTGGAGATATAGAGTATTTCATTATATTAATCACAGTGATAGAAGAGGAGCAGCAGATGAAACCAGAGGACAGAGGCTCAGTGCACCATACTTCCCCCAGCTTCTAGCTCCTGGAGCAGCCTAGCTTCAACTGTGGAGTTAACCCTGTTCCTAGCTGGCCTGGCCATAAGCTTTCTCAAAGAGGAACGTTTTAAGCCTAACCTTAAATGTAGAGACTGTGTCTGCCTCTCTAACATGAGCTGGAAGCTGATTCCATAAAACAGGAGCTTGGTAACTAAAGGCTCTACCTCCAGCTGTACTTTTAGAAACCCTGGGAACCACTAATAGCCCTGCATTTTGTGAGCGCAGTACCCTGCTTGGTTGGTATGGCTCTATAACATCATTAATGTAGGATGGGGCCATACCATTTACGGCCTTGTAAGTCAGGAGAAGGATTTTAAACCTAATTCTGAATTCAACTGGAAGCCAGTGAAGTGAAGCTAGCACAGGAGTAATATGTTCTCTCCTGTTAGTTCCTGTTAATAATCTTGCTGCTGCGTTTTGAACAAGCTGAAAACATTTTAATGAGTTTTTAGGGCACGCTGCCAGCAGAGAGTTACAGTAATCCAACCTAGATGTAACAAACGCATGGACAAGGTTTTCAGCATCATTTTTAGATAAAATATTTCTGATTTTGGCTATGTTACGTAAGTGAAAGAATGCTGTTTTACAGGCTTGGTTTATATGAGCCTTAAATGATAAATCTTGATCAAATAAAACTCCTAAGTTTCTCACAGTAGAACTTGAGGCTACACTGACACCGTCCAGGGAGACTCTGGTCAGACAGAGCATCTCTCAGCTTTTTGGGGCCTAGTATAATGACCTCTGTTTTTTCTGGGTTTAGGAGGAGATAATTAATTGTCATCCAGGTCTTTATGTCTCTCACACAGGCGCTAAGTTTCTCAACGCGGTCATTCTGATCAGGTTTAATTGATAAATACAACTGTGTATCGTCTGCGTAACAGTGAAAATTAATGCCATGTTTTCTGATTATGTTTCCTAAAGGCAGCATGTAAAGCATGAACAGAATGGGTCCAAGCACTGAGCCTTGTGGCACTCCATAGCTAACTTTACTGCACTGTGAGGAATGTTCATTTACACTGACAAACTGGTACCTGTCTGATAAGTATGATTTAAACCAGCAGAGGGCGGTTCCTCTGACCCCTATGTCACAGTCTAATCTCTGGAGTAAGATGCTGTGGTCAATGGTGTCAAAGGCTGCACTGAGATCTAACAGAACTAGGATTGAGACCAGTCCATTGTCTGAACTTAATAACAAGTCATTTGTGACTCTGACTAATGCAGTTTCTGTGCTATGGTGGGGTCTAAAACCTGACTGAAAATCTTCAAATAAGCTATTGTCCTGTAGGTGGCGACATAACTGTTTAACTACAACTCTTTCTAGGATTTTTGAAATAAAAGGGAGATTTGATATTGGTCTGTAGTTGGCTAAAATGTCAGGATCTAGACTGGGTTTTTTCAGAAGCGGTTTAATAACTGCATATTTAAAAGACTGTGGCACATAGCCTGTTTCTAGGGAGGTGTTTATTATGTTGAGTATAGGTTCATTAATTAGGGGGAGAGTTTCTTTAAAAAGTTTGGTAGGAATTGGGTCTAGAAGACAAGTTGAAGTTTTGGAGGACATATTGACTGACGTTATCTCAGTTTGATCTACACCGATGAAACAGTCTAACGTTACAGATGGTTTTAAAGTGGCCTCCATTTTTACAGCTTTGGCTTGCTCTGAGCTGATCGTAGGGAGAGTATTATTTAATTTGTCTCTAATACTTGTGATTTTGTCATTAAAGAATTGAAGAAAGTTTTCACAGTTGAGAGTAACAGGGATACAGGGTTCTACTGAGCTGTGACTGGTGGTCAGCCTGGCTACAGTGCTGAACAGAAACCTAGGGTTGTTCCTATTTTCTTCTATTAAAGTTGAATAGTATCTGGTTTTGGCCTCACGCAGAGATTTTTTATAATTTAAAAGACTATATTTCCAGGCATTCAGAGACTGCTTTGAGCTGGAGTGATGTCATAGCCTTTCTAATTTACGGGTTGCTTGTTTAAGGGAACGTGTTTCAGCATTAAACCATGGTGCTACTCGATTCGGCCTAACAACCTTTTGTTTTAATGGAGCTACATTGTCTAGAGCTGTCTTTAAAGACTGCATGGCGCTGTCAACAAACTGATCACTTTTACTGGGACTCGAGCTATGGGAGCTGTTCTCAACATACTCACTCAACATTGTACTAAATATTGGCTTTATTATGTGTTTAAACTTTGACAAAGATTGGTCAGATAATGTTCTTCTAATCTGGGTTTTGTTCATTGGGACAGTAAAGTCTTTGAGTATAAACTGAAAGGTAATTAGAAAGTGATCTGAGAGTATGGGGTTATGAGGAAGGACAGTGAGCTCACTAATCTCTATACCATAGGTTAAAACAAGGTCCAGGGTGTGCTTGTGACAATGAGTGGGTTCATTTACGTTTTGAGTAAAACCTACGCTGTCTAATAAGGCTGCAAATGCATTTCCTAAACAGTCGCTGTTGTTGTCAACATGAATATTAAAGTCCCCTACAATTACAATCTTATCTGAGTCTAACACTATACTGGATAGAAAGTCAGAGAACGCAATTAAAAATTCGGAATAGGGACCAGGAGGCCGGTAGATGATTATAAACATAACTGGTTTTTGTTTCTTACAGTTAGGGTAATTTATAGTTAGTATTAGGCTTTCAAAGGAATTATATGTGTGATTAGATTTGGGGCTAAGAAGTAAACTAGACTGTGATATTACTGCCACTCCTCCACCTCGGCCTGTGCTCCTCGCTGTCTGAAAGTTTACATGACTTGGGGGAGTAGCTTCATTAAGTCTCACATAATCATCCTGTTGTAGCCAGGTTTCTGTTAAGGCTAGTAGGTGAAGTTTATTATCGTTAATTAATTCATTAACTAACAGGGATTTAGGGGAAATTGACCTAATGTTTAGTAATCCACATTTAATTACGTTATTGTTCTGATTATTATTAATATTATTAATAGGTCCACAAGTTATTTTTATTAAATTTGTGGCTCTCACTCTTATTTGTCTTTTGCTGTTGGAGTTGGTGTTTAGGCGGGGGACAGACACAGTCTCTATTTGCTCTGCTAAAATACCTTTATGCTGGGTTTGTACCAGCTCGTAAGGAAGCTCAGAGAAGTGTTTTAAACTACTGCTCTGTGCCCGGGTCCCACATCTGGCTCGTCAGGTTGAACGACTAATGCTATCAGCCATATTTCTGGACAGCAACGCGGCACCATCCAACGTGGGATGAATGCCGTCTCTACGTAAGAGACCGGGCTTTCCCCAAAACGCTCGCCAATTATCAATAAAGCCTATGCCGTTTTCTGGGCACCATCTAGATAACCAGCGGTTGAATGATGAAGCTCGGCTGTACATTTCATCATTAGTCAAATTCGGCAGGGGACCAGAGAATATTACGGTGTCCGACATCGACTTAGCAAGTTTGCACACCGACCCTACGTTCAATTTGAGCCCCTCTGATTGTCTCCGCCGGGCGTCGTTACCGCCAACGTGAATCACGATTCGACGGAACCTGGTCCTACTCTGGGCTAAAAGCCTAAGGTTTCCTTCGATGTCACCCACTCTGGCCCCCGGAAAACACCTAACCGTAGCCGCTGGCAGCTTCACGTCTCTAACTATCGAGCTCCCAATCACCAGAGTCGATGGTTCAGCGGGTGTGTCGCTGAGGGGAGAAAACCTATTACAGACGGGAAGCTTTGGGTGGTCTAAGTGTTTGCGTTTAGCGCTATGCTTCCTTCTTACTGTTACAAAGCCGGCTGCTGGGGAGGCGCTGGGGGGCTAGTCTGGCTAGCGCTCCTGCTCCTGCTACTGCTAGCGCGGTCCGCGGTCCCTATAGCTACCTGGCTAGCTGGCTTAGCCTCAACCTCCACTGTGCAGAGCCGTGCTTCTAGCTGCTCTAACCTGGCCTCCAAAACTAAAAACAAACTACACTTCACACAGCTACTGCTATCATCACTAAAGGAGGCAGGATTCTCGCTGAACATATGGCACATTGAGCAGAAAAGAGGGGTGAAGGCGGAGGACGGAGACGCCATGCTAATGCTAGGCTAAGATACGCTAAAGGCTAACAGAGACTAGTAAACTATTACTGAAAGTGGCTTGGACACGAAGCGATTATATACGATACTAGATTTCTCACAGAGTAACTAAGTTAAACTGCTAGAAGATATGTCTTAAATAATTCGATTTGGTCAAATGACGAAGAACAGTTGTGTATTACAGTAGAATCAACAACGGAGTGAACTCACCGGAAGTGACGTCGAGAGAGCAGACACTGCAGAAACCATGCTGACCCCATCTGTCCTCCTGTCCTGACCTGTGGGCCCTTAGCCTCACCTCTTATGGATGTACCGGACACCTACCTCATTCCCACTCACCTGTCTGGATTAGGCCCACGTGCTGCATCCTTACAGACCTGAACTATGATACTATAGATGAGCTAATGGACTAACAGTCCTAGACACATTTATATCCTGTCTGTCCTGGGAAAGGATCTTTCCTTACCGAGAAGGAGGGTCTAAGGACAAGAATGTCCTGGGTCTGTTTAGTTTAGTGTAGTTATTGCTTGTGTTGATTGTGTGTTATGTCTGATTGTGTGTTTATGTTTGATCAACTGTTTGTGAAGCCTTTTGAGGTGACTTTTGTTGTGATACTGGACTATACAAATAAAATTGAATTGAATAGTTGCGATGATAATAAAACAGAACAATCAGGGCCGTTCATGTGGCTTTAAATAGCCCTATCAGTGTTCAATCTTAAGTGAAGCAAAGTTTTCACATAAGTACAGAACAACACTGTTTACACATTCTCTCATAACAAATTGCCACAAAAGTTTATTATATCATATTTTGTGCAGAAAATGTAATACTATGTACAGCGCATAGAAAGGAGGAGACAGAGACGGCAAAGGATCTACTGGCCCTGGCTAACCTACTTCTCTCTCACTAAGAGGGAGTGCATCACCCATTTAAGGATGAGTCTGGAGGTCATTTGCTGGCCAATGACCTGTAGTCAAGGTCAAGCTGCTCCGAAAGTTAGCGCTGCGCTTTTATTTTACGCAAGTGGGTCACTTCAGTACCCCCTGGGTTCAATTGGAGGCATGTCACAACCAGCCATAAGTTCGGCCATACATGCAGTCAGGCTTTGTCTGACATGCCAGCAAATTTATTAAGTTCCCTGTGTCTCCTGACGTCCAAGAACGAGTAAAACATGAATTCTAGTTAAAATTTTGGTTCCCTGGCATCCTAGGAGCAATTGATTGCACGCACGTGCAGCCACGTGCCTCACCAGAAAACACTTTGGTCTACATCATTTGCAAGGGAACCTCTTCCATTAATGTTCAGGTCATTTGTGATGCAATGTGTAGAGTAACACACGTCTCTGCAAATGATCCTGGATCCACTCATGACTCCTTTATAATGGCCAACTCTGACATTCCTGCAGTCTTCCAGGGGAACCCTCCTCTGAATGGGTGGCTGTTAGGGGACAATGGCTATCCATTAAAAACCTGGCTGATGACATTTTTCATCACACCAACAACAGCAGCATGGAGAGAGCTGGCCTATATTGAAAACACACAAAAACTATTACTATTGTAATTGAAAGAACATTTGGAATGCTAAAAATGTGTTTCAGATGTTTGGGTAAGTCGAGTGGAACATTGCAGTACTCAAAGTTTCAGCATTATTTGTGGCATGTTGTGTCTTGCACAACATTGCTATTCATCGTGGATGTGCTTTGGACTTAACTGAGGATAGAGTACAGAGTTCTAGAAGATGTGACGCAGAGGTGCGTGCACCGGTGCCAACTGACCCAAGTGCACCAGCAGCAGCACGGGTGAGGAGGGATCAGCTTGTGCAGCTTGTGGAGATGTGTCAGTGATAGACTGGCAAGAGTTTTATTTTATATCCAACCCATAAAGGCTATGATTTTTCATGTATTTAAACATAACAAGTAGCTCTATTGTAAGCTAATTCTTGGTACTTTTCACTACCCTGCCCGCAGCCTGTAGATATATCACTCTTTCATTTTTACACATAGTGAATCAAAGGACTAGGACTTGAATCGACCCCATTCACTAGGTAAACTGAATTATGGATCTTTGAAGCACAGTCAGCAAGTACATCCTTAAAAAACAGTGTTAATCTCAACTGATCTTTTTCCTGAATAATGAACAAATGTCACATAAAATGTTTGGTGTAGACCTTATTAGTATTGCGTTTCCACGAGGCTAGGCCTAGGCTAATGTTATTTTCAAAAGGAAATTGCTATCTTCCTCAATCTTAGTAAGCTGTAGACAAAATAAAGTGCAACAACTGTAGAGAAGTTGTGTAACAGAATTTATTTACAATGCACTCATAATCAAATTAAATTTTTTGCCCTCCTTGGGGCCGCAGACATGGGCCACCATGGCGAGGATGACCATGGGAAGGGCCTGGAGCAGCAGAGGCCAGTGAGCTTCTCGTGGCAGGAGGAGTGGAGTGGATGGGGCAGCTGGTGGTAGAGAAGACAGCGAGGACAGAGGGCATTGTGGTGTTCCAGAGTGCAAGCGATGCGACCAAGCAGACCTAGCAGGCCCTCAGCCACTCAGCACTCCACCAGAGACCACCCAGTTCCCGCTCCAGCAAGGAAAAACCCTCACGCTGGAGCTGCAGAAAAGGGTGGTCCTCATCTCTGGTGGCATGGTGGCGAGGTGGTGGAGAATGCAATCATTCTCTCCCCCATGACTGGTCGCCTTCCTCCACTGACCTCTGCTCTGTGCTTGGCCCAGCCTCCGGATCTACGACCAGCAGAGCTGCCAGAAATATAGTCAGTTAATTTTATGGCTAAAGGCTAATAACGGCATATTTTATTTCACTTGGTTTGTAAAGCCTGATGAGTGTGTGGTGAGTGTGTGCGTTTTGAGAAGGGGATATTATAGCTTGACAGAAAATAAAAATAACCAAATAGGTTTTCTATGACAATGAACTAAATGAACCAACAACACAAATCTGGGAATTTCACCCAGAGAATATTAAAAGGACACACAGGTTCGTCTACTGTGGAAGCATGAGACAAGATTTTAGTTGAGATAAACAAATAAAGTTTATTTATGAACTGGCAAATGGATAATCAGACCTGCAGAATTTAGAGAAGTCAGTAATGTTAATTAACATTAGTATTTTCTTAAAAGTATGTGAGAGGAATATCTTTATTTTCAAATAGTTTAAAAGACCATTAATAGACCAATAATCTTGATAAAATTGTTCAGGGGCTGAGGCTTACCAGTGGGGGGAGTCGTGAGGGAGGAGGAAGAATCCAGTGAAGAAGGGGCACCCTATACACAACAAAAACACACTAAACAAAAGAAAACCAAGAATTGAAGGAAGGAGTATGTCAAGCCGCTGGTGCATACAATTGTACTAAAAATGAAGTCACAGGCTACACTCTTTACGAGCTGATGTTTGGTCGCTCCCCAAGGCTACCTGTTGACCTAGCTTTTGGTCTTCCAGTTCGAGACGCTCGAAGAAAGCTACCAGCTTGTGTCCAAAAATGCAGCAAAGTCAGCTGAGAGAAACAAAGTTAGTTTTGATCAGCGTGTCAAACCGTCTGTCCCAGAAGAAGGAGACCGAGTACTTGTCTGAAATGTGAGTCTCCGTGGGAAACATAAGTTGGAGGACAAGTGGGAAAAGGATATTTATGTTGTTGTCTAATGTTCCTGTCTATACGTTGCGACCTGAAAACAATGCATCAGGGCACACTTGAACTCTGCGCAGAGCTCTTGCTCCCGTATGGTTTCTTACCTGTAAGTAAAGAGCTGGAACTGCCATCTGCTACAACTGCACACCGACCTTAAACCCAGAGTCAAAAGAAGCCAGCTGTGGATCCAGAGGAGTGGTTGAATGAAAAAGAGGAGTGGAGTTATAGGACTCTTCCTGTTATGTCCTCAACCAGAACCAGTGCAGTTCCTGAAGTCATTGACTTACCTGTGAGTAACTTACCTGTTGTTAGATATGCAGACCACTATCTTCTAGTCCCTGAAGAGAATCTTAGTTCAGTATGTTTGGTGGTGCCTTGTTCACGAACTCTTGTTTGCCACTTGCCCTAATAAAGTTAGCATCATGCTAATAAATAAAATAAAAAAGCAACAGAGTATTAGCAGAATATCATGGGCGTGCCATGAGGGCAAGCAGGGCAAGCAATCAAATCTAAAAAACGCTATAACAAAATTAAATTGCTATCTCTCCAAACATTTCATTTTGCCGTTCACTTCCATAGTGAATCAGTCTATAACCTGCTTCCAGTCACTGTGTACTTTTCTGCGCGCTGCTGGCCACTCCAGGTACTGTCAAGGCAAGTTAGGTTGCCTCTGCCATTCATTTCTGTCATTTTCACCTCCTTGGAGTTGTGGTGTACTGTATCTGCCTGGGGCTTGTCAAGCAGAAGGCTAAGCAGCTTGTTTTGGAGGGTCGCGCACAGGTGCTGTGGTCAATCTCAGGCTCACTGACAGAGATCGCTGGCTGATAGCAGCGTGTGATAAGTGGCGCACGTTACAGCTTACAGTCCTGTCCATTACAGTGCTGCATGCACCACGGAGGACAACAAAACTTTCCACAAGTAGCCGCAGCCAAAGTGTCTAACAGCGTTTCTACTGATAAGTCATAGTTTGTAGCTTAAACCCTGTTCATGTTTCTCATGAGTACATGTCTGGTGCATAAAACTGTGTGTCATATAAATGATAGCCTCTCGTACATCGTTAAGTGTCAGACATGTTCGTAAGAAGAGGAGCTGGAGGAGTGGAGAGGAGCCAGCGGCAGTGAATGTGAATATTACAGAAGTGTGAATGAACTGGGCACTGGTTATTCTGGACAAACTCAGCTGTAGGAAATACAGGACGTTTCTTCAAAAAAGTAACATGGAGTGGATTTGCAGCTTGAGTAGAGAGGTGAGTGTCAGTGAGGCGGAGTTTTTAAATGGAGGTTTGTGGTGTGATGTGTAAGGCTTCTTTTGAGGTTTTATTATAGTGAAGCAGCATTAACAGTGCACTGGTCTAGTGTCGATCTCAGTGTGAGTCCTGATGAACAGTCCTCTCTCATCTGTAAGGCTGGAACCTCACTCATCTATCCATCCTCAGTTTTAGTGCTTATGAATTAAAGTTAAAACAAAAACTTAGGGTACATTCTTTGATAAGGCGACAGAGAAGGCCAGCTTTGTGGAAAAACATGTGTAATGACATTCTTTTGTATATAAACAGAGCTGTTACTAATAGTAATTATATAGAAAGAGTGTGAGATAGTTTGAAACAGCCTACTACTCAAACACTGATGGGACTGCAGTTACCCAAGTGATTTTTAATGAAATTTAAATTAAATAAAAATGTTGTCATATAAAACTTAATGAAGTCAAGGTGTCTGCCTTGAAAAAGTCACCGCACGCTACTGCAGAATATACTCCTACCTGTGACCTAATGAATACTTGTATGATTTGACCGTATTATCCTCAAGTGGCACAGACAAGGGCCGACATAGGGCAAGGTTCTGTTGCATCACATCTAAAAGGCTGTACAGTTGCAAGCCTTTCACATTTGACCTGTTTGGCTACATTCAGTCGGTCTAACGCTGCTTCGTTTATAAAGCGGGACTTTTGTATGCACTGAGAGCGTGTCGCCGCTGTGGTTTGGGGAGTGTGCCCCTGCCGGGGTCTTAGAGGTGGTGCACTTCTCGATTCGGTAATTTGCTCTATCTGTCTCTTACTAAATTTAGTAGTTTGTGGTTCCCATTCTAACAGTGTATTTTGCAGCACAGTGGGACCAAGCTGCGTCCTCCATCTCCACTGTGGGGCTTTCACAGGGCCCACAGTAATTAAGCGCTGGCTTACTCCAGCACGCTTCCTCCCACACAGCAAAAATTGGTAGTGTTAAAATCTCAGCGTTAAATATTTCTGAGTTGTTTTTAACACCAAAGGTGTTACTTTAACTCCTTCAGAGTTAAATGAGGAGCAGTGTTGGGGTTATCTGTCAGTGTTGATAACATATGAGTTAATTTCATTCCCTTAGTGTTAATTTGGTACGTCCCACCATTTCCTTTTGCTCACCAGAGAGAAAACTGGTCTGAACCAGAATCGTGCAGTGTACTTTGCCTCTGCATGCTGCTGTATTTGGTAAGTGTAATTCAAGTTTAACAACGTGCACATGGTTTTTGAAAGTGTTTAAGTCTTGCTTAATGTAATAGGCATAAATTAATTTGTCTCAAATCCCTTTTGAGGCAGGAACTGATGAGCACATGTTGGTTAGCTGGTCTCGTCGATGTCTAGCTCTAACTCTTAGCTAACATTAATGTTAACTGAACCAAATAAAGTGCATTTTATTTAGTAATTCTTGTTCCATGCATGTTTTGTGGATTTTGGTAGATGTTAAGCAATGCAAGACCAGGCGTGCTCTATTACATTTAAGTATTTTTTGCTTGCCCATTTCAAATTGGCTGTGCAAAGTGGGTATCCACCTTTCAGTGCCGCTTCATTTGCCTCGGCCAAGACTTTGCTGTTGTTTTGTCTTTAGGTGACGGTAAAATGGTGCTGGTCCAGGTGAAGTATGGCTCAGAACAAAAGTATGTGAAGCTGGATGAGGTTGAAGGCCAATGTGATTTTCTGCAGTTTTGTGAAAAAGATAAATTAGGTTTTCAGACGTTATACTGCGCATTATGTAAATGATAAATTTAAAAGTTTGCTGTCTGCGTTGTTTGATGCGACGGTTTTGAGTCTTTGTGTTAGCATCTTAACTTAATTCGGGTGGGTAGGTGCACAAATAATGAGTTCAAAGTGGAAATTTAATCCTGTAAAAACTACATTTAAATCTTAGCTTGAGAAGATGTTCACTTGCAGATGCAGAGCCCCACAAACCAGTCATGCTGCGCTGTGCTTTCTCTCTCTATTTATGGAAAGATAGTGAAGTAAGTCTTTATCTAGTTCCTAATTAATTAGGCTACTTTAATGTTGCCAATGAATAAATACTTTTTATAATTTATTATGTTCAAAACATTACTCAAGGGTTAGGGTTAGCATAACTACTAAAACTAAACATGCATTATGGGTCTTATCACATTTAACTTCATATTGACAGTTATATGAAGAATCATTTAATAAATTTAGTCCACTTTTAGACTATTGTCATTCTGTGAAACAATTTTAATTGTGATTTTTTTTTCTAGTAATTGAGAGGTTCTGCTTGCCACCTGAAACTAAACCTTACATTTAAAGATGCAACAGGGACAGAATCTAAATTAATATTATTGTTGTTTTTAAGTTTAATTTTACTAAAGTTTCCTTTTTATTTATTAAAAGTGATAATTATGTAATATTCATAAAATTGTATAAATCAACATTCACTTAGGGGGATTTGTGAAAGAAAAAACACTTTTTATTAGCAAATGTTTTTATTAACATTTTAACATTTTTCACAATTCCAAAACAACTTTATTCTCGCATAATAATTCTTCTAATTTTACAAGTTGTAGTGGTAGAACATCACAAGAATAATTTCAACAACAAAGTCACACTATGACTTTATACAGAAGAGCATATTAGTCACTAACATTTTTATTTTCTATCTCATTATTACGATGAAAAGAAGTTGTAATTATGAAAAAACATATTAGCTTATTTGAACAGCTGTTTACCCATAAATCATCAATATGACCCATAAACAGCTAGCCTGATGAATTTTAAAGGTTAGGTTAGAACTGACACATACCTCTCTTTCTCTCTATAATGTTGATATACAGTGGGGCAAGAAAGTATTTAGTCAGCCACCAATTGTGCAAGTTCTCCCACTTAAAAAGGTATCAACTATGAGAGACAAAATGAGAAAAAAAATCCAGAAAATCACATTGTCTGATTTTTAAAGAATTTATTTGCAAATTATGGTGGAAAATAAGTATTTGGTCAATAACAAAAGTTCATCTCAATACTTTGTTATATACTCTTTGTTGGCAATGACAGAGGTCAAATGTTTTCTGTAAGTCTTCACAAGGTTTTCACAAACTGTTGCTGGTATTTTGGCCCATTCCTCCATGCAGATCTTCTCTAGAGCAGTGATGTTTTGGGGCTGTTGCTGGGCAACACGGACTTTCAACTCCCTCCAAAGATTTTCTATGGGGTTGAGATCTGGAGACTGGCTAGGCCACTCCAGGACCTTGAAATGCTTCTTACGAAGCCACTCCTTCGTTACCCGGGCAGTGTGTTTGGGATCATTGTCATGCTGAAAGACCCAGCCATGTTTCATCTTCAATGCCCTTGCTGATGGAAGGAGGTTTTCACTCAAAATCTGACGATACATGGCCCCATTCATTCTTTCCTTTACACGGATCAGTCGTCCTGGTCCCTTTGCTGAAAAACAGCCCCAAAGCATGATGTTCCCACCCCCATGCTTTACAGTAGGTATGGTGTTCTTTGGATGCAACTCAGCATTCTTTCTCCTCCAAACACGACGAGTAGAGTTCTTACCAAAAAGTTCTATTTTGGTTTCATCTGACCATATGACATTCTCCCAATCCTCTTCTGGATCATCCAAATGCTCTCTAGCAAACTTCAGACGGGCCTGCACATGTACTGGCTTTAGCAGGGGACACGTCTGGCACTGCAGGATTTGAGTCCCTGGCGGCGTAGTGTGTTACTGATGGTAGCCTTTTTTACTTTGGTCCCAGCTCTCTGCAGGTCATTCACTAGGTCCCCCGTGTGGTTCTGAGATTTTTGCTCACCGTTCTTGTGATCATTTTGACCCCACGGGGTGAGATCTTGCGGGGAGCCCCAGATCGAGGGAGATTATCAGTGGTCTTGTATGTCTTCCATTTCCTAATAATTGCTCCCACAGTTGATTTCTTCACACCAAGCTGCTTACCTATTGCAGATTCAGTCTTCCCAGCCTGGTGCAGGTCTACAATTTTGTTTCTGGTGTCCTTTGACAGCTCTTTGGTCTTGACCATAGTGGAGTTTGGAGTGTGACTGTTTGAGGTTGTGGACAGGTGTCTTTTATATAGATAACCAGTTCAAACAGGTGCCATTAATACAGGTAACGAGTGGAGGACAGAGGAGCCTCTTACAGAAGAAGTTACAGGTCTGTGAGAGCCAGAAATCTTGCTTGTTTGTAGGTGACCAAATACTTATTTTGGTATAATTTGCAAATAAATTCTTTAAAAATCAGACGTGATTTTCTGGATTTTTTTCTCATAGTTGAGGTATACCTATGATGAAAATTACAGGCTTCTCTCATCTTTTTAAGTGGGAGAACTTGCACAATTGGTGGCTGACTAAATACTTTTTTGCCCCACTGTACATTGAAGTGGCAGGTTGCAAGAAAGTGTTCCAATTTACCATAGTAAATGCACTCACCAGATTTAATTCTATGCAGTCACTCAGTTGGCATTAACCCGGTGCGTCCCAGCTGCACAGGTTCTTCCTCAGATGCTAGTTCACTGCTTTGAGCTGTTGCAGGAGCAGGGCACATGACTGGGTTACGTGGTGGGGCACGAGCATTATAGATGTGGAGAGAACATGGTGTTTAGACCTCTCTCTGTGGTGCTCACGCATCTGCATCCTTCACGGCCAAACCACGTCATCAGAGCCTTGCCAAGTGCTGTTCCAAATTTTTAAATTCCCCATGTCCTCTGGAGCTGGTCTCCTCTTTAGCTAATTCATGAAGGATGCACCTTTGCAAACTTTATTTTACATTACAACATTTAAGACAACCCTAAATATGATATGTATAAGTCCGTACAACAGAAATTAATAAAATATATTACTACTGTGCCCCACGTTGCAGAAAACAACAGGATAAAGACCCGTTCCTACAAGGGACAGGAGGTACAAGCAGGAGTTCGGAGGTATTTTTATAGTATTTGTATTCAGCCCTGGTCTGTTAAACTGCACTGGGGACTGCGGCAATCATCAAAAATAGATCTTGCATAATTGTGCCAGAGAGGTAGACACGGACTGCTGGTGTCACGCATTACTAGAATGGCTTTTATTTGTTATGGAGGTCGCACAGCACAAGTACTGCACACGCAATGCCTTTGGTGTGGATGGGCATGCTTTGCAGGATTAACAAAATGCTGCTAATGCCTAGAGCAGCTTAAATACATATGGTGGAGACTCTGCAGACGCTGACAACACTAATAATCTCAGAGAAAAGAGTCATATTATCGTTGTAATGCCTTTGTGTTGCAAAAACAAACAGCGTAATGTGATGTATGTATGTATGCTAACTAGCCATGTACTCTGGAGCTTTTAATTTTAGCATTTTTCCTTTATTAACTTATACACCTGGAATTCAAATGGATCATTGAGAGGTTTATGTCAGTCACTTTACATGCCAACAACTATGAAGATACTAAATATTTTTTATTGTGAAGCAAACAAGAAATATGACAGAAAAACTGAAAACGTGAGTGTGCAGAAGTATGTAAGTCCAGAGCAGCAGACTCGACTGGAAACACAGATGACACAGGCAGCCTAAGTAACAGGTCCAAAAACAGATAAAAAAAATATACTGATAAAGTATCCCTGAAGAGTGACCAACTGCAAACTCATCATCTGACTGGCTGAGCTTGATTGAAGATGAGTTGCAGGTGAGTCTGGTTGACTGCTCCCCGAAGCCTCCGCGCAAACATTCACACACACAGGGTAAAGGAGGAAGGAAAGAAACAGAGAGGAGAGCCAGGCTGAATCTAAATACACTGGGTGAATCCCAACATGCCGATTCAAAGCCTCAACTCCTCAACTCCTCCGCTGATAACCATGCCTATAGAGGAGACATGGCGAAGGACAGAGGAAGAGGACAGAAGCCAGAGAAGACATGAGTTGAGTGTGAATGGGACAGCCTTTCCTCAGGTGCTCGTTTAAAACCATGTGACGAGATGAGACCGACACAGCTGGATTTAGGGACATAGCCCCATGGATCTTATACATCCATGTTAGCCCCAGAAAAGAACTCTTGCAGTGAGCTTTTGTGACTTATATGACTTTTGTTATGTCATTGTTATGAAAAAAACATTCACTATTTGTTTTTATAAATTAAAACAATGTGCTTTCATTGTACACTATCAGTAACGTACTTGAAGTTTAGCAATTTGACCAAATATACTGATGTAAATTTGTATTCAAATTCAATATTTTTTTATCTTACACTATCTAAAACAGGTTATTAACACAGCCCTTATATGTTTCTGAATAAAGCTATAACTCCTGAGTACATCCACGTACTAGTCATTCACTTGACATTAATTTAGTCATGACTTTAGTCGACTGTATTTTCTATAGGAAACATTTTCTATAAAAATTAAAAAAAAAAATGTATGTTCTATTTCTATAATGATGACTAGACTCCAGTTAAGTTCACATCAATGACACTGTACCAGCTGAACCTCTGTAAGCTGATTAAGTGTGATCTATTTAAGTTTGTGGGAGGTATTGCTTCACCTCACATACACAAACATTCATTCATTTTCTACCACTTATTCCCGTTAGAGGTCACGGGTGACTGGAGCCTATCCCAGTAATTTTGGGCCGTAGGCAGGGTGCACCCTGGACAGGGGCCAGCTTGTCGCAGGACTAACACAGAGACGAACACAGACAGACAACCATTCACTCTCATTCACTAGGGGCAATTTAGAGTTGCCAACTCACCTGCAGACACAGACCTCCAACACATGCATGTCTTTGGACGGTGGGAGGAAGCCGGAGAACCCGGAGAGAACCCACAGGTAACACAGGGAGGACATGCAGACTCCACCAAGAGATTTCATGTGATGGTGTGTTGGTTGGCCCGAAGCTCGGGGCCCGGGGGAGGCGAGAACACTAACCGCTCTGCTGTTTTCGACCCTGTAAACAGTAAAGGTGTGCCTGTCAAATAGGAACTTGTTAATGTTATTAAACAGCATTGCTTGACCTGTCTGACTTTAACAGTGACAATGGTACTATCTATTTTCATTAACAACTATATTCTCATTAACAACTACTGCGAGGAAATGTCTGCGAAAACATCTGAGAAAATAGTAATAATGCTCATGTGTTTACATTGCTTTATTAAATAACACCACCAGTGACCAGTGATTACTCACACTTGTGTGTATTTTCCGCCATTTTTTTGAATGCCGACAGATGCTGCTCCAGGAGCAGGGTTTTTATGGTCAGGACTTCTGCGTGAGAATTGCTTACGCTTCTTCCTCTGTCTTCTCTTCTTGCTTCCTATGAGCAGTGTAAGAACTTTGGGACACCACTCAAGATGGCACACAGTGATTAACAGCTGAGGAATCGAGGCATTGAGCCCCTGAGGAGGCATGTTGGGATTCTCCCATTAAATTGTAGCTCCTCACTCCTGCTCCTACCTCCTGTTCCTTAACCCTTGAAAGCTATGTCCTGAGGTCAAAAGACTCCTACTGCAGTAAGGAAAGGAGCTTCATCTGTGTATGGAGGCTCTGACCTTCCTAACCCAGCAGCGGAAACAAAGAGGGAAGTTACGTGGACCTACACCTGTTTAATAAAAACTACAACACAGAGAATATGGACTACAATAAGTGCACCTTATGCTCCACTGAAGCGCAAATTTTAGTGGCATCTGAAATCCCTACGTATAAGTCAAGCTACTGCTCTGTTTAATAAAGACTTGTGGTGCTGTAGATTTATGCTAATGAGCCACAAGGTTTAAAGTTTCTCTAAAAAGTTAACAAAATTGCTCAAAGCAGCCTACAGCTCATAACAACATACAATAATCTTGGTTTTCCCAGGACACTTGTCTTCATCCATTGCTTCAGATTCAATTGTTATACCCTCAACAAAACAGGAATGGACTGCTATAAAACATGACAGGTATAGGAAATAATTGCCAAAAGAAAAAATATTACACTGCTCATGTCATTGGATCTGATTTGCATTCTAAAATTTTGTCAATCAAATTAACTTCTTGTCAAATAGAAATCCAGATTTGTTCAGTTCAATATAGTTTGTTTATTAAATAGTTTATCTCTAGCATGATAATCAATGAATGTTTCTCCCTTAGCTCTTTGATACTTTACTACTCTTTTATACTACTATTCTATACTATTTGTTTTTGGAACAAATAAATGTGGCGCTATATCAAAATCATGAGTGTTTATAGTTAATGTTGTAATGTTGTTCCCATTTTAGAAAGAAAGAAGAAAATGGAGGAAGTCTCACAACATTCCCAGAAAAAAGCCTTCTGTGAGCTGCACAACTCTGGCTGATTGTGATTCTCTCTCCAAGGCTCATTATGTCTTCAGCATTTCCTACAACAAAGAACATGCAGATTTCTATATATTTTTTCAAATCCCTGAACTTTATTTACGTACTAAAATGCCCCATGCTATTAAGAGGATCAGCCAAATCATAATGCATTAAAAATGACCTTGTTATTGGTTTTACTGTTCAGACTCTGTACTTCAATGTAATATTTTTGTGCTTATTGTACAGATGAGCAAAGTGAGAAACATTCATTGATTGACTGCTTCAATGATTGATAAATTCATACATTAGACCTTTGTAAGCAGAACTCCAATAATGGGTTTGTTTTTATTGTACCATTCTGTACATATTTTAAAATGCTCATGTTAACATGCTTTAAATTATCTTAAAAAATAAATGTGTTTTTATTGAACGTGGCCTATCTATTTTTTTATTTTTTATTTTAGTGATTATTCTGAAAAAAAGCTAAAATTACCTCTTTTAACACTTAAAATAGTTATTTATAACAACCCATGAGTTAAATTGTTACTCTACAAAAAGTTCAGATCTAACTCTTAAAAAGAGTTACTGTTACCCTTTTTAGGGAGTTAATACATAACTCCCTATAAAGGGTAACAGAAACTATATTCTGAGTGGCCCCATATAAACACTGGAAAAGAGTTGAAATTTTGAACCTGCTGATTTTGCAGTGAAGTAGAGACGAATTTTTGTGTTTAATATTGGCTGGTTTAACCAAACCAACCAATGACTCTGCCGCGTGACAGAGTCACGGCTGTGTCTCGTGAGAAAATGTTCGAGCTCCGTTTGCTCTTTCACCAAGTGTCAGAGCTGGACCCTGGAGGAGACAGATGTAGCCTATCATACTGTGAGAGATTCGCACCTGAGTGCGAGGTGCGCGTGGGAACCTCCGTGTACACTTCAGCAAGTTCTAATTTTAACAGCTCATAAAGACGTGTCCATGTCCCCATGAGAAAGAAAGCATGGTCAAGAATAATTCAAGTGTCTTCGGATCTATTATGGCCACGCGCCGAAAGGTGCTGCGGTCCACGCGCCTCTGAGGCTCATTTCCATTTGTGAAGATGAGACACATCCGCCGAAGCAGCGTGACGCACAGACGCACGTCTGGTCTGCTCGTGTCAGGACAGGGAGAGTGCACGAGCCCTGTCTATCTGCAGCCTCAGATCCGGTTTGTCCATAAAGTCCAGATGTGGCGCACTGCTGGACACCACCGAGGCCTGTCACTGTGAGAGCAGAGCAGTAAAGGCGAGTGCCCCAAATACGCGTAGAAATACGCGCCACTGCGCATAATCTTTCTGTTTGTTTTAATGACCACCACTTAGTCACTGGCGCGGTTCAGAAACTGTGTTTTATTCTGGACTCTATTTATGGGAAGAATTATGTTTAAAAATTAAACTCTGTGAAAATATGATTTTTATGAGTTACCTGTTAACATTTGCTTTCACAATATATTTGCTGTTTGTTGGTGACTTCACAAACACTGGATTATATTAGATGGTATTTCTTTGATTCTTGGAACATGTGGATGGTGTTGTTATATACTGTTCACTTCTGACCAAGGGCCTCCACAGGAAAGCCCTTGACTCTATATTCGTGTTTACATGTTTTGCAAGTAGCAGGCTGAAAACCCCTTGTATGTATGACAGTATATGAGCGAAATATTCTACTCCATGGTCTTCATATTTTGTAAACTGTGTCGACCCTCTGACGTCAGATTAAATTGTTTCAGCGCACTTCATCTGGTCTGACTGAGCTCTTCTTCACTCCTAACAACAGTTTGTGAAGCACAATAATGTTTAGAACACGTGAAGCCCTCAGACGTCTGTGGTGCTCTGTGTGAGTTCTTTATCTCTTCAGAAGAGAAAATGTCGTGTCAAAATGGAATTAAACTGTTGCATAACAATAAGGAAAAGAACGCGGGCACATTTGTTTTTTATTAGAATAAATACGGTACAAAAATACTTGCTATGGCCATATACATGTGTGAGTCTGTACAGTGAGCTCCAGCTCTAAAATATCTACACATTTACATGAACGGGGCCTTTCCAGTACATCATTGCCCTGCGAAGGTCCCAAAGGCCGCTGTGACGGTTCAGTCCATGCGCTCAGGGCCAGGGCCTCCACGGGCTCTGTGGCCCATGGCTCGGGCTCTTGCTCTCTCCACAGTCCGCGCTCTGGGCCTGGAGCCGGAGCGCGCCTCTTTGAGTCCGAGAAGAGTTCGTTTTCGCGGCAGCGCTGATCAGTGTGCGCCTCTGCTTCAGCTCCCGGAGCAGGGTTTTAGGAGACTTCTTCAGATTCTTGAAGACAGAGCCGGGGTCCGACTCCAGCGGCAGGGCAGCGTCCAGTGCTGGCGCCAGCCATGGGGCCTTTCCTCCAGCCTCCAGGAAGTGAGCGGCTCTGTGCAGACACGCCGAGAAGCCCTCCTGGAAGGAGAGTAGGAGCTGCTCGGTGGGCTCCTGCTGGGGACTCTGCTGGGGCCCGCTGCTTTGGCCCCTCAGGAACAGGACCGTGTGCTCCAGAATCTCCGCCTTCTCCACTCTGCGCGCAGTGGCGTCCTGAAACACAAACACACGTCCGTGAGTAAAGCGCATGTTGTAAAGTAAGGAAATTCTTATTTGACCATGAGAAGAGAGAAGACGCGTGAACAGACGGTACCTGCGCGTGCAGCAGGAGACTCTTGAGGCTGTTCAGACTGCGGTTCATTCTGTCTCTGCGCCGTTTCTCCAACAGCGGCTTGAGAATCTACAGAGACAATAACATCAGCTCAGTACTGTGCTGCTCAGAGACTCACTGTAACTCATCCTGATAATGTAGAGCTGGCTCAGAAGCGAGGCCTACCTTGCGCTCGGCTTTGGTCCTCTCCGGCTTCTGTAGTCTCATGGTCTTCTCCTGCTCCTGTAGTCTCATGTTGCGGCTCACAACGGTGCACTTGTGTCTGAACTCAGGCCGCGCTATGAGTCTTTAAAGTTGCGGCTGTGAGGCCACGCCCACCTCCCTCAGCACGAGTCGTGCCTGCTGTCTTTGTGGACTCTGGTCCTGAAGTGTCCTACTTAACGGTTTTTATTTACACAGGAACTAAGTATTCTGTAGTTCATGATTAAATCTTTGCTCTGTTCGAAGCATTCGGGCTGTCGGGAGAAAGGACAGGAGAGAAAGAAGAGAAACTCTCTTCAGTAACCTACAGATAAACGAGCACTGTGGTCCATTTGATTTTTTCTCGTGGTTACTGTGGCAGCTACAGCATACAACAAGTCAAAAACTAAAGTCCAAAGTTATCCACGGAGCTCACGCATTTGAACATGCAAACAAATCCACTGGTACGGCAGAGGAATGGCACTGCGATATTGTTTATTGAGAGGCACGCGCCAGGAGGTGTTGGCGCCCACGTGTCACTTTGCTCATTTCGACTAGAGACGAATAAAGGGAGATGAATGAGAAAAGAAGTGTGGAGCCTCCACGCTTCAAGGGTTCAATTAAAAGGCCAATACGCTAATACGCATTTTACTTTTTTTAAACTTTTTTTTCTATCCTTTTTTTCCCCTCTGCAGCTGTTAATTGCCACCAGACTTCAATTTTTGAGAAGGAGACAGGAGCACATAGACATGATTTGCGTGAAGTTTCTTCTTTTATTTCTCATTTATTCGCTCCTTGAGCACGCAGCAAGCTCCTCACTGTGGCCTGAGTCTAAACCAAAATATGAGCCGCTTCTCAGCAGCAGATACTGTGGAAATGTCCCTTTGTAAAACACGGTTAAAAGGACAATGAAGTAGAGACGAATTTTTGTGTTGAACATCCATTTTACTCGCTCCATTTACAGCAGTACATGGTTAAGTCTTTACACCATTGCTCCTGTCTGCTCCTCCTAATAGTGTAATAGAAACTCCGAGTTCTGCACAGTGAATAACTTTTGTTAACTGGAGTTAAACAGAAAAGGGTGCGGTGCGTAAATACGCGCAGATTACGCATAAACGTGTTTGTGAAGAACGTTCAAGAGCTTCAGCTCAGTTTTCAGTGTGCTGCGTTCACTGGTCCAGGACAAACTGAGTCTGCTGAACATAAACATACTTGAGTACATGTGTCAGTGTTAACCAGAGACTTCAACCAAACCAGTCAATGACTCTGCCGCGTGACAGAGTCACGGCTGTGTCTCGTGAGAAAATGTTCGAGCTCCGTTTGCTCTTTCACCAAGTGTCAGAGCTGGACCCTGGACGAGACAGATGTAGCCTATCATACTGTGAGAAATTCGCACCTGAGTGCGAGGTGCGCGTGGGAACCTCCGTGTACACTTCAGCAAGTTCTAATTTTAACAGCTCATAAAGACGTGTCCATGTCCCCATGAGAAAGAAAACATGGTCAAGAATAATTCAAGTGTCTTCGGATCTATTATGGCCACGCGCCGAAAGGTGCTGCGGTCCACGCGCCTCTGAGGCTCATTTCCATTTGTGAAGATGAGACACATCCGCCGAAGCAGCGTGACGCACAGACGCACGTCTGGTCTGCTCGTGTCAGGACAGGGAGAGTGCACGAGCCCTGTCTATCTGCAGCCTCAGATCCGGTTTGTCCATAAAGTCCAGATGTGGCGCACTGCTGGACACCACCGAGGCCTGTCACTGTGAGAGCAGAGCAGTAAAGGCGAGTGCCCCAAATACGCGTAGAATATACGCGCCACTGCGCATAATCTTTCTGTTTGTTTTAATGACCACCAGTTAGTCACTGGCGCGGTTCAGAAACTGTGTTTTATTCTGGACTCTATTTATGGGAAGAATTATGTTTAAAAATTAAACTCTGTGAAAATATTGTCACTTTTAATTTGACTGTCATATTGTTTCATAGATGTTTGTGTGTGTGTTAATTATCCTATATGTAATTTGAGCATTATTTCATTTAGGATTCATTTAAGTTGTGTTTAGTTATTAGTTTATTTTTACCTTGCCTTGCTAAATGTCCAGCACATTGGTTCCTACTGTTAATTGTTTATAGTACTGCCTTTTGGTGAACGGACCGGGTGAGAGAAGCGCGAAGGAGCGCAAATGTGGTTGGAGGAGTTGTTGTGCCGCGAATAAAAAGTGAGCTGAATTACTGTCCTGCCGTTTGGTTTTGTTTGTGGCAAGGAAGACGGTAAAAATTACATCTTATTCGTTCCGAACTGTAACCCGACCTTACCCACCGCCTTGAGAGATTGGGGAGCCACAAATAAACGGGGTTACAATATGATTTTTATGAGTTACCTGTTAACATTTGCTTTCACAATATATTTGCTGTTTGTTGGTGACTTCACAAACACTGGATTATATTAGATGGTATTTCTTTGATTCTTGGAACATGTGGATGGTGTTGTTATATACTGTTCACTTCTGACCAAGGGCCTCCACAGGAAAGCCCTTGACTCTATATTCGTGTTTACATGTTTTGCAAGTAGCAGGCTGAAAACCCCTTGTATGTATGACAGTATATGAGCGAAATATTCTACTCCATGGTCTTCATATTTTGTAAACTGTGTCGACCCTCTGACGTCAGAATTAAATTGTTTCAGCGCACTTCATCTGGTCTGACTGAGCTCTTCTTCACTCCTAACAACAAGTTTGTGAAGCACAATAATGTTTAGAACACGTGAAGCCCTCAGACGTCTGTGGTGCTCTGTGTGAGTTCTTTATCTCTTCAGAAGAGAAAATGTCGTGTCAAAATGGAATTAAACTGTTGCATAACGATAAGGAAAAGAACGCGGGCACATTTGTTTTTTATTAGAATAAATACGGTACAAAAATACTTGCTATGGCCATATACATGTGTGAGTCTGTACAGTGAGCTCCAGCTCTAAAATATCTACACATTTACATGAACGGGGCCTTTCCAGTACATCATTGCCCTGCGAAGGTCCCAAAGGCCGCTGTGACGGTTCAGTCCATGCGCTCAGGGCCAGGGCCTCCACGGGCTCTGTGGCCCATGGCTCGGGCTCTTGCTCTCTCCACAGTCCGCGCTCTGGGCCTGGAGCCGGAGCGCGCCTCTTTGAGTCCGAGAAGAGTTCGTTTTCGCGGCAGCGCTGATCAGTGTGCGCCTCTGCTTCAGCTCCCGGAGCAGGGTTTTAGGAGACTTCTTCAGATTCTTGAAGACAGAGCCGGGGTCCGACTCCAGCGGCAGGGCAGCGTCCAGTGCTGGCGCCAGCCATGGGGCCTTTCCTCCAGCCTCCAGGAAGTGAGCGGCTCTGTGCAGACACGCCGAGAAGCCCTCCTGGAAGGAGAGTAGGAGCTGCTCGGTGGGCTCCTGCTGGGGACTCTGCTGGGGCCCGCTGCTTTGGCCCCTCAGGAACAGGACCGTGTGCTCCAGAATCTCCGCCTTCTCCACTCTGCGCGCAGTGGCGTCCTGAAACACAAACACACGTCCGTGAGTAAAGCGCATGTTGTAAAGTAAGGAAATTCTTATTTGACCATGAGAAGAGAGAAGACGCGTGAACAGACGGTACCTGCGCGTGCAGCAGGAGACTCTTGAGGCTGTTCAGACTGCGGTTCATTCTGTCTCTGCGCCGTTTCTCCAACAGCGGCTTGAGAATCTACAGAGACAATAACATCAGCTCAGTACTGTGCTGCTCAGAGACTCACTGTAACTCATCCTGATAATGTAGAGCTGGCTCAGAAGCGAGGCCTACCTTGCGCTCGGCTTTGGTCCTCTCCGGCTTCTGTAGTCTCATGGTCCTCTCCTGCTCCTGTAGTCTCATGTTGTGGCTCACAACGGTGCACTTGTGTCTGAACTCAGGCCGCGCTATGAGTCTTTAAAGTTGCGGCTGTGAGGCCACGCCCACCTCCCTCAGCTCGAGTCGTGCCTGCTTGTCCTTGTGGACTCTGGTCCTGAAGTGTCCTACTTAACGGTTTTTATTTACACAGGAACTAAGTATTCTGTAGTTCATGATTAAATCTTTGCTCTGTTCGAAGCATTCGGGCTGTCGGGAGAAAGGACAGGAGAGAAAGAAGAGAAACTCTCTTCAGTAACCTACAGATAAACGAGCACTGTGGTCCATTTGATTTTTTTCTCGTGGTTACTGTGGCAGCTACAGCATACAACAAGTCAAAAACTAAAGTCCAAAGTTATCCACTGGAGCTCACGCATTTGAACATGCAAACAAATCCACTGGTACGGCAGAGGAATGGCACGCGCTATTGTTTATTGAGAGGCACGCGCCAGGAGGTGTTGGCGCCCACGTGTCACTTTGCTCATTTCCACTAGAGAGGAATAAAGGGAGATGAATGAGAAAAGAAGTGTGGAGCCTCCGCGCTTCAAGGGTTCAACTAAAAGGCCAATACGCTAATACGCATTTTACTTTTTTTAAACTTTTTTTTTTCTATCCTTTTTTTCCCCTCTGCAGCTGTTAATTGCCACCAGACTTCAATTTTTGAGGAGACAGAAGCACATAGACATGATTTGCGTGAAGTTTCTTCTTTTATTTCTCATTTATTCGTTCCTTGAGCACGCAACAACCTCCTCACTGTGGCCTGAGTCTAAACCAAAATATGAGCCGCTTCTCAGCAGCAGATACTGTGGAAATGTCCCTTTGTAAAACACGGTTAAAAGGACAATGAAGTAGAGACGAATTTTTGTGTTGAACATCCATTTTACTCGCTCCATTTACAGCAGTACATGGTTAAGTCTTTACACCATTGCTCCTGTCTGCTCCTCCTAATAGTGTAATAGAAACTCCGAGTTCTGCACAGTGAATAACTTTTGTTAACTGGAGTTAAACAGAAAAGGGTGCGGTGCGTAAATACGCGCAGATTACGCATAAACGTGTTTGTGAAGAACGTTCAAGAGCTTCAGCTCAGTTTTCAGTGTGCTGCGTTCACTGGTCCAGGACAAACTGAGTCTGCTGAACATAAACATACTTGAGTACATGTGTCAGTGTTAACCAGAGACTTCAACCAAACCAGTCAATGACTCTGCCGCGTGACAGAGTCACGGCTGTGTCTCGTGAGAAAATGTTCGAGCTCCGTTTGCTCTTTCACCAAGTGTCAGAGCTGGACCCTGGACGAGACAGATGTAGCCTATCATACTGTAGAGAGATTCGCACCTGAGTGCGAGGTGCGCGTGGGAACCTGAATGTTACATGACTAAATCATTTATTTTTAAATTTAAAAATGTTTGTATGCATTTTAACTTCATATTAGCATGTAGAAATTGAGTAATTTTACAAAATAATTGTTACTACCTCCAAAAGTCTGTTTTTTCAATGCTGTGCGAGATTTGCACCTCAGTGCGAGGTGAGCGTGAGAACCTGAAAGTGTCACAGCTCCGAGCACACTTCCGCAAGTTCTAATTTTAACAGCTCATAAAGACGTGTCCATGTCCCCATGAGAAAGAAAACATGGTCAAGAATAATTCAAGTGTCTTCGGATCTAAGATGTTCACTGGTTCTTCAGGTGGACTGCTTGTGTTCCGCCACGATGCACCGTTTAAGAAAAGACTGAGCTGTGGATGAGAAATGAGTCAAGCTACATATATTATGGCCACGCGCCAAAAGGTGCTGCGGTTCCACGCGCCTCTGAGGCTCATTTCCTATTTGTGAAGATGAGACACATCCGCCGAAGCAGCGTGACGCACAGACGCACGTCTGGTCTGCTCGTGTCAGGACAGGGAGAGTGCACGAGCCCTGTCTATCTGCAGCCTCAGATCCGGTTTGTCCATAAAGTCCAGATGTGGCGCACTTCTGGACACCACCGAGGCCTGTGAGAATAATCTTTCTGTTTTGTTTCGGTAAGACAATGGAAATGCGATTCAGAAGGAAATAACAGGTTGCATGTTTTGTTTTTTTTTTTTTTGTTTTTTTTGGTTTGTTTTTTGTATTTTTTTACCACCATTTTTACGTTTGCGCGGTTCAGAAACGATGTTTTATTCTTGACTACATTTATGGGAAGAACGTGTTTTTAAAATTCATTCATTTATTCATTTTCTACCACTTATTCCCGTTAGGGGTCGCGGGTGACTGGAGCCTATCCCAGTAACTTTGGGCCGTAAGCAGGGTACACCCTGGACAGGGGCCAGCTTGTCGCAGGGCTGACACAGAGACGAACACAGACAGACAACCATTCACTCTCACATTCATTCACT
Source organism: Bostrychus sinensis (assembly GCA_020698575.1). Classification (NCBI taxonomy): domain Eukaryota; kingdom Metazoa; phylum Chordata; class Actinopteri; order Gobiiformes; family Eleotridae; genus Bostrychus; species Bostrychus sinensis. Next base: position 36,565,852 of record CM036247.1, read on the forward strand.
AGGGTCAATTTAGAGTCACCAATTCACCTAACACATGCATGACTTTGGATGGTAGGAGGAAGCCGGAGAACCCGGAGAGAACCCACGGTAACACGGGGAGGACATGCAGACTGCCACCGTGCACCCCGTGTTTTTAAAATCAAACGCTTTATGTGAGAAAACAAAAAACATATGAAGCCTGCTATATTGTGCGGGATTTGCAAGGTGCGTGTGAAAAAGAAGAGAAACTTTCTTCAAAAACCTACAGATAAAAGAGCAATGCATTAAACCTTTTCAAAGACAAATTTTTTTCAAGTCACTGAGGACAAAGGCCACAGTTGAGCTGTTTTGGAGAAGCTCCAGTCTGGTCCTGCCGCAGACTCAGATCAGAACTCTCCATATAACTTTTTTCTCGTGGTTACTGTGGCAGCTACAGCACACAACAAGTCAAACAAACAAAAAAAAAAAGTCCAAAGTTGTCCACGGAGCTCATGCATTTGAACATTCCAACAAATCCACATGGTAGCGCAGAGGAATGGCACGTGCCATTCCTTACTGAGAGCCACGCGCCAGGAGGTGCTAGTGTCCACGTGCCGCTCAGCTCATTTCCATCTGAGAGGAATAAAGGGAGATGAATGAGAAAAGAAGTGTGGAGCCCCCGCGCGCTTCAAGGGTTCAACTAAAAGACCAATAAGAGTAATACAAATTCCACTGGATCCTTCATGTGTGCTCTACAGTGACGGGTCCAGCCCAGTCCATTGTGTTCTGCTGCTCCAGTGGCATAAAGAAGCCATTATTAGTAATATGTCTATGCATATAAATGTTTATAATTTACAAAAATTAAATTACTATAGAAGAAAAAACAATGGTTGTGACTGTAAGGGGTGGTATCGGAATCGGTATTGGTATCGTCAATACCAGGCTTGATATCGATTGGTATTGAATCGAAGGTGAGAAAACTGGTATCGCACATCACTAATGTCCTGAGTCTGCAGGTCCTCTTCTCTCCTCTCTGCTTACGGTCTGCAGCTCAAATCCCGGGCACTTACTGCGCATGTGTGGATTCAAATTTTACTGTGTGACAAAAATCATATAAAAAATGAAATGCTAATTTATAATTAATGTTACAAGACTAAATACAGTTTGATTTGTTACGTGACTAAATCATTTATTTTTAAATTTAAAAATGTTACAAAATAAATGTTACTACCTTCAAAAGTCTGTTTTTTCAATGCTGGACGAGACAGATGTAGCCTATCATACTGTGAGAGATTCGCACCTGAGTGCGAGGTGCGCGTGGGAACCTCCGTGTACACTTCAGCAAGTTCTAATTTTAACAGCTCATAAAGACGTGTCCATGTCCCCATGAGAAAGAAAACATGGTCAAGAATAATTCAAGTGTCTTCGGATCTATTATGGCCACGCGCCAAAAGGTGCTGCGGTCCACGCGCCTCTGAGGCTCATTTCCATTTGTGAGGATGAGACACATCACGGACGTGTGTTTGTGTTTCAGGACGCCACTGCGCGCAGAGTGGAGAAGGCGGAGATTCTGGAGCACACGGTCCTGTTCCTGAGGGGCCAAAGCAGCGGGCCCCAGCAGAGTCCCCAGCGGGAGCCCACCGAACAGCTCCTACTCTCCTTCCAGGAGGGCTTCTCGGCGTGTCTGCACAGAGCCGCTCACTTCCTGGAGGCTGGAGGAAAGGCCCCATGGCTGGCGCCAGCACTGGACGCTGCCCTGCCGCTTGAGTCGGACCCCGGCTCTGTCTTCAAGAATCTGAAGAAGTCTCCTAAAACCCTGCTCCGGGAGCTGAAGCAGAGGCGCACACTGATCAGCGCTGCCGCGAAAACGAACTCTTCTCGGACTCAAAGAGGCGCGCTCCGGCTCCAGGCCCAGAGCGCGGACTGTGGAGAGAGCAAGAGCCCGAGCCATGGGCCACAGAGCCCGTGGAGGCCCTGGCCCTGAGCGCATGGACTGAACCGTCACAGCGGCCTTTGGGACCCTCGCAGGGCAATGATGTACTGGAAAGGCCCCGTTCATGTAAATGTGTAGATATTTTAGAGCTGGAGCTCACTGTACAGACTCACACATGTATATGGCCATAGCAAGTATTTTTGTACCGTATTTATTCTAATAAAAAACAAATGTGCCCGCGTTCTTTTCCTTATCGTTATGCAACCGTTTAATTCCATTTTGACACGACATTTTCTCTTCTGAAGAGATAAAGAACTCACACAGAGCACCACAGACGTCTGAGGGCTTCACGTGTTCTAAACATTATTGTGCTTCACAAATTGTTGTTAGGAGTGAAGAAGAGCTCAGTCAGACCAGATGAAGTGCGCTGAAACAATTTAATCTGACGTCAGAGGGTCGACACAGTTTACAAAATATGAAGACCATGGAGTAGAATATTTCGCTCATATACTGTCATACATACAAGGGGTTTTCAGCCTGTTACTTGCAAAACATGTAAACACGAATATAGAGTCAAGGGCTTTCCTGTGGAGGCCCTTGGTCAGAAGTGAACAGTATATAACAACACCATCCACATGTTCCAAGAATCAAAGAAATACCATCTAATCTAATTTTTAAACATAATTCTTCCCATAAATAGAGTCCAGAATAAAACACAGTTTCTGAACCGCGCCAGTGACTAAGTGGTGGTCATTAAAACAAACAGAAAGATTATGCGCAGTGGCGCGTATATTTACGCGTATTTGGGGCACTCGCCTTTACTGCTCTGCTCTCACAGTGACAGGCCTCGGTGGTGTCCAGCAGTGCGCCACATCTGGACTTTATGGACAAACCGGATCTGAGGCTGCAGATAGACAGGGCTCGTGCACTCTCCCTGTCCTGACACGAGCAGACCAGACGTGCGTCTGTGCGTCACGCTGCTTCGGCGGATGTGTCTCATCTTCACAAATGGAAATGAGCCTCAGAGGCGCGTGGACCGCAGCACCTTTTGGCGCGTGGCCATAATAGATCCGAAGACACTTGAATTATTCTTGACCATGTTTTCTTTCTCATGGGGACATGGACACGTCTTTATGAGCTGTTAAAATTAGAACTTGCTGAAGTGTACATGGAGGTTCCCACGCGCACCTCGCACTCAGGTGCGAATCTCTCTCAGTATGATAGGCTACATCTGTCTCGTCCAGCATTGAAAAAACAGACTTTTGAAGGTAGTAACAATTATTTTGTAAAATTATTCAATTTCTACATGCTAATATGAAGTTGAAATGTATACAAACATTTTTAAATTTAAAAATAAATGATTTAGTCACGTAACAAATCAAACTGTATTTAGTCTTGTAACATTAATTATAAATTAGCATTTCATTTTTTATATGATTTTTGTCACACATTAAAATTTGAATCCACACATGCGCAGTAAGTGCCCGGGATTTGAGCTGCAGACCGTAAGCAGAGAGGAGAGAAGAGGACCTGCAGACTCAGGACATTAGTGATGTGCGATACCAGTTTTCTCACCTTCAATTCAATACCAATCGATATCAAGCCTGGTATTGACGATACCAATACCGATTCCGATACCACCCCTTACAGTCACAACCATTGTTTTTTCTTCTATAGTAATTTAATTTTTGTAAATTATAAACATTTATATGCATAGACATATTACTAATAATGGCTTCTTTATGCCACTGGAGCAGCAGAACACAATGGACTGGGCTGGACCCGTCACTGTAGAGCACACATGAAGGATCCAGTGGAATTTGTATTACTCTTATTATTATTATCTTTTAGTTGAACCTTTGAAGCGCGCGGGGGCTCCACACTTCTTTTCTCATTCATCTCCCTTTATTCCTCTCAGATGAAAATGAGCTGAGCGGCACGTGGACACTAGCACCTCCTGGCGCGTGGCTCTCAATAAACAATAGCGCATGCCATTCCTCTGCGCTACCTGTGGATTTGTTGGAATGTTCAAATGCGTGAGCTCCGTGGACAACTTTGGACTTTTTTTGTTTGACTTGTTGTGTGCTGTAGCTGCCACAGTAACCACGAGAAAAAAATGATATGGAGAGTTCTGATCTGAGTCTGCGTCTTCAACTGAAGTCCGCCTCTTCATTGCATTAACCTGAAATAACGGTAGAAGAAATAACAATCACAATTATTTACCATATGTGCAAAACTATTTGTTTGCCGTGCCAAAGCCGTTTTTTTTTTTTTTTTTTTTTGCCTTTTTCATAGCACATTTGTGCGTAAAAGGAGGGGGCAGTGAGAGCGGGGGTGTGTAGTTGTTTTGTTGTGCGTAATGACAGCAGTTTCTATTGAGTCGAGTTTTGACACGCTTTGAGAAAACCAAACAGCCCGGTGTGAACCGTGTGGAGAGGTTGGACAGACTTATGACAGACTTCTCCAGGAGTCATTTATTTTGCGTTTAAACGGCTCCAACCGGACTTTTACGCAGAGCCTGCCCTCTAGTGGACAGGCACGAGAACGCACGTCTGCGAAACTTTTTTAATGGCACACTTATTAAAAAAAACATTCTCACAATCTACATGAAGAAAATACATTGAATTTGGACTGAGTATTGTTATTTGACCACAAAACTCTGAAAATGTGAAATGGAAAGATGTGTAACAAGGTGTTTGTTGTTGTATGCACACTGGTTCTTTCCAAATAAAAATAAATTAAATAGACAACTAAAACATTCTCCTTCAGTTATATAGGCCTACTCTTTGTGATGAAATAATTATTCCAGAATGAGATGATCTGGTTTTTCGAGGGATATTGGGAAAACCACACCAAACATGAATTTATCCAACTATCTCCACAATACCACCTCGCCGAGCAGATCGCTTTGTAAGGTGTGCACGCAAAAGTGAGTTTGATTAAATTGAAATAGTATTAAATGACATTTAAAGTCATGTGTATAGGATTCCAGAACATTACACATTTTAGAATTTCACTAGTTCAAAGTTCCCATTGTGCTTCTGTCAGCTGTAAACTTGTGTAGTCTTATCCTCTCTTTGCAGCAGTTTTCCAACCTCCTTCACCCCAGGAGCTCTTTTGTCGACTGGTTGGTCAATGGGCTGAGGGCTGTCTTGTTATCCTGTATATATGGATCTCAACAGAGAACTATCTCAACAGAAAATGAACCATTCAGCTTTATAATACAGGGCTAAACTCCACCCCTGTTTTTGAACCAATCATGTGTTGATATGCACAGAGACCTGCACAGGCTCTGCTGGTTGTGAATACAGATTTGTTTATTGTAAAAGAGGTAGAGAGAATACAGGTGTTGACTGTACAGAAAAGACAGCACGGTTACGCACCCAAACAGAAGTAAACTTGCACACACCTTGCTCACGTCTTGACAAAGACACAATACGGACAAACACGCAGATCTTTGGGTTTTTCTATTGCCCTCTCACTCACTAAAGCATTCTCTCTTTTTGAGCTGGTCAAATCAAAACCAAAACACCGACACACTACAAAACAGCAATAATATTAATAATGATTTTGTGTGCTAAAACAATGATAATGCAACTTTCCCGTTCCCACCCAGTGACACTTCTCAGTAACATGATAAAGGTAGTGGAAAACAAAGCCCACAAGCCCCAGATGAACACACGCCAGGCATGCTCACAACACACATACTAACATTCGTGCACTCAGCAAAACAAAAAACAACAAAAAACAAACAAACAAACAAAAAACAAACAGAATTAATGCTGAGTGGTTAAAAAAACAAAAGAGCCAACCTAAAAAAAACAACATAGAAAACAACTGCAGCCCAGTGGTTAGTGTGAGATCATTCTGCGTCGTCAATCCTCAGGTCGCAGTATTACGGATCAGTCGGAGTTGTCCGAGTGGTCGCTGTGGGGCGGGGTCCCAGACGGGGGCGTGGTCGGACCCTGCCAGTTCCCATTGGCCTGAAAAGTCATAAGACACTTAGTGTTATAATGCCACAAACACAACCTCACAGTGTGCAAAACATTTACATCTTTTATCTAGGACTGTACCAATACTACTATTTTTTTCAACCTGATACGAGTACAAGTTCATCCGTTTGAGTACTTGCTGATACTGAGTATCAACACAAGTACTCACACAGAGGCATTACTTTCATACATTTAGTCACACAATATCTCAATAATCTCATACTGAGTAGTCCTTTTTACGGTCTATCCTCGCTTCGCGATGCTAAGTTAATTCTACAACACAGAGTGCTCTGTGTGCATGTCTGTATGAAATTCTTCCACTTACACATCACTGCTCAAGTGAGAGGTGAACGTGATGGTGCTGTAAAGTGGTATCGGCCCACTTTTATGAACATGAGTAAGAGTATATGGTATCTATACTGATAACCAATACTGTCATTGTTGCATCCCTACTTGTATCAGTCACCATGTTTACACACAGCTCATAGCTCCATTTGTTTACATAATTGTGTCAGTTTCCATTACACATAATCTGACCTTCAAAATGAAGCTTTGCCTTTTTGAACTTTTTTTTTTTTTTTACAGAATTAATTGTGCTATGTTCATGAGTTACCACATAGCTGATTAACCTCCTTCGAGCTTTTAAACACATTTTTCAAAAAGTCTATGGGAATAAATAATAAATGGAAATTTACTTCCGGCAATGTTGTCTTCCTCGTTTTAAACCCAAGTGAAGAAGACAACATTGGTATTGATCTTGACAAATCAATTTATGAAAATCACTGTCGGGGTTAAGAGGAGAGGTGGGGTAGACTGTGTAGCCCCTGCAGACCAGCTTTAAAGGGACTTGTACACTAATCCTACCAGACATAGGATGTATTCCTAGTGAGTTCTGGTGTGTTAGTTCAGAATAATACCTGTACCATTTGGTAAGCAGACTGCTCTCCATTCACAGGAGGAACCCCGAGGAACATGTCAGCTGAGCCAGACAGAGAGAACGAGCCAGACCCTGAAATAGAACAGGGCAACTATTCAACAAGTTTTAAACATGACAGAAGTACACAAAATGCATGCTCTTTGCTACTTGTTCGCAAACTGTGGAAGGTGCCACTGTTGGCGTGTGGGCTTCTTCTGGTGGTGCGCAGGAGTCTTTTTCAGTCTTGATTTAGTTTAATTTAGAGCTTGATCCAGTAGTCAAGTGAAGACCTCTTGAGTCCCAGTTTAGTCTTGGTTTAGCATGTCTTTATTTAATAATACATTTTCTGGATTAATTACTACTTGATCCTTGGATTAAACCTAAATTTAGGCAAATTTTTCTCCACTAAAAATGGTACTTGAAGAGGCAAATATTGTCTGAATTGGTAATTGGTATAAAACATTGGAGAAGCAATGTATACTTAGCAACTGCTGACCTGACCCATTGGTAAATTCTCTTGTCTCCTGAGGTGAAAGAGGTGTCTAAGCCCCTGTGGGTAACAGAGACCTATACTAAAGCCCCGGTGAGTAACAGAGACCTGTACCTAAGCCCTGGTGGGTAACAGAGACCTGTACCTAAGCCCTGGTGGGTAACAGAGACCTGTACCTAAGCCCTGGTGGGTAACAGAGACCTGTACCTAAGCCCTGGTGGGTAACAGAGACCTGTACCTAAGCCCTGGTGGGTAACAGAGGTGCCTGGGATGTACCTGTGGAGTTGGGGGTGTGTGGAGAGTCCTCGCCCTGCCTTGCCCCAAGTGCTGTCTTCATGGCGTAGAGGTTGGCCTCCTCTTGGAACTTGCCAATGTTTTTTTTGTAGCGAATTCTCTTGTTTCCAAACCAGTTTGACACCTGAGTGAAAAAGAACAGACATCTGTGTTCAAAGCTTGGTTGTAACACATCTAAATACCTGCTTGAGGAAGAATGTTTATTTTTGGATTACCTTAACACTAGGTCTGTCAATTGCAATGCCCATATCGCAAAGACCTATATAGCAATAACACTGCATTTACTGTTGCCTACCCAAAGAGTAACAAGTCTCATGTCAAATTGTGACAAATAGGTCCTCCTTTATTAGAACCATTCATTTCTTTTTATCTTGTTTGGAAAAGTCTGTGGGTTTCAGGGAACCTTGGCGTTCAGGTCATACCTACTCAGGAGATGCTTCTCTGCTGCATGTGGCTACTAAGACGAAACTTCAGACCAGAGCATTGTGTTTTGAGGAGTAGTTTAACTGTTTTTTAATGTTGCACAGGTCCGGTAACACTTATCCCAATCTCATTATGTCCATCTGAAGATGACTGAATGCAGATTTGGATCACAGCCACAGACAGTGTGTTACCTGAGACACAGTGATGCCACACTGTTTGGCCAGCTCCTCTTTGGCTTCTTCACTGGGGTAAGGATTAGACAGGTGAGAGTAGAAATACTCATTCAAAACCTCTGTTGCCTGTTTGCTGAAGTTACGCCTCTTGCGTCTGATAAAAAAATAAACAAACACAGAGTTAAACAGCTATTGTAAACATACTCTGCACATGGTCACAGGGCTGGTCCCAAACAGTGTTCTCTATTTTATGAAATATCATAAAAACAATGCAACAATGCATCTACTTCTCAGTGAGCATCAGTGATCACAAGTGACTTGACTGAAATATAAATGCCTCACAGACAACAGACATTTAAGAGACTAAAAAAGAGGCAATGTGCTGCTTAAGATACTGTAATGTAACTTGACAAATTCTTAAAGAAAGAAGAATGTTTTACAGCAATTAAACCTTATCTTTACAGTTGTTGTTGTCATTACTATAAGACTTTTTACACTGATCCGCCGCTGGATAATGTAAACCATCGACACATAACTAAATGTGTGTTTTACCTGGACTACTCTGATATATAAATATACAAAAAAAGCAGCGCTACTGTTTACAGACCCTGTTCATACCCAGCCAATGGGAATATCCCCAACAAAAAACCTCTCTCTCTATGTGAATATGTAGTATATGGCCAAAGTTTTAAATATTAATATACTGGATCACAACAAAAAGTTAAAAAGCAGTCATCTGGATTTGATATTTAAAGTTGAAGACGATTCACCTCTTATCCAAGAGGCTCTCTCAATTCTCTCTCTGGTAAGAGAGCTGGTTTATAGTCTCCTGAAACCCAAACAAAACAAACCAGTTTCACTCAGGTCATTAACACCTGTAGGAGCTGCCCAGGCTGGGGAGGGTTAACCACTCTCACTCCAGCTGAGGACAAAGGACTCCTAATGACCCGAAACTACTCAGGCTATTCATAGTCTCCTGAACCAATAGAAGTTAGTTTCAGGTCTAACTCCTCCTTCCTAGGAGCAGATAAACCAGCTCTCTTACCAGTTCAGCTTCAGAATTGAGAAAGCCTCTTGGATAAGAGATGAAAGGTTTTCAGGTGAAACGTTTTATCCAGTATATTAATGTCTTCACAGACATTAATATACTGGATAATAAAGCCTCGGTGATATGTCTGAAAATCTTGTCTTGACAAAATTATTTGATTATATTTATTTGTACATTTTAGTTAAAAAATGCATAACATGTGTATTTGTGAACACCTGCATTGTTCACTAGTGAAAATAGTGGCCCTTGTACCTGGCATCAAGGAAGCGGGAGCGCAAAATCATGACTGCCTCACACGTGCTCTGCTTCAGTTGCGTCTGGATGGAGCTGAACTTGCGGTGGATGATGCCCACCATGCGCTCGATCTCTCGTGGAGTGACAGGTCGAGTGCGCGACTGCTCTCTCAGCAGGTTCATCACGTGGGTGGTAAACTCGGTGCATGCCTGGCAGCACAGAGAAAAGTGCTTAGATACACATTCACTCTTCAGATAAAAGCTCTGTAAATTATGCAGACAAAACATTTGGCTTTTACAATGTTAAAGTGTTAAGTGGTCTGTGAAATCTTTAGCAATAGCAACATTAAAAGTTAAAACTAAGAAATTACGCTTAGTAATAATCCATCTTCTTCTGCTATAAATCAGGGGTTGGGTTGCGGGGCAGCAGTCTAAGCCCAGACGTTCCTCTCCACAGACACTACTTCCTGCTCTACCAGTGAGACTGTGAGGTGTTCCCAGGCCAGCCAATAGACAGTCCCTTCAGAAGCGTGCTGATTCCCGTTGTCTAGGTGTCCTATTCTGACTGTAAGAAATAGAGATGCACCAATCCAGTACTGGTATTGGAGCTCAGCAATAATCCAGAGCTGACAGCCAGATCGGTGGATCAATCCAGGTCCTGATCCACTTCACTGTATGAGTGGTGCCGCGTCACACATCAGCAGCAGACAGCAGCAGGCTGCAGTGCTCATCTCACAGACTTATGCACACAGACATGAAATAAGCCAGGTGTGCACATATTTCAGACTTTCACTGTGAGGTTAGATAACCCAAATCTAGAGAAAGCCAATCCCTCGCCCAACGGTGGGAGTCCACTCTGAGTGAACTAAACTAGCACACGAACAAGTCCCCTCTCTGAAGCAGAGAAGCCTCCCTCTCAATGTGAGATAAAACAGCGGTAAATGTCCACTAACAGGTCTTTTGTATAGCAAAGGTGCTACACCTAGATCACTGCGGTCATCCTGATTCTAAACCATCACTGTCCGAGTCCAAACATTCGCAGTAAGATAAAGGCAGTTAAAGATAAAGATGGATTATTTCAGTCCCGTTTTAGTCATGGTTTAAACCTGGTATGGACCTGGTTTATTCCTGGTTTAGACCTGGATTTAATCCTGTAATTTTAATGCTTTTTAGTGCCATTTAATTTTAGCTAAATCAATTTAATGACTTTTAAACTTTTAATTTTAAGCTAAAACTCTCCAAATGGTGTCAATGTTTCAGATGATAAACAACCAACATGCTGTATATATTTCTCACTATATTATATTATATATATATTTATTTATTTTTTTCTCAATAAAAAAATTCACCTGACATCATTAAATTTATTGGTCATTTGCATTTTTAAATGGCCAAAAGCCGGCTAATGGTAAACCCTGGTCCAACGTGAGTTTGTTTTAGTGCTTTGTTGCATCCACTGACTGGAAACACCATGTGCTTGCAAGTGCAACTGTGGGTTGAGCCTGGTCCCATGAAAATTACAGCTTTTCCTCACAATATAATTGTTATAAAATTCTGGCTTTTGTTATATACTCAAAAACAGTTAGAAATTAAAATATATTACATTATAGCTATATTACCCCATACAATTTAATCTACAGTGTATTTAGAGCTAAAATAATAAAAACAACAATATTCATGTCTTCAGTCTCTGCACTGGTATTGGTCGATACTCAAAGCCCTGGTATAAAGTCTGAAAAAGTCAAATTGGTGCATCCCCAGAAAGAAATTCCAATTTCTGCCATCCCGCATCCAAAGACATTTACTTTATGTACTGGCATGTAAACGCCCAGAAAGAGAAAAAAACAACCTCATATGCTCCTGCTGCACAGACACTACCTGCTCGTACTTCTCCAGCTCCGTGTGGTAGATGCTGCGGATCTGGCTCAGCTTGCTCTTGTAGTCCGAGTGTTCCAGTGAGCTGTCAGGGGACATCCCTCCAGCGCTGGTGGCAGCAGACACAGCAGCAGCAGCCCCCCCACCCTTCTCCGGCCCGGCCACGCCCTCGGCCAGCAGCATGTTATCCAGCCGCACCAGCTGAGGGTCCTGGGGCTCCTCTTCCTGTGCATTTCTCATGGACAGCCCTGTCATCATACCACAAAAGTGGAGTTCTTGAAATGTTGTCAAATCTCAGCTAAATCCATTTTTCATGGATTTGACTTCTGCAAAACACACATGAAGACCAATCGCCATTCATTCCCAACCTACAAATGCAAACAGCTGTAATGTAGCTGCTAATAAATGCTACAGGGAGGAAAGTGTGTAAAGGTGTCTTGACATTATTGTGGACCATAAAACCTTTAGCTCAGATTTAGTACTGCCAATATAGCATATCAGTATTATTAGTGATAGCCAACAGAACATGAGTAAAGAAGAGAGAGGAAGCTACTTCACTGCTTGAAATCCCAAATAGTTTTGATAATTCTTACATCATCAAATGCTGATCTAAGGCCTTACCTGCATCATGTGGCACATAAAAGTAATCCATCACCATGCTGTCATACATGTCAAATAATTCCTGTCACTAAATGAACACCAGCATGACAACTACATCACTTTACTTGTGGTTTGAGTAAGGACTTTGTTCTCAGAGCGCACAGTGCCCGTATTAACAATAAAAAAGGTGTTTTGTGTCCCTAAAAAAAAAGCAATCACAACACAGCTAGAACAACTTTTTTTTAAACAAATTATAGATAATGAAAATAAATTATTATTTATTATTATTATGCTCTTTTTGTGTTATTACAACAAATTTAACTAAATTTACTATTAATCCAAATAATTAAAATTACATTTATTCTGATAAATGGGAGGGTCTTAACGAGTCCCTCACTATGACTGTTCACTTATTCAGCAGGACTTTTTTTTTTTTTTTACACTTCAGCAGTTTTTGCGTAAACGCTGAATAAAAAATGCTTTCAAGCATTTCAAAATTGCTTGAAAGTTGTTCTCAGTATAATTTTTTGCCAAACCACTGTGCAGGTTGATTTGCAGCAGAAACCCCAGGAGGGAGCAGCCAAAAGAAGAAGGAAAAAAAAATCTTATATTGATGTTTTAAGAGGTTTAACTGGGGAGATGCTTTCATACAATATCAACACTGTTACAATTTTTACCATATAAAGGAGGAATTATATATTCACCCTAATAAAATAAATATGTACAAGTAATGTACTTTCTAAGTGTACAACGTGCATCTATACCCTGGAGAATAAGCTAGCAATGAGCAATTTAGTGTATATTCTTGTGAGTATGAGTAATTATAAGGACATAAATTAGGTTTAAGCATAGTCATAGTTTGATTTTAAAGTTTATATTTCTTTTAGCGTAAGCAGCAGAGGAGCAAAGGTTATTGTGCTCGCTGAAAGGTAAAATACCTTGAATGGAGAATAAGAAAAGACGGAGAGACAAACAGTAGGTAAGGAGAAAAACAAATGGGGAAAAAAAAAAAAAAAAAAACACTGTGGGTGAAAGCAGAGGTTACAGCAAAAAAAAAAAAAGATTAGTCTCAACAAATACTAATTATTTTTCTCTTATTTAGTTTTATAATTAAAAATTCATAAATATAAATGTCAAAAAACAGCGCAAGTGCTTAACAGAAAATGGCAGCTTTAAAAGGTAAAGCATTATAATATCGGGGAAAAAAATTTAAGATATTCCCACTGAAAGAAGCGACTAAAATATTACACATACAAAGATGTGTAAAGTATCAAATATCCAAAATCAGAACACAAATATGTGTCAGTAACAAGGCTGACAACTATCAGAATATTAAAGGCACTGGAAGCAGCATGCACTAGTACTGGTTTAAAAACAGTACTGCAGTACAGGCCCTTATAATTTGATTTTAGATTTTGATTTTAAAAGAGTCTCAGCTTCAGACAGCATTGTCCATAATGAAAGTGTAGAAATGATTTCTTCTTATAAGTACCTTGGCACGGTTTTCAATGACCAGGTGAAGTTTGATGTAAACACTGTTGCTGTTGTGAAACGAGGACAGCAAAGAGTTTACCTACTGCTTAAATTAAATTCTTTGTCAGTCAGTCCCACGATCCTCTGTCAGTTTTATCAGGCTTTTACTGAGCAACTCTTGTGTTTATTTTTTATTGGCTGGTTTCGCTGCCTCACACTCAAAGACAGGAACAGTCTTAATCATATTGTTAAAATCTGTTCTAAAATCACTGGAGCGCAGCAAAGGGACTTTGCTTCTTTCTGCAGCCAGCAGATCATACAGAAACCCAGTACAATTCTTGCTTCATCAGGGCATGTTCTGAAATGTGGATTTTGTTTGTTGCCTTGAGGTCGTCTCTATGTTTTACCCTACTGTAAAACAAACCGATACTCTAAATCCTTTATCTCAACAGCTTTATGTCTTTTAAACTCTTTGTAATCTCCTAACGTTTTTTTATTTCTATTACTTAAATTATTTTAGGACTTTATTATATTATATTTATTCATTGATCTCCACTGTATTTGTTGTGTGTTTAGTGTTTGTTTTTGTATTTGTCTTATCTTGCTACTCAAATGAAGTGCCCCTGGTGGGATAAATAACGTCATCTGAATCTGCAATCTAAATCAAAACAATGGTCTCATGGGCTGCCAGTCACAGTGTACTCTTTAGGTTTATTGCCAATTGGCTTTGTAGCAGTGTCCACAACTGCTGCATGCACTTATTGACCTACAGTTGTGCTCATAAGTTTACATACCCCGGCAGAATTTATCATTTTTTTTTGCCATTTTTCAGAGAATATGAATGATAACACAAAAACCTTTTATTCATGGTTAGTGGTTGGGTGAAGCCATTTATTATCAAACAACTGTGTTTACTTTTTTAAAATCATTATGACAACAGAAACTACCCAAATGCTCCTGATCAAAAGTTTACATACCCTGGTGATGTTGGCCTGATAACATGCACAGAAGTTGACACAAATAGTCCTCACCTGTGATCTGTTGGCTTGTAATCAGTGTGTATGTATAAAAGGTCCGTCAGTTTCTGGGCTCCTGACAGACCCTTGCATCTTTCATACAGTGCTACACTGACGTTTCTGGATTCTGAGTCATGGGGAAAGCAAAAGAATTGTCAAAAGATCTGCGGGAAAAGGTAATTGAACTGTATAAAACAGGAAAGGGATATAAAAATATATCCAAGGAATTGTGAATGCCAATCAGCAGTGCTCAAACACTAATTAAGAACTGGAAAATGAGGGATTCTGTTGAAACCATACCACAGTCAGGTATACCAACAAAAATTTCAGCCACAACTGCCAGGAAAATTGTTTGGGATGCAAAGAAAATCCCACAAATAACTTCAGCCGAAATACAGGACTCTGAAAAAAAGTGGTGTGGCTGTTTCAAGATGCACAATAAGGAGGCTCTTGCAGAACAGTGGACTGCATGGTTGTGTCGCCAGAAGAAAGCCATTATTACAGAAATGCCACAAAGCATCCCGTGTACAATATGCCAAACAGCAGAGACAAGCCTCAAAACTTCTGGAACAAAGTCATTTGGAGTGATGAGATCAAAATTTAACTTTCTGGCCACAACCATAAACGTTACATTCAGAGAGGGGTCAACAAGGCCTATGAGGAAAGGTACAACATTCCTACTGTAAAACACGGAGGTGGATCGCTGATGTTATGGGGATGTGTGAGCTATAAAGGCACAGGAACCTTGGTAAAAACTGACTGCAAGATGAATACAGCATGTTATGAGAAAATACTGGAGGAGAATTTGCACTCATCAGCCTGGAAGATGCACATGGGACGTTCCAACATGACAACGATTCAAAACACAAGGCCAAGTCGACCTGCATTGGCTACAGCAGAATAAAGTGAAGGTTCTGGAGTGGCCATCTCAGTCTCCTTACTTCAAGATCATTGAGCCACTCTGGGGAGATCTCAAACGTGCAGTTCATGCAAGACAGCCCAAGAATTTAAAGGAACTGGAGGCTTTTTGCCATGAAGAATGGTAAGCTTTACCATCTGAGAAAATTAAGAACCTCATTTCCAACTAGCACAAATGAATACAAGCTGTCACTGATGTAAACTGAGGGCAAAACACGGTATTAGGAACTGGGGTATGTAAACTTTTGATCAGGGTCATTTGAGTAGTTTCTGTTGTAATTATAATTTTAAAAGAGTAAGAACAGTTCTTTGATAATAAATGGCTTCACCCAACCACTAACCATGAGTGAAAGAAAGGATTTTGTTTTATCATTCATATTTTCTGCAAAATGGACAAAAAAAAAAAATTAATAATCACAAATTCTGCCAGGGTATGTAAACTTATGAGCACAACTGTATGTGGTAACCAGAGCATAGAGCTCTTTCTGCTTTTTTGATTGAATAATCTGCAATGCAAGGGTTTGAGAACCAAACAAAACTATAAACATAAACAACTTACATTTTTTTTTCTTGTCAATAAATCAGCTGGGCTTGACATTAACAAATACTCCCACTGCCACTCTGGCTGGTTGAATTTTATGCATTTCTATATCTTAACTTTAGAGATTAATTTATGTTGCATTGCTCATGAGTACACCATATATTATATGGCAGTTCATCATGAATAAAGAAAGAAAAGTAGTACTTTAAAAAATATTACATGTTTTAAAAGATGTGACACCACATGCACTGAGTAAACCTTTTTATATTTGAGACACCCGTCTATACCTAAAACCAAATTTAGCATTTCTTTAAGCTTATTACTTAAATTGAAATATATAAGCTTAATACTATGAAATTGAAATATATACAAAACCACCACAAAATAAATTGTGGCTAGTAAAAAACACTAATTGGCAAGTAACTATTGACAAAGTAAGGACAAAAGTAAGGGTCTGTTTACACAACAATGCTGACCAGGAGAATGCAACAGTCATGCCGCCCGCAATTCACATTTACGCAAAAACACTGTGTGAGGAACACTGTGTGAGGAAAACTTAAGTAAACTGTTGTGCCTGTGTTTGTCCAGCAAATGGTGCTGTGGGCCCCGCAAATGCTCTCTACGACTGAGTAAACAGCAGAGGAAATATAGTTCCAGTCTACAACTTCACAACAACCTTAGTGGTTTTCTGGAGCGTTTCTCATAAAGTCTGAAGTAAAAGTAAGTACTTACACAGATATTACTGACAGTTACTGGACTAAATATGAATGTATGAGACATAAAAGCCTTGTATTTTGTGCTCATGAGTCAGCTGACATGTGGCCGGCAGACAGCCAATCACAGTTCAGATTGTGGCTGGTACGTTATGATTTAAGTGTGGATGCTGTTGTCACAGTTTACATGAGTGTGGAGTGGCTCCAAACGGCTCCCTGCTGTGAAACCAAAACATCTCCTCTAGTGTTTTCAAAAGATTGTGTATCTGAAAAACAGAAACCCCTTCTTCATGTAAACAAAAGACCAAACCACAATAAAACCTTTGCGGATTTGGCAAAACATGTTGTCTAAACAGCCTAAAACTAATGTTTGATTTAAACATGTTTACATCATATCTGGGGACACGTGGATATTTTTATGAAGTATTAAATAATATACTGCTCAAAGAACCCTTAAGGAGATAAACAATCATAAGCTATACAAGTAAATAACTGCCTGAGATGGCACTGTACAAATTCTAGTCATTTTAAGACCTTATATGAGAGTGATTTTATACATATATAATACATATATATATATATATATATATATGCATGCACGTTTAAATATATTATTTTATTAATAAATAAATCCAGTGTGTCATAGAACTGTACCTGTCTTTTCTTTGATCTCACACAGCACACTGAACAGCGCAGGCTTCATTCGGTGACAGTTGAGAGCATGTTTCCTGCAAGAAAATCACAATTAGCACTCGGAGCTAGCACCACATGCTAACGATGTAAACAAAGAGGAGAGCGCAGCATGCAAACAACCACAAAACTTGCTTTCAAATTAGCTTTAGCTTTCCTAGGTTAGCATTGTAGCCCAAGTATACCAAAAGACAAAGAAGCCTCTTATCGCAGTATCGATGTGCTATGGTCGATTTGTTGCAGCTAAATGAATGCTTTATTATGTTATAGCGTAAATATGTGGTGTTAAATCTGCCGCATCGTCAACTTTGTACTTTTATTAGCATTAGCCGTTTAGCCTGTTAGCATAGCCTCACATGCTAACAATGGCTTGGATATGAGATCGCTTTTTAGCAGAAGACAGCTGTGCGCAAGAGTGAGTGCAAGTTTGTCAGTATTTAAGTCAGCGATACATAAACACTGATTATAAGTGCAGTGACAAATGTTGAGAGTTGTTTTTCCTGATCTCTTCAGAAAAGTGGTCTAAACAAAGACTGAAGTTCGTGAAACTTTGCTAGTGAAGAATGTTAGTCAACACAATGCAAACAAGAAGAGCTGAAACATGAAATCCCCCACAAACTCAGAAGGTGCCGCTAACTTTGCCTGTGCCTCGTCCAAACTTTGGTCGGTGATGGTCATGATTTGCTGCAGTATATCGCCAATGTCCCTGCGAGTTTCGTGTCCATTCTCCGTGCCATCGAGGCCCGGGTCCCCTCCGTCGGGTCGATGCTGGGACGCCTGGTGAGCCGAGCTGAGTGAGTGCATTCCCGGGTGGCCGCTCATGGCGAGTCCCCGGCCGTTGGAGGCCCCATTATTGGCCGAGTGAGGCTGCTGCTGCAACATGGTTCAGCGACGCACAGTGGCGACGACTGCTGCCCAACCGAGTCCACAACAACAGAGCGCGGACAGAGCCCAGCCATGGAGCAGAGCTGCCTCCCCTAGCGACACCCAGGTACACCTACAGGCCGGGGGATGGACTGCACCCATCATTTATCGCCATAGTGCCATTTACCTAGGGTGACCGCCTCAAAAAGTACTAAAAGTGGGACAAGTTGTACGATTTGGTGCGACGAGGAGGGACAGACTCGAGAAATAAATCTTTTGATATACAAATCTAACTTACTGAGATACAAGTTGCTTCAGTTTATTGTCTACAAAACACATGGTGTCTTGTTTTAATGCCCAAAACACACATTTTTCAAAGCGATGCCTAAGACTTTACTAATTAGAAAAAGAAAAAAAAGAAGAAAAAAAAATGTAACAGGAAAAAAAAAAGCACCAACTCGAGCTCACAGCTGCATGGAGAGCTCTATTCTGAAACACAGGGGCAGCAACACAGCAACTGTATATTCCAACACAGCAAGATGGGATGCCCACAGATATTTATTCTACATTTTGCACAAGGAATAGTGACCTTACTTCTTGTTGTTCTGAACTTGAATCTCACTTTTTATAAGATCCACTGAGTGAGCACCAATGAAAAAGAGGGACAGCCAAATGGCTGTGCAGTACAACCAAAAGCCAGACCAAAAGTACAACAAAACTTTGATACAAAATCCCCAGATTTGTTGACTACAAATGGCACCTACTCAAACCCCTGCAAAAATAACAGACTTTGTGGGTTTGTGCCAAATACACTGCTCAAATAAAAATAAAGGGAACACTAAAATAACACACCCTAGATCTGAATGAATGAAATATTCTTATTAAATACTTTGTTCTTTACATAGTTGAATGTGATGACAACAAAATCACACAAAAATTATCAATGGAAATCAAATTTATTAACCCATGGAGGTCTGGATTTGGAGCCACCCTCAAAATTAAAGTGGAAAAACACACTACAGGCTGATCCAACTTTGATGTAATATCCTTAAAACAAGTCAAAATGAGGCTCAGTAGTGTGTGTGGCCTCCACGCCTGTATGACCTCCCTACAACGCCTGGGCATGCTCCTGATGAGGTGGGGGATGGTATCCTGAGGGATCTCCTCCCAGACCTGGACTAAAGCATCCGCCAACTCCTGGACAGTCTGTGGTGCAACGTGGTGTTGGTGGATGGAGCGAGACATGATGTCCCAGATGTGGATTCAGGTCTGGGGAACGGGCGGGGCCAGTCCATAGCATCAATGCCTTGGTCTTGCAGGAACTGCTGACACACTCCAGCCACATGAGGTCTAGCATTGTCTTGCATTAGGAACCCAGGGCCAACCGCACCAGCATATGGTCTCACAAGGGGTCTGAGGATCTCATCTCGGTACCTAATGGCAGTCAGGCTACCTCTGGCGAGCACATGGAGGGCTGTGTGGCCCCCCAAAGAAATGCCACCCCACACCATTACTGACCCACTGCCAAACCGGTCATGCTGGAGGATGTTGCAGGCAGCAGAACGTTCTCCACGGCGTCTCCAGACTGTCACATCTGTCACATGTGCTCAGTGTGAACCTGCTTTCATCTGTGAAGAGCACAGGGCGCCAGTGGCAAATTTGCCAAACTTGGTGTTCTCTGGCAAATGCCAAACGTCCTGGACGGTGTTGGGCTGTAAGCACAACCCCCACCTGTGGACGTTGGGCCCTCATACCACCCTCATGGAGTCTGTTTCTGACCGTTTGAGCAGACACATGCACATTTGTGGCCTGCTGGAGGTCATTTTGCAGGGCTCTGGCAGTGCTCCTTCTGTTCCTCCTTGCACAAACGAGGAGGTAGTGGTCCTGCTGCTGGGTTGTTGCCCTCCTACGGCCTACTCTACATCTCCTGATGTACTGGCCTGTCTCCTGGTAGCACCTCCATGCTCTGGACACTACGTTGACAGACACAGCAAACCTTTTTGCCACAGCTCTCTTTTTTTATTTTTTTACTTTTTTATTTAACCAGGTAAGCCCTTTGAGAACCAATTCTCATTTTCAATGAAGACCTGGCCAAGAGGCAGTTTACAGGCAGCACAGAGGAGAAATATGAGACAACAAAAGAAAAACATCTATCATCCATACAATATTATACAAAAAATACAATATGTACAGTATATTAGTATCACATGGTAAAGGCCCAAGTGGCTAAAAACATGTACACAGATCTTACACCAATGCATGTAGTGAATTCTTAAAAGCAAAGATTGAAATGAATGAACTGAGTTTAAGTGACTGTTGCAGCTGATTCCAGTCGCTTGCACCAGAAAACTGAAATGAAAGGTGACCAAAAGATGTGCGGGCTTTAGGGACGACCAAACTAATCCAGCTGCTAGAGCGCAATGAGTAACTAGAGTTATGGATGTGTAGTAATGATCGAAGATATGTTGGTGTTTTACCAATCAGAGTTTTATAAATAAACAGGTACCAGTGGGTCAGTCTGCGGGAATGGAGTGAGGGCCAATTGACTAATGAGTACAGATTGCAATGGTGAGTGTCAAAGGGAGCTCCAGTGACAAAACGGATAGCAGAGTGGTAGATAACATCCAGTTTGGGAAGAAGAGTTTTGGAATCTGACCTGTAAACAACATCACCATAATCTAAGATTGGTAAAACTGTTAATTTGACCAGCAGATGTTTTGCAGAATGGGTAAGTGAGGATTTATTGCAGTAAAGAAAACCTATTCTGGATTTGACTTTTGTTAGCAGAGTGTGGATGTGAGTTTCAAATGAGAGTGAGCTGTCTAACCAGATACCAAGATACTTATAGAAGTTTACAAAATTGATTACTGCACCATCTGAAGAGCGGATTATTAACGGATATTAAATTTGTGGTAGGTTTCTATTGAAGATCATGCATTTTTTTTTTTTTTTGTATTTAATTGTAGATGAAGATTGGTAAGGGCAGACTGAATGCTGTTAAAGCTGGATTGTAATGAAGACAGAGCAGTGTTCAAAGAGGGACTAGATGTGTAGAGAATGGTGTCATCAGCATAAAAATGTGCCATCCTGGATGAGCTGCACTACCTGAGCCACTTGTGTGGGTTGTAGACTCCGTCTCATGCTACCACTAGAGTGAAAGCACCGCCAGCATTCAAAAGTGACCAAAACATCAGCCAGAAAGCATAGGAACTGAGAAGTGGTCTGTGGTCACCTCCTGCAGAACCACTCCTTTATTGGGGGTGTTTTGCCAATTGCCTATAATTTCCGCCTGTTGTCTGTTCCATTTGCACAACAGCAGTGAAACTGATGTCAATCAGTGTTGCTTCTTAAGTGGACAGTTTGATTTCACAGAAGTGTGACTGACTTGGAGTTACATTGCGTTGTTTAAGTGTTCCCTTTATTTTTTTTTAGCAGTGTATATTTATATGTATAAAAATAAGCCAGTGTGGAGCTGACTTGGCTGTCTCTGTGACCTCATTATGCTTTTTAAAAAACATCATAGGCACAGCTCTCTTAGTCTTTCTTTTCCACTGCCTGGGCACACTGTACAATCAATCAATCAAGTTTTATGCTTTTTTGCTTTTAAGGGGATGGTTGTAACACCTTTAAATATACATTACATTACATTACTGATTTGGGAATTGGTGGTGTTACAGCACTTCCCATGTTACAACCATCCTCAGGCTCCCCTAACCTGAACACAGAATATCTCATGACATTATACTGTACCATTCAATAAAACTATGTAGGCCAAAAATGTGCTGAATAATTCCTTTCAAAGGTATCTTCGACTGTATTTGGATGTCTCGTACTTGCTTCACAGTTACAATGAGTACACAGCTCAGCAAAAATAAATGCTTTAAAAATTTGGTGGTGACACAAATGCTGGCTTTGACACAGGTCTTCTATCTGAAAATTCTCAATGTTTTTGTTTATGTTTTAACATCTCTGATCTGAACTGTAAATGGATGGCTCAGTGTTGGGGCGCTGATTCTAACCAGAACTATGTTTGTTTACTGTTCCATTGTGGAGCAAGAGTCATATTTTATATAAAAAACAAACATTTTAAACTTTTGAGATGAGAAACATGGTTAAGGGGGTTATTTTATTTTTTTGGCGTGTGAAACCAAAATGTGGCTTTGCTCAGTCTATTGCTGTTGCTCTGGGGACAACATAAGGTCACAGATGTTCAGTCTGAGAAGGGTCATACAGCACAGTATGAGAAAGCTCAATCAGGAAACATCCATTCCCAAGGGATGAAATATGCCTCTTAGACATATTTTTGTGTTGTCTGACAGAGATATTTATGTTACTGTAGGAACAGCACTGGAGATGGATACAGAGTGGCCTCAAACACAAAAATACTGCCTGGAAGAAATCTTCTCTGGAACACTTTAGCTCTGTCTGCTCCAGAGATAAATAATCAGACTTAGAAGCAGCATGCGCTCATACTGGTTTGAAAACGATACTGCAGTCTAAATGAAAACAATGGTCTGTGGATTGCCAGTCTTTCCCCTTTTCTGATGCAGTTTTAGAATCAAAACAAAAAAATGTAAATATAAACAACTTGGCCATTATGTAAAATGTATTATTAATTGTTAATAAATTGGATGTATGATGTAAACATGTAAACCTGACATCAGGGAAGAAAAAATGTTAGTAGTTAGTAGTAGTAGCCAAGCTGGTAGCCAACAAAATCCCTGGTCCCAAGCCCGAATAAATGTGTTGTTGTGTAAGGGCATCTGGACTAAAAGCTATGCCAAAGAAGTACCCATGTTACTGATTTACTGTGGAGACCCCTGAATGAAAAGGAACAGCCGACTGTGACTGTTTTTACCCTGAGGCAAAATATGTCCCCTACAGTGTAAGTGCATGTATTTTTCAGCCTGTGGCCCTTAATGAAAAGAAGTTAGGAACCCCTGTATTAGACTTAGACTTAGACAGACTTTATTGATCCACAAGGGAAAATACTTGGTCACAGTAGCTCAATTTAAAAAAAACAAAAAACAAAAAAACACTACTAAAAGGTAGTTATAAACAATAAAATACTATGAATAAAACACAACAGAGTAGATAATATTTTAATGATTTTCAAAAGACAAATATAGATATTTGAAAGATTGTGCTTTAATAACAGGCTTGTCAAATAACTGAATGTTGCCTGGGCTTGTGAAATGAGATAATATTTTCATATATAATAAACATATATGTGTTTTTTTTGTTTTGTTAAAAAGCCAGTGTAAAGTAACTAGCTAAAACAGAGCAGGAGTACTGTGGCCTAAGATCGTGAAATGTCAGAGTTCCTTTTTCTCGTCTGCCTCTACTTCTCTTTTCAGCTCGAGTCAACAGGATGTGTGCCAAACCACAGCAGTGAGCAGAACTGCCTGTTTCAACACGCTGTGTTCTGACAGGCTGCACCCTGTACAGCTCTGATCTCAGCTCCCTCTGCAGCTCCCACTGCAGCTCAGCTCAGACTACAGCTCTCAGTGTAGCTCAGCCCAGCTCATTTGAGGGTTCAGAGACTCATTCTTCAGCCTGCTGTGGTCATTTGTCCTGTAAGCAGCTCATGTGACTGTGGTTGTGTGCAGTGTGAGGCACATGGGGGTGGGCTGTGGTGAGACGAACAGGAAGACACCAAGGTACTGAAGCAGCTCTGAGACCTACAGCATTTGTTCAACTTGTTTTTCTCTTTTAGACAAGCGCCCAGGCAAACATGCTGCATTTGTATTTTTGACTACGGGAGATGGACTTTGAGAGACTTTAAAGGTAAGTAGGAACTTTTTGGTTTATTTCCAGTTTTGAAGGTTAACAAGAGTTTAGTAAAAGGTTATGAATAAACTACTGAAATTATCTGTGAAAAAAGTAAAAAATGTGGTTTAGTAGTTGTTATACAGGTTTTGAAACATGTAAGTAATTTAACCCATTTCTAGAATAAACTTCAATCTTATTATTTTAATCAAACCGATCATGGAGAAGCCACTAAAAAGTCTATAAAATTACTAAACAAGCATATTATGTCCATCAAAGTTTTGAAAATGTTCACTCAAATCTTCCAACCTGGTGTTTTGAGCTAAGTTGAACTAAAGACTCTGATTATGTCATGTAGTTGAGATGAAGCTGGACTCACGCTTTTAACATCTGCAAGCTAAAACCTGCCAGACTGGTTATAATACATTACAGTGCGAGAAAAGGCTTCAGCGTCTGTGCATGCTAATCGTTTCCAAGTATTCTGTGTGTTGATACTTGCCACTGAGGCTGCTGATATGAGGATTCTGACTTAGGTCTTGTTTTTTGTGTGACAGAGATATTGTTAGCATTCATACAGACGGCTGCGATGGCTGAGACGGACAAGTGGGAGCCTCTGGTCATCATTGAAGACGGGGATAAGACCGAGGAGAAAGGAGAGAACCGAACTGAACCAAGACCAGAGAGTCAGAGGGAGGGACAGAACACACAGCGGTCTGACAGTCAGAGGGAGGAAGCGCCACTGACGAGGACAGAGGAACAAGAACAAGATAGAGAACAAAATGAGTGTGAGAATGAAAAGGCTGTTGAAAAGACCAGAGAGCCTCCGACACAAGAGGACCATCCCTGTAAACCTGAACAAGACCCTGCAGAGGAAGGAACACAGCAGGACACAAAGAAGGTGAGTGGGTCTGTTGTCTTAAATCCCCTAAACACACTTGATACACTCACAAGAAACCTGGAAAAATCATGGATATAAAGTTTTTTTTTTCCAGGTTATGGAAGATTGCTGGATGTTTAGTTGTTTAGTGCAAATTCTTGAAACCTGGAGCAAAAACCTTAAATTATTGCTTCACCGCTAATATTTAATTTAATGAGGGACGTTCTGTTTAAAATACCAAAATATTATTTACCTTTTTGTAATTACTGGATTTACTGATGCATTTATAAGGATTCCTAAAATGCAAAGAACTACCAATAAATAGCACAACTAAGAACAACTATGCCCAGCCATTAAAATTAGGCAGTTAGCAAAGTGAATAGATATGGGTGGTCCAGATAAATGTTCTACTTGTAAGATGTGATGTGTTGTCCAAACCTTTTTTGAATTAAGGTTGTAGGTAATAAAGTGTAAAATTATCTTCTGTGGAGAATTTTGCCAATAGTTGAAACAATGTGTGTTTTTGTCCTGGTCATGGAATCATGGAAGAAAGCATCTAATTGTAAAGACTTTGAGTGTCTGTAAAAGACCCATGCATTATTACTTCCTCAGAGACAGTGGTAGAACAGGCCACTATCAGGCCCAAGGACACAACGACAGTATGCAACGGTGGGAGTGGGGTTTGAACCGCCGACCTTCTGATTAGTGGACAAGCAGCTCTACCAACTGAGCTACTGCCGCCCATTTTTTTCCCTGATTGGTTTACTATATTCCTGTAAGTCCTGCCCCGGAAAATCAAACTCAAGCAATGGGAGACCAGACTAACTTCTTTGTACAGAACAGGAAAAGAGATAGTTTGGCTAGCCAGGTTAACTGTGAGGATGCCTTGGGAAGACATGGATCATGCTGGAGGGATTTATTCCCAAACTTTCCTAAAAGGCCAAAAGAACAAAGAACAAGATTTTGGTTGTTTAATTTAAGTGCTATGTTTATTTACTCATCCTTTCTTGCTTCAAACCTTGAGTGCATGAGAGAGAAACTAACAGAGGATGTCTGTGAATTCAGTACAAATTTTGGCAAGTCCCTTTAGTGCTCTGACCCAGTGTTTGGGGAAACACTAATCTAAAGCAATTTATTACCAGAAAGTACTAATACTAAAGAATATCCGTAAAAACACATTTAAGTAAACATGTTTTCTAATGTTTTTTTTTATAATGTAATATAAAAATAACTTAGTTAAAGTTAGCTTCCAGTTACTGAGGTGTGTTGTTAAGCAGAGTTACTGGTCTGTTTCTCAATTGTTATTTTGTAAATGTCATGTTGTGAAAGCAGTGTGTCGGTTGATGTATGTAGGCATGATTGTGCTCTCACTCTCTCCTTTCTGTTGGTGCCAGGCTCACCGGTTAAGCCCTGAGTTCCCGGACGCGCTGTTCGAGCTGCTGTGCACCTTACAGGAGGGCCGGCGGCTGAATGACCAGCGCTGCTCCTTCACCGCTCTGGAGCCAGCAGTGAGGAGGAGGAGGTGCCACTCAGAGCCCAACACCACCAAGCCCGCCAACAGGGGTGAGTCATTCTGAGCACACTGCAGCTCCTGAAACCACCCCCGCGTATTATCACCAACTTCAGAGTCAGAGGAAGTACTGCACCACCATGGCTCAATGCTCATTGACGTTTATATTATTTATATTATCTGTTTTTCTTTTTGTCCAAATTAAAATGTGCTTTTCTTTAAATATAGTGTTTTTTACAGATGAGGTTATTCCAACTTTTTTATGTCACAGAATTATTTTGATCCACATCTTTAGTTAGTTTACTTTGTAACTTTGGTGCAGAACTATTAGTGAAACTAGTGTGCAGTACAACTAGTGAGGCCAAATTTGTGACACTGGTACACTACTGAAATAATTTTGGTTCTAGTAACTTTAGTAACGTTTTTAGTGTTCACTAGTTTACTAATGGGGCTAATTTTCCACTAGTGCTACTTATGAGCCTGTTGCTGCACACTAATTCCACTAGGAAACATTTGACCTCAGTTGTGCCACTTGTAATGTTACAAAATGACTTACATGTTTACATGTTGACAGTTTGGCATCCACTAGTGCTAGTAATAGACATTTTGTTCTTGCTAGTTCAAATATGACATTTTACACATCCTAGTGAACATTATGTCTTATTAGCAGCGAGTCCTCTCTGCTTTTTTGATTGCACAATTGGTGATGCATGGATTTTACAGACCAAAACACAATTTCAAACCAGCGATATTTATGTGCCAGGATAAAAAAAAAAAAAACATCCTTGTAAAAAACAACTGGCTGTACCATTGTTTCAGCAAATTGCTCAAGTAAACATGGAGTCATTTTTATGACTTAGTAAATAGTGTGTGTGTGTTTATATATATATAGGGCTGTGCAATATATTGCAAAATTATCGCTATCGCAATATCAGCAAATGCTATATCCGTATCGCAAGAATCTAGATAAATCGCAATAACGCTGGTCTTCCATCCATTTACACTGAAGAATCATTTTCCACCTGAGCCTTAAAAGAACATGCGTTGGGACTAAATAAAAATGTTTAAAAAGTCCAGTTTTAGTGGTAATTTAATTAATTTAGTCACAGTTTAGCCTTGTTTTATTCCTGGTTTAGTCTGTGTTAAGTTCAGATTTTGTTGCTGTTTTGACTTGTAAATACAGGAATTTTCCTTTTTTTGAAATATAGTGAATTTAACTTACCATGTTCGAAAAGTAGGCTCTATTTTCAAATATTGCAATAATATCGTTATTGCAATTTTTAACATAGTTATTGAATATCACGTTTTCTCCATATCGTGCAGCCCAACTCAAACTTGACTTCAGTGTTCTGTGACAGGCTAAGGACATTGAGGACTCGAGAGGGACATAGGTCTCAACTAGAGAAGGGAAAGGGAATGGTATTTATATAACGCTTTTACTATGACACAAGTCACCCAAAGCACTTTACACACAATAGGGAAGGCGTATTTCATTCACTCCATACTCAGTGGTGGTAAGCTACGTTTACAGCACGCTGACCAATAAGGGATAAAAAGGACAAAATGTATTATAAAATTAAATAGTCTTGCTTTAAGACTGCAGCATGTCCAATCATGTCTCATCTTGTGTATTTCCGCAATAGTAGTTGAAGTAAAAAGATTGCATGTTTATTAATTACATTCCTCTTAAAAAAAGTCTTCACTTTTTAGTTACCATACTTCACAGTTGAAAACATGAGCTGAGGAGTTAAAAGTAATGTCAGACCTTCATCTGGGCATGTCACTTACCTTCAGACTGAAGAAACCAGTACTCACCAGCTCAGACTTTTAACCCCTGTTCTCTGCCCTCAGTGGTGTTCTCCTCCATGACCTCCTTGCAGAAGGAGGAGTTCTTTGACTTGGTGGCTACAGCGCAGGCCCGGCGTCTGAACGACCAGAGAGCCCAACTAGAGCGCTCTCCTCCACCTAAACCCAAGAGCAGGAGCTTTAGGGGTAGCATCAGACAGCTGACACTGGTAAAGAAGACTCCTGAGCCTGTGCCTGCACCTGCGCCTGTGCCCAAAGAGGAACTCTACTCCATGATTCTTCACACACAGGTACATCAGCTCAACACAAGTTTCACACAGGTACACCAGCTCCACACATGTACGTACATCAGCTCCACACAGGTACCCCAGCTCCACACAGCTCCACACAGGTACACCAGCTCCACATGGGTACACCAGCTCCACATGGGTACATTAGCTCCACTTGGCTACACCAGCTCCACACAGGTACGTACATCAGCTCCACACAGGTACACCAGCTTCACTCGGGTACACCATCTCAACACAGGTACACCAGCTCCACACATGTACGTACATCAGCTCCATACAGGTACACCAGCTCCACACATGTACGTACATCAGCTCCATACAGGTACACCAGCTCCACACATGTACGTACATCAGCTCCATACAGGTACACCAGCTCCACACATGTACGTACATCAGCTCCATACAGGTACACCAGCTCCACACATGTACGTACATCAGCTCCATACAGGTACACCAGCTCCACACATGTACGTACATTAGCTCCACTTGGCTACACCAGCTCCACACAGGTACGTACATCAGCTCCACACAGGTACACCAGCTTCACTCGGGTACACCATCTCAACACAGGTACACCAGCTCCACACATGTACGTACATCAGCTCCATACAGGTACACCAGCTCCACACATGTACGTACATCAGCTCCATACAGGTACACCAGCTCCACACATGTACGTACATCAGCTCCATACAGGTACACCAGCTCCACACATGTACGTACATCAGCTCCACTTGGGTACACCAGCTCCACACATGTATGTACATCAGCTCCACACAGGTACCCCAGCTCCACACATCTCCACACAGGTACACCAACTCCACACATGTACGTAAATCAGCTCCACACAGGTACACCAGCTTCACATGGGTATACCAGCTCCACTTGGGTACACCAGCTCCACACATGTTCATACATCAGCTCCACTTGGGTACACCAGCTCCACACAGGTACATACATCAGCTCCACACAGGTACACCAGCTTCACTCGGGTACACCAACTCCACACATGTACGTACACCAGCTCCACACAGGTAAACCAGCTCCACACACGTATGTACATCAGCTCCACTTGAGTACACCAGCTCCACACATGTATGTACATCAGCTCCACACAGGTACACCACCTCCACACAGGTACACCAGCTCCACACAGGTACACCAGCTCCACATGGGTACATCAGCTCCACTTGGGTACATCAGCTCCACACATGTACGTACATCAGCTCCACACATGTACGTACATCAGCTCCACACAGGTACACCAGCTCCACACAGGTACACCAGCTCCACTCGGGTACATCAGCTCCACACAGGTACACCAGCTCCACACAGGTACGCCAGCTCCACTTGGGTACACCAGCTCCACACAGGTACGTACATCAGCTCCACACAGGTACACCAGCTCCACACAGGTACACCAGCTCCACTCGGGTACACCAGCTCCACACAGGTACACCAGCTCCACACAGGTACACCAGCTCCACTCGGGTACACCAGCTCCACACAGGTACACCAGCTCCACTCAGGTACACCAACTCCACACAGGTACACCAGCTCCACACCAGCTTCACAGAGGTACCTCAGCTCCACACAGCTCTACACAGGTACCCCAGCTCCACACAGCTCTACACAGGTACACCAGCTCCACACATGTACGTACATCAGCTCAACACAGGTACACCAGCTCCACACAGGTACACCAGCTCCACACAGGTACACTTCAGGTGCATCAGCTGTGATCTGAAAAGATATGTTTGTGTGCTCAGGCTCAGGGGCGGCTGGAGGACCAGCGCAGCAGGGCCCCGGGTCCCATGGACGACGAGGTGTTCTTCTCTCTGCTGCTGAGGGTCCAGGGGGGGCGCATGGATGAGCAGAGGACGGAGCTACCCTGCATGCTGCACACCTGAGTGGGACATCCTTTCAGAAAGCTCTGCCTCTGGTGGTACCGCTGTCCATACCGGGCCACACTGGGACTCAGATCTCTGACAAGATTGTCAGACTTGTCAAGACTTGATGGACTTTTTTGATCTTGGTGGTGTTTTATGAACATGGCAGTGCTTTCTCACACATATGCTGTATTTTTAGAGCCAGTGACAGTCATTTGGCATTTATAGTTATATTCTGTTAGAACTATGTGGATAAAACAAGAGAAAAGCTATTTTGTTGAGGTCACTTAAGACCCTTCATGATGGAGTCTGTTCTGCTCCTGGCCCTGGTAATCTAAATATGCTCCACCAAGGAGGAAGCTGCTGGTAGGTATTTTTAAGCAGATTCAGCTGAGTCAGCAGCAGAACAGTTCCCGTAGCACACAGTGATGGAGAAGGACAGTATACACTCCACTACACACTCATTATGTTTACATGCAGGTCGAGAAAACCCAAATATTGCCTTACTCCGATTATAGCAGGAGCTTTAATCTGCATGTAAACCCAGGACTCCGATATTGGGGGCTAGGTATTCAAATTTCTCTTAATCTTAGTGGAGCAACTGGATAATTGTGACCACAGTGGGTCTGTGAGACTACTGCTGAATGTATACACCATACTCAGATTAAGCAGGAGAGGCATTCAGTAGCACTTGTTACTAAACAGACAGAATAACATTAGTGTTAAAAGACATACACATTTTTAGATGGGTCCCGCCTCTGCATGAGTTTAATTGTGTGTGTTTTGGTCCAGCATTTTTAAAATTGAAAGCTTGACTGCCGAAGCCTATACGTTTATGAAGCTGTATGAGACGCATTTACCAAGTGAGGAACACATTTTTTGATTTTTTGAGCTTTGTTAAGTTTTATTTAGTAAAGTAAGAATGTTATCATTTATATTTATTGGTAAAACTATGATTATTGTATAAATTAGGCACTTTTATTAACATTTAGTGCTACAAAGTTTTAGTGCTGCTGGTAAATTCCCAGAACACTTGAATGCCTCACAGATGGTGGTCTCAGTAATTCGGCTCAGTGCTCTGCAGGTAGTCTGAGGCAAGAGTCATTTGACCAGTTCTCTGGAGAAATTGGAGTTTAAACGGACAATGAGCATAGTTGGAGTCTGCTCTGTATGTAAACGTAATGTGTGAGTGATAAAAGGCTGACAGGATCTGAGAGCTAACTCCAGCTGCTACAGCCTCCTTAAAAGGCACAAAAGCTGGTGGGCGTTTTTGACGATACTGTCTGTGTTGTCCAAGTGAAAATTTTAGATTTATCTATA
Source organism: Bostrychus sinensis (assembly GCA_020698575.1). Classification (NCBI taxonomy): domain Eukaryota; kingdom Metazoa; phylum Chordata; class Actinopteri; order Gobiiformes; family Eleotridae; genus Bostrychus; species Bostrychus sinensis. Next base: position 36,597,463 of record CM036247.1, read on the forward strand.
GTCCACTATCATGTCTTTAGACCTCTCCACACTGATGCAGCGATTGAGCCTGCTGCAGATTGTTTCACTATTGATGTTGTTGTCAGTACAATCACTTGTCACTGATCGTCGATCGTCCCTGGGTGGGGATTATGAGTGTGATGATAGAGGATAAGAGGACATCAGAGAGGGAGGTAAGAACCCTTTAAAGTGTACTTCCTCAGCAGACACACTCAGGGGATGATTAGCAGGTGATAGGATCTGTGGCAGGAGGTAGTCTGTCTCAAAGCAGGTGCACATTGAGCAGTCAGTGTGCAGTCAGTATGTGCTTACCATTGTGATCCCTATGCAGAATGCCTTTTTGCTAGCTTTTTTGCTAAACTGTTGTTGAAGAGATATTTTTATTGTAAACCAAGTCAGTAAGTCATGATAGTGTAGCTAGAGATGTTTCCTCACTAGTCCTGGTTAAGATCATGTCCGACAGGCTTCCGGCCTCAGACAACAGACTTCACACCTGACAGATTAGATTAGTGATATTTAGAAGAGAGCGCTTTACAACTTTCACAATATTAGCGTTTGCTTTGTCAGTAGGTTTCTAAATATAGGACTTATGTCACATTTTCACATACATCACATTTACAGTTAACTCATTAACTCTTTAAAGCCCTCAACAGAAGAAACTATACAGAGAACAAGCTACATGTCTTGGTTAAACAGGAAATGTATTGTTTTTAACAAGGATTCATTGACAGATATTGTTATAACAGCACAGTGTATTCTGCCCTTCCTTCAAGTCTGATTGAGTAAAAAGGTGAAAGTTCATAATCATTTCATATTTCATAATTCAAGTTTTGATTCAGGTTAAAAATGTTAAGCTAAAACCAGTTGTGCACTCTCAGTATTGGTTTACTTGTCTTTTATTTGAAGGCGTAATAGTGGCTGCAGTGCATTATGGGTAGTAGAAGCTCAGTGTGAGATTATAATGAATCTAACGGTAAATGTTTAACAGTGTCTTTCTGCGGTATTATTCCACTGTAATCTGTCTTCAGAAGACTGAATAAAGGAGCTGAGGTACTTGGATCCTGGTTCATGAAAATCAAGTTTGGTTCTCTGTTCTTCTGCATTAACACACTGGAAACATAATGGAAGCAGTGCAAAGTTTGTTTTGTTCTTAATGTAAGACTTTCTTTATCTGTAAGCTATTTAAGCCATTTATTTCATTGCTGATAGTCCTTGAAAATAAAAAAGAAACATCACAAAACATTGCACAGGCCTGTTTATTTTTTTTAGATTTTTAGATTTTGCTAGTACTGCCTTGACTTCTTGTGTTTTATTAAAATAAGTATCCAACATAACACCTGTTACATTTTCTCATCATGCACTGAGGTATGCAGCTGCTGCAGTTCCTGTGGCTCAGACGGCTGATCTTGTTTGTTTCCATTACAGACTCACTTGTGACATCAGAGCATAGGTCTGGAGCCAGCAGGGATGATAATAAGGCCTGATAATAAGGCCCCACCCTCTCTCACTGTCACCAATGTTACTAGTGAAGGTAGTTCAGCAGAAAAATCCCCTGCAGTCCAGAAAGGATTTTCCCCATAAGGTAAGGTATACTTTATTGATCCCCGTAGGGGAAATTCATTCTCTGCATTTGACCCATCCCTCAATGCCGCTGGGGCAACCTGTCAGGAGCAGTGGGCTGCTGCTGCAGTGCAGCGCCCGGGAACCCTTCTCCAGATCTTGAGCCAGGATCCTGGTCAGGAGCATTTGGCTGGAGGTTTTTGCCTATTGTGCATGTTTTGAGGTTGATGGGGGAAACCAGAGTACCCAGAGGAAACCCACCCAGACACGGGGAGAACATGCAAACTCCACACAGAAAGGCCCCACACGGTCCGGGAATCAAACCCAGGACCTTCTTGCTGTGAGGCAGGAGTGCTAGCCACTATGCCACCGTGCCGCCATAGACCACAATGTGAAACGCATTGCCTGTCCGTCCTGGGAGAGGATCTCTCCTTCAGTTGGGCTCCATAAGGTTTCTTCTTTTTTCCCACAGCTGGTTTTTTTTAGGAGTTTTTCCTTACTGAGAAGGAGGGTCTAAGGACAGGAGTGTCCTGGGTCTGTTTAGTGTAGTTATTGTTTGTGTTGATTGTGTGTTTATGTTTGATCAACTGTTGTGAAGCCCTTTGAGGCGACTGTTGTTGTGATACTGGGCTGTACAAATAAAACTGAAGTGAATTGAATTGAATTGAAAGAAACACCTGGTGGTTGGCTAAAAGGACCAACACAACTTCAAAAATGGTGGGGTTTTGTATTGTCTGTGATCTATTTTTATGTTATGGACTTTTTCTCTGTTAAAAATCCTCAAATTGACAAAAAAAAAAAAAAACTTTATATTCTTTGCTCTGGATCACCATTGCACCTGTTGGTCAAAACCAATCATGCAGTACGTAAAGCAAGAGTGCGCATGCTCGAGGGCTGCACTGTACCCTCTATGGGACTGCACAACATGGAAATGACCATATAGACAAAAAACACATTTGACGTTTTGTGGCAATGACCAATGGCCACTGAACAACGGCGGCCATGAGATCATTCATTATCCAGGTGGTGAACAAAAATATAAACGCAGCACTTTTGTTTTTGCTCCCATTTTTCATCAGCTTAACTCAGACTTTTTCTATGGACACAAAAGGCCTATTTCTCTCAAAAACACAAATCTGTCGAAATCTGTGTTAGTGAGCACTTCTCCTTTGGAGAGATAATCCAGCCACCTCTCAGGTGTGGTATATCAAGATGCTAATCAGACAGCATGAATATTGCACAGGTGTGCCTTAGGCTGGCCACCAGGCGTTTCAAAAGTGTGGGGGATGAGATTTGTCTGGGGGAAAGGGAGAGGGGGGTGGCAGGGAATCCATTTATGCCACTCACTCATATTGTCACAGTCTTTTTAACACAACTCTGATTCTGAGGTTGAACTACATTTTCAGAAATATTATAGTAGTAGAGAGAAAGTTATTTTTAAGTTACAAGAATATCAGCTTCAACTTAAGACTCTTAAAGGTTGTATGTTATATGTTTTATATGCAGTATGAAAAAAAGTAGGTTAATAAATGGCCTATATTTTGTCACAGAAAATGTATAATTATTGTAACATTTAATATCTAGCATCTGTTAGCTAGTTAGTTTCTGTTAATTAAAGTATTTCTATGTGCTAACACAAAAAATCAATAATTTGCTGCAAAAGACAAAAGTGTAACCTGTTAGTTTCAGATTGGATTATTCCTGTTCTTACCTCTGAGCCTCTGTCCTCTCCCTCTCTTCCTCTGGCTGTTTCTAAACCTGATATAAAATATATTACAGTTTTATCACAGCACAATGCCACAGATGTTGCAAGTTTTGAAGGAGCGTGCAGTTGGCATGCTAGCTGCAGGAATGTCTACCAGAGCTGTTGCCCGTGAATTTAATGTTTATTCCAAAGTTGTTTCAGAGAATTTGGCAGTACATCCAACCGGCCTCACAACCGCAGGCCATGTGTAACCACATCAGCCCAGGACCTCCACATCCACAGCATCTTCACCTCCAAGATCGTCAGAGACCAGCCCAGACAGCTGCTGCAACAGTCAGTTTGCATAACCAAAGAAATTCTGCACAAACTGTCAGCAACCGTCTCAGGGAAGCTCATCTGCATGCTTGTTGTCCTCATTGGGATCTTGACCTGACTGCAGTTCATCATTGTAACTGACTTGAGTGGGTAGATACTCACATCTGATGGTGTCTGGCACTTTGGAGCGGTGTCCTCTTCACAGATGAATTCCAGTTTTCACTGTACAGGGCAGATGGCAGACGTGTCGTGTGGGTGAGTGGTTTGCTGATGTCAACATTGTGCATCAAGTGGCCCATGGTGGCGGTAGGGTTATGGTATGGGTAGGTGTATGTTATGGACAACAAACATAGGTGTATTTTATAGATGGCATTTTGAGTGCACAGAGATACTGTGACGAGATCCTGAGGCCCAGTATGATAATGCACGGCCCTACATTGCAAGGATCTGTGCACAATTCCTGGAAACTGAAAACATCCCAGTTCTAACATGGCCAGCATACTCACCAGACCTGTCACCCACTGAGCATGTTTGGGACGCTTTTGATTGGTGAATACGACAGCGTGTTCCAGTTCCTGACAATATCCAGCAACTTTGCACAGCCATTGAAGAGGAGAGGACCAACATTCCATAGGCCACAATCAACAACCTGATCAAATCTATGCCAAGGAGATGCATTGCACGGCATGAGACAAATGGTGGTCACACAAGATACTGACTGGTTTTCTTCCTTCCTTCTCTAAGCTAAATTAACTACTGTATGCTCACCACTTTTTCTTTCTTTTTTCCTCTTCCTCTTTTCTTTTATTTCACTGCCAGACAGACAACTTCTCTTCATTTGACCTGACAGCATACTTCAGATCCAGATATACACACATGCTTCAGGTTCAAGGCATGATCTAAGGGCCTTTCAACACTGCCACAGTTTAAACTTGTTTCTTTACATAAGAACAATGGCAGTTGCTGCAGAGAGAGAGAGGTAGGAGTGGGGCCCATTTAGGGGCACTGCAACAGTCTTTCACCACTGTCATTCCAAACTCTGCCTTCGGAAGGGCCCCCTTTTGTTTTGGGGCCCCCAAATATATAAGACCGGCACTGGTCCTGGGTTCGATTTCCAGATTGTGTGGGGCCTTTCTGTGTGGTATTTTCATGTTCTTCCTGTGTCTGGGTGAGTTCTCTCCAGGTGCTCCAGTTTTCTGATCAACCTAAAACATTCCCAATAGGCTAATCCTCCAGCTAGGTTCTCCTGACCAGGATCCTGGCTCAGATCTGGAGAATGGTCCCCGGGCGCTGTACTGCAGCTGCCCACTGCTCCTGAGGTGGCCCCAATGGCATTGAAGGATGGGTCAAATGCAGAGCACAAATTATCGTACAGAGACAATAAAGCCTACCTTACCTTGTCTTACACGTGCAGCTGCATAGGGCCCCACAGACATTAGAGGCCCCCATTATTTGCTTATTTGATTAATTTGCCCACTCTATTTGATTAATATTCTGGTTATACTATTCAGCTTGCAATTGGCAATGGTCATTTTTGCTGAGGGTCTATCTGAAAGTAGGGTCCAATGACTGCAGTCTGTATACTAATTCCTCTTGTTGACCTGGTTTAGTCCTGATTTAGTCCTGGTTTAGTCCTGGTTTAGTCCTGTTGTAAACCGGGTTTAGAACTAGCTTAGTTCTATTTTAGTCCTGGTTTATATCTAGTTTACTCCTGGTTTAAACCTGGTTTAATCCTGGTTTGGTTATGGTTTATACCTGGTTTAGACCTGGTTTAGACTTGGTTCAGACCTGGGTTAGACTTGGTTTAGATCTGGTTTAGACTTAGTTTGGACCTGATTAGTTTAGCTTGATTTAAGTCCTGCTTCAGTCCTGACTTATTCCAGGTTATGTTATATAGTAAAATTCTGATGGTCTCAAGGCTTAGCCCCCAAACCTGTCCTGCTTCTGCCCCCCAAAAGTACAAGACCGCCACTGGACACGTGGCATTAACCCATAGTGAAGTAATGTAATGGACGGTGTTTTATTTTGAAAGTGAGGTTTTTATTGTGAAAGCCTCAAGATGTAAAAAAAAAAACAAAACAAAACAAACAAACAAAAACAATGGATTTTCAGAGTCAGCTTTTCACAGAGAAAGAGCACAAGTGGTTGTGGTTTATTTTGCAAGATAAAAAGGTCACATCCACGGGCACGCGGACACGCACGCACAGGATGTGACAGTGACAGCCTGAGGATAGGGGTGTCAAACTCTATCTGAGCTGGGGCCAAAATTAGAAAACCAGTCTTGGTCGTGGGCCGAATAAGAGAATTGTATAAATAATAAAGCCAGCCTACTGTATTTTTGTTCTCAGTTAGGCTTTTTAACATAGAATAATACTTCCCCACAGAACTACAGGTGTAGATTTGTGGTTTTAACGGGCTTTGTAGTTTTGTTTTAAATCAGAACTTGGAACTCAACAAACAACAACAAATAGGCCACAGACTACTGACTAACACTGGCCAATTATTTATTAAGTATTATTTACTGCCACAGTTAACCAACTCCTCATATAAGACAGGTGTTTTCATCAGGTCCACTCTGTTTTACTGTGACAGTGGGTGCTACCAGCAGATAAATATTTAGGTGCATGTCATGCCCCTTATGTAAGCCCAGCACAACTTTAAGCTGAGTCAGCTCCTACACACAAACACGTATTATAGGCTTATTTAACATTTATTGAGCAAACTACTGTCCACCTCTCTGTCCTCTGCAGGACACAGTGTGAGCAGGATTATACCTCTTTCTGGGCAGGTTTAGCTCGCTGTGTGTTAATGAGTGCATTAGAGCACAAGTAGCAACAGAGAGAAAGGAAAAAGAGCGACGGAGGGCAGTGCTGTGAATGAACTCAACTCTCTGCTGATAACTTGGTTTTACTGACACAACTTGGTTTTCTGTTTTTAAAGACGTACGGTTTGTAAAGGAGATGTTCTTACACTGCTGTGCGGTTGGAGCGTGGTTTTATTACTGCTACATTAGCTCAACAAACAAAGTGTAGAGTGTTTACAGAGAGTCCCAGTGTTTAAGAAGCTCCTGCTCTCACTGACCCCTCTTTGTACATTTCTTTTGTGGAAAGTTAAATTTCCTGTTGGAGAATCCTTCACTCTCTCTCTGCTCCTGCGGCTCGTTAAATGCCGCTCACTAAAACAGCGGGGGAGGGGCAGTGCCGGCGCAGCGCCGCTTCTGCAGTGCATTATGGGAGATGTAGTTCAAACAGATCGAACACAATATATCGGCGGGCCATTATTAATATAAAATGGAAATGATCTCGCGGGCCAAAAGAAATTATCCTGCGGGCCACATTTGGCCCGCGGGCCAGAGTTCCACACCTGTGGGTTAGCTCATGTATTAGACGGACCAAGTGAAGTCACAGCGCACGGACCACATGACCATAACACGGAAGTTTGCAATCCATGGTTTCAAATTCGAGCTGTGCGACGGAAGGGAGACGAGCCACTAAATACACAGGTACTTTTACTCTACTTTTATTACACTCTATACTGCAGTAGCAGAGGAAGTAATGCGTTTATTTAAGTTGAGTTAACATACAGGTACTGATAGCTGCTGATAGTGTCATATGGAGATTTCTACTTAAGTAGAAGTTTTAAAACAGTGGTGCAATGTAACGAAGTAAAATTACTTAGTTGCTTTCCTTAAGTACAATTTTTATGTATCCATGCTTTACTTGAGTAGATTTTACAAGGGGTACTACACTACATTTTAGATCAAGTATCTGTACTTTTTACTCCACTACATTTTTTGAGTTGCTTTGAGGTAAAAAGTATTTTGAGTACTTAAAAAACAGATGCAGTAAAGTAGTACTGACTAGAAATATCAGAATAATAATGACAGAAGACCTCACCGACAGATTCAGTCTCTTCTCTTGCACCAGTTTGTTCATATTATCTGGAATCTGCAAAATTCCTCACATTTAACACATTCATGAGTTGACAAGTCTGTGCAAAATACTTTTTTACTTCCAAGTACATTTAAAATTAGTACTTTTATACTTTTTTTTTAAGGAGACGTTTTAAGGTGATACTTTTGCTTTTACTCGAGCAAAGAAATTGAGAACTTCCTCCAGCACTGTTTTAAAGTAGCCTACTCACTTTCAAATGTCCTTAAAGTGAAGAAGTAAAAGTTACATTATGCCTTATTTACATATGCAACTGACTAATGTAGTTATTGTGAGGTATGTTTCAGAATGATTACTAATGAATGTAGACACTTAAAAAATTAAAAACTTAAAATTATTCTAAATGGATTTGCCTCTCTGCATACTTTAACTGAAACAAAAGTAACCACACCATAATCATGTCGTATGTATTTGTAGTATTTGGAGATGTGGTTCCTGGTCCTGTCCTTGCTGGCGCTCTTGCTGCCGTCAGGGGGCCTCACGTCTCCAGTCAGTTGCTACAGTGACCGCGGGGCCCCTGTGGACTGGTGAGAAACCGCAACTAGCACTGTGGGCACTGTGGGGGCAGTCTGAGTCTGAGGCCACTGCTGGTCCTGAACATGACATTACATTACAGTACATACAGTATTATTATTATTGTTGTTATTTGAAATTCAGCAGCAGAAACAACTGCTCTGTACAGTGTGTGAGTTCCTCTTTCTCTCTGTGCTTCCTCTTCCGTAGTTATGGAAAATGTTAAAATCATCACCAAATTGTGCTGGTCATTAATAATAAGCGCCCCGACCTTACAACCATACAAAGGCCTTAAGCAGTACCATAGAGTTAGTGTTAGTCATGTATTGTAGTCTATTTAAGGTTCCCTATTCCGCTTAATCAACTTTTCCTTTCTTTAACTCTTTTTAGGACAGACACCTAATCCATGCGTCCTCTGCAAAGTCAAAGTAACAGCTCCCCAACAGAAGAGGTTTTCCACATATACATTATTTTAAATTATAAATCCTGAAATACTAATGCAAAGGAGCCCAACACTATTTCAGAAAGACTGAAAAACGCAGAATATGGGACCAGTAAAGCAGCTTTTAACCCCTTTGTATGCATAATCTAAAGGACCCAAGACTAATGCACAGCTGGATCAAAAATGAGCCATATTGGAATCAATACAATCATGTGCAATGATAGGTGTACAATATTGATAAAAAATGCATTTGGTATTTTATTTCAGTCTACTTACGACCGAATTTTGTTTAATTTAACATTTTTTTTGCATTGAATATTTTATGAAATCCTACAGTAAAATGCATAGAAGCTTGAAGTTTTGACCATGGCCACTGGTTTTCACAATAAGCAAAGATGCCACTATAATACTTTCATATATCGGGTTGGGTTGCTGGATTGCTTTTGCTCCATGTTGTTGTACCATCTCTCTCCCTGATTTTCTGTCAAATGTTTCTGTTTCTTCCAATGGAAAAAAAAGGATTCCTAAGTGCTCACACCACATGATTCCCACATGTCCTGGAAATCCAAGGGCACATTTGATTTATGAAAAAGTAACTGAGAATGTGAGTTATCATGTAGGTTTTATCTGTTTTGCTGTGTTTGCCTGCAGGTTCTATCTGTACAAACTGCCCCGAGAGGCCAGCAGTGCCCCCCGGAGGTCAGAGGGGGGCCTTCGCTACCTGCTGCTGGAGAAGGGCAGTGATGCCTGGACCGAGGGGAAAGTGAGCATCAACGACACGAGCGGAGCAGTGGGGAGGACTGTGGGACAGCTCTACTCACACACACAGGTCAGACTTCACCCCTGTGGGACGTGCAAAAAAGGGAGAACCTGAGTCAGGCCTCAGGCCTGTGGACTGATGACTCGGACTTAGACTTGTAAACCGATGAAATGTTTTTATTTTTTAATTTTTTAACAACTTTATCCTCAGTGTTTGGGGAAGTTACCAAAAAAGTAAATCCATTAAAGTAAGTAATATATTATTTTACTTAGTCACTACTCTTAAAAGTTACGTTACTTTTGGATTTCTTACCCAAATCATCTGAGATGCAAACAATCCAAATTGTAAAATGAAGTATAGTCTTAATATTCCCCATAACCTGCTCTATTATTTGTAGTTTTACATAGACATAGAGTTGTTTGTTACGAGTTTTATTTCTCTACATTTAGGCTTTTGCTTATTAACAGTTCAGTTTATAAGATTATGACCATGAAATGAAGATTTTTTTTGTCCTGTGATGTAGGAGATCACAAGATGAAATTCTCTGCTTCTGCTTTGGACCCACCTTGTGTCTGCTCTTCCGTTGTGTCACTTGACATTTGGCTGAATAACAAACAGGAGGAAGTGAAATGAGCTTGATCATCTGTTTGTGTATCCACAGCTGACAGAAATAAGCTGTGGGCCAAGGGGTTCTATTGTGCATTTGATAGATCCCTGTCGAGGGAGGACCCAGTTTTTTTTCTAACAGCTACAGTTTTCAAGGAATCAAAATAAAATTGTCGCTTCTCGTACTTCTTGCACGTTTTTGTAAATCTGCATATTTTCTGTAATACTTTTCCAAGGCGAAGACAGTGGGCAGCTATCTGTTATCAGCCAATCACACGCTGAGAAACCACCTGCTGCTGGAGCACCGGCACTAAACCTCGCCCACCTGCGCTTTTATGACGAGGAGATGAGAGACTGTCACTAAACCTCTGGAGCGGAGTGCAGCACCTGGGCTTAACTTAAGTCGGTCCTAACTCTTACGCCGGGCTTAGCTACGTCCGACGTAGAAGACAGAGTTAGTACCGAGTGCACCAGTGTTCACTAAGACCAGTCTTAACTGCGCCTGGTCGTATCATGCGCGTTTCACGAGAATACATGGGGCGCTGTAATCCTTGCCTATAGCAACATATTTAGTTGAGCGTGCATCATGGAAGAGGTTAATAAAAGAAAGGTACATTTTACCGACATTGAAATCCATAAACAATTCACAGCAGACGCAGCGTGTCTTGGCTTTAAAATGCTTTAATGTGACCAGCGTAGGGTTTAATCAGCTGTGCTGTCTGTTGTTATCTGACAAAATGAGGGAACTACCTCCAGACTGTGTGTGGGGAGACAGGACTGTTCCATTTACACCAGGCACAAGTTTTCCCCTCACTCATCATGAGAGGAGCTGAGACGGGACAGCGCTCGCCCCTCCCCTCTGTTTCCCACTGACCTGTCCCTGGGTCAAATAAATATGACTGCCTCGTATTTATTTGGAAACAGGGGGCAATGTGTGTTTTGACTGAATATAGTGCCCCTTCAGTTTTAATCGGTGCTGCTTCTCCGGTGTAAAAGTGAAAGTGGATAGCAATTAAATCTTTGCATATGACGCTCGTCGGATACCGTGCATTCAGAGGCTGTGGAGCGGTCTGACTGAGTGAGATACACAGAGTTGTCACTGAGACTAAACGGATCCTCTGACTTACGCCTGGTCCACACTAGGCGTAAAAGTTACACCTGGGCCTGGCGCACTTCCTCATAACTATGAGCTGGTCCTAACTTTCAATTCTAAGTCGGACGTAAGGCTACGCTTAGGCGTACGAGCAGCTGCTGCACTGCGCTCCTGGGTGCACTGCTCTAATGCTTAAGATAGGCTTAATGACTTCTATTTCTTTATAGTTCTGTGGTAGCGACGTGCGAAGCAAAATTATGTAGGCAGCAATCACGTGAGGAAAAAGAGTCGATCAGAAAGAAGAATGTCATACTATTATTCTTATACGGAGATTGAGACCTGTCCCTGTAGTCACGTGATCCTGCTTCTGTCAGTGGAACAGCTGGGTTAGGGCGCAGCCTCTGATTGGTCAGTCGTCAAAATCTGAGCGTACTATTGGTTCATGAAGTGTAATCGGCCGCGGCGTTTGCCTGATTAAAATAAGATGAGCTAAATGTATTGCGTTTGTAAAAATGTGCAAGATTTTCAAGTGGCGACAATCATAATATAACTGAGGATAATATACACTTTCTATATGTGAAAATCTGTGTCCTCCCTCGATGGAGATCTATATTTTCGATAACGAAAGCAGATAGACGACTTCGGCCCACCGCCTAAAAGATATTTAAAACCATTACTGGAACTTCACGATTAAATAAGAAAATTTGTTAAAATGCACTGCTGCAGCCAGATTCTGGTGAGATTTGGGAGTAGGCCCACAAGAGCGCCATAACATGCTACATGAGCTTTCTAAATGTAAAGTTCACAAAGCTGGGTCTAAACTGGAAACATTGTTTACTGCCGCACTACACAGCTGTACTCTCACCCCTCTCTCCCAGGTGAGCAGTGGTGATCGCTTAGAGCAGAAGACCAGCCTTCTCCCAAACATATGCGTCTATGCTAAATGTGCTATCTAAATGTTCCATAGACAATAAATGTGACAGTTTTTAGTCCTTTTAAAGAACTTCTGGTGCTGAAATTGAAGATTGCAGCCTCACCCCTCAAATCCTTTATTTTTCATGTGTGAACAGTTATGGTAGCCCTGTAGGAACATATTGTGGTTTATGGACAAACCTAGTGGATTAAAGTTTCTGTAAATAGCATGCACTCGTACTGGTTTGAAAACGGTACTGCAGTCTAAATCAAAACAATGATCTGTGGGTTGCCAGTCTTTCTGCTTTTCTGATTGGATGATCTGCAATGCAATTAGAATCAATACAAAAAATGTAAACAAAACTTGGCCATTATGTAAAACATATTTGTAATTGTTAATAAATCAACTGTACCGTTGTTATCAGTAAAACTAATATTTGATTTAAACACATTTACCTCATAGCTTGGGACACTTGGGTAATTTCTTTGAAAAATAAAAAATATATACTGCTCACAGAACCTTTAAGGGCTGATGAAGAATTCACATTAAATGAGACAAAAAAAAAAGAGAAAAAAAAAAGAATTCTAAACCTTCTGCAAGGAGGTGCCTCTCCTCCAACAGTGCATTGTTTGTCCTCTCTGTGCAGCTGTTGGAAATAGACATATTTCAATAAATGAGACTAGACTGTCTAGATTCAGTAGCAGTTTCTGATATAGGCAACATGGGTGGCAGTTCAGGTGGCAGAGGTCTTGAGGATAATGTAGTAATTGGGACTGTTCTGCTGGGACAGATTTGAGGGACATTTGCTGTTCAGTATTAACACTACAACTTGTTACAGTCTTATCATATGTTGTAATATTTTCTATCACTCTTTTTTCCAGAACTCTGAAATAGCATACATCCTTTACAATGACCAGAGCCCTGTGGAGAGGTTTGGAGGCCCCGGTAGATCCTCTGGACACACGAAAGGTACAGTCTAGCACTGCTCCGACAAGTTCTCCTGTCTCTGTTTTCCTCTCTATGGTCCAGACTGGATCTCTGTGTTCTCCCCCTTAGGAGTTGTGGTGCTGGATAAAAAACAGGGCTTCTGGTTGGTCCACAGCACACCTCACTTCCCGCCGGCGCACGAGGCGGGACAGTACTCCTATCCTGAGAGTGGAGTCACCAATGGGCAGAACTTCCTGTGTGTCACCTACCCCCTGGAACGCTTCCAGACCATCGGTAAACCTGGCTCAGTCCCTGATCATTATTTGAGGAACTGGTAAATTTGCACAGAGAAAGGGCACAAAGCACAAAAACAATAAGAGAGTGAGGTGAAGCAAGGCTAAGTTCTAACTCTAAAATCAGACCTGAAGTTTAGCGTCAGCTCTAAAACCTCAGTTTGAGGTGGAGAAATTTTATTTAATGTGCATTCATGTGCTGCCTGTGTGTTGTGCTGTGGGGTTTTCCTGATGTGAGCTCCGGAGCAGACAGTGAACTGGTGCCAGGCTCTTCACTGCCTCCTCCTCTGGCATGGGCCCTGTTACTATGACGACAACGAAGTGATGGGGGTAACCATGGTGACAGTGGCCTCTCCATCAGTCATGTGACCTGTCAGTGTAACTCAAATGTGTCCTGGTTAGTTCATCTGCTTGTTTGTGCAAAGTCATATCTTACCTCAGCAGTACTTTGGTTGTACAGACACAATATGAAACACAACATATAGGAATAAAACTGTCCATCATCTAAAAGATTATCATTAAAAAAGATCTTTTTACCTACTGTTACTTTAAAGGTGGTATTTATGTAGACAAACACTTGTCGTGACGTGAAAAGTGATGTGTCCTGGTACCCTCATTGTCCTGTACTGACGTGTCCTGGTACCCTCAGTGTCCTACTGATGTGTCCTGGTACCCTCAGTGTCCTAATGACGTGTCCTGGTACCCTCATTGTCCTGTACTGGCGTGTCCTGGTACCCTCAGTGTCCTACTGACGTGTCCTGGTACCCTCAGTGTCCTACTGACGTGTCCTGGTACCCTCAGTGTCCTACTGACGTGTCCTGGTACCCTCAGTGTCCTACTGACGTGTCCTGGTACCCTCAGTGTCCTACTGACGTGTCCTGGTACCCTCAGTGTCCTACTGACGTGTCCTGGTACCCTCAGTGTCCTACTGACGTGTCCTGGTACCCTCAGTGTCCTACTGACGTGTCCTGGTACCCTCAGTGTCCTGTACTGATGTGTCCTGGTACCCTCAGTGTCCTACTGACGTGTCCTGGTACCCTCATTGTCCTGTACTGACGTGTCCTGGTACCCTCAGTGTCCTGTACTGACGTGTCCTGGTACCCTCAGTGTCCTGTACTGACGTGTCCTGGTACCCTCAGTGTCCTACTGACGTGTCCTGGTACCCTCAGTGTCCTGTACTGATATGTCCTGGTACCCTCAATGTCCTGGTATCCTCAGTGTCCTGGAACTGATTTATCCTGGTACCCTGGTACCCTCAGTGTCCCAGTACCCTCATGTGTCATGTGTCCCAGTGTCCTCGTACACTCATGTGTCCTGATACCCTCAGTGTCTTGGTTGTTGTGTTGCAGGAGAGCAGCTGCACATTAACCAGCCCCATGTGTTTGACTGTGATGTACCGGAGGCCCTGGCGTCGCTGGTACCCGCTCTCGCTGCTCTTTGTCACAAACGCCGCCGGTTCAGAGCCACTCACTCTCACGTTGAACCTGTGACCAACCGCAGCGTTGCTCTGAGCTCCAGAGAGGGGACCCAGTTCACCAGTTTTGCCAAAGGAGCGGCGTTCAACAATGGTAAGAGACATTCACAACTCCTTGTTTGTGGAGGAGATAATCCAAATATCAAGTGTTTTGAAGAAAAAAAAGAATATTTATTTCCTCTGTGGAAACTTCTTTCATATCAAAGGGAAGTCTTCTGCCTGAACTTGTTCTTATCTGACCAATCATAACCTTTTATCTCAAATAGGTTGACATTTTGTGTTTGATAAACAGTCCACAGTTGGTCCTCTGATGTCTTATTGTTCCAATTTTACAACTTTTATAATTTTTCGAATAGCAGTAATATACAAATAAAGCCAGTACAAACATACTTATAACTAACAAGGTCAGGAAAAACATAAACGACAGCATAGATCTGATATTACAGACTTTTTTGAATGAGGTTTGAATTTGCTGATACTGCAGAATTGCCCATATTTTACCAGGGATGGGCACCTAACCTGAAAACAGGTTCTAATTCTAATTCCAATCCATCGGACTTGCCTCCGCCGTTAACAATTCTTCTTATTGATGCTGCTTTGGGCAGTTGCGTCTGTACGAACTGCGGGACTTGCTCCTGCCCTCCTCGCTTCCTGAGCAGCGCTTCAACTTCTTTACTTTCATTTGGCTGCAAAAGTTGTCTTTGATGAGTAGCCTACATAGAGTGGCGCTCATCCGCCCTGGATGTCGTCCTCCCCTCTTTAACGCACATGCTCAGGGGACATGGCGGCGTGGACACACCAGAGTGAGGCCAGAGTGCAGCCGAGGTAGGAGCTAAATGTCCAACTTCACGCACAGTGACAGGCATGGGCTCATTCCCGTAGTATGTGACACAGTGAGCGATAGAAAGCTGAATCCTGTCCCCACCTGTCTGAGACTGACGTGGCTCCTCCTTGCTTTGCATTGTCACGGCAACACAGACTACTAGTTTAGTCTGATAAGTTTAATGAGTGGTTTATTTACAGTGGTGCACACCTTCTCCTGCAGCTCCTAAGTTAACATTAAAGCCAGAATCCTGTTTATTTAAAAAAATGCATCTCCAGTAATTTAACAGCTGTAGATTCAATATATGATACTTCTGTTTAGTGAGCCCAGTATAGGCCCACATACATGAAAATAAAAATAAGCTTCTATTTCTGCTTCATAATAAACTGTATGGCCACAAATCTATTTAATTTTTATTCACAGATTTATCAGGAATCGATAAGAGAAGTGATAAAGAATCAGATTGATAAGCAGAATCGACAATGGCATTGACATTGATAAAATCTTATCAATTCCCATCCCTAATATTTATTCATGAAAGTTCTTGCACTGAAGGTGCTTCAGTGTATAATAAATTACATAAAAGACTAGCAAGCATTTGTTATGTTTATCTATGTTCCATTTTGAATAAAATAATGGCTCATGTGATTTAAAAGTTTTTTAGTTTTAATTTTATTCAAATTAAAAAAAAAAACTCCCAATATTTCCATAATTTGGGTTCTATAGTGTTTACATTGGCCTCATCAGCAGTAGGGCTGCACAATAGGAAAAAAAAAACATGCAATATTCTATGTTGAAAATTGTGATAATGATTTTATTGCGATATATTAAAATAGGGCCTATTATGACACAGTAAGATAAATTCACTTAAAACAAAAATGTAAGTTCCTGTATTCCTGTACAAGTCAAAACATTTTCAAAATCAAAACTTAACACAGACTAAACCAGGAATAAGACAAAGCTAAATTTTGACTAAATTAAAGTGACTGAGCTGTTTAAGTCCAGACTAAAGACTCACTTGTTTAAATTGGCTTTTAACCCCCAGCACTGAGACAACTTTAGGTTTTAAGTCTTTGGTTCATTCTGTTACTTTGTGTTGTGTCTTATTTTTTTATGCACTTTATAGTGTTGGTTAAACTTTTGTATTTGTATCATGTTTTTATGTAAAGCACTGTAGTCTTCCTTGTGTTGTTGTAAAGTGCTATAGAAATAAACTTTGATTGATAGATAAATTAGGGAAATTACCACTAAAACTTTTTTTTCCTTTTTTTTTGTCACAACACATTTTCTTTTGAGGTTCTAGTTAGAAAATTATTCTTTAGGGTAAATCTTTGAGGGATGGAAGACCATAGCGTTGTTGTGATATATTTAGGTTCTTGCATTACGGATATTGCGTTTGCTGATATTGCAATAACAATATTTTCGCAATTTATTGTGTAGCCCTAATTAGCAGACTTACAGAACACAAAACCTACCTACCTCAAGAGTTTGATGTTTTCTTCTCTGTCCCACATGGTAGACCTGTACCACTCGTGGGTGGCACCTGCGCTCCAGACCAACCTCCTGGTCCAGTTCTGGGTGCGCTCCACTGGGATCCTGCCCTCAGACTGCTCTGGGTCCTGGAGGGTCCTGAACATCCAGCTGCTCTGCCCTGGTCACAGCCTTAACTACAGCACCAGTGTAGACCACTCCAAGTGGGCAGTGAGTCCCGAGGGGGCGAGTTCAGGAGGGGGCTGGGTGTGTGTGGGGGACATCAACAGAAACGAGGCAGAGGAGAAGCGTGGCGGAGGGACGGTGTGCCTACAGGATCCGGTGGTGTGGAAGGCCTATCGGAGTGCAGTGCTGCAGTGTCAGGACTGTGAGGGGGGTACCACCTGCAGCTGACCCATGGGAGGGGGGAAAATTTGCACTTTTTAAAATATATTTTAAGAATAACTGTTATCAATATATATGATATATATGATTGTGAATTAATGTTTTCCTGGGGTAGAATCTAAATGATGAGTGAATGGTTGTCAGTGGGTGAGTGATAGCTTTGTGGTATTGAAAGAAGAGTTACAACACTACTGATATTGAAAAAAATATATTTTTATTCAATACCAAGTTTCAATACCTAGTGGGGCCTTTAATGTTCTTTTGCATGTATGAATCAAATGCATAACACAGAATAAATCATACAAACTACTGGTTTTAACTTACAGCTAAGAAATATTTTCCAAAAATTGGTCTTTTATTCCATATTATATTGTTTTATGACTGTAGAAGATGAATTAGTACACCACAGGTGTCATGAAAATTATCACTCAGGTACTGGTATGAAAAACCAGGTATTGTTTAAGAACATGGTATAGAAAAAAATCGGAAAGGTACCCAGCCCTAGCTGTATATGAATCATATATGTCCACTATTAAATTTATTTATTATTTGAAAATTATTTGTTCATATAAAGTGAATTAGTAAATGAATGCTGACTATAAAAATAAAAAAGATTTTTATCAGTGTCTTAAAATGGAATATTCTCAGTATAGAGCACTCCTTCAGACAGCAGCAGGAGACTCTGGGTTAAGTTCAGGATTAGAGGAAGAAAACCTGCTTCAGACCAGAGTTAGGTTCACAGAGTGAGTTACCACAGTAACTGACTAGGAGCTTAGGTTAACTCTCTCTTAGTTTTTCACAGTCCAGAGTTAACATACTCTGAGTTTGGACTAAACCTGCTTAGAGAACAGGGCCAGTAGTTTATGAAAATACAGAACCATGACTTAAAGCTTGGGTTGATGTAGCAGCATATAGATGACATAGATAATTTTGTCTTTGAGTGAGTTCTGACCTGGGCTGGTACGGCTCAGATGGACATGTACAGTCTGATTTACTGTCCACAGATAAATGTCTCCTTATTATCTGACGGTTTGTTTCTATAGGTTGCATTCACGTGATGTCATAGAATTCTAAAGGGGCTATAGCTGGGGCACCCACAGTGAGGCCCGTGCACCAAACTCAAGGGCAAAGTTTGGTGGGTTCAGCCCGTGAGGGGGGTGCTGTGTGTAAAGGGCATCAACTTTGGTTCTATTGTGCACTGAATCAATAGACTGTCAGTGGTTGGCAGGGAGTCTAACAGGTCTGTAAACTTAAATAACACAATAACTAAAGGACGTTTAATCACAGATCTCTTTTCATATGATCTCATTACATCCAAAAGATTATTACGTTTGGCCCTTGGCCCGCTTATACATTTACCTTTTGGCCCTCTGAGGAAAAAAAGTTTGGGCACCCCTGGCCTATAGTTTAAAACTGAGCTGGTGGCAGGTCAGAATTCTGTTGTAGAATCTGCTGCTAAAGATTCAAAATGCAGATGTCTTAGTGTTATTTATGGCTCACATCTCTGCAATTATCGGGGCTACCCACATGAAACAAAAACTGGCACAAAGTTCCAAGTATTATCTGTTAGTACAAATTACCTAAAGTGAAGTTATTTCTTCACTATAATGTCAAAACCTGGTGATATTTTTCAAACACACAGCCGTGATTGTTGTCAGCAGACTCTGCATTAAACCACAGGATTATGTTGCGGTTGTGGGCTCAATTACAATTTTCTATTTGGATATTTCTTTTAAAAATAGTACCTCACCTATACATTTATATAGCCTCATCACTCCATCTAAGGTTTTGACATCATCAAAATCTATAACTGTAAGAATTCTATGGTAGAATCTGCTGCCAAAGGTCCAAAATGCATGTCTTGGCATGGTTTATGGTTAATATTTCTGCATTTACTGGACTTATCGACATGAAACAAAAACTGGAAATACAAGTGATCTAAAGTGAAGTTATTTCTTAATTTTAGTGTCTAAAGTATTGATATTATATCACACAGGCATGATTGTTGTCAGTAGAAAAATTCAAAATTATTATGGTGTGGTTGTGGACCCATTTGCTAAAAAATTATGATCAGATTCAAAATTTGTGGATTTTCTGTTTGGATATTTCTTTTAAAAACAGTACCTGATATTTATACAGGCCCCTGCCCTCCTTCTGAGGTTTTGACATCATCAACTTCTAGAATGTGAAGACTGTTCTGGAATCACATGGTCTCAATCATCACATAATACAGACAAGTCGTATAAAAGTATATTTATTACTGCAAAAATAGGACATTATTCTGTAGTGCATAAATAGTTGTGATCTATGATGCACACACACTCCACAGAGAAGACACACAACAGCAGGCTCACCAAAAAGGCACAAAAATCATCAGCTGCTCAGCAAAATGCCAGCATACTTCATCTTAAAACTACCCATCTTTAGTCCTCTCCCTGGTCCCGCCCACTCAGGCCTCAGCCAATCAGAAGCTTCACTGGCACTGAGCTGTTCTATCAGAGGTCACAGGACTGAAGTATTGAACTTGGACTGGTGCTGAACCAGTGCAGAATGTACTTTGAGTTCTGCAGAATATGACATTTTTTCATGAGAATTTACAGGAAGAGCTTCTCACATTGAAAGTGCATGGCTGTGTTCTGCCACTGGAGGGCAGGCAGTGGTGAGGCTCAGCTTTTAACCAGCCACTCACTGCTCTGTTAAGGACCTTTCATCTGACATTAAGACAGGGTTTCTGCATGGCTCAACAAGTTGAATTTAAGACTTTTTAAGTCCATTGTTGAGGAAAATTAAGACCTATTTCATAAGCCCACAGCACACAAAAAGCTGAGTCATAAACATGGCTGCTTTGTTTAATTGTGACAACTGATGACAGTGAGTGCCTCAAAGCATTTTGTTCTTGGTAAGAAAAAAATGTCAAAGCTCTTGTATCAGCAACAGTAATACACCTTTGAGAATTTAAGTGGGCATTTTAGAACAAACTGTGAATGCAGCTTAATTGTACATGACATATATGAGACCTGTTCAAACGTATTTAGGACCTAGTACTCTGCATCTTTGCAAATGTAAGACTCTTTAAGGCCTTAAATTCAGATTTTTTTAATTTATAAGATTTTTTTATTAGACTTTTTAAGACCAAGTAGAAACCCTGTTAACACTTTCACAAGATCAGCTTCTCCTCATCCGTCACAGCAGTTCAGCAGTGCGTCAAAACCCTTCAGATGTTTGCAAAACTATTTTTAGTGACAGGAATCAGTCACTTAAGTTTTCATTGCAAAATATGTTCCTTTGAAGTAATAAATCCTTCTTCTGACAGTCAAATACTTGTATCTAGGCAGTGTCAGACTATACATACACACCGAATAGAAGGAAGGAAGCCTTTGGTGTGGTGAGGCTCTGACGTTAAAACTAACACAGCACACCTTCCACTAAACTGGTGTTGGTAATAATTTACTAATATCAGCATATGACTGTGAGAGAAAGCCATGTTGTGATCCATGAGTTTCTGAGGATGCAGAGGAGTCCAGGTCCAGTCCAACAGTGCTGAGAAAGTGCAGACTTTGAGAAGGCCACTCACTAACGCCCTCCGCTGTCCAGGTTAAAAGAGCGTCCGCACTAGGCGTCTCCCCTTGGCCTTGATTCGGGGAAAAGTGGCACTTGTCTCTGTGCTGATTGGCTGCGAGGCCAGCGGAGTGTTCCCGCCTTTTCTCCTCAAGATGAAGTCCACACTGGAGGAGGTCATGGCATAGAAGACGTTTCCTGTGGCGGGTATGAGCAGCTCTGAGAGGGAAGAGAGGAAACACAGCTCAGTAAAGGCCTATTGATCCCATAACTAGCATATAACCAGCAGAACCAGGTGAAGTTGGTATTTTTTTGATTTGGTTATTATTATAGGGACAGTGGATATTCATGAAGAAATGTAAATATGGTGGAAACTCCATTCACAGTCTCTAGGCAGGTATCAGAAACCAAACAACTGGATATTACAATATTTAATTTCTCTGACTGAGAGCACAGTTGTAGTGTATATGTAGTGTGTGTAGTGTGTGGTTTCTCAGTCTCCTTGAGCTGACTCACAATCTTTAAATGTACAAAATCCAAGCAGATGTCCCCAATCCTGAATCCTGTCCTGTCCCAGAAATGATACTAGTGCAGACTCTTGAGTAGTTATTATATGATGCTTATTGTGGATTGGGATAGACTCTATAGCATTTTAATATTGACTAGTGCTTTTTCTCAGAGCAGATTTAGTGAAAACCTGAATGAGGCAAACTCTGGTTTTCCATTTCAGAAAGGGGGTTAAACCTGAACTTTATCTTAAACCAGATAAAGAGTGGTAACTGCAGCCTGTTTCACACAGAGAGTCTAACTCTGAGACAGTTGCTGCGGTCTGCGTTGTCTGAACCTAACCTGGTCCAGAGCAGGTTTTATTCCTCTAACCCTGAGTTAACCCAGAGTCTCCTCCTGCTGCTGTCTGAATGGATTCATTTTCTCATTCACATAATACTAGGAACACTTTAGGATTGATCAGAGTTTCAAAGGTAATGATTTAACAGGATTAACATCAAATATGTAGGCGAGGTTTATAAGTGTAAGTTCTTATGCATATGTGTGGGTGCACGTATTGGGCCAGTGTTTGTGTGTGGGTCAGGGGTGCCCTTCCTCTAATCTGATAATTATCAGGATTAGAGCCACACCGGGAGCAGATGCTTATGGAAGCAAACTTGTATCAGCACATTTTTTATTTTAAATGCCTTTTGCCTGAATTTCTACCTCTGAATTTTTTAACACTTTTTAGGTGAGGAGAGATAATTAAGTTTTAAGTGAGTGTGTGACCCGAAATTATTATTCTGAAAGTATTTTTCCACAAGGGTACACTGTGTGTAAATGTAAAATATTCTTTTGTACTCTGGCCTTCCATAGCTTCACAACATGTGATATGATAAACGCTTGAGGTCTAGTGTTTTTCATTTATATGGCCTTAAATGTTTTTACTGTATGTATGATATGAGTTTTGTCAGGTATTGTCTGGAGCCTGCTGTAGTCCTCAAGGTTTTGTACCTTTGCCATCAGGCAGCAGCTGCACCAGCTCGTACCGCGCTGCCTCCCCAGGGGTCCTGGTTATGTTTGTCTAAGGCACAGCTGATCACTGCGGGCGTCTTGTCATTGCTCGTCACCTGTAGGACACGCAGATGGGTAATAACACTGATGAGACGTGACAGTCATGTCCACACTAAAACGCTTGGAAAATACTTTTTCTTTTTTATAATGAAGAGAAGAAGTGTGATGAGTTTGTGCTAAGCTTTTCCCCATAACGTCATCAGCACTGTCGACTGTTTAAAGTGGATGACTGTATTAATGCTGCCAAGTTATATTTTGACCAGCGCTGTTTGCAGTGTTTTGATCAAATATGAATTTAATTAATTATTATTAATTTAATTTTAATTAATTTTTCCCTGAAATTTTCAGGAAATGTCAGTAATGGAACAAGTAAGAAATGAGTTTTTAGCGTGGATGCAGAATCCTTCTTTCCTTTTAGCTTTTCCCTTCTGGCCTCCTACTATGCAGAGATTCATGATTTGGCATGAGTTTTAAACCAGATGCCCTTCCTGACGCCACCCTCTTCATCCATCTGGGCTTGGGACAAACCTCAAAGTGTACATTTTAATCCAGGTATTATGTGAAAGATTCTCTTACTTTAACCACAAGGGGTAAGTAAAGGAATGAGTACTTTTGGTGTGCACCTGGATCCATGATGGTAGTGTAATGCCTTGGCCTTGGCAGTGGTCTGTGCTCGCTGAACGTATGCAGTCGGTTTTTGTAAAACATATTAATCTGTGTGTTTACATGGCACGTACTCCAAATAAGGTTCATATTCAGATTAAGCTCATACTTTGAATGAGGTGTTTACATACACTAATGGAATTGGAATATCTGTTTACATGTTAAAAAAACATATTCTGATTAAGCTAGTTAGAGTTTTAAATGTTGTGTTAACATATGAGATATAAATGTTTCTATAGCAGATATTTATAACATTGCTGCATTGTCAGTATTTCATAAAAGGATGAGAGTAAATCCCTGGAGTGTAGCTGTGAGAGACTAGAGGTAAAGCTAATGCTAACACTACGGTACACTTCCTGTTTCCTGTATATTCCCAGCTTTCTGTGTAGTATATTATCCACGCTGTGCAACTGTACTAACCCTACACAATGTTGCCAGATTGGGCTACTTTTGCTCTCTCTCGGTGGAAAAAAATAGCGTTGGGCGGGTGTATAATATTTGGGCTATTTTTAGACTTATGGGGCGGGATTTTGAAAATGTAAAACAAACTTATTTTAATAATATTTTAAATTTCCTGATCAATAATTGTATATATTTGCTGGTTATTGATGAATAAAATGAATTTGTAAAATAGAAGTAGTAATATTAGTGTCATTAGTTGTCAATCACATGTCTAATTATGGACTTCTGATTGGTGGTTGTGATTTGGGCGGGGTTTTATTGCGTTTGGCGGGTTTTACGTTATATTTGGGCTGGAAACTGTCAGTCAGATCTGGCAACCCTGACCCTACATTTTAACAACTGACTATATAACATCACTAGTTTGAATAATGTTAATATAATGTTAAAAATAAATGCAGTGTTTGTTTTACAAAGCGAGAGCCCCACAGTGCCGTGTAAAACCAGAAACAGCTGTTGCTAACAACCGTTAGTAACGGCACTTTGCATGTTTTCTCTTGTATTGAGAAAGTAAAGTGTTCAGTCACAAAGCTACCGTCACTTCAGCAACAAAGGCGAGAACAAGCAAGGTGTTTACATGGCTCATTAATGTGAACAACATGATTATTATTTCAATTAAGGCTTATTCTGAATATGACCTTAATCTGATTAAGGTAATTCTAAAACAGTGTTTGCATGACAGTATCATATTTGGAGTATGCTCATATACAGAATATGTTCAAAGTATGACTGGCCAGCCATTCCATATCTTTTACCATTCTCTACAAATAATTTGCCTGCTACGTGTCAATATGAGCGGTATTTTCAAATGTACACAGATCAAACTACATCTGAATGTACTTGGATAAACATACAACTAATCAGAATTTAGAAATAGTACAACCAACCAGAAACACCTTATTGTTCAGGTCAGTGGAAGAAGAGAATGGGTCTGGCCGGTCTGGTTAATCATTCTTCTGTGAAATGAGTTTAATTGGTTGTGAGTAATTATTTAGAAAATGCTAGAGCTGAGTGTGTTTGAAATGAAAAGTCATCAGTGTGGCCGCAGCCTGTACCAGGATGCTGCGGTAAAGATTCCCGTCCTGCAGCTCCATGCGTATGCGGATGATGCGCATATCGGGGCCAGACCCCTGGGAGCCTCCGGGGGGGTTGTTTCCGCATGAGGCCGAGCGGCGGTGAGACTTGGTGGGCGAGGCGGGGGTCAGAGCAACAGGGCCGCGGTCAGGGGTCGGGGGAGAGGTGTCCACATCCAAACAGGACACCGATGGAGACCTCATGTGCTGCAGGAGAAACAGAGATGAGGCCCTTAGCAGAGCGCAGATGTGCGTGCAGACAGTGTGTTACTGATGAACTAGTCAACAGTCAGGACATGTTAATATTTACCTCAAAACACCACCTCCTGCATTTGAACCTAAGAGTTAGTTCCTGTTTCACTTCTTACAACAGACTAGAAAGGACAAACTGAGCACTGTGAGAGGATAAGCACACTGGTGCAGCAGGGTTCTTTCATAAGGACTTAGGACTTTTATGTACAACCTGAATTCTGGAAATGTTGGGACATTTAAAACATTTGAATAAAATGAAAACCAAAAAACTTTGAAATCACATGAGCTAATATTTTATTCACAATAGAACAAAGAAAACATAACAAATGTTTACAATGAGAAATTTTACACTTAAATGCACAAAATGAGCTCAAGTTTGATGCCTGCTACAGGTCTCAAAATAGTTGGGACAGGGGCAACAAATGGCTGAGAAAAGAAATTAAAAAAAAAAAGTTTCAGCTGGGAGAAACATCTAGCAAGTAATTAAGTTAACTGATATCAGGTCTGTGACATGATTAGCTATAAAAGGGATGTCTTAGAGAGGCAGAGTCTTTCAGAAGTCACGTTGGGCAGAGGCTCTCCAATCTGTAAAAGTTTAAAAAAGATTGTGGAATACTTTAAAAACAATGTCCCTCAATGTCAATGTCATCTACAGAGCATAACATCATCAAAAGATTCAGAGAAACCACTGTGGGTAAACACAATCCACCGTGCCATCTGCAGAGGCCAACTAAAACTCTATCATGCAAAAAGGAAGCCATATGTGAAAATGGTCCAGAAGCGCCATCGTGTCCTGGGACAAGGCTCATTTAAAATGGACTGTTTCAAAGTGGGACTGGGTTCTATAGTCAGACCACTCCAAACTTTACTTTTTTTTTTTTTTTTTTTTGGAAATCACTGATACCGTGTCCTCTGGGCTAAAGAAAAGGAGACCTTTCAGCGAGTTCAAAAGCAGCATCTCTGATGGCATGAGGAGCATAAGTGCATATGGTATGGGCAGCTGTGTGTTTTGGAAGGAACTATGAATGGTGAAAGGCTTATAACGGTTTTAGAGCAACATATGCTTAAAAACCTCTATCAGGCAAGAATGGGACCAAATTCCAACACCAAAACTCCAGAATCTCATAACCTTGATGCCGAGAAGTCTTCAAACTGTTTTGAAAAGAAGAGGAGATGCTACATCATGATAAACACGCCCCTGTCCCAACTATTGTTAGACCTGTAGCAGGCATCAAATTTGAAATGAGCTCCTTTTGTGCATAAAAGTGTAACACTTCTCACTGGCAACATTTGTTATGCTATCTAATTTCTATTTTGAATAAAATATTGGCTCATGTGATTTGAAAGTCTTTTAGTTTTCATTTTTTTCAAATAAAAAAAAAAAGTCCCAACATTTCAGGAATTCGGATGGTAAATGTCATAAATAAATCCATTTAATCATTTATGTTTTTTTTCTTCAAGTGCATTCATCATCAGACCTATTTCAAATGTGTTTGCATGTTCCTGCAGGGCTACCATAGGTATGGAAATAAGATATCACCACCAGAAACAAACTACACACACTACACACCCCACCTTCAACACACAGAACAACAAATCTTTTTTATCCGGAATTAGGAACACTTCACTGAAGTCTTAAAGGTGCTTCTGTTGCCACGAACTCAACACTGGTGTGCTCCTTGTAAAAGTCTACCACTCAGATTTCTCTAAAGTCTAAATCCTGGGTTCTTCTGGACACAGCCAGAAGTTTGTCATCTAGTTTGATGTGAAAAGGCTATGTGAAGGTTCTAAGTGCACATTACCTTGGTGAGTTTGGAGAGCAGGTTGTTCACTGGAGAGGTGAAGTCGAACAGGCTGTCAGTGTCCGTGTGCAGACTGGACCGGGAGCTGCTCAGGCTGGAAGACAAGCACAGACTTTTAACACAAGAGCCATACCAGACACCAGCACTAACTACACACTGTCAGTCAGAGCCACACTACTCTAGGTAAACTACAGAGGCTGAACACTACACAGACAGCAGTCTGTCAGCTCTATTGAATTTTTTATGTTGAATGTGAATGGCACTGTCTGTCAGTGTTGTATGTAGTAAATTAATGGCACTGAGTCCAAGACAAATTCTCATGTTCTCATGTTAAAATAATCAATCAGAGCCCCACATGTCACTAAATATTCAATAAATACAGGACAGCTCTTTATCCCTGGAGCTTGCTGCCAAACCAGGACCTTCACCAAGAAGAATTTAGCATTTTATCCAGTTTTTTAATTTAAACTGTGGTTGTCTAGTGTCATGTATTTTAACATTTTAAGTATTGCTCTGTCCTTTTTTTTTATTCAAGATTCAGGTAGACTTATCAGGAGCACTGGAGAACTGCAGTGCAGTGCCCAGGGACCCTTCTCCAGATCGGAGACAAGATCTTAGTCAGGAGCACCTAGTTAGATCCCTCTCCAGATCTGAGCCAGAATCCTGGCCAGGATCTTGGTCAGGAGTACCTAGCTGAACCCTTCTCCAGATCTGGGCCTAAGAACATGCAAATCCACACAGAAATGCTGAGTCTGAGAATTGAACCTGAAGTGAAATACTTAAACATTTACTTGAGTAAAATTAAAACAGCAGTAGGTGTAAAATTAACCTAAGTAGAAAGTACATTTGAATATTTTTGCAAAATCTTCAAAATAATCAACATTTACTCAAGTAAAAGTGAAGGTATGTTCTACAAAATGTTCTCAGAAAGTACTTTCACTTCAAAAGATGTACTTGTAAAAGTATGTGGTTACTGTCCACCACTGCGTAACAGTATTTACTCAGGACACTGTGTGATGATGACGGTGGGCGTCACAACTCGAGGGCTCGGTTCACCTGGAGCTTCAATCTCATTGGATCGTCGGTAACTGCAATAAGACATAGTTATTACACACAGTTATTACAGTTATTATGTATGCTTATATACCTAACATATGGGTGAATATTAATGATATGATAGCGACCTTTCTGCCTCAGACAGCGTGGGGACGCTGTGGTACCAGCGCATGAAGGCTTGGTCTGTCATGAAGAAACAGTTCTTGCAGGAAGACTGGAGGAGCCGGATCTGAGCCAAGACCTCAAATTCCTGTGATGTGAGCACAAACTGAAGTCATGAGTAGTGGTCGGAATCACACAGTAACTTCTGGTATTAAACAGGAACTACACAATTCTTTGGGCTGGAGGAAACCTGTGTAATCACCTGAATAATATGATATGAAAATTATGAAGTCAGAAAAACATGTTTTTTTTTTTCTCTTCACTTTAGCGTCACCTTTTCAGTTTTAGAGTTTTGAGACAGCTCTGGTGTGAGGGCCAAGGCCACAGCGAGAGGCATGGCCACAGTGAGAGGTAGAGGTCGACCAATATGGGTTTTTTCTATGGCCGATACCAATCTTTTAAAATTCAGAGCAGCCGATGGCCAATAAACACTGCCAATTTTTTTTTTGGGGGGGGGGCTGTGAATGCGGTACTGTCCATAAAGCATTTAAATAATATCTGAAAAGAAGTTTAACTCACCCGCCGCCTTTTGTCGAAATTGATGTATCCATTCTGTAAGATAAACATGTTTAGAGACATTCAAATGGTTTACCATGTGGCAGGTAGAGACAGAGTAGCACACTTACATCCAGCCGGTCTTTCACTGCCGTGTCCAGCATGGTGAGGTCCGTGAGGAAGATGCCCAGGTATGGCACTGTTCCCTGGGCAGACGTCTGTGGGAAAACGCCTCTGTCAGTGTCACATATCCCACATATACATTAATCTCATAATGGTAAAAATATAAACTTAGCTTAGGTTTGTGAGAAAACGCTTCCTCTAATTAATGAATCTATACTGACCATAATAAACACCTCCCTAGAAACAGGTTATGTACCACAGTCTTTTAAATATGCAGTTATTAAACCGGTTTTGAAAAAACCCAGTCTAGATCCTGACATTTTAGCCAACTATAGACCAATATCAAATCTCCCTTTTATTTCAAAAATCCTATAAAGAGTTGTAGTTAAACGGTTAGGTCGCCACCTACAGGAAAATAGCTTATTTGAAGATTTTCAGCCAGGGTTTAGACCCCACCATAGCACAGAAACTGCATTAGTTTCCCTTTTTCATCCAACACTGCATTCATCCTGCATTCAGCATCCCACATCCTGCATTCAGCATCCTGCATTTAGCGTCCTGCGTTTAGCATCCTAGGTTCAGCATCCTGTGTTTAGCATCCTGCATTCAGCATGCAACATTCAGCATCCTGCGTTCAGCATCCCGCATTTAGGAAGCAGTCTTCAACAGGACTGCTTTTTTAACTTTTTGTTGCCAACCTGCATTTAGAATTCTGCATTCAGCATTCCTCACCCTACATTTTAGCATGCTGCGTTCAGCATCCTGCATCCTGCGTTCAACATGCTGCATCCCTCATCATCCCTTCATCTTATCCAGTCCATTAATAAATATTTCAAATCTACCTAACTGTTGTTGCATGGTCCTTGGTAGTGAATCCAGGATTTTGTGTTACTATCCATCTGTAACAACTACAGTTCTGCTAAGGGTTTTGGACGTGTATTCCAACCAGGAACTCAATAATATGGGCTTTAAGCAATCACTAAACCACCCAAGCAAGTTAGCCTGGTCCTTCGCTCCACTACACCTCAGAGGTTTATAGGAAGGTAAACAGTCTACAACCCCAATTCAAAAAATATTGTGACTCTACGTAAAATGTAGGACTGTTGCATTTTCCTGAGCAGCGCTGTCCTGTAATCAGATTCTTATTTTACAGCAGTGCATCCCTCTGTTTGAATGGCACTAGTTTCTCCTTTCATTTGAGTTAAGTTTAACTTTTTTCTCCTCTTCCTGCGTCTGTACAGTGCAGACGTGTTTTCTCTCTGCTCCCGCTCTGTCTAGTGCTTGCTCCTATTTTCTGTCTGTCTGTCTGTCTGTCTGTCTGTCTGTCTGTCTGTCTGTCTGTCTATCTATCTATCTATCTAACCCAAAGTAATCAAAAACATTGTCTGAGTTTTGTCTGAAACACATTGCATCACATTCAAGTGCCAGCAGGAGCCAATGGCATTTATAGACCGTCAAACCCGCAAACCAAACCCTCAGGATGAAGGTACTAGGATGAGAAAGACAGTCAAACAATAACCTCCTATATGGATAGGGGGGTTGAGTGGAACAGTACTGTGAGAGAGTCTGTTGTATTATCCACAAATATAACATGAAATCCACTGAAGGTGACTCTTAACCTTTGGTCTGAATATTGTGAGCTCCATACTGCTGTGGCCTGCGTAGCACTTACTTTGGAGGTGTATCTGTTGTTCAGTCTGTTGTCAAGAGTTGCAAACTTGGATGTGCCCTCCTAGAAGATAAGAGTTAGTATTAACAACAGCACATGTCACCCAGCTCCTATATTTACTACAGTTACACATAACTCCAGTGTATTTATCATATGAGTGTGATCCTTGTTTTAATAACCCTCTTTATCTCCTCCTAATGAATCCTGTTGATAGTGTATATGGGTTTTATTCATTTTATCGATTGAAGCAATTTTGTTCACTGTGCATTCATTGCTATGTTTGTTTCTGGAAAAAGCTATTAATGTCCTTGTTCGCTTTTCAGTGGGGATGTCATAATTTAAAGCGCTCCACCGTGTTAGCGGCAGGGGGAACAAGGGGGAACTGAATTATCTGGAACAGAACAGAAAATTTCCACTAGGGGTATGGGACGTGTCAGTATGGAGCGGTTTAGCACAGGTAGCCCCAAAACAGGCTGGTGTTTACGTGACACTGACATCACTCAAGAGCAACTAAAGTCCTAGGTAATGAATGAGATAAAAATGTGTTTGAAGCTGACTTTAAAACAAAAAGGCAGTGCTAATGTTTATTTAAAAAGTAGGAAAGGAGGTAAAGCTGTATTAGCTCCTGTAAATAGAAACTTGACTTGTGTTTAATATAATCTAAACTACACATGAAATGTTTTGATTCACGTAGTATATTCACTACATGTAGGACAAACGCTAAACCGGAAGCAGCCGGTGCTGCAGTATGCACTGGCTTTGTTTCTTGGAAAAGTTGGCATAGCATTTTGCAATGTTGAAAGTTAAATGCTCCTGTTATAATGCTTTCACTTTTTATCCACGTAATATTTCTAGTCTTTTGTTAACATTGTTTCAGAGTTTTAAGATATGTTGGAGCTGGTACATTATTCAAAAGAAAGTTCCTCCTTCAGATGAAAGATTCCTGTTTTAGTGGCAGTTATCATGCAAAGACTCCTGTTCACACTTTGGCAAACCAAATCATTTTACATTCAGTATGTTTCAGCCTTATAATAATAAGACATCATTTATAACATGATAATTATGATAGTCATTGTTCTATATTCAGAACATAAACTATTAAAGAACGTTTTGGAACCCATATTTGATCAGTTATGGAACAAATATGCCAATAGTAATATTACGCAGTATATAGCACAAACAAAACATGAATAAAAATCATCACATAACGGTTCATCCTGATGTCATCAGCCTCTAATCTACAGATAAGTTGGTGGTGAGTTATGAAAGCTGGTGTGATTTGAATGACAGCTTCAGGTGGCCTCACCCACTGAGGTTTATGCATGAAATTTGAGCATACACCCACTTTTTCAGTGTAGGCATGCTTAAATGGCACAAAAAATGTGGGCCAGTATTTCGATCCTCCTCTGCCCCCAGCCCACACATCCTGACTACACCCAGCCCTCACCTCTTTGAGCAGCTCTCTGCTCTGGGAGTAGTTGTCCTTGTCTGAGAAGATCTCAGCCAGTTCCTCGTACCTCCTCAGTACCTCTCTGTCGAGCAAACACCAGAATCAGACCACATGGCTTTATCACTGACAGTTGAATTAGAGTAGAATTCTGATAATTTTGTCAAATATACTTTTCACTTTACTTAGTAGTGCTCTTGATTTAAAATACTTTAAAGGGACATGCTCCAGCTGAAGTGTAGATTTAAGATACTACTAAAAAGATCATTATTCTGGGAAAACAGGAACACCAACAATGACCCAAAATAGTTGAAGTACAAGTTCATTTGGATTTGAAAATGGAGTGTGGGCTGGTGCTGAGAGCTGGACGGCTCTGGGGTCTCTTCCATTGGTCAGCAGGTCTAACCCTAACTTCACGGCCTGGCACCAGTGTTCAGTGTCCCAGAGGTCCGTGGTGCCTGCTCTGTATGAGGGACGAGGGTGTGTGTAGAAGGCAGACCTGTCGGTGTGCTGCCAGCTCCTCCTCAGACGGTGGATGGGGCTGCTCTGCAGCGCGGACACAATGGCGTACAGAGAGGAGAAGTTCTTCCTGGCCCGGCACTCCTGTCACACACACATTCTCAGTGTCATTGAGTTACAGCGCTGCTCACAGCTGCTCTAGCAGCTAATATTAATAATAATATTAATAATAATAATAATAATAATAATTCATCGAATTTATATAGCGCTTTTTTGGACACTCAAAGACGCTTTACAATTGATCAATTATTCATTCACTCCTCAGTCACACTTGGTGGTGGTGAGCTACTTCTGTAGCCACAGCTGCCCTGGGGCAGACTGACGGATAATGAAGATAATGCAATGTCTCCTCATGTAGCAGGCCTCGCACACTTCCTGGTTTGTTCCGTTCTTTTCTCTTTTAAACAAGATGTCAGTGATGGTTGTTAAGTGTTATACATTGTGCTGTGCTCTGTCCCGTATGAGCCTGTGGCAGTGCACCAATCAGACCAGACCCCTCAGACAGGAGGATGGGCCGGGATACTAATGCACCTCCTTTAGAATTATTACTGATTTATTGGGGCTTACATATTCAGACTTGTAAATTCTGTAATTCTGCTTCAGAGTTTATTTTCTGTTTTATTCTGCACTTATAGTCATCTGCAACAACCTGTCACACCAAGTACCACCATTATTAACATAAAATGAGCATAAATATTGGCTAAACCAGGATTAACAGGGGACTAAACAAAGATTAAACAAGGACTAAATCAGGTCTAAATCACAGCTAAACAAGAAGTAAACCACGACTAAACCAGGACTAAACGTGTAATATACTAGGACTAAACTAGGAATAATCCAGGACTTAACCAGGACCAAACTTGAACTTAAACCAATACAAAAACAGGATAAAACCAGGACTAAACCAGAACTTAACCAGGACCTTCCCTAACTAAAGCAAGACCCAAACAGGGATAAAACTCTCTCTAACGGTCTCTAAATTAAAAAGACCAGGACCAAACCTGGAATATACTAGGACTAAATTAGGACAAATCCAGGACTAAACCAGAACTAAATCAGGTATAAACCAGGTGTCACAATTGTGATGACTTCCTGTCCCAGCTTTTATTTTGATATACTCTTTCCTGTGAAGCCTTTTTTATGTGCCTCTACTTGACACTCCCCATCAGGAACCTGATTGTTTTCGCCTGTTCCTCATTGCCTGGCCTCTATATAAGCAGCACTG
This sequence comes from Bostrychus sinensis, assembly GCA_020698575.1. Classification (NCBI taxonomy): domain Eukaryota; kingdom Metazoa; phylum Chordata; class Actinopteri; order Gobiiformes; family Eleotridae; genus Bostrychus; species Bostrychus sinensis. The sequence goes on from CM036247.1 coordinate 36,630,775, forward strand.
CCCTTGTCCTCATTGCCAGATTGAGACTCGCCCTGTGCAGTTCTCTCCAGAATCTGGACTGTGACCTTTGTTGCCGAACCCTGTCTGTTACCTGACCTTTGCCTGTCTTGTGATGCTGTTTGGACTCACTAATGCTCCTCCAGTCTTTCAGAATCTTGTCAATGATGTGTTGAGAGACATGCTCAACCAGTTTGTTTTTCTATATTGCGATGAAATATTGATTTTCTCCCGGTCTCTAAAAGAGCACACTCTTCATGTTCGTTCTGTCCTACACAGGCTTCTGGAAAACAAATTATTTCTGAAAGCAGAAAACTGTGAATTTCATGCGAGTTCAGTTTCATTCCTTGGTTTTGTAATTGGCGTGGGCATCATTAAACTGGCCCCCACCAAGATAGCTGCAGTCCAGGATTGGCCAGTCCCTGAAGGCCGTAGACAGAGGTTCCTTGGTTTTGCAAGTTCATCCGCTCCTACAGTACTATTGCAGCACCGCTCCATCAACTTACCTCCTCGAAAAGGTAATTTTCCTGGACAGCTCAGGCAGAGCAGGCTTTTAAGACTCTGAAAGACCGCTTCACTTCAGCACCAATTCTCGTCCAACCACATCCTTCTAAACAGTTCGTAGTAGAGGTGGATGCCAGCAATGTCGGTGTTGGGGCAGTTCCTATCACAGAGGTCCTCCGCAGACAACCATATTCATCCTTGTGCATTTTTTTACTGTAGTTCTATGGTATTGGAGACAGCGAGCTTCTGGCCATTAAGTTGGCTTTGGAGGAATGGCGCCATTGACTAGAGGGGGCTGAACAGCCATTCCTTGTATGGACAGATCACGGAAATCTACAGTATTTGCAAACTGCCAAAAAGGTAGTGTAGCATATATATATATATATATATATATATATATATATATATACTCTCTTAAGACAAAGATTGAGTATTAATTCTACATCGGTACCAATCAGCCTTGCGCTAACATGTAGATTAAAACACCTAAACTAATGTCTAAGGAGGGAAAGGTTAACCAGGAGGGACTTATTATAATAGATAATATATATTAAGTAACGTTTATTTACACAATTAGGCAAAATAGTATACTGAGGCACAGGTAAATATTGAAAAGAATGTAATTTTGAACAGAACAGTTTTGCAGAATTACTGATTATTAATGATGGTAATTGTAGTGGAGTAAATTTATAGTATGACTTATTAAATTATTGGAGATTTAGGGAATGAAGGGGGAATGAGACTCTGTAAGACTACTGACGCCAACTCGTGTCACACACACACTGGCTTACTGTACTCGGAGCAGGAGGGAGAGGGGACGATGAGAGAAGATCCTCGTCCTTTTGGATCCGCGGGGTGTCACAGGCTGGTCTCCCCGGTCCAAGCCGCGGTTCGTAGGGTTTGGTCCTCCAAAGCTGAACAAGCCAGTTGCCAGACTGTCCCAGTTACGTTAACAGCAGTCAGTGATGCCGCTCATGGGAGAGTTTAGCTGTTGTTCAGCGTAAGGCAGCAGTCAAAGTCTCAGAGTATGGCAAATGTCCTTTTAATGCCAAAATGAAAAGTTCAATAAAACACTTTCACTGGCGACTCAAAATCTTTAGAAGTATAACTTCTTAAAATAGCCGCTTTGGTCAAGGCAGCGATTGTTAAAGCTGGTGGATGTTGCGTGACGTGAGGCTTTTCAAAATAAACTACAAAAATTATACTTGAAACGATCAAATAATCTCAGCAGAGATTCTGGTGGCCATCTTTGGGCAAGGATGTTCGGGACTACATATTGGCTTGTCCGGTCTGTGCTCAGTGCAAGTCATCTAATAAGAGGACTTCTGGACTCCTGCACTGTCTACCATTTCCCCATCGCCCTTGGTCACACATTGCAGTCGACTTCATGACAGGCCTTCCGCCTTCAGATGGCAAAACTTACGGTGGCCCAGAGAGCTATGAGAGAGAGAGAGAGAGAGAGAGAGAGAAAGAGAGTAATGTAGTGTGAGTATTTCCGGTGCAGGTAAATGTTGTTGTAATGTCGTGTGGCAGTTTCTTTTTGTAACGTGTGTTTCGGCTTTTGTAATTCGTTGAGCTCTCTGGGCCACCGTTAAAACTTGTATTATGACTGTTATAGACATATTCTCTAAGATGGCACATTTTATAGCTTTACCTAAACTTCCTACAGCCAAGGAGACAGCAGAATCTTTTATTCAACATGTTTTCCAGTTTGCATGGGTTGCCATTGAACATTGTTTCAGATCGAGGTCCTCAGTTCATTTCAGGATTTTGGAGGGAGTTTTGCCAGTTACTCTGTATTAGTGTGTCCTCTGGATTCCACCCCCAAATTAATGGACAATGTGAACGTGCAAATCAAGATTTGGAAACTGGTCTGCGATGCTTATGCTCTGACACTCCTTCAACTTGGGCCAGAAATCTGGTGTGGGTTGAGCAGGCCCACAATTCCCTTCCTTCTTCTGCCACTGGGTTGTCACCTTTTTACATTTGCTATGGTTATTAATCGCCAGTTTTTTCTATCAAGGACAGAGAGGTCAGAGTTCCAACAGCTCATGCTTTTGCTTTAAGATGTCGGAGATCTTGAAGGAAAGCCTGCCTCGCTCTGCTGAAATCATCATCATCATCTTACACCAAATGGGGTAATAAACGACGAACACTGGCACCTCAGTACACAGTGGGTCAAAAGGTATGGCTGTCTACTTCAAACCTACCCTTACGTGTGGAATCCCGTAAACTACCACCTCGTTTTGTGGGGCCTTTCCCCATATCCAAGGTTCTCAACCGTGTTTGCATCCTGTCTCAAGCTGCCCAGAACTCTTCGCATCCATCCTAGGTTTCACACATCTAAGGTCAAACCTGTTCAACATAGTACACTCTTGGAAGATGCAGTCATCTTCCATCTTCCTGGTACATCGCGCTCTGGCTCACCTGGAGAAGCCCGGCAACACTGTGAGAATCATGTTTTTATTTCTCCAGTGCCTTCAACACCATTCAGCCGGTGCTTCTGAAAGACAAACTGGAGAGGGCTGGGGTGGACCTTCATCTGGCAGAGTGGATTCTGCACTATCTCACAAACTGGCCCCAGTTAGTGAGAGCCCAGGCCAGTGTGTCTGACGTGCTGACCTGCAGTGTGGGGGCCCCCCAGGGGACTGTCCTTGGCCCCCTTCCTCTTCACCCTCTACACTGCAGACTTCAGACACAACACGGACAGCTGTGTTCTGCAGAAGTTCTCAGATGACTCAGCGATTGTCGGCCTGATCACTGAGGACGACGTGGAGTACGGAGGACTGACCCAGAACTCTGTGGACTGGTGCAGCAAAACCACCTCCTGATCAACGCGGGAGATGGTGGTGGATTTTCGCAGACGCCGGCCTGCTGTCCCCTCACCGGTGAACATCCAGGGAAAGGACATTGAGAGAGTGGACTTCACCTGAACAATAAACTGGACTGGACTCACAACACAGACGCACTGTACAGGAATTGTCAGAGCAGGCTCTACCTCCTGAGGAGACTGCGGTCTTTTGGAGTGAAGGGAGCACTCCTGAGGACCTTCTATGACTCTGTGGTGGCATCAGCCATCCTGTACGGTGTGGTCTGCTGGAGCAGCAGCATCACAGAGAGAGAGAGGAAGAAGCTGGACAAAGTCATCAGGAAGTCCAGCTCTGTCCTGGGCTGTCCTCTGGACTCAGTGCGGGATGGTGGGTGACAGAAGAGTCCTGGTAAAACTGACATCTATGCTGGACCAGGAGTCACACCCCCTGCAGGACACTCTGTCTTTCCTTCCTGCTGCTGTCAGACTCTACAATGAACACTCCTGACTGTAATCCATACACCTGTGCAATATTGTTTTAACTGTCAGCACCTTGTGGAAACCTGTGCTATATTTATATTATTATGTGCTATAACTATTTTAGTTTAAGCAGCTATTCACAATGTAGACTCATTACTTCTGGTATTTTTAATATCCATACTCTGTCAGACTATATACTGTACATATTTATTATAGTGTATTTAATTTGCTCATATTCTAATTTTGTTTATTTAGCTCTACTTGTAGTTTAGTTTAGTCTTTTTATTTAATTATCTTTGGCCAGACTGGTCTCTGATACACTGTGCTCTTGTGTGATACCACTGTGTGATACTGCTAACTGTACTTATGCTGTTGCAACAATACAATTTCCCCACTGACTAATAAAGGTTTGCTTATACTTATTCTTATAATACACCATATTGTGACACCAGGACTAAACCAGGACTAAACCAGAACTTAACCATGACAAAGCCTAACAAAGCAGGACTTAAATGTGAATAAAACTCTCCAACTGTCTCTAAATTAAAAAGACTCCTGAGTACCACCAAAAGAAGCCTGTGCACCACCAGTGTACTTGTACCACAGTTTGAGAACCACTGATCTACTCATCCAATTTAACTTTCTAATGTGACAACAGTAAACATTCCGTTTCCACAGCTTGTTGCTTGCCCACATTATAATTTTAAAGGGCCCATATTATGCTTTTTTTTGGGTCTTGTGACACTTCCAGATCAGCATCTTACGTTTTGTTGGTCAGAAAACGCAACAATTATTGAAAAAACCCTATTTGAAGAGACTCATCATTTGACTATGTGAGACTCGTTCAGATTAGGTCCCTGTCCCTTTAAGAGCCCCTCTCTCCTCATGGCCCAGCTGCTGTCACGCCCCTTCAGGCTCACAAGATGTGTTGCTGCAACTGCGGTGAGTTTGTTTGGTTGCTGCGGGGAGGTGTGAGCTGAACGGGACTGGGCGTGGTCAGGTGGAAATGGCAGACATCGGTGAAACAATTTCTGTCCTTTCAGGAAGTCCGCGTAAATAAATAGAGAATTATTCAAACATGCATGAATGAAACAAAAACACAACTCCAGGTATGTTTTTGATGCAGGAACAACATTAAAACATGGTAGAAAGCTCAGAAAAGTCCATTTTGCATATTAGGGCCCCTTTAATGTTTTACTGTTAGACTGACAGAAAATATTAAAATGTTTATCATGAACTTTTTTTTTTCAAAATGCCCAACCCTACAGATATATATGGTGTGGAATAAGACAGTGTTGTGTGTGGTGCGCCCTGACCTCTGCTACGCCAATCCACTTCTCCAGCAGCCGTGCCCTCTGGTGGCTGCGCAGTCTGGTGCACCAAAGGCACGAGGCTAACACGGCATTGGCCAGTTTGTTGAACTGACGTACGGTAGCCCGCACAGACCAACACATCCCCTCGCGGCCCTTCTTGTCCCGCTGAGACCAGAGGGAGCCCAGGCAATGATAGGGCACCAGCCGCACGAACAGCTCCTGCACCAGGACAGACACAAAAACACAGGAGTCCTGCTCAGCAAATTCAAAGAGGTTTTTTCTAGTGCTGTAATCAATGGCTCAGACTCACGGTCTCTATCTTGGTGAGCTGCTCAGCGATGACTGCAGTGGGGAAGTTTAAGATGTTGGAGGGCTCAAATGTGTTCGGATCAGGCGGAGAGCTCTGAGTGGACTGATCTGTGGGCACAGGCAGCAGCGGTAATTATCATGAAGAAAGGGTTGTAGTAGAAGCCATATAAATATAGTGCAATATCCAACTTAATCTTTAAAATGTTATATCTATATAATGTCTTTCATTTAAGTTAAATGTTGTATCTCCAACCCAAATTCTGAAAATGTTGGGATGTTTTTTTTTGTTTTGTTTTTTAATAAAATGAAAACTAAAAGACTTTCAAATCACATGAGCCAATATTTTATTCACAATAGAACATAGATAACATAACAAATGTTTACAATAAGAAATGTTACACTTTTATGGACAAAATTAGCTCATTTCAATATTTGATGTCTGCTACAGGTCTCACAATAGTTGGGACAGGGGCAGGTTTACCATGGTGTAGCTGCAGCATCTCCTTTTCTTTTCAAAACAGTTTGACGACATCTGGGCATCGAGTTTGAGTTTCTGGAGTTTTGGTGTTGGAATTTAGTCCCATTCTTGCCTGATATAGGTTTGCCTGCTGCTGAAGAGTTCATGGTTGTCTTTGACGTATTTTTGTTTAATAAAAGGTCATCGTCTGAGGGCTTAAAGACCACAGGCATCCTAATAAAGGTCTTCGGCCTTGTCTCCTACACAGACATTTCTCCAGTTTCTCTGAATCTTTTCACGATGTTATACTGTGTAGATGATGAGATTTGCAAAGCCTTTGCAGTTTGATGTTGAGAAACACTGGGCCTCATTCATGAACCCTTCTTATGAGCAAATTTGTACTTTGTACCATCTTAGGAGGATTTTTGGCATTCACCAATTTTTTATTAACTAAAAAGTGTTCTTCTGGAAGAACATATCCAAGAACAGCACTTATGCACTCTTAATTCAGCAGTTTTATAATTTTATCAGATGCCCCAATGAAACAAAAAATATGAATTTCAGTCTAATTGTAGATTACAATTTTTGTTCATTTAAAAGAAAACCAGTGGTGATATAGTCCAGGTATGAGCATAAAACAGACTTCATATTCACTGAGCAGTGACCACAGCCTCAGTCTCTGCCCCAGTCCCCTCTGTGTACACGCTTGTATTACACTGGCCTGAACTGTAGACCCTGCCATGACTATAACACCCCCTGTCACCCCGGGTTAGGGTTAGTCTTGTCTTGTCTCCGTCTCTTCATCTTCTAAGTCTAATTTTTCCTTTCTTCTCGTCATTTTTAGTTGCGTTAAGTTACGTTGCCTTTGATAACATCTTTTCACGATAAGTCGCCAAACTTTTGTTCAAGTATCATTTTTGTAGTTTATTTTGAAAAGACTCGCGCCGTGCAGCATCCACCATCTTTAACAATCGCTGCCTTGATCAAAGCAGCTATTTTAAGAAGTTATACTTCTAAAGTTTTGAATCGCTGTGAAAGGACTTTTATTGAATTTTTCATTTGGCATTAAAAGGACATTTGCCATACTCTGAGACTTTGACGCTGCCTTACTCTGACAACAGCTAAACTCTCCCTGAGCGGTATCACGCTCCTGTTCAACATAACGGACACCTGGCGACTGGCTGTGGAGCTTGGAGGACACACCACGAACCGCTGTTTGGAGCCGGGAACACCAGCCCTGCTACACCCCGCGGAGAGAGGAAGGACCAACACCCGATCCCCTGGCTGAAACCGGAGGCTGGCCTGTTGTCACCGCCTTCCCCCTCCTGCACCGGGCGCAGTAAGCCAGTGTTGTGTATGTGGCAGAGTTGGCATTAATAGTCTCAGAGTCGCATTCCACCTCTTTTCCCTAAATCTTCAATAATTTAATAAGTCATATTACAACTTGCTCCACTGCAATTAATCATTAATTAATCAGTAATTCTGCATAACGGTTCTGTTCAAAATTACATTCCTTTCAATATTTACCTGTGCCTCAATATACTATTCTGCCTATTGTGTAAATAAACATTATACTTAATCTAAATTAAGTTGAGTTGGATGATCTTTATCTATTAAAATTAAGGAGTCCCTCCTGGTCAATCCTTCCCTCTTAAGACATTAGTTTAGGTGTTTTAATCTGCACGTTAGCGCAAGGCTAACTGGTACCAATGCGGAGTTATTACTCTTAACCTTTGTCTTAGTTCAGTGTATATATTTTTATATATGTACGCTACACATGTAAATGCCATGTTAATGAGGAGTGTGATATTCATGGCGCACCTGGAGTTAAGTGCTCCACTGAGAAGAATCCTGGGAGTTTGAGAATGTGTCATGAATCCAACATAAATTTATCTTAAGCAGTTCTTAGAAGGGGTACTTAGGAAACTTTTCTAAGAGAACATTTATGAATAATACCCATTGTTTTTAAAGTAATCCACAATCTTTTTACTCTTCACTCTTTCACAGATTGGAGAGCCTCTGCCCATCTTTACCTCTGAGAGACTCTGCCTCTCTAAGACATCCCTTTTATAATCGTATTACAGACCAGATATCAATTAACTTTACATAACTTTACAACTTAACATTAGTTGCTAGATCTTCTCCCAGCTGAATCTTTTTAAAATTTCTTGTTTTTTCACCCATTTGTTGCCCCTGTCCCAACTATTTTGAGCCCTGCAGGCATCAAATTTGAAATCAGCTCATTTTGTTGCTCATTATGTTATCTATGTTCTATTGTGAATAAAATTTTGGCTCATATGATTTGAAAGACTTTTAGTTTTCATGTTATTCAAATTTCCTAATATATATATATATTTCCTTTATTTATAGTTATTTTAGTTTTGATGCAAAATATCATTTGATTATTGTTATCTTCAAAAGCCCAGAAAATACAGAGACATCCCTTTTTTGCAGTAACCAGTGTATGCACTATAGGCCTGTGTGTATTTTATCGAAAGATGTTGGCACACTGACCTGGACTGGTCTGGGGCAGCAGGGCCTTCTCGCTCAGCTCCTCTGCCAGGTGCAGGACCCTCGCTCTCAGGTCAGATGCTGGCAGTAGGGGGGCGATGCGCAGCAGGCGGGATGGCTCTCCCAGGCTGGCAAAGTCCTCTGGGTACTCAGACAGCCAGGTACCAAACACACTGCACACCGCCCTGTACACAGCAGCAAAGTCATTTACTCCTGTACTGATTAACTGAAGGAAAGTCCAAGACTGAACTAGAAAAGAGGAAATGGTTTTCTAATTAAATCTGTAATCATTTTCACAACCATACTGCAGATGGATAGGACGGGGTCAGAATCAGTATGCTTATTGTGCTATTAATTTATTTATTTGTCTTCTTCTGCTTATTCCTGTTAGGGGTCACAGATGGCCAAAGCCTTTCTCAACTGCTGAGTCTTAGGTGGGGTACACCCTGGATAATGGCCAATTAGTCGCAAGGCTGACAAAGACACACACACTGACGCCCAATTCACACTGAATACGTTGCGGATCCGTTATGTGTCCTGTACAACCTCCGTAACAAACAGACACCAATGCCTGAGTTCATGCGGGCTGAGTTGCAGTACGTGTCTGTGTACGGCACTCTGACAAAAATATATATTGAGTCTATTTTTCACGAATGCCGGAGCCCTCATGCATAAAGTTAAACAGAGCAGACCCGGAAGTCAGAAGTCAGACCCGGGACCAGTGAAGAGGAACCGGTAAATTTCTAAATTAAAACACTTGTGCAGCCTCACAATGTAAACATTAGGTCTTAGTGGGGGACACAAGAGCACAATGAGCTCAGCCACCATTAAATGTAAGTAACAAGAAAGTATTTAAATATGTAGCATGCTTACCCAGGGTAGAAGCACAAAAGTCAGGGAAATAATCTCCAAATGAACAGGATATTGTGGTGAGAAGCAAATGTAGCTTTTGTTTACATGTGAATTACACTGGCTGTTGGAGTTCACGGCTATGTACTGTACACGCAACGCATTCAGAGTAAATCAAGTGTGACAGACTCCTGCTCAGAGAGAGAATGTGTGTCGGCCAAGCCAAAGATCAAACCAAAGACCTTCCACTGCACACTGTTGTCCAAACTGACTTTCATAATCAGTTGTAATACACAGTATGCCTTACATACTACAAACAATGGAAGAGCCACACATTCACACAACTGTCTGGGAGGATTCAGAGACTCACTTGTTGAAGCCCTGTCTGGTGTGGCTGGTCTCACTGCCTCCTGGGGGGTCCTCCAGTCTGGGAGCACAACACACCAGTCAAATAAAGAAGCTATATATGGTTATTATTAACTCCCCAGGATATGAAGGAAGTACGAGTGGCTGGTCATTGAGTTACTTTCTTTTTATTCAAATGAAACAGGTCAGGTGAAGGAGGCTGTTCCTGAACACAGTTAGACTGACTCCTCCTGACCTGCTCACATGAGTTCATCTGACTGTGTCCTCACTGAGGATCCAGGGCTCTGACACCACTTACCCATTATAATCAGATCATTTTAATTGATGCACCTTAATTGTATTTACTTTTTTTTTTTTTTTTTTTTTTTTACAATTTTGAATAAATACTACAAGTGCGATCATTTACACAAGGACAAATCTTCTGGCTCTATGGTATGGTATTGTATGGTATGATTTTTATTTGCACAGGGACAGTGCACAATAATACACTGACCTACAAAAACAGAAAAGATGGTGCCAGGTTATAGCAAAAATACTAATTTCCACCTGCAGTCCCATAATACACTATGCTACATACATCAAATACAACATATCTTGCCCTTAAGTATGCCATTTCTAAAAACGTGCAAAATAAATAAATAAATAAATCCTGCCTTTCACACACCTATACATACACATCCACTGCTAATTAATTCACACACACAATCACCCAGTTTCAGACAGACCAAATACTCTTTCACTAACACACATTCACTACTAATGGGTGCAAACATGCTTTGATATTAGCCATTTCTTTGTCAGAAGTGCAACCATATTAAAACTTGTACATGCTATAATCTCATTTGGCAAACTGTTCCACTGACCCATGGCAATAAAAGAGAAAGCAGATTTAGTGAAAGAGGTCCTACATTTTGGAATGCTGCACTCTCCTCTAGAGGTCGCCCTAGTAACTCGAAGTTGTTTTTTCTGAGCTCAGTGTGACAAATCTTCTTAGGCCAGGAACAGCAATACCATGAATGATTTTAATAGTAGACAGATGTTCACATTTATTGTTAGATTATCGAAGTTTTAAAAATCAGATTTAGAGAGGATATGACAGTGATGAAACTGTCTGGATTTCTTGTTGTGTATCTTTAGTGCACATTTACAAATTGCAGGAGTGGCCATCTGGTTCGAAGACAAAAAAGGCAGTTACACCTGCTCAAGAGCTGAGAAGCACAAGAGGAACACGAGACAGAGGAAGGATTTCACTGGCCTTGCAGAATACGACAAATAAAACAATCAAGTAATAAAATAACACGCCCTGTCGTGAGAGCAGCCTTTTACTTTTTTTAAGTCCCAGTAACACAACAGCCTTCTGGACTCCTCTGTAGTCTTTAATGGAGCAGACAGAGATGCCTCAGGTGAGAGGAGTAACAGAAGAGGACCTGATCTGTATGTGAACAGAGCATGTTACAGTCAGAGTAGTTAAGAGACGTGACGACATCTCCATGGACTCAGTGGATCAGTTTGATCAACTGTTTGTGAAGCCCTTTGAGGCGACTTTTGTTGTGATACTGGGCCTATACAAATAAATCTGAATTGAATTGAACTGAATCAGTTTTTTACCTTAATAGTTCCTGGCAAACAGTTCCTGGAAGTTAGTTGCCCAGGCAGCACTAAGGTGCATTCATGTGGTCCAAGGAAACTCGGCAAAACGTTTTTCTGAGTTAAAAGATGCACATGAACACCTGCACAAATTGGAAAAACTTGGGAACTTGGGACAAAAGCTGCAGCTCACACTGTCATCTGCTTCATGGACAGAGCAGAAATTCAGCTGATTTATTAACATTAGCTTATTGACAAAATGTTGCTAAAAATGAGTTGTCTATAAGCTGTCGCGCGCATAAGAGTAACAGAATTGCAGTAATTTATTTTACCCCTAACATTCAAGTGCTTAGGCTAAAGCTATATTTTCAAAATGTATTAACATTCAGCTTTTTAGTAGTGAGAAGTCTAACATTAAATCTGACTAGTTAGCTGTGTTAAACATTTCTTCCTATGGTGACGTCAATTAAAGGTCGATCAATATATGATATGGGTTTTTATGGGCTCTTTTGGGGAGGCTGATGACGATTTTTAAAATGCAGATGGCCGATAACCGATAAACACTGCTGATTAATTAATTTATTTTGTGTGTATGTGTGTGTCTATGTGTGTGTATGGGGTGATGTGCAGGGCCGGATTTCTTTATTTTATTTTAAGAAATTAATATAATATAGCCATTTGTTTTAGTAATACTTCTTGACAAGGCAAACAACTGTGTTAGAATTGGAGAGTCAAAGACGAGTTTTTTTGAGAAAACCAATAAAGCAATCTCAGTCAAACTTGCTGCACAAATAGAGCTTGGGGAGAGCTACAGAATGCTTTTTAAATGTTTGTTCTACAAGGTTCTAAATCTTTTTTATTGCCGTCTTGAGCTTTTCGGGCTGAGATGAAGCAATTTTGGATGTTTCCTATGAACTACAGAGTAAGAATCACAAAAGTCACACGATTGCCCGAACATGTGCCTGACCAAAAATTGGCATTAAAGGGCTAGAATCAGACAATTGTCGATATACTGGTCGACTTCCAACGTCAATAGACTGACTTTCCAAGATAAAAGCACATGAACATAAACAAGTTGGCAAAACAACTTCCCATCTCAGAAAAGCACCTGAGGACCACATAAATGCACCACGAGACAGCTCTACAGGAGACACTGTCCTGTAGTACTTTAGAAGAGTAGGATGTTTAAAGCATCAACGTTTATTTTATCTACAGATTTAACTGAAATGTACGTGTATCTAAAATAACCGTTAGTGACAAAGTGAATCTAATAACCATCTATACTCTCTCAACAGCTCAAGTTACAGTTAAATGATCTTTTGTTTGTGGAGCTGTAGGCAGTGGGACATGTCGTCATGGTTACAATGTATTCTCAAAGGAGAGTGAACCTGATACTGAGACCTGATCATCAGAGGAACTGTGTCCAGGTCACACACGGAGCATCCTAAAGCCCTGCTCACACACGAAGGATCCTGATGTGTGTACTGTCAGTGAGAGGGTACCTGTCCGTGAGTATGTCCAGGACCCTCTGTGTGGACATGAAGGAGCGGTAGGTGGAGAAGAAAATGGTAACAAAGGAGGAGTCTCCTGTTGAGAAGCTGTGGAGCAGGTGCAGCACAAGCTTCTCCTCTGTCCCAGCCTTCACACACTGGGACCGGGACACTCCTGTCTGGAACCCACATAAACAATCACATTTATATGACCCATAATCTGTGCATGTAGCAGTGATAAACAGTGAGGTGAGGAGGTCTCACCCTGGAGTTGGAGGTTGTGCTGTGCTGCTTCACCACCACTGTGTAGATGATCCCATCCTCTTCCTCCTCAACCACTGTAGACTGTCAGAGGAAAGACAACGGAATATTAAAATACTAATTTACAATAAAAATAACATTTGCATAAAAATAAAAATTGTTTATCTCTTCAATGTACTCTTAGTAGACAGGAGAAAATACCCCCACACACAGTATAAGAGTAATACTCTTGAGTACTACATCCAGTTTATAAGTGTAGAGCCATGATGTTCTCTGCATGGTCATCAGCTCAACAAAGAAAACAATAATATTTCTAGCAGTATTCATACCTCACTAATGAAATGACTAACCACTAGTAAAGCTGTTATAGATCAGAAAAAACTCAATGCCCTGCCTGTTCTAATGTATATGATATGTGTGTGATGTAAGTGTATGTGGTATGGTTCATGTTTGGTTCAGAGTATGAGGTGGTAGCAGTAAAACTCATTACATCATAAAAAGCAAAAAGTGTCTCAAAATCTTTCAGTTCAAAATAAAATAAGAATACAATAAGTAACAGGTAGCCTTCAGGACTGGCCTATATTATCTATATGAAATACTGAAACATTAGAGAGCACTAGAGCAGGTCTCTCTTGTAAATTCACCTGTACAAATAAAGAATTAATCTCATATGCAATAATTTTCAGTTGGCTGGTCATAGTTGTTAGTCCTTCTTTGCTTGATAAAATATTAGAAGGACAGCTGTACAGTACTTTCCCACATACTGTAAGGTAAATGAGCTCTACGTGTGATCTTAAGCCTGGTCTGAACAAACTGAGCTCAACTTAAATAAATAAGCCTAGCTTATAGTTAGCTCATTGATGAACAAGCCCTCAGGACAAAAGACCTGTGTGAGATGTGTTCTGTAATAATACAGGTAGTCCAACAGTGTCCCTGCAGGGCTGTTCTCACTCTGTTCACTTTCACAAGGATTCACAAGGATTTTTAAAGTACGATAAACCCAAACATCCTCCATAGGCCAGGTCTATAAAATAAACTCTGTTGAGTAAAACTATCTGGTATGTAGCTAATATCCATAACACAATGTCCCAGAGTCTGGACACATTTCTCTCTTTAAAACACATTGTGTATGTGTGAGTATTGTCAGGACATACCAGATCCAGGGGGCAGTACCAGGTGGTCTTCATGGGTGACTCTGTCTGCACAGATACACACACGAGTCAGTCACAAGTATTTTGTATCATCTGAACATACAGCTGTGTCCAGCCCTGTCTCCAGAAAATCACACAACAGCTTTCACACATGCTCATTCTGTACACACAAACTGAAACATGGAGTTATCTGATGAGACAGCTGAAAATAGATGCTGTGTGACACAGGAAACAAAGACAATGTTTAGCAGGAAATCGTCTGAGCTCACTTCCATATTCTCACAGGAATATATAAGAAAAGGCCAGGAATCACTCTAAGAAGCAGTTATTCTTTACAGTCGTTTCTTCTAATAACCACTATTCCACCAACTATCACTATTCATTCATTCATTTCCTTATACTTATTCCCATTTGGGGTCATGGGTTCTGGAGCCTATCCCAGTAACTATGGGCCTCAGGCTTAGTCTCAGGGCTGACACAGAGACATACACAAACAGACAGCCATTCACTCTCACATTCATTCATTAGGGGCAGTTTAGAGTCACCCATTCATCTAATATGTGCACGTCTTCCTCCTCTGCTTCCCTTCCACCCTCCAGAGCACCTGGAGAGAACCCACAGTAACAAGGGAGGACATGCAGGACTGCACCCAGAGATGATGCAAAATTATCTAACAAAATATTTACATAATTCTGATCAAGTATTATAATGAAGAAAAATAGAGAAATAAATGTAAATGATAGTATCCCTTGACAGTCTTACAGTTCAAGAGGATGTATTGTTTAGACTGCAGTTTGCACAGTAATGGTGTAAAAATATATTGTACAGGGCTGCACAATATATCATGAAATTATCATTATTGCAATATCTGCAGACGCAATATCTGTATCATAAGAATCTAAAAATACAGCAAAAATTATGTTATCTTCCATCTGACAGAGATTTACACTGAAGAGTCATTTTCCTAAGAGAGCTGTAAATGAAAATGTGTTGTGACTAAATAAAATGTTTAAAAAGTCCAATTTTATGGTCCATTTCATTAATCTAGTCACAATTTAGTCTTGTTTTATTTCTGGTTTAGTTTATTTCAAGTTTTGACTTTGAAATGCATTAGAGAAACGACTTTAACCATGTCGCTGTTCCTCTAGTTAGATGTGTGCTTTTTAGTTTTTGGTTACTATACATTTATTGATAAACTTTTCCTATGTTGTTTCCTTTCCTCTTTGCACAGAGCTAACCACCATCAGCACAACTTGAAGATGTCATTAGCTAACTCTGTGAGCATTGTTTGGTCACAGCGGTGCACAGGTCACACAGGACTCACAGTATCACAGCCCAACAACTTTCAGTCTTTCCACTGCTCCAAAACACTTGCTTTCATCTGCATCGTCTCCTTCTTTTTCTTCTTCTTCTCCTCTTCCAAGTTTTGAACCCAGAACCTTCTAATTGCAACTCAGATGTGATACCCACTATACCACAGAGGACCAAAACTACTTTTACTTCCTTAGACAATTTAAAGGTTTACTCAAGTAAAAGTACAAATAAAATCATCCAAAACTTACTCAAGTAAGAGTAAAACTATGCACTTAAATGTAATTTTTAAAAATGACTTGCGTAAAAGTAGCTAGTTACTGTCCACCACTGTTTATAACAATGTATTATACTAATATACTACCATTAATATACCTGTGGCAAACTCAGAGGGAAAATCAAAACTATAACATGTAATAAACCTCTTTACCTCTGTTCCATGAAATTAACCATACAACGATATTCCACTCTCTGCAGTAAACCAGTTATTCTGCTGCTTCCTGTACCTGTTCCAACATGTGTCTGCCCCTCCCACAGAACCACCCCCATATTTACCCTGTCCAGTGCAGGTCTGCTCTCAGAGAGATCCCTTGGCGTCCTCGACTCCTTCCAAAGTCCGCCTTCACCAGCCACTCTCTACTCTTCAGGCTCCTCCCGTGGCCACAAACTGCTCTGTTAAACCTCTGTCCCGATCCTGGCTCGGCTGTTGTGGCTACAGTGCTCACTGGGACACACCTGAAGTGAAGCAGCGCAGATCTGGACCCTCCCCCTACAGCTCTAAGCCCCTCCCACTGAAAGAGTATCACATTGGTCACACCCTCTACTCGCACAACTCTGTGAACTGTGTGCTAATGACAGGACAACAGCAGCAGTGTCTCCGCTCAGAGTTACCTCAGCTAAGGGACAGCAGGGCAGGACAGGGGCCCACTATTGTCCCATAAAAACCTGTTTAATTCTCCTAGTGACATCTGTGTGTGTAAATGCAGGCTCTACAACCTTGATCTATCCATGTAAGGAAAATATTCAACAAAAACAGTCAAGAAACAAGTACAGTTGTATGTTTCCACTCTCACACAGTCAGACAAAGGTCTTTGCTAAATGATATTTTTCCTCCTCCAGAGTTATACATTGTTATTTTTATTTTTTGTATTTATTTATTGTTTGTTGTATTTTCTAAGATATATTTGGCCATTTTTTAACCTTTAATGAAAGAGTATAGTGGGAAATCAGAAAGAGAGCACGCAGAAACTTTCAGCAAACTGTTGGAGTCTGGACTGGGAACCACAACACAGGCTGCATATGCTCCACAGCTTTACTACTGAGTCATAGGTCGCATCAGTTTTTTTTCTTTGTATTTCAACAATAACCTGTAAAATGTCCCTATATTCAAAATTAGTCACAAGTTTCTGGGACAGTTACTAAAGTTTTTGGCATCATGTTACATATTTGTACTTTAGTAAAGCAACACTTTTAATGGCACTGAACTACAAATATTTGACATTACGCCAAAAACTGTCCCAGACACTGGTGACTTATTTTGGAAATGTTTGTACTTTGTATTTTGAAAATGTTACGGTCAACACAGGACATTTTGCAATTTAAAGTTAAAATAATAATAATATTAATAATAATAATAAATAAAAATGACACACAACCTCTTTCTAAAACTTCAAAGGTTTGGTAGTAGGCCCTATGTTGCACTGCTGATAGAATTTTGGAGGGGGGGGCAAAACTTTAGCAAAACTTTTAATTGATTACAAAAAAAATGGGCATCACCTCAACCACCCAAATATATATATATTTTATAAACAGGTAGACAACTTTTGTAGACAGCTTTGTCATCTGTGTTTGTGAATACTGGAGTTTTCAGTACTACAATTTTTTTTTTTTTTTTTTTTTTTTTAATTCAGATTAAGTTGTGTCTCTTTTTTTTCTTCATTCACATTCACATTCTTCTGACAGAATGTGACTTATGCCCTTTAGATTATCAGCCCTCTATATTCAACATTACATCCACAAATGCATGTTTAACTCAGACCGTAGTACATTACATATACACCTACTTCATCAGGTGATATTGTAGTTCCTATTGTAGTGCTGTGTAGTTCACATGTGACTCCCAGGACACAGCTGGTGCACCAGAGGGACACAGGCCTGGGGCAGGGCAGAGCGCGCTTAGTGTGAGCCTCCCTTCATGAGAAACCAGTCAAACCGAGTATCTGGTTATTAGCCCTGAACCCCCAGCTCATATTAGACCAGCCGTACACTCTGAGTCTGCCCGGCCACCCCAGCAGAGGGCAGGGCAGCGGCAAGTGTGTGAATGTGCAGCAGTGCACACATCCTGTTAGCACATCAGCTAACACTCTGCTAAGTCAATAATAAAGTTTACCCAGAGGACAGGTTCCTGCTAATCTCACATACCTCAGTGTTCAGATGCAAAAACAAGCACTGACTGAAGCCACGGACATCAGTTTACTGCTGTTATATAGAACAACTACAGAAAGGGCTCCAACCAGTAGCTCTCAACCACTCTCCAAACAGAGCTGTTTCTAGACACTATAGGGGCCCTAGGCAAGGGGGACAACTGAGCTACAGTTTTTATTTTGTAAATCTCACCTCTTCTGATAAAAGTTTACTAAGCTTAAAAGCTCTCTTTTTGCCTTGTATCCTGAATTGTGACCTTGTACACATAACAGACAGGTGAATATGTGGGACACTATAAAGCAGTGGGGTGCAGGAGTCCTACCCCAGGAAACTTTGAACAAAACATGTGATTTCCTGTTTCCTGGTGCATGATGGTAAACAATATTTTAGGCTGGCAACAATTTATGGTTTTATTTTTCTCACAATAGGCCCTTTAAAAAAAAAAAAAAACTTAAAAAAGATTGTTTTAAAGAGAAATGGTAACAGTGCACCAGTTGAAATACAAAACGAACAAACAAAAACAAAAAACAAATACAAAAGAAATACATAAAATAGCATACAAACAAAAACCAAAAACAGCAATAATAGGGCCTTTTTAGGAGAAAAAATAGGCAGCGTCACTTCAGTGGTTTGTTTTCTGTCATTGAAACAGCTCGTTCACTCTTGTACAGAGAAATGACCATCCTTGAGGGGAACCCATTCAGCTCTGGGCCCGAGGCAACTGCCTACCTTGCCTACCCTACTGTCATGGCTCTGTGGTCAAATATAGATCCCCAAAGGTTTTATGAAGTCTACATAAGCTTCATTAGTCAAATCTGATTTATCACTTGGCAAACCAACTTGTGTTTGTGTCCAATCAAATTCATAGGCTCCCACCTCCTATGTGGACAAAATTATTATTGTGAGATTAAGTGATAAGAGCTTTGTTTCAAAAATAGTAGCTCAATATTTTTGTAGTTTTAATGAAAAATGTGAGCTGTGTACACCAACATTTTGTAAATGTCCAGGTAAATGTTAAGGGAAAAAAAAATGTCTTTAGGTTGAAAGTGTCAGCCACTGTCCAGTGTTCACCTTGCCTAAGGCCCATAGTTACTGGAATAGGTTCTAGTACCCATGATGCTTAAAGGGAAAGAATGAAAGAAGATAAATGAATAAATGTTACAAAGCATGAGCATGAGCCATTTTAATTTTGTAAAAGTAGCTCTCAGGGGAAAAAAGTTGGAGAGCCCCGAACTATAACAAACAATATCAAAACAAAGCATAGAGAACCCAGCTGTTCACAGGTCACAGTTCAAACATCCATACTCATTTGCTTACTCCTGTTAGGACCGACTCTGAGCTGACGTAGGGGACACTGACAGTCCCAGTTCACCTAAAAAGCATGTGTTGCTATGGGACAGTGATCATGATTACGTACCAGAGTGAGGCCCAGCTGGGAACGCCCCTCCTCACTCAAACACATCAAACTGTGCTCTGTCCCCTCGCCTCACAACAAGGGATACATGAGGCACAGATGGATTTTTAGGTGTCTATTTTAGTGGTGGACGAAGTACTAAAAATCTGTACTCAAGCAAAAGTACTGCTACTTCAAAAACAATATTACTCAAGTAGAAGTAAAAGTACCTAAAAAAGTTATTTCAGTAAAGTAAGAAAGTATTGACTCTAAAATTAACTTGAGTAGAAAGTACATTTGAATGTTTTTGCAAACTTCTTCTTGTCCCACAGAGGACAAAAAGTACTTTTACCTCCTCAAATAGTTTAAAGTTTTACTCAAGTAAAAGTGGAACAAAAATACCCAAAAGTAAAAGGTACTCAAAAGATACTTAAAAAATGTACTTGAGTAAATGACTTAAATAAAAGTATCTAGTTATTGTCACCACTGGTCTATTTATAGTTTTTCCTCATGTAGTATAAATGAAATGATAAACAGCGGGTAACAAAAGTAAGTTATATGAGGCTTAGGTTACACATAAACACTGTTGAGTCAGACCTGTTATTTGAAAAATAAAAAGAGAACTATAGTGGATTATTTTAGTACCTGACTTCTTTAGCACAGAAACCAGCCCCACGTACTGCTCTGAGTCCCAACAGGAAGTGCACACAAACACAGGAAACCTGAGCTGCTGTTTGTCTTCCTCTCTCCTTCCATCAGCCGCCTCAGCCTCAGTGAAGGACATGAGCTCAGGGCCAGCACTGGGACAGGCCTCCCCTGACCCCCCTCCCAGCTTGGATCTTGATCCGGACCATGATTTGGGCTTTCTCCTACACCCCTCAGATGCCCTATGCAGGTCACTGTCACATTTACTAAAGCAGTATTTACAGATAAGCCGCAGTTTGGAGAAGCCCAGCCCCTTCCTTCCTATCTCCACACTCCTCATCTCTCTCGCTCATCCATGCAGCCCCGGGAGCCTTTAAAGATATCCATCAGGGTCAAAGCTGAGATCCTGCAGGGAGCGCTCTGCTAGATCAGGCTCGTCTTCACATCAAACACACGTTACATGTGTCGTTTTTTAACTGTATCGCTGTGAAGGCATCATGGTACAGCAGATTCAACCTGAACTCTCTTTCATCTGCAGCTCAGTGAATATAAGCAGATGTTTCTGATGTTGTGCTTTTAAAATCCTGTCAGAGCTTTAGACAGAGCTGCGAAACCCACTTTTTCAGTGCCACAGGTGACCAATCATCTGCTTATAACATCACCTCACTTTATTAAAAAATCTTACAGTAGGGACAATTCTATTTTTGCAATTGTATAACAAAAATAAAATGTGTGTAGGAACTATGGAAGCGGATTAGGGCCAATGTAAGAAATTCTAAATTCAGAGTTCTGAGGAAAAAGTCAGAATTCTGAGATTGAAGACAGAATTCTTCAATCAGTTTCTTACATTACTGGAGTAACACAGTTCACAGTATTTACACTGTTGTGAACCACAATTGTTATTAATTGAAGAATTAAACTTATTTTTGTTAAAGTTCTAAAAGAGATTACACATGCTTTTTTAGGTAAGTTTTGTGTATTTGTTGGTTGTACCTTATTTAAGCAAACTTTGTCTGAGTTACAGGTCTCAAAGAGACTATTCATTTATTTTCTTTGAGAGTTTAGTTTGCATTGCACAAGTTTACAGTAAAGTATGTGAAGGTTAACTCAAAATAAATGTTCTGAATTTACAATTTTGTGTTTGTACGTGAATTCATAATATGATTAATTGCAATTAAAAACTGGTAGTTATTAATCGCGATACATTTTTTTCAGATTTGCAATTAATTAGTTAACTTTTTTTTTATTGATTCCCGGCCCAAATATATATATATATATATATTTTTTTTTTTTACATCAGTTATTCAAATTATTTAAATTGTTTATAGAACAGTCAGGAGTTAAAATGAATTTAATATATATAGTAAAATGTACTTTCTACTTAGGTAAATTTTATATCAATAATTTTTACTTTTACTGAAGTAAAACTTTTGTTGGGTACTTTTACTTCTACTTGAGTAATATTATTTTTTTATGTAACAGTACTTTTAGTACAGCTTTTGAGTACTTCGTCCACCACTGTTCATGATCACTTTTGAAGAATCAGCAACATACATGAGTTAGGGTGGACAATGGTAGACAAAAAAAAAAAAAAAAAAAAAAAAAAAGAAACAAAAAGGTGTAAAGCACTTTGTAACTCTGTTTTGATGGTGCTATGTAAATAAAGTTAGTATTCCTATTCTTATAGTGTCAGGGATTATAAACACGCAACATGCTAACTGCAATGTGTTCCTGGACATTCACCTCTTCATCAGAGTCATGCATTCACACAAACTGTAACAGATCTGAAGGATCACAGAAGCGCCAGGGCATTTCTGAGTCTCACATTTCACTATCACAATAAAAAAAATCAGCCTGCACTGCTCTGGGATATCTGATACGGGACAGCGGGACATACAGGTTACGCATTACTACACTGTTGACAGTACTCCAGCTCAGGGTTATGGAACTGATGAATATTTTATTGAGAATTTCAGACTTTAAAGTATAGTCTAGCTCAGTGTTTCCCAACCAGGGGCACAGGAATTTTAGGTAATAGCTTGTTTCAAATAAATAAATAAATAAATAGATTTTCTGCGTTTTCGCTGCTTTTTAACAACAACACAAACAGATATGGATCTGACTGTAAAAGCACATTTATGGTCAGGTTTAAACCTGACTAAGGTGAGGAAGGCTGTACCATGTATGATTATGTAAACCACATATTTTTACATTTCCATTTGAAATAGTGAAAATGTGACTTGGTAAGATGAGGTGAAAGAGGAGCTGCTGTTGCTGCAGGCTCCTGTGCCTCAGACTGAGACCCTGCTGAGCTCCAGACTGTACACTCACCTGTGAGGTCTCCAGATCAGACGCGCTCTGTCCGTATTGGTTATTGGGGCTGTCAGGTGGCAGTGAACGGTAGCCAATGAGAGGGACAGCATTAGACTCCACCCCCGGCAGGTCGTACCCACCTGTTCGCAGGTTCCGGGGCAGCATAATGCCAGCTGAGAACCAAAACAAGAGCAGACTTTGAGTACACAAGAGAGAGTTTCTGAGTAACATTAGCACTGTCAAGTCAAGGATCATGTTCATATGATACTCTGAAGCAGTACAATCAGTGTACTGTAT
The DNA here is from genome assembly GCA_020698575.1 of Bostrychus sinensis. Lineage (NCBI taxonomy): Eukaryota > Metazoa > Chordata > Actinopteri > Gobiiformes > Eleotridae > Bostrychus > Bostrychus sinensis. Next base: position 36,653,242 of record CM036247.1, read on the forward strand.
ACTCAGTGTACTGTATACTCAGTGTACTGTATACTCAGTGTACTGTATACTCAGTGTACTGTATGCTCAGTGTACTGTACATGTACATGAGTACTTTACTGTGCTTTCAGCAGAGGGGAATTTGCCTAACACACTCCTCATGTCCCAGAGCAGGCAACATTTGCATAACAAGCCATGCTTCCACTTCCCTTCCCAGACTAATCAGTACTAGTACTCAGTACTAGTACTCAGTACTAGTACTGAGTACAGAACATGAGTATAGATGTACATGTGTATAGGTGAACATGAGTATAGATGAACATGTGTATAGATGAACATGAGTATAGATGAACATGAGTATAGATGTACATGTGTATAGATGTACATGTGTATAGATGAACATGTGTATAGGTGAACATGAGTATAGATGTACATGTGTATAGATGAACATGAGTATAGATGTACATGTGTATAGATGAACATGTGTATAGATGTACATGTGTATAGATGAACATGAGTATAGATGTACATGTGTATAGATGAACATGAGTATAGATGTACATGTGTATAGATGAACATGAGTATAGATGAACATGTGTATAGGTGAACATGAGTATAGATGTACATGTGTATAGATGAATATGTGTATAGGTGAACATGAGTATAGATGTACATGTGTATAGATGAACATGAGTATAGATGTACATGTGTATAGATGAACATGAGTATAGATGTACATGTGTATAGATGTACATGTGTATAGATGAACATGTGTATAGGTGAACATGAGTATAGATGTACATGTGTATAGATGAACATGAGTATAGATGTACATGTGTATAGATGAACATGAGTATAGATGTACATGTGTATAGATGAACATGAGTATAGATGTACATGTGTATAGATGTACATGTGTATAGATGAACATGAGTATAGATGAACATGAGTATAGATGTACATGTGTATAGATGAACATGAGTATAGATGTACATGTGTATAGATGAACATGAGTATAGATGTACATGTGTATAGATAAACATGAGTATAGATGTACATGTGTATAGATGTACATGTGTATAGCTGTACATGAGTATAGCTGTACATGTGTATAGCTGTACATGTGTATAGATGAACATGTGTATAGATGTACATGTGTATAGGTGAACATGAGTATAGATGTACATGTGTATAGCTGTACATGTGTATAGATGAACATGTGTATAGATGTACATGTGTATAGATGAACATGAGTATAGATGTACATGTGTATAGATAAACATGAGTATAGATGTACATGTGTATAGATGTACATGTGTATAGCTGTACATGAGTATAGCTGTACATGTGTATAGCTGTACATGTGTATAGATGAACATGTGTATAGATAAACATGAGTATAGCTGTACATGTGTATAGCTGTACATGTGTATAGATGAACATGTGTATAGATAAACATGAGTATAGATGTACATGTGTATAGATGAACATGTGTATAGATGTACATGTGTATAGATGAACATGTGTATAGCTGTACATGTGTATAGATAAACATGAGTATAGATGTACATGTGTATAGCTGTACATGTGTATAGATGAACATGTGTATAGGTGAACATGAGTATAGATGTACATGTGTATAGATAAACATGAGTATAGATGTACATGTGTATAGATGAACATGTGTATAGATGAACATGTATATAGGTGAACATGAGTATAGATGTACATGTGTATAGCTGTACATGTGTATAGATGAACATGAGTATAGATGTACATGTGTATAGATGAACATGTGTATAGATGAACATGTGTATAGGTGAACATGAGTATAGATGTACATGTGTATAGATAAACATGAGTATAGATGTACATGTGTATAGATGAACATGTGTATAGATGAACATGTGTATAGGTGAACATGAGTATAGATGTACATGTGTATAGATAAACATGAGTATAGATGTACATGTGTATAGATGAACATGAGTATAGATGTACATGTGTATAGGTGAACATGAGTATAGATGTACATGTGTATAGATAAACATGAGTATAGATGTACATGTGTATAGGTGAACATGAGTATAGATGTACATGTGTATAGGTGAACATGAGTATAGATGTACATGTGTATAGATGAACATGTGTATAGATGTACATGTGTATAGGTGAACATGAGTATAGATGTACATGTGTATAGGTGAACATGAGTATAGATGTACATGTGTATAAGTGAACATGAGTATAGATGTACATGTGTATAGGTGAACATGAGTATAGATGTACATGTGTATAGATGAACATGAGTATAGATGTACATGTGTATAGATGAACATGTGTATAGATGTACATGTGTATAGGTGAACATGAGTATAGATGAACATGTGTATAGATGAACATGAGTATAGATGTACATGAGTATAGATGTACATGTGTATAGGTGAACATGAGTATAGATGTACATGTGTATAGATAAACATGAGTATAGATGTACATGTGTATAGGTGAACATGAGTATAGATGTACATGTGTATAGATGAACATGTGTATAGATGTACATGTGTATAGGTGAACATGAGTATAGATGTACATGTGTATAGGTGAACATGAGTATAGATGTACATGTGTATAGGTGAACATGAGTATAGATGTACATGTGTATAAGTGAACATGAGTATAGATGTACATGTGTATAGGTGAACATGAGTATAGATGTACATGTGTATAGATGAACATGAGTATAGATGTACATGTGTATAGATGAACATGTGTATAGATGTACATGTGTATAGGTGAACATGAGTATAGATGAACATGTGTATAGATGAACATGAGTATAGATGTACATGAGTATAGATGTACATGTGTATAGATGAACATGTGTATAGATGTACATGTGTATAGGTGAACATGAGTATAGATGTACATGTGTATAGATGAACATGAGTATAGATGTACATGTGTATAAGTGAACATGAGTATAGATGTACATGTGTATAGGTGAACATGAGTATAGATGTACATGTGTATAGATGAACATGAGTATAGATGTACATGTGTATAGATGAACATGAGTATAGATGTACATGTGTATAGGTGAACATGAGTATAGATGTACATGTGTATAGATGAACATGTGTATAGATGTACATGTGTATAGGTGAACATGAGTATAGATGTACATGTGTATAGGTGAACATGAGTATAGATGTACATGTGTATAGGTGAACATGAGTATAGATGTACATGTGTATAAGTGAACATGAGTATAGATGTACATGTGTATAGGTGAACATGAGTATAGATGTACATGTGTATAGATGAACATGAGTATAGATGTACATGTGTATAGATGAACATGTGTATAGATGTACATGTGTATAGGTGAACATGAGTATAGATGAACATGTGTATAGATGAACATGAGTATAGATGTACATGAGTATAGATGTACATGTGTATAGATGAACATGTGTATAGATGTACATGTGTATAGGTGAACATGAGTATAGATGTACATGTGTATAGATGAACATGAGTATAGATGTACTGTTAGGTTTTTGTTTTGAGTTGTTTCTCTCCCCCTCCCTTCTGTGTTTTTGTTCTTTGCAGCAGTGCATGTGTGGGGCAGGGGGCGTGGCTGGTTTCTCCCAGGCTGCAGAGGAGGCACACACCTGTCATTAATTCACTCATCTGTTTGCCTACAAAGACCTGGTCTTCTCTCCACTACTTTGCCAGATGATTCCGTTGTGTTCGGTAGTGCTCTCGCAGATACCTCTGCCTTTTTGTCACTTTTTGGATATTTTCTCTTACCTGCTTCACCTCCGTGTGTCCAGGTCACCTGTCTCCTGTGCCTCGTCTCCTGGAGCCACTGCTACGTCTACTTTGCCTGATCCCTGCCTCCACAGCCTGCTTTTGAGCTGCAAAATAAATATAATATAGTTGTACATGAGTATAGATGTACATATGTATAGCTGAGCATGTGTACAGTTGAAAGAAAAAGTATGTGAACCCTTTGGAATTACTTGGATTCCTGCATGATTTGGTCGTAAAATGTGATCTGATCTTCATCTAAGTCACAACAATAGACAAACACAGGTGTGCTTAATGTTACAAAACATTGTATGTTGTCATATGTTTATTGAACATTTATGTAAACATTCACATGCAGGATTGAAAAAGTATGTGAACCTTTGGACCTTAATAACTGGTTGATCCTCCTTTGGCAGCAATAACCTCAACCAAACATTTTCTGTAGTGAAGATCAGACCTGCACAATGTTCAGGAGGAATTTTCGCCTATTCCTCTTTACAAAACTGTTTAAGTTCAGCGATATTCTCGGGAGGTCTGGTGTAAATCGCTCTTCTGAGGTTATGCCACAGCATCTCAATCAGGTTGAGGTCAAGACTCTGGACCACTCCAGAAGGCGTGTTTTCCTCTGTTGAAGCCATTCTGTTGTTGATTTGCTTCTATGTTTTGGGTTGTTGACCTGTTGTATCACACAATCCTTGGTTGAGCTTCAGTTGTGACAGATGGTCTTAAGTTTTCTTGCAAAATGTTTTGATAAACTTGGGAATTCATTTTACTGTCGATGATGGCCCTGAGGCAACAAAGCAGCCCCAAACCATGATGCTCCCTTCACCATACTTCACAGTGGGGATGAGGTTTTGATGTTGGTGTGCTGTGCCTTTTTTTTTCTCTCCACACATAGCGTTGTGTGTTCCTTCCAAACAACTCAACTTTGGTTTCATCTGCCCACAGAATATTTTGTCAGTAGTGCTGTGGAACATCCAGGAGCTCTTTTGCAAACTTCAGACGTGCAAGCAATATTTTTTAGGACAGCTGTAGATTCCTCCGTGGTGTTTAATGTTTGACCTATTGTAGATTTGTCAACAAAGATGTTAGCTTGTACCAGACATTTCTTTAAGACTTTAGCTGACACTCTAGGATTCTTCTTCACCTCAGTGAGCATTCTACGCTGTGCTCTTGCAGTCATCTTTACAGGACAACCACTCCTAGGGAAGAGTAGCAGCAGTGCTGAACTTTCTCCATTTATAGACAGTCTGACTCATGAACATCAATGCTCTTAGAGATATTTTTGTAACCTTTTCCAGCTTTATGCAAGGCAACAATTCTTACTTGTAGGTCTTCTGAGAGGTCTTTTGTGCAAGGCATGGTTCACATCAAGCAGTGCTTCTTCAGAATGACAATGACTCAAACCTGGAGTGTGTTTTTTATTGGGCTAGGATCACTTTAAGCCTACAATTTTCTCACATTGATTTGACTCTATGTTGACTGAATACCTAACCCCAATTAGCTCTTGAAGAAGTCATTAGCCTAGGGGTCCACATACTTTTTCCATCCTGCACTGTGAATGTTTAATTGTTTAATAACATTTTATTACCAAATCATGCAGAAATCCAAGTAATTCCAAAGGGTTCACATACTTTTTCTTGCAACTGTATATAAAGGAAGTCTTAGCCCTAACTTAGCCTGAAGTCTGGAGTCACAACCTCACATCACAGTCTACTTTTCCGGCTGCAGTTGATACAATAAGAGTCATGTGACAGAGCCAGTTGTCCAATCAGCTTCTGTTTTGAACAAGAGTCAGATGAGTCAGATGAGCATGAAGGTTTAATTGAACAGAACTTGGACTACTGCAGAGAAGTGACAGTGAGCCTGACTTAACTAAACTATGTTCTTTGCTGCAGTGTTAGTAACTACTGTACCTACTAGGCTACCGCAACTTCATGCTGTGAATATTTTCTCCAGCTGTGCACAGGAGATGGGAAGGATGCAAATGTGTTGCTTTTCATACCTAGTGCATGCTGCGTGTGCATCATTTAGTCAGACCTGTGGGGCCCGTTTGTTGCAGATTTCAGCAGAATCCACGTCAGGAGGCAGGCCTGAGCTCGGGGACTGAGGCTGAAAGGCTGCTTTGACCAGTGGAACCTGCCCACGTGACCAGGTATGCACAGAGCGGCTACACATAGAGACAGAATAGAACCCTAGAGAGGCCATGGCAACAGCTTCAGCAATTCCGGCGGCCATCTTGTGACTGTAGGATAAGGCTAATTCTATTGGTAAGTAATGTAAAAACAATGACATAACTTCAAAAGATATTTTTTATACTTCTAATAAGTCTGGCAGTGTCAGTCACTGAAATGCAAAAAATAATATTAACAAATTGCAGTGGTCTCTACTTTTATCAAAAGCCTGTATGTTTGTATTTGTAAAGGTATTAGAACAGATGACCATTGCACCAAGTATAAGAAAACAATGACAGTGAATTAAAATATGCCATTATACCAAGATGAAAAGCAAGACTTGTCCAAAATGTCTCTGTGCTGAAGCAAGTACACTAAGTAATACGAGACATTAGATCAAGCACAAAGATAAAAAAGTTCTAACATTTTTTATTATTATTTAAAATTATAATTTTAATTTGCAGACAAGAAATAGGACAAGGACTAACAGGCACAATACTGGTATACAAACCATTACACAAAATACTTTACAGAATAACCAAACTGAAATAGCATGGCCCAACATAAAGGATAAATTAAAAAGAAAACTGATCAATTAACTGAATAATATAAATTGAATTTTAAAAAATCTAAATGGTTTAATTGTGAATGCATGCTATTTTTTGGACTTTTTTTGTTTTTACTAATTTAAAGTATAATAAACAGCTATGACTATTGCAATAAATGTTGTTGTTTGGTGCATGTATGTGAGTGTATGTATGTGTATATGTTATATATGTTGTCTTGTTTATTATGTAAAAAGTTATCAAATTAACAAAATAAATTAAAAGAATATCGTGAAAGCAAGTGCAGCTCCCCATTTGTTTACATGGCACTTGGTAGAATGTCTACAGTCATAATATGGCGGCTGCTTCGCATGTCAGTTACTGCAGTTAGCCATTAGAATGTCCACTCTAGTGTTCTATTCTATCTCTATGGGTTTTCAGCTCACAGCAACAGCGCCTTGTTCTCCCAAAGCCGGAGGGTGGTGCTGCGACTCACTCCAGGGTCCACCAAAGGAAACACACGGCAGTGGGCTGGAAAAGTTTGTGCGCGCTCGTCTCGTCACAGAGAACCGTGACCAGAATCAGCACTAACCCGCTCCAGAGGTCTGAAATGTCCGCAAACAACACACGCACTCTCGCGATCAGGAGCAATAAGGAAGCTGTGGTGCACTTACTTTAATTCCAGCTGTCACCCGCGTACTGGCCGGCTCCTCCGCGGTCAGGGCGCTCTGTGGGCCGGGGCTGACCGCTGCTGGGGGAAGCCTCGGTGGCTGGATCAGCTGCGGAGGGTCACGCCCATCTGTCCCGTCAGCAACCGACATTCAGGGAGCCCCCCGCGCGCGCTGTCCCCCTGCTATCGTCGCGCCACAGATCCGTGCGTCCACCTCTGCTGGCCGCTGATAGCGCACTGTGCTCGGCTGTGCCCCCTCCCCTGTCCGCGTGACGTCTCAGTTCCTGTCTGTTGTGCACTCAGCGCTGTGGTAACCGACTCTCCAACCGTCCCACTATGGGGAGGCTCTCTCCACTCAAAAAATACTGTTAAAACCCTCCTGCAGCCCTAACTTTTTAGTCACACCTTTCGCCTTAAGGCACACAAAAAAAAGTACGAATAAAGACTGCCTTAGAAAAATGATCTAATAGTTGTCTAATAGTCTAATATCACTTTTTTTTTCATGGTTTCAATGATTAACTTCAGTCATCATCATACATAGCAAAATTTCATTCTGTTTATGAAATTAACCCCTTAAATTCCAGTTTTTCTGATTAAAAGTTTATTTCAAATTATGGCAAAAATCATCATTCCTTTCTGTAAATGCAAATTGGATTCTTTTGTGGTGGATTATCAGAGCTTGGGAGTATCAAAAATTTGCATTATGATTGATTTTATTAAATTTAAATTTTTTGTGTAGTGGCACATAAAACATTTTTAGTCACATCTTTACCCTTAAGGTGCAAAAAAGCACAGCCATAAAAAAAGTATCCAATAATGGCGAATTAAACTTTTTTTTTCATGGTTACAATGATTAAATTCAGTCCTCAGCATACATAGAAAAAAATCATTCTGTTTATGAAATTTAAACCCTTAAATTCCATCTCAGTAAGACTACATTTTGGATGTGTGTACATGCATAAACAAATAAACTAATTTCTCAACACACCAGTAGCGTGCAGTGACTTTTTCAAGTGGGCAACCAGACACCTTGACTTCATTAAGTTTTATATGACAACATTTTGATTTAATTTAAATTGAATTAAAAGCCACTTAGCACCATCAGTACTTGTGTAGTAGGCTGTTCTGAACTATTCCACACTCCTCCTATATAATTACTATTATTAACACTGTCTGTATACAAAACAATGTCATTACAATAATTTTTTTTTCCACAAAGCTGGCCTTCTCTGTCACATTATCAAAGGTGGATTTTGTTTTAACTTTAATTCATAAGCACTAAAACGAGGATGGATAGATGAGTGAGGTTCCAGCCTTACAGATGAGAGAGGACTGTTCATCAGGACTCACACTGAGATCGACACTAGACCAGTGCACTGTTAATGCTGCTTCACTATAATAAAACCTCAAAAGAAGCCTTACACATCACATCACAAACCTCCATTTAAAAACTCCGCCTCGCTGACACTCACCTCTCTACTCAAGCTGCAAATCCAGACCATGTTACTTTTTTGAAGAAATGCCCTGTATTTCCTACAGCTGTTTGTCCAGAATAACCAGTGCCCAGTTCATTCACACTTCTGTAATATTCACATTCACTGCCACTGGCTCCTCTCCAGTCCTCCAGCTCCACTTCTTACGAACATGTCTGACACTTAACGATGTACGAGAGGCTATCATTTATATGACACACAGTTTTATGCAGCAGCATGTACTCATGAGAAACATGAACAGGGTTTAAGCTACAAACTATTATATGTAGAAACACTGTTAGACACTTTGGCTGCGGCTTCTTGTGGAAAGTTTTGTTGTCTGACGCGGCGCATGCGCACTGTAATGTATGGGGCAGTAAGCTGCTTGTCGCCCGCTGCTATCAGCCACAGATCTCTGTCACTGAGCCTGAGATTGACCACAGCACGCATGTGCGAGCTTCCAAAACAAGCTGCTGGCCCTCTGCTTGACAAGCCCCAGCCAGAAACAGTGCACCATGACTCCGCCTCCATGGAGGTTAAAATGACAGAAATTAATGACAGAGGCAACCTAACTTGCTTTGACAGTACCTGGAGTGGCCAGCAGGGCGCAGAAAAGTACACAGTGACTGGAAGCAGGTAATAAACTGATTCATTATGGAAGTGAACTGGCAAAATAAAATGTTTGGAGAGAGTTAATTTGATTATAGTTTTAATCTGTGTGTTTTTTTAGATTTAATTGGTCAAGCACTGCTTACCTTGCTTGCCCTCACTGGCACGCCCATGCAACACACACTTTCACATCAATATATAACAACCCTAAAGCACACTCAAATCATTTAAGTTATTTTTTTTTCTTATGCCAATTGAATTAACACAGAAAATCTTGTCCACAAAAACATTAGCAAAATGCAGTATTCTTATATTTAATGTGTGAATGCTTCCATTTTTTACTTGCAAACATCACCAACTCAACAAGAGGGGCTCCAAGTAAACAGTGAAATGCCTTATTGGCATTGGTCCCCAGTTTCAGAACAAAAGTACAGGAAAACAATACATTTTTAAAGCTAAAAAGAAATATTAGATGCATATTACTTATTTAAAAACAAAACAAACAAACAAAAAAAACACCATTTGACACTTGAGAAATATATGGCCAAAACAGAACATGATGTTAAAAAATATATAAAGAGAAATATTTAGTAAATGTTTGGGGCAAGGTCTGGACTGATCCTATCAGAATTCTGACTGCTGACAAAACTGAATATGTTTTGTGTATGTGTGTTGTTTGGTTGTTATACGTCGTATTTTGTGTAGTGTAGTGTCATGTATTTTGTAGTGTCACTTGCAATTTTTTTTTTTTTTTTGGGGGGGGGGGGGGGTTCCTGTTGTTATTGAAGTGTTTAATGCTTCTTTTAAATAATTTAAAAAATTACAGGAAGCACAGTAGCAAGCTAAAAAAAATATACATATTGCCCCCCCCCTCCCAAAATAAATAAATAAAATAAAATAAAAAAAATTATAAAATAAAATAAAGAAAGGAAAAAAAGAATCAAACATAGTTACAGAATCAGACAAATATGTAAACAATGCTGAAGTATGGGGGCACTCTAATGCCTGTGGGACCCTTTACTGTTGCTTACTTTACCTATAGGAAGGGCCATCCCTGGCCTGAACTATCTAAAGGTTTTGTTCAACATGACCAAGACAAAGTGCCACTTGAGACATGCAGCTGATTTAGATGCTGAAATGATCAGAATGAGTCTGGTGATGGGCTTTAGAAACTTAGTTTCACATGTCACATGAGGCCGAGCTTTTTCAGCTCTTGAGCAGGGCAGCATGTGTGAATGAAACAAAATACTACTCCAGGTCTGTTTTAGGAGGAGACAACTTTATAGAAGAAAAAGAGCAGAAAAGACAAGTGAGCAGAATTGTGGACCTTTAACAACCAAAATTGTCCTATTGACTTCTATTATAGCTTAATTTTTTGGTTCTGCCTTAATTTATGCGATACCTATTAATATCTTATCAGTCTGAGCTTCTGAGTTGAAGATTTGACATCTTTCATGGATTTATATGTTTTGACCACCAGGGGCACCTGTGTTTTTTTTATACAGGCTTTAATGGCACTTAATGGCTTTCTTGTTCTACTGCAGGTTACTCCATGACAGTGTAAAACATAATTACAACTTCAGTGGTCTGGATGTGTTGTGTTGGGTCAGAGGAGTGGTGTGAGTGTGTTTCTGTGTCTCTAAACTCTCACATTAAGACTTACCTAACCCTAACCCTAACCCTACACACACAAAAACTCCTTCATGCATTTTTGAATTGATATGATTCAAGTTGGATTTACTGAAATGTTACTTCTCAGTCCTGTAGCCCAGTGTTTCCCAACCAAATGTACGGGGACCCCCTAACTTTTTATATATTTATATATTTTATATTTTTTTATTTTGTATTAATTATGCTATTATGTTATGTTATTTGTTGTTATTTAAAGGTATTTTTATCTTGAAAAAAATACAGGAGAATTTGCCAATTTTAAAGAAAAGTAAAGAAAGTATAAAAATGTCTTTGTACTAACACAGATGACCACTCTGTGACTGCTTTTTGAAAAATATTCACTGAAACAAATGAGGGTGTACTAACGGTAGGACAAAAAGACCAAGGGGTACACAACACAAAAAAGGTTGGGAACCCCTGCCTTAGCCCACCAGGCACTTTGCGCTGGACATGTGGCCCTCACCTCTCAGTGACAGGAGCAGCAGGGGCCTTTTCTTCTGTCTGACTCCTGCTGATCATGTCGTGGGTTCAGGATGACCGTGCTCTCTCAGAACAGGTGGTATCCTCAGAGCTCCGCCACACACCCGTACAGGACTCGGGCTCTGCACTCCTCCGGTGTTAGTGCTCCCTCTAGCGGTCAGTCAGCACATGGCGCTGTCCTCCGGGGCCATTTTGAGTTGCGTGGTCTGGAAACAGAGTGAGTATAAACTTTAAGCAGACCTGAGGCTGAGGGACCCGAGGACCAGGTCAGCTTTATTTTTTTTTAAATAGTCCACAACAAACAGTGTGTAACTGACACAGGGCTGCAGAACAAACTCATTCCCAGGTCTGCGTTTCAGTTCATTCTGTCATTTCTTATTTGAACATGTGATTGTTAAATGAATAAATGTAGACACGGACACTCAGGGTGTGGGCCTGATAGAAAATACTTTTTTTCTTCTTCGATCTCTGGATCTATCGCCTGTTCACGTAAGTCTCTGATGCCAGTGCGCATACAGACATGTACATCTCTTTATGAGATGGTCTGGTCTGTGACTCGCTGCCTCCCGCTCCATGCGCGTGTTCAGATTAAAAACTTTTCTCGGAGGACTTCCTTAAACTTGGCGCACCCCACCGCCGCCTCAACTTAGGCTAATGAGGCGGGAACTTGCCAATTAGCTCCTAATTGGCTCGCGCGGTGGGTCTTGGTCAGAGCGGTGTGTCCGGGGCCGTCGTGAGGCCAGGGGCTGCTTCCTCCGGATACCCCCGCCCTGTACCGCGGTTTTATGTCTGCGTCACAACAAGTCGGAGCGGAGGCAGAGCTGATGGCGTCTCTGGCGGCCTGACTCCGCCGCCGCCGCCGCTGCCTCTCACAAAAGACGAGCGAACGGCATCAGTAGGCCGCGGCGGGGGAGCGGAGGGGGGGCACCGAGCAAAGCAACATGACGAAACGGCATCACGCGGAGGGACGGACACACCGAGGCTGAGACGGACAGACCCCCGCCCCCTCCCGCGCGCTGACGGCTGACTGACACACACACACACACACCGCGGCGCTGGGCACGGACTGGAACATACATGCACACCCGCCACCGCGAGCCAGCACCCGGGCTGCGCATCCGAGCGGCCGCTAATTGGATACCGGAGATCCGCGGCAGATGAGGAGGGCATTGCGTGTCCAGCCCCAGGATCGACTGTGACCCCCCCGCCGCAGAGGATTTGGACTTGACAGGTAACGTGTGCGCGCTTCACAAAAGGGCTACATACAGTACACTGGGCTGCGCGCCTCCTCCGTGTGGCTCCACTTGAGTGCATGCACTAGAACAAATGCTCACATAACGCGGTCATGCGTCTGCGTAAGTTTGGGAGCTGTTGGAGAGAAGTGTGCCGGATGTCAACACTGCTCACTGCTCGGTCTGCTCTGCTCTTTGTGCACTGATCATTTGTCTTGTGTATTACTCTCATGTCTCACTGTGGGAGATAGGGGCTGTCGCTATGCTCTCTTCAAAGAGAGGAAGGGGGGGTTGAACCTCTGCACTCAGCCCGCTGTCTGAGAGAGCCAGCCCCATAAAACCCACTGTCAGCAATGGCAGCAGAAGTATTCAGCCAGTAAATAGGGTTTGTGTCTGACACGAGGCTGCTGTGTCGTCAGGATGGGGGCAGTGAGTGAAGGAGAGGATGTGCTGGCTCGCTGGACCGATGGGCTCCTGTACCTCGGGAACGTCAAGAGAGTAAGTGTGTCCACATACTGTAGGACTTCCACTGAGACTGTCTCTCACTCAGCTCTGTGTGCAGGTGGACGCCGTCAAGCAGTGCTGTCTGGTGAGGTTCGAGGACAACTCCGAGTTCTGGGTCCTACGCAAAGATATCCACACCTGTAAGAGCTGTACTCTCTCCGCTGGCACCCACAGGGGCACAAGAATTAGGATCTGTATTTTCCCTTCTTAAAAACTTTTGAAAGTCTTGTACTAAAAGACATCTCTGTTCTAACCCTTGTCCTCAGCAGTAGAGCATGTGATAAATAATGAAGGGCATAAAGCTTGTGTTGAGATGAGAAGCCTCTGTTTGGACACTCCATGTTTCAGTGGTCTTCAGGACTGGATAGTAAACATGTTCTGCAGCAGCGTTGTGAGTGTAACAGACCCATTGCAGGATCCAAATGTGAGAAGGAGCTTGTCCAGGATCAGTCTCAGACTTTGAGGCTGTAGACCTTTTATTTAACTAAAATAATATTGGGCCATTTTTGATACTTGTACCAAGTTTACATTTTCAGAGAGACCAAGTTTAGTGTGCATGAACTTTTCTTGACTGAAAGTGACATTACTCTCTTGTACTTTGGCCGTTTCCCAGTGGTGTTACGCCAAATCTGTTACCATTACCACTCCCAGCCCCAGTCTCAGCCACAGCAACACTTTGATACTGCTTTTATTTTATTAAACATGTCAAACTGAATCACTTCATTACAGCAAAATACAAATGTACTAATACATGACATCCGACTGAAGTTTAGAGCACACCTGAAACGACTAGCTCTGAGTTTCACACCAAACCAGGGATTATCTTCTCCTCCTTTAACATCACATTTTCCATTAGTGCATTTTTCATTACACTCCCCTTTGACAGTTTTCCTTTTAATCTGAATCTGTCGAAACAGACGTATTTAGTGCTAAAACACACTGTAATCTTGGGACCTAACGGGATTGTCCCTTACAGGTGCATATTCAAATCATTGATAATAAAGCCTTTATGATGTTTTCATAAATCTATTTTATTTCAACATATTCTTAGATGAGGGAATGGTTTTCCAAGAAATTAAATGCAATACTTAGCTTGTAAACTGGCGAACTTGACCGGTCTCATCACCAGTGCAGGAGACTGATCAGGATCAGAGGCCCATTCTGAGGCAAAAGCAAACCTCAAACTTTACAATAAGATTGACCTTAAAGTCAAAATTTCAGCTTCCGAAGGCATAAATCAGAGAAGCTCAGTAATCACTGAACCACTCTCCCATAAATAAACAGCAAATGTGTGTGAGGGGAGGGTCAGATCATGGCCCAATGAGTTTAATTTAACTCCTTTACATGAGGCTGTGTATTTTGTGTTTATGCCTCTGTGGACTCTGATCAGTCTCATCATTTCTATATATAATGTTGTTTCCTCCTCAAAAACATACCTCCATTCACATGTTTGAGTAATCGTGTATGCTGAGGCACTGTCCTTCTCAAGAGCTGAAAACCCTCTGTCTCACGACTCTACATATATACATGAAACCAGGAAGTGTTCCTGCGCGTTTCTAAAGCCTATACACTGTCACCAGACTCGTTGTGATCCTTTCACTGCTCATTGATCCGTCTGTTAGCATCATGTTGCTAATGGTCATGCTAAATAGTCATTTTATGCCCTGTCCATTCCTCACAGTTGCCAGCAGGGGGCGACAGACACTTAATCCAAGCATTCTCTGCAAAGTCAAAGTAGCAGCTTTCCAAAAGAAGAGGTTTTCCACATATTAGGGCTGAGTATCATTCAGATTGTTTTGATACCAGTAAACCAGATACCTGGTTTTCGATATTGGTACTTGAGGGATACTTTTTTTGATACCTATGATGAGCTAATTCATTTTCTACAATCATAAAACACAATAATACTGAATAAAAGACCCATTTTTGAAGCAAAACTCTTACTTGTAACTTAAAACCAGTAGTTTTATGATTTATTCTGTGTTATTTATTTGATTCATACATGCAAAGGCACATTAAAGGTCCCATTAAAGGTAGGTATTGAAATTTGGTATTGAATAAAAACATTTTTTTCAATACTAGTAGTATTTTAACCTCTCTTTCGTTACCACAAAGGTATCATTTAACAGTACCCAGCTCTACCACAAATAGATTATGTTAAGTTATAAAACCTGAATGCAAAGGACTCCAACACTATTTCAAAAAGACTGAAAAAAAGCAGAATATAGGACCTATAATAATATCCTGCAAACTATTTCTATAAGAAATGAAAAGGTCAGCAGTGCTCCAGTACAGGTGCATGAGCTCAAGTCCTGTCCTCCATTCAATTCAATACTTCCCCGAAGGGCAGTTTTTGTGCAGCCAGTAGTAACATCCACTTACATACAAACACACTCTTATGAACACAAAGACTCCTGGATGTTCTCTCACCTCTGGTTTCTCTCTCTGTCTGTTTGTCTCTGGCCTCAGTTGCTGCTGGAGTGGAAGAAGTCTGCTGCTTGTGCGATGCTCCGCCTCTTAAAGAACCACTCATAACGTGTCTTAAGTGTCGTCACGGTAAGAAGCACGCCTCACCGCCTGCTGCTGTCAGCCTCTTCATGCTCTGACCTTGAAAAGTTGACACAATGGTAAATAACAGTGCGATTCTGAAAGGAACGAGTGTGACACAAATGACAGATCTGAGCTGAGCACCTGCATGGACAGCGGTCCATGTGTTGGCAGTCTGTCTCCAAATACACACACATCTGTTTGTGGCAGGTCTAGATGCCAACGTCTATCCATTCAATGGTGTAGACCAGTGGTTCCTACCCTTTTTGGTCTCGTGTACCTCCTGGGCTTTTTGTCACACCATTAGTACCTGCTCACTTATACATTCTTTGAAAAATGGTCATAAAAAAATCTGTTTATTAGTGTCCTAAAAATACATTTTGTACTTACTTTATTTCAATTCTAATTCACCTGTATTTTTTAAGCTCAAGTTTAAGATAAAAACATAATAATCTAGAATTAACTTATTTTATATTCAAAATAAACTTAAAGAATAAAAATAAATAATAATCTTATAATAAGTTAACCACAAATAAAAAACAAAAACATCTTAAATAGCTAGTCTTTGAAACAAGTTATTAAATATGTAACAAAATATAATATTCATATATTATTCTTTTGCAGTTTCATCTGTATGAGACACCTGAGCTTGTCTTTCATAGGTTTCAGTAATTTAGTATGAAATTACCATGAACATTTTTTTATCATCCTGGAAAGAAAATGATCACATTATTCCACGTACCCCCTACAATGTGCTTGCCTACCCCTAGGGGTCCTCGTACCGCTGGTTGGGGTGTAGACCCTCCCTGTACTGCAGTTTAAACTTCAAAAGGCTCTCAGTCAGTCCACTTCTTCGTCCTATTAGAGCAGGAGTTAAAAAAACAAAACTAAGTAAAGCCTTTTGTGTTTGGTAGATTGTTTCTTTGCTTGTAACAATGCTTTCTTGGCAAAAAAAAACTGTGTTACGTTGGAAAGCTTGTGTATTTCCCATTAAATGGTGCCATGCTTGTAAGGAACATGCATTTGTGGGATGAGTATGTGGGTTGCAGCCATGAAAAAATTTGCCCAATCTTCTCTGCCAGTGCTTAAGAGCTTATTCTACTGTTGCTATTGACTCTTATTATGAGTTTCCTCCTGTCTGCTTCTCCAAACTGGGAGTGTGTAGACATACAATATAGACATTAACTGTAGAGAACAAAATAGCTTCAAAAGGATGTGATAGAAGCACATTCACACAGCACTATCCTCTGGACACCTGCAAAAACTCTGAAGGACTGTGTCTGAGTGGCTGGACAGTAGTGAGAGAAGTGAGTGTGTGCTACAGCTGTAGGCAGCATGGATCTTTGAGCAAAGTGTCCTCATAAGATCTGCAGCCTAAACTGATTTTTCCTTTTTATCTAATTTTCAATATTTGTGATAGTCAGCTCTTAAAAATGTCTTTAATAAAGCAACTGAGCCTACTGTTACAACAGGCTTATGTTACAATGGCTAACTCCTTTTCTATTGCTGATAACTATAAACCATGACCTGAGTTGAAACGTGAATGCACTGGCCACGTAATAAGCATATCACTCATTGGTTTTGATGAGTGATATGCTATGTAAGTGAGATGTTGAAGTAGAGTAAATATTAGTTGACTGCAGTGTACAGGAGGCTGTGCTTTAGACTTTGTAAAAACACCAGCAGACAAGTATGAAATAACACTATCTTTAACTGGCACTGTGTTTCTAGAACCGTCACTGACAACCTACAACCTCTGCTCGCTTGATGAAATTATTATTATTATTATTATTATTATTATTATTATTGTAATGGTCTGTGAACAGCTCTGCTCCCTCCATCACAGGATACCACGCAGCCTGCCACTCTCCAACCATTGAGCCTGAAGTGGATGTCGACTCCTGGATCTGCCGACAGTGTGTCTTTGCAGTCGCAACCAAGGTCAGCCTCCAAATATACTGTCACTCTCAGAGGTGTCACTCCCAGTCCCAGGGGTGTCACTCCCTCCCAGGGACGTCACTTCCTCCCAGGGGTGTCACTCCCTCCCAGGGGTGTCACTCCCAGGGATATTACTCCCAAGAGTGGCACTCCCAGGACTGTTTTGTGCAGTGATTTGGCATAGGTTTTATGTCAGATGCCCTTCCTGACACAACCCTCTCCTTTTATCCAGGTAATTTAAAATCAGTCCCATGTACTCCTGTTCTGCAGATATGAACTTATCAGTGTATCATGTGTGATCTGTGCACCAAAAAAATTTCACCTCAGTCTGTGATGCCTGTGATGTCACTTCCTTTACACTCAGGTGCTGTGCATTAACTCACATAAATAGGGGAAAGGGTGCTGGAAATGACAACCTGAAGAAGGCTGTTTGTTGGCCGCTATGTGTAGGTCTAAGTCAAACCCAGCATGCTATGTTTTTAAAGATTTTAAAAACATAAAGCCACATGAAATAAAGGATTTTTAAACTTTTAAACTTCAGGTGTATGAAGAGTGCCTTGTTTTTTTCTTTATTTTTTGCAAGTTCTTTGTTCCCAAACACCAAAGAGCACCTTCAATACAGAATAACTAATTGATAGAAATTATCAGTATTTGTCAGTGCTCATTGATCAGCACTTCTTTGGACTCTCACTCACATTATTTTGAGACAGATTGTCTCTGATGGCCCTCTGTATGTGTCTGCTACCTGTTTTCAGAGAGGAGGGGCCCTCAAACGTGGCCGCTTTGCCAGACTTATGCAGTACATGAAACTACGGCTCCCTTATCAGCTCTCGTCTTTAGACTGGGACCCACAGCATCTGACCAATCAGCAACAGTGTTACTGCTACTGCGCTGGCCCGGGAGAGTGAGCAGCTGCTGTACACTTGTGTCTGTGCTGTTATTCAGGCCAGTATTCTGAGCGATGTACTGATTTATTGCTGTTGTCCAGGTGGAACCTGAAGATGCTGCAGTGTGGCAGCTGTGGTCAGTGGTTCCATGAGGCTTGCACTCAGTGTCTCACCAAGCCATTACTGTATGGAGACAGGTACCATACTGAGTTACCTTTGACCTTTCCTCTTCTTTAGTCAGTGTCAGGTGAAGTCAGACAGAGATCCCACACAAGTCACTGTTTATAGACACACATTCATGTTTATGGTCTATGGTGTGGGCTATTCTAATATTACACTACAAAGTTCATTCAGTCTGATTTATCTGCTTCCTCCTATTACCCTTAGTGGGCACTGATGAGAGAGGCTCAGGAGGTAGGGCAACTATCCAACAACCGGAAGGTTGTCAGTTCGAATGGTTCTCTCCCCAGGTCATGCTGTGTCCCTGGGCAATACACTTCACCCACCTTGCCAGTATGGATATGCGAGTGTGACTGTGTGTTTGGTGGTGGTTGGAGAGGCTGTAGGTAAAGAATGGCAGCGTCATCTCTGCCAATCTGCCTCAGGGCAGCTGGGGCTACAGAGGTAGCTCACCACCACCAAGTATGACTAATCAATGAATGAATGAAGTCAATTCAATGAATAATCCAAAAAACAGTATAAGATTGATGCATTATAATTATTACTGGAGCCTAGCCCAGAAATAAGACATTTACAGACATACAGGCAATTGTTCACTCTCACATTCATCCGTGTCGGAGAGTTCACTTCACCCATACACTTCTTTACCAGTGGGTGGAAGCCGAAGTACCTGGGGCCTCATTATAAAACTTGTGTACGCTCACAATGAGGCTGAAACTGCTGTATGCCCCGGGCGCACATTTATCAGACATGGCACAAAAGTGACCCACACTGCAATGTGGTGAAGGGAAACAACTTTGACATGTAAATGTTTAGGTCACCTCCTCCCTTTACACACACACCACTCAGACCTCCACTGCCCCCTCCCTTTACACACACACCACTCAGACCTCCACTGCCCCCTCCCTTTACACACACACCACTCAGACCTCCACTGCCCCCTCCCTTTACACTCACACCACTCAGACCTCCACTGCCCTCTCCCTTTACACTCACACCACTCAGACCACTGCCCCCTCCCTTTACACACACACCACTCAGACCACTGCCCCCTCCCTTTACACACACACCACTCAGACCTCCACTGCCCCCTCCCTTTACACACACACCACTCAGACCTCCACTGCCCCCTCCCTTTACACACACACCACTCAGACCTCCACTGCCCCCTCCCTTTACACACACACCACTCAGACCTCCACTGCCCCCTCCCTTTACACACACACTACTCAGACCTCCACTGCCCCCTCCCTTTACACACACACCACTCAGCCCTCCACTGCCCCCTCCCTTTACACACACACCACTCAGACCTCCACTGCCCCCTCCCTTTACACTCACACCACTCAGACCATTGCCCCCTCCCTTTACACACACCACTCAGACCTCCACTGCCCCCTCCCTTTACACACACACCACTCAGACCTCCACTGCCCCCTCCCTTTACACACACACCACTCAGACCTCCACTGCCCTCTCCCTTTACACACACACCACTCAGACCTCCACTGCCCCCTCCTTTTACACACACACCACTCAGACCTCCACTGCCCCCTCCCTTTACACTCACACCACTCAGACCTCCACTGCCCCCTCCCTTTACACTCACACCACTCAGACCACTGCCCCCTCCCTTTACACACACACCACTCAGACCTCCACTGCCCCCTCCATTTACACTCACACCACTCAGACCACTGCCCCCTCCCTTTACACACACACCACTCAGACCTCCACTGCCCTCTCCCTTTACACACACCACTCAGCCCTCCACTGCCCCCTCCCTTTACACTCACACCACTCAGACCTCCACTGCCCCCTCCCTTTACACACACACCACTCAGACCTCCATTGCCCCCTCCCTTTACACTCACACCACTCAGACCTCCACTGCCCCCTCCCTTTACACTCACACCACTCAGACCACTGCCCCCTCCCTTTACACACACACCACTCAGACCTCCACTGCCCCCTCCCTTTACACACACCACTCAGACCTCCACTGCCCCCTCCCTTTACACACACACCACTCAGACCTCTACTGCCCCCCCCTTTACACACACACCACTCAGCCCTCCACTGCCCTCTCCCTTTACACTCACACCACTCAGACCACTGCCCCCTCCCTTTACACTCACACCACTCAACCCTCCACTGCCCCCTCCTTTTACACACACACCACTCAGACCTCCACTGCCCCCTCCCTTTACACACACCACTCAGACCTCCACTGCCCCCTCCCTTTACACACACACCACTCAGACCTCTACTGCCCCCCCCTTTACACACACACCACTCAGCCCTCCACTGCCCTCTCCCTTTACACTCACACCACTCAGACCACTGCCCCCTCCCTTTACACTCACACCACTCAGACCTCCACTGCCCCCTCCCTTTACACTCACACCACTCAGACCTCCACTGCCCCCTCCCTTTACACTCACACCACTCAGACCTCCACTGCCCCCTCCCTTTACACACACACCACTCAGACCTCCACTGCCCCCTCCCTTTACACTCACACCACTCAACCCTCCACTGCCCCCTCCTTTTACACACACACCACTCAGACCTCCACTGCCCCCTCCCTTTACACACACCACTCAGACCTCCACTGCCCCCTCCCTTTACACACACACCACTCAGACCTCCACTGCCCCCTCCCTTTACACACACACCACTCAGACCTCCACTGCCCCCTCCCTTTACACTCACACCACTCAGCCCTCCACTGCCCTCTCCCTTTACACTCACACCACTCAGACCACTGCCCCCTCCCTTTACACTCACACCACTCAGACCTCCACTGCCCCCTCCCTTTACACTCACACCACTCAGACCTCCACTGCCCCCTCCCTTTACACACACCTCTCAGACCTCCATGATACTTTGGCTTCCACCCACCCCTCCCTTATCTTAACTAACAACCTCTAAACATAAATTACTGTTAAGAGTCATTGAAATGAATTCTGTACATATGATATAATTATATTTTTGGACACATTAAGAATGCATGCAAGTCTTTACAAAGTGTCCAGTTAGACATCCAAGTTGGAAGCTAAATGTCCACACAAACCTCTCTCTGCTTCTCTGCTGTGCTTCAGGTTTTATCAGTTTGAGTGCTCCGTTTGCACAAAGGGCCCAGAGACCATCCAAGCGGCTTCCCATGACCTGGTGATGTCCACACTAACAACACTTTAGTCTCAAACACTAACAAATGGGAGTGGGTATAGTAGCATTAAAAATATTATTTTTTTACTTGGCTCCTACCAGTATTGGTCCCCATATTTACAAAAGGTCATATACATAATACATTACATTAATGCTCATTTTGTGGTTTAGTGGTTAGCACTCCTGCCTCACAGCAAGAAGGTCTAGGGTTCAGTTCCTGGACTGGGTGGGGCCTTTCTGTGTGGAGTTTTCATGTTTCCTCCAGGTGCTCCAGTTTCCCCTACCACTAAAAACATGTACAATAGGTCCCCCATAGAGCCAGGATTCCCCTGTAAATGAGATACTGTTTACCACTTGGGACTTTGTTGGCTGAATAAAAAAAATGTTTTTTTTGTATTTAACTTCACTGTCAATTTTGAATATGCGTTTGAACTAGAACACTGATGACCTCTTGCTTACCCACACTACTGCTAACTTGTTCTGCCATGTTTTTGTGCTTGTCTGAATGCTGATGTGATGTGAATGAAGACGCAGACAGAAAAGCCCTCTTATTTAAAGTTTATACATATTAGCAGCCGAGGACGACTTACTTATAAATTCTGTCAAAACAGACAAGAAATGTGTTGGCAAGTGTTGGCTCCGTATTTGACAAGCACCAAGTCACAAATGTTAAAATAAAGACGACTGAGCCCACTTTAAATGGGTTGTTTTCTTGTTCTAGGAGCCAGTATTGAGGTATAGCTGAGACACTATTTTAAAAAGAAAAACCTAAACAGAAAATCCAGAAATATTGAACCTGAACATTTTGAGTGATTATTATGTTAATTTAACCACCTCTAAGAGCCCTGGGTCAGGTGCTTCAGCAGCTCAGAGGAAGAAGGGGGAGAAGAGAAGCAGCATTCACACACACACAGGGAGATTAGAGGTTTACTGTGGTTAGTTTCTCAGTCTAAACACTGTAGTAGGAGTACATATGGGGCTATTATTGTAGCAAAAATATTTGTGTGTGTGGAAATAGACTTGTCTGTAATAAGATTTGTGGTTAAGTTTTGTGTTGTGCATATTAAGATTTGTGCATGTGTAATTGTCTGTTTAGTTTTGTGTGTCTTTTACCTATTATTACGCATGCACAAATTGTAATACACTCACACAAATCGTAATACACACACTCAAATCATAATATGCACGCACAAAATTTGTTAGGCACACATCTTAATACAGACAAATCAAATTACACACACAAATTTAAGCGCTTGCACAAATTTGATACGCACATAGACAAATCTATTTACACACGCACAAACCTTTTTGCTACAATAATAGCTCCATAGTACAGTGCACTCATGTTATCTCATATGTTTTTTTACATTTCCAGCTGAATTTGGACAGTCAAGTGTTTATTGTACAGAACATCAACTTATCAAACCCCTCTCTGAGTGTGTTTCTGCAGTTTGAAATGCTCACATTTACATGGTGCTGCTGTTTCCTGGATGTGACCTGCAGGGTGGACCTAGCTCACCTGGTCCTCTACCATCTCTCGCTGTGCTGCAAGAGGAAATACTTTGATTTTGACCATGAAATCCTGTCCTTCACTAACGAGAACTGGGACTCTCTGCTGCTGGGCGCGGTACTCACATCTCCACCTGTAAACACATGATGAAATGATGTGCAATAACTCCAGCCGTTTGTATTCCAGGCTTAAAGCCTTTTAACGAGACAGTAAAGTAAGATTTAAAGTCAGAACAAAAGACATTTTACATGACACCACAAAAAACTTTCTTTGGCATTGGCTGTATGTAGCTATACTGATGATATGATAAAAAGTTCAAACCTAAGTCTAAATGTCTAAGTTACCTAGACAGAAACACCTTTTCTAGGCTGCATGATGGAGTTTATAAAATGATTTTTGAAGAATGTGAAATTTTCTGTCTGCATAAACAGTGAGATTTTTCATTCTGCCTGTCCTCAGCTCTCTGACACGCCAAGGCAGGACCGCTGTCACAACCTGCTCAGCGCTCTGAACGCCCACAAGGACAGGTACGAGCAGACCAAACGCTGGCACACACCAGTGGAATGATGAGCTGCATCACAAGTGGCTCTACGCTAAAGCTCATCATTCACATTCTTAGGGTGACCAGATTTTTAGACCCAAAAAAACTGGGACAGATATTTTTATCACTAATCATGGTGCATTTGAACTGACTAAGACAAAAAGTGTCTCTTGAATTGTAGAATTTTCTGCCATGTAATTAAAATACATGACGCAAGGGCTTAAGTTTAAAATTTTTAATGGGAATTTATTGATAAAAGTAAGGACATTGTAAATAATTTTAGTGAAAAAAAGTCTTCAGAATAATGTGTTTTTAGGTTTCCTATGCATTTCTATTAGTTAAAACAGGGACAATTGTGACATGGTTTGTTGAAAACTGGGACATATGAGTGCTTTTACAGATATGCATTAGGACATGAGAGAAGGAAACTTAAACTGGGACTGTCCTGGTTAAATAGCGATGTCTGGTCACCCTGCACATTCTCTTCTAACTTCTATGTGAAGGGATGGACAGTAACAGGGCTATGGACTGTGACAGACTTCACAATGACTTATGTTAAAAACTTCCATCACTGGATTAGCAAAAATAGCAGAGCTTTGACAGAGCTTTGAGTCTCTGTATGACTGAACCCAAGTGGTGGAGGAAGTACTCAATTCCTTTACCTAAGTAAAACTGCAGTAAAAGTAAAAGTATCACCTAAAAAATTCTACTTAAGTAAAAGCATAAAGGTACTTACTTTAGAATGTACTTGCAAGTACAAAAGTAAAAGTATTTCACACAGACTCGACAACTCAATAATGTGCTGAATGTGAGGGATTTTGATGAAGAATTGCTGCTGATTTCAGATGAAATGAACAAACTGGTGCAGTAAAAAAGAATGAATCTGTTAGTGAATCTGCTGTCTTTATTATTCTGATGTTTCTAATGATTACTACTTTACTGCATTTTTTATGTATGTATGTAGTGTGTCTACATGAGTATGCGTTCTGTTGTGTGTATCCAGTATTAATCCTTGTGAATAAGTTTTTAGACAAGCTTTTAATTTGTAAGTGAAAGTACTGATTAATCTATGTCATAAAAGTTATTTAAATTATTATGTACATTATATTGCCAAAAGTATTTGCTCACCCACCCAGATAACTGAAGTCAGGTGTTCCAATCACTTCCATGGCCACAGGTGCATAAAGTCAAGCATCTAGGCAGCAGCTTTGTGGAAAACTTTGTGGGAAAGTTTGGGGATGGCCACTTCCTGTTCCGACATGACATGGAGACATGGCATCGAGACATGGATGAGTGACTTTGGAAGAACTTGACTGGGCTGCACAGAGTCCTGACCTCAACCCCATAGAACACCTTTGGGATGAATTAGAGTGAAGACTGAGAGCCAGGCCTTCTCAGTACAACATCAGTGTCTGACCTTTCCCAGAATTGAAGTTGTTATAGCTGCAAAGGGTGGGTCGACGTCATATTAAACCCTGCAGATTAAGAATTAAGTGCATATGCATGTAAAGGCAGGTGAACAAATACTTTTGGCAATATAGAGTATATTATGATCAGATTTGTTCACTTTATAGCAATTACACAAGAACACAGTTTTATTTTTCATAGAGTGGGTTGTACACTTAAGTTAAACAAAGCTTTTGGTAAAATACTAGTAGTATTGGTAAGATAAATCAATTTTAAAAACGGTGGCAGGAGTCTGGGGCAGCCTTTAGTATCAGCTGAACTTCTCACAAAACAGCAGTTGTATTTTTATTTAAGATTACTTAAGTAAAAGTACAGGAGCAAAAATGTATTCAAGTATAAGTATCACGAAGATTTCTACTTAAGTAAAAGTATAAAAGTATTTATTATTAAATGTACTTGTGAGTAAAAAAGTAAAAGTATTTAACACAGATTCAAGAAATAAGGGATGAGTAACATTTTAGGGATTTTGCTGAAAAACTGAGCTGAAAACTAAAGGTTAACGGTGCTGTAAAAGAGATTGAATCTGTAGGTGAGGTTTTACTCTTCTTAAAAGATGCAGTTTTATACTTATGTACTGTGTCTACGATGACGAAACAACAAAAACAATTGATTTTAAATAAAACTCAAACTACTTTTTACTCAAACCAATTAGTAGTGGAGTAAAAAGTACAGATACTTACTCTTAAATGTGGTGAAATAAAAGTAAAAGAACCCCTTGTAAAATTTACTCAAGTTAAGTACAGATACATCAAAATTGTAACCAAGTAACCAAGTACACAAAACTCTTTGTGACTTAGTTACTTTACTCACAAAGCTCAGTGCTGCCTCCTGCAGGACCAGTGAACACTGCTGAAACCTCTTGTGTGATACAGGTTTGTGTCAGGGAAAGAGATCAAGAAGAAGAAGTGCCTGTTTGGTCTTCAGGTGCGAGCCCCTCCCCCTCTGACAACAGACTCATCCCCGGTCATCACAGAGGCTCCGGTCAGCATCAGCCACCGCAAAAGGTCAGCACCACACATCATCTACAGGCCTAATCATGAGCTTTATTTAACACTCCACAGCAAGATGTGGAAGACGCTGGAGTAGATGATTTAGAGCATGGGTGCAACAGCCGCCTGTTCACACACGGTATCTTAAAAAGGTCTTAAAAGCATTAAACAGGCATTAAATTTGATTGTGTCAAAATCAAGGCCTTAAAGGTCAAATATCAAGAGGTTATGAGTAGATATTACATTTTCTCCATCTAAGTCTTAAAATGTGTTAAAACGTGGTGGTAATATTACAAAAAGTACTATCACCACAATAACAAAATATATTTATTGAAGAAATGTTACCATTGAAATGTATGATTGATTTTTCATCATGACTTCTAATGCAACACTGGAGTTCTTTCATCTGTATTAGACTTTCAAAATGAAACCATTGAGATTCAAAGTAGTACGTACAGGGGCGTAGCCAGGATATTTTTTACTGGGGGGGCCAGCCAGGTCCTGTCATTTTACTGTGGTGGCACATGGCAGATTATTATTATAGGACTAACACAAAAAATGTTCTGTTCTGAAAACAGTTATTTGGATGGAGTCAGAGACCTTTTTATGGTTTAAAGAAGTTAGGAGCTAAGCCATGATGTCTGCAGCTCACAGAAGAGCAAGTTGTGACTCACAGGGGTTAAGTATGTAAATAAATTTACAGGGGAGTCTGGGGGTCCTCCCCGAGGGAAAAAATCAATATAACAGACAATATTTGCTGTATCCTGGTGCATTTTAAAGTGTTTTAGCATGACTATAGAGTGAGTAAAACAATCAGTTCCTCCAGGATTTCACGGGCAATTTTTGTGATTGTTGCGGGCTAAAATGCCTGATTTTGCAGGGGATTTTCTTAAAAGTTGCACTAAAAGTTGCAATTTTTTTAGTCTATAATTCACAGGTAAAAAGTACCAGAGGTGATAAAAATACAGTTACTTGAGCTTTTTAATATTAAAAAAATATTAGCTAGAACTATAAAAACTAAGCAAAATCTGTTTTTAAACATATGTGAGGTGGTAATTAATCTAATTAAAAATACCTGTATTTGAACAGGCCAAGTGTACCTACTTAAAAGATATTGCTGTGTTATTAGGCTTTTTTTTGGGCTATTACACTGAAGCTGATTCATGACTCTGTTCCTCTCAGATCTTCTCTGATGATTCCTGTTGTGTGCTGTAGAACATCCATCCATCACTAAAAAACAGAAGAAGTTTGCTGTGCTATAGGTTTTCAGGATGGTTATTAGCCTGCAACTTTAACGTTTAAAGAACAATGACCTCACATTTCATTGTTGTCTAAATAAGCTGCCCATTCAACTTTTTAGGCAACTATATCACCATGGCAACGCAGACAGGCTTTTCAGAGTGACACCATGACAAAACTAGAAAGTACCACAGTTCGTCTCCTCCTCCAGTCCCATCCACATGCGTTGCTGCTGGTGAGCACCTGCGACCTCATGTGCGCTCCACCTCTGCGCGTTAGCTGCACGCTGCTCCTCCATGCCGCTCTGTGAGTACGCCCTCCGCGCTGCGCCTCCACGCGACTTTGTCTGTGAGTGCGCCGCACCTTCCTCATCGCTGCACAGCTAACAGCTGCACAAAGACATAATGTCAGTCAGTTGCCAGTGTCATTTTGGACCTATGCAGCCCGTCGCGCAGGACCGCTAAGTGGGGATAAAACCCCTTAGATAAAACCTCTTTCTCTGTTTGTGAAAGCTTGTGGTCAGAGAGGTTCTTAACCCACCTCTCTCTGTTTGCTGGTGGTTCTGTGTGTTTTTTCTCCTTCCTCTGGCTGGGCCTGTCACTGGAGTTCTGTTGTTTGTTGGTCAGAATCTGAAATTTCTTGATTTGACATTCCTTGTTTTTCTTGTGTTGTGCGGTCTCCGACCGTGAGCTATCACAAACGGAGAAAGAGGTTTTATCCAAGGGGCTCAGTTTTTCAGTAACACCCAAACAGATCCCTACGGTAGACCTCATCACAGCCACATAAACAGCCATAAAGAAAAATAAGTTGGCTGAATCAGAAGCTTAAGAACTGAGGCTCAGAGTCTCAGCTGCCCTGTCCAGTGCTAAATCACCTCCTTCTAATCTTACCTCAGACGAAAGGAAGGCTTTAACAGCGCTGGAGAAGGACCACAGCATTAACATTCTGCCAGCAGACAAAGGTAGATGCACAGTGATCCTGAATGCAGTGGACTATGAGGCCAAAGTGAAGCTTACTCAGTGATGCTGCCACCTATGAGACACTGAGGAGAGATCCAATCAGTGGCTACAAGAAGAAGGTTATAGACTGTTTACAGAAGCTGGAGAAAGATCAAGTCATTGACAAGCACTCCACCTGAGGACAAAGGGACTCCTAATGACCCGAAACCACTCAGGCTATTCATAGTCTTCTGAACCAATAGAAGTTAGTTTCAGGTCTAACTCCTTCCTAGGAGAATATAAACCAGCTTTCCTACCAGTTCGGCTTCAGAATTGAGAAAGTCTCTTGGATAAGAGGTGAAACGTATTCAACTTTAAAAATCAAATCCAGATGACTGCTTTTTAACTTTTTTGTTGCGATGCAATTACCCTGGATGAGTGAGAGTCTTCACAGACACATCTTAAGGATATGCAAAATACCATTTTTGAGTATTTATGTAGCAGCGTCATTTAGTCTTATGTTTTGTGCAGAATCTTCAAGTCAAGCCCTGGATAGGCTTACAACTACCTAAGATGCACTCTGGACATTCCCCACTGTACAGGGTTGCCAGGTCTGAAAGTCAAAATCCGCCCAACTGGCAAATTAAGAACCGCCCAAAACCTGCGCAACAGTGAATGAAAACACTGTGCAATTGTAATTAGTGCTGCTGCACCAAAGGAGCACTCCTCCGGTGACACGGACCTGCCCCCCCCCCCTCTCTCACAGACAGAGCAGCTCCTTAGACACAGAGATGAGCTGATTTGGCCCAGCATCAGAGTGATTGGCTTTGGATTTTAAAGATTTGTCACCCAAATATGGAGGAATAGCCTATCATTTACAAAAAAAAAAAAAAAAAAGCTCTGCCCAATCCGCGGACAATTTTTTTCACCTGCTGCAACACTCAAAAAGCCGCCCAATTATGCAACCGCAGACTTGGCAACCCTGCCACTGAATTTCCCTCCAGAGCACATAGGACAGACCTGTAGATCCTCACAAGTGTCTTTACTCAAACCCTTGAGCTACCGCTAACCTGCTAACCCACTGCTACGTGTCATAGTGAACCCAAAAACTGATGCTACACGTGCTCTTGTCTTTGTCCAAAACTTTGTTGTAAACCTTAAAGAAATCTGCCTGTCTGACTCTTAATGAAGCGAGTCTTGGCATTATACAAGATATTATACATAATCAAAAAAATAAAATAGAGATATACATTTTTGTCAATAGTGCTCACCCCTAGTGCTGTTATATAGTGGCCTCTCAGTTGACTTGAGAAGCCCTGCTTCTGTCCCTTTGTTGACTGCTTGTACAGAGTATTTGATTGTGATTTTTATTCTCCATAGCCCCTTGTCAGTGCCCTGTCAGAAGAGAGTGGGGGCGCTGGAGTCCCGCAAAGCAAAGAGGCGCCTCCCAGAGACACAGGTCAGTGCTTCTGCCTTCACCGGGATACACACCTTGCATTATTTTTCCTTTCACATGCCCTGGTAAACAGCCCCGTGTGACCTTGATAGTCGATCCTGAGGTCCACAGCCCATAGCTCTGCCTGTCTCTCACACCTGCTGCAGCTGATCCAGTCTCCTCTCCTCCTTTTGTTGTGTTTAAAACCTGCCATTTGGAGGCTGAGATGAGGAGACATCCATCTGCTTCAAATTTATCATTCAAATGCAGACCTGACTGCGCACAAGCCGCTCATGTATTTTATCAACTTTTGCGTCTCAGCAGCACATTTATCATGATCATCAGAGCGTATTCCCACACGAACGCATTCCACTCACATCAAATGCACTTTTCTATTTTTACCCCGCATTCTTAACTGTGTACCCCCACAGAACACCACATATTTATCTGCTCAGAGCATGCAGCCTCTGTCTTCTCCGACTGACACTAACCGCACACCGTTTCGACTGCCTTGTTCCAGTGAAGGAGGTAAAATGGATGCAGTAATGATGTGTATAGCTTGGGACGCTTTCCAAGTGAACCAGCAGCGGATGAGGGTTTGTCCAGGTCGCACTGGCACCCTGACAGAACATCCATTTAAAGACACAGGCATCAACAAAGAGCTGTGAATAATAATGTGCAAGCCTGGTAGAACTGTCAGAAAAATGATGATACTACAGTACAACCAGAATTCCGGAACTGTTTGGACATTTTAAAATTTAAATAAAATGAAAACTAAAAAACTTTAAAATCACATGAGCCAATATTTTATTCACAATAGATCATAGATAACAAACAAATGTTTACACTGAGAAATGTTACAGTTTTATGCACAAAATGAGCTGATTTCAAATTTGATGCCTGCTACAGGTCTCACAATAGTTGGGACAGGGGCAACAAATGGCTGAAGAAGCAAGAAATTTTAAAAAGATTCAGTTGGGAGAAGATCTAGCAACTAATGAAGTTAATTGATTTCAGGTCTGTAACATGATTATAAAAGGGATGTCTAGAGAGGCAGAGTCTCTCAGAGGTAAAGATGGGCAAAGGCTCTCCAATCTGTGAAAGAGTGCGTAAAAAGACCTTTATTGGATGCCTGTTGTCTTGGGGCCCTCAGACTGACACTGCATAACTCATTGACATGATTGTGTACTAAATTGGCCCAGGAATACTTCCAGAAACCACTGTGGGTAAACACAATCCACCGTGCCATCTGCAGAGGCCAACTAAAGCTCTATCATGCAAAAAGGAAGCCATATGTGAAAATGGTCCAGAAGCACCGTCATGCCCTGGGACAAGGCTCATTTAAAATGGACTGTTTCAAAGTGGGACATAGTTCTATGGTCAGACCAGTAAAAAATTGGAAATCATGGTTGCATTGTCCTCTGGGCTAAAGAGGAGGAGACCTTCCAGCATGTTATCAGCGTTCATTTCAAAAGCAGCATCTCTGATGGAATGGAGGCAAAACGGGATGGGCAGCTGTGTGTTTTGGAAGGAACTATGCTGAAAGGTTTTAAACCCAGCTGCCATTCAGCTGGAAACCTATATCAGGCAAGAATGAGACCAAATTGCAACACCAAAACTCCAGAAACTCATAACCTCGATTCCCAAATGTCTTCAAACTGTTTTTAAAAGAAGAGGAGATGCTACCCCATGGTAAACCAGCCCCTGTCCCAACTATTTTGAGACCTGTAGCAGGCATCAAATTTGAAAAGAGCACATTTTGTGCATAAAAGTGTAACATTTCTCTGTGATTTTTACCTTAATATGGCTCATATGATTTGAAATTTTATTAAAATTTTAAAAACGTAAGTTCCGGAATTTGGGTTGTAGAAATAAGTCAGAGGCCGGAGATGAGGCAGATAAGGAGAGTGCTGAGCGATAGACTTGGTTGCATAGATGCACATGTGTTTGATTTGTTGAGGCTGTACTGCTCAGCCACCACCGTGTGATGAACCATATCCTGTCAGCTCATTCACAGTCGGAGTGCTTCAGAGAGGATTTATGGAGCTGCTGCCCACAGAACAGAACAGAGGTGTACTTTGGTTTTGGCCTGTGTGGAAAAGCCTTGGCTAGAACACATTTTTATAAATGGATATCTTTCCCAGAGCAGTTTATGTAACATCACTGTCCATGCTGCACAGTGGTAAAGCTAATAGGTAGAAGTTCAATATAGATGTTCCACAAACTTTTTTTATAAGAACCCACATTTCACTTAACTTCATATTGTACTAATTTGTTTTTTAGTTTGTTTTTTTGCCTGAATGCCTCTGTCTCTCACACTTAGCAGAGCCCCTCTGTCCTCACACTGACCGGAGCACCTCTGTCCTGCAATCTGACCTGTGCCCTTCTGTCGCTCACACTGACCTGGGCATCTCTGTCGCTCACACTGACCTGGGCATCTCTGTTGCTCACACTGACCTGAGCATCTCTGTCGCTCACACTGACCTGGGCATCTCTGTTGCTCACACTGACCTGAGCATCTCTGTTGCTCACACTGACCTGAGCATCTCTGTCGTTCACACTGACCTGAGCTTGTCTGTCTCTCACACTGACCTGTGATTATCTATTTCTCTCACTGACCTGAGCAGGTCTGTCTCTCACAAAGACCTGAGCGTCTCTGTCTCTCACACAGACCTGAGTGTCTCTGTCTCTCACACTGACCTGAGGCTCTCTGTCTCTCACACTGACCTGAGCGTCTCTGTCTCCCACACTGACCTGAGCGTCTCTCTCTCACACTGACCTGAGTATCTCTGTTTCTCACACAGACCTGAGCGTCCCCGTTTCTTCCACTAACCTGAGGGTCTCTGTCTCTCACACTGCCCTGAGCATCTCTGTCTCTCACACTGATCTGAGCGTGTCTGTCTCTCACACTGATCTGAGCGTCTCTGTCTCTCACACTGATCTAATCATGTCTGTCTCTCACACTGACCTGAGCGTCTCTGTCTCTCACACTGACCTAATCATGTCTGTCTCTCACACTGACCTGAGCATCTCTGTCTCTCACACTGATCTGAGCGTGTCTGTCTCTCACACTGATCTGAGCGTGTCTGTCTCTCACACTGACCTGAGCGTCTCTGTCTCTCACACTGATCTAATCATGTCTGTCTCTCACACTGACCTGAGCGTCTCTGTCTCTCACACTGACCTAATCATGTCTGTCTCTCACACTGACCTGAGGGTCTCTGTCTCTCACACTGACCTGAGCATCTCTGTCTCTCACACTGACCTGAGCGTGTCTGTCTCTCACACTGACCTGAGTGTGTCTGTCTCTCACACTGACCTAACCATGTCTGTCTCTCACACTGACCTGAGCGTGTCTGTCTCTCACACTGACCAGAGCATCTCTGTCTCTCACACTGACCTGAGCATTTCTGTTGCTCACACTGATCTGAGTGTCTCTGTCTCTCACACTGACCTGAGCGTCTCTGTCTCTCACACTGACCTGAGCGTCTCTGTCTCTCACACTGACCTGAGCGTCTCTGTCTTTCACACAGACCTGAGCGTTTCTGTTTCTCGCACTGCCCTGAGGGTCTCTGTCTCTCACACTGACCTGAGCTTCTCTGTCTCTCACACTGACCTGAGCGTCTCTGTCTCTCACGATAACCTGAGCGTTTCTGTTTCTCACACTGACCTGAGCTTCTCTGTCTCTCACACTGACCTGAGTGTCTGTCTTTCACACAGACCTGAGCGTTTCTGTTTCTTGCACTGCCCTGAGGGTCTCTGTCTCTCACACTGACCCGAGCTTCTCTGTCTCTCACACTGACCTGAGCGTCTCTGTCTCTCACGATAACCTGAGCGTTTCTGTTTCTCACACTGACCTGAGCTTCTCTGTCTCTCACACTGACCTGAGCGTCTCTGTCTTTCACACAGACCTGAGCGTTTCTGTTTTTCGCACTGCCCTGAGGGTCTCTGTCTCTCACACTGACCTGAGCGTCTCTGTCTCTCACACTAACCTGAGCGTTTCTGTTTCTCACACTGACCTGAACGTCCCTGTCTCTCACACTAACCTGAGCGTTTCTGATTCTCACACTGACCTGAGCTTCTCTGTCTCTCACACTGACCTGAGCTTCTCTGTCTCTCCCACTGACCTGAGAATCTCTGTTTCTCACACTGACCTCAGGGTTTCTGTTTCTCACACTGACCTGAGCGTCCCGTTTCTTCCACTGATCTGAGTGTCTCTGCCTCTCACACAGACCTCAGCGTTTCTGTCTCTCACACTGACCTGAGCGTCTCTGTCTTTCACACAGACCTGAGCGTTTCCGTTTCTCGCACTGACCTGAGGGTCTCTGTCTCTCACACTGGCCTGAGCGTCTCTGTCTCTCACACTAACCTGAGCGTTTCTGTTTCTCACACTGACCTGAACGTCCCTGTCTCTCACACTAACCTGAGCGTTTCTGATTCTCACACTGACCTGAGCTTCTCTGTCTCTCCCACTGACCTGAGAATCTCTGTTTCTCACACTGACCTCAGGGTTTCTGTTTCTCACACTGACCTGAGCGTCCCGTTTCTTCCACTGATCTGAGTGTCTCTGCCTCTCACACAGACCTCAGCGTTTCTGTCTCTCACACTGACCTGAGCGTCTCTGTCTTTCACACAGACCTGAGCGTTTCCGTTTCTCGCACTGACCTGAGGGTATCTGTCTCTCACACTGACCTGAGCGTCTCTGTCTCTCACACTAACCTGAGCGTTTCTGTTTCTCACACTGACCTGAGGGTCTCTGTCTCTCACACTGACCTGAGCTTCTCTGTCTCTCACACTGACCTGAGCATCTCTGTCTCACACTAACCTGAGAGTTTCTGTTTCTCACACTGACCTGAGCTTCTCTGTCTCTCACACTGACCTCAGGGTCTCTGTTTCTCACACTGACCTAAGCGTGCCTGTCTCTCACAGTGACCTGAAGGTCCCTGTCTCTCACACTGACCTAAGCGTGTCTGTCTCTCACACTGACCCGAGGGTCTCTGTCTCTTGCACTGATCTGAGCGTGTTTAGTTTTCACACTGACCTGAGGGTTTCTGTCTGTTGCACTGACTTGAGGGTCTCTGTTTCTCACACTGACCTGAGCTTCTCCACCTGTCACACTGACCTGAGATTCTCTGTCTCTCACACTGACCTGAGCGTCTCTGCCTCTTACATTGACTTATGCCTGAGCTTCTCAGAACTTGTGCCTGAGCCTCTTTGACTGACATGTACCTGTCCGCTCCCAGTCTAGTCCTCCACCAGTTGGTGTCGACCACATTGAGCTGCTGCCATGTTGCCATGGTTACATGGGCGGGGCCAGCATCTACAACAGGAAGTCAGATCAAGAGTTCAGCCCAAGGTAAATATTAGTACAGGTTCAACATACATTTAACATACATTCATTTAGTTTTGCATGATTCCCCACAGGGAGTTTTTTCTTTATTCACTGAAGGTCATATTTTTTTTATATTAAAATTAATTAAACAATCTTGTCCAGAATATAATACGTTTATTTACATATAGTTTCTTTCAATTTTCTTTTGTTTTATTGTAAATGAGAATTTTTTACAAACTGATACAGTAGTTAAATTTTATTTAAATAAATAATGAAAAACTAAATATGCTTTAATAAAATGTATAATTTTTTTTGTATCTTTGACTCCACAGCCCACCATATAAGCGGATGTTTACGTTCTATCACAACGCTTACAATGGAAGCACGGGACTCTCCAGGAACCTCCATTACTACAACAGGTTAGCTTAGCTTGAATACAAGCATGCAGTCTGAACCATTCTGTAATGGTTTTGTTTTGACAGATCAGATCAGTAAACTAAAACTGACCTGTGACCTGTGCACACTGGTCACATCTGTATAAGGCAAAGGAACTGCATTTTGGAACTCCTCAGATTCAAGAATCAGTAAATTAAATACATTATTCACAGTCAAACCTTAAGTGAGGTAAAGAGGAACTCAGTGCAAACCGTTGGGCACAGTGTTGTTTGGGTCCAGTCCAGGTCACACTTACAGCAGCTGTGTGGAGAATAGAGCATAGTGTATGGTTAGGTGAAGAGCAGGGTAAGCAGAGAGGTGGGCAGTGTTCATTCTGCAGTCTGGAATGTCTGGAGGTGTAGGCTGTAGGCTAGTCTGCTCGTTCTGGACCAGATGGACCTGTATCTGCTCGTTGCATTTTGTGCACTCTGCACAGGCAACCTGAGGTAAACGCTGAGGAATGACGTGAATGGCGCGACGCGAATCAAGCGAATTGCGTGAATAGCGCTGGCAGCGAATGACGCGAATTGAGCGTTTGACGCGCGAGTCCTGCGAATCTGCGGATGAAGCGAACAACGCAGATTCGCGTCCGGTGTGAATGTACCATTAGGCTGGCAAATATCTAACATGATTAATTCCAACCATTTGAGATCAGGGAGGCACCGACTGGAGCAGTAAAATAACCGTACTGACCCCACACGTGTGAAGATAGTTGCCACGTTGTGAATAAGTTGCCTAGATTCGGGCCACACACCCCCAGTAACAGGGAGAGGCCGTTTGGGCCTAAAATTGAGTACAACCCTTTGAGAGTGCACTCATGTTTGTGTCAGTTTTGCTGTGGCTATGGCAGATTAAAAGCATGTCTAGTGATGTGCTGGTATTTTAATTGGAATCAAAATGTCTATCATTCTGTATTTTCTTGTCAGCATGGAAGACCCTCACAGGATGCCAGCACCGTGCCCCCCGTACCCAGTGAACTCAGTGAACTCAGTGAACTCAGTGAACTCAGTGAACTCAGTGTACAGCAGCAACCATCACCACCCTCTGTACCAACACCACCCCCACCAGCAGCACCCAGAGGGGCCCAGACCACCACACCACACCACCCTGGGGCATGATCTCCCGCTGTACCAGAGCCCTGGGGGGGGGAGGAGGAGTGGGTGGAGCTGGAGGCGGGGCAGCTGCAGAGGGGGACGGGACAATGGCTAAGGGCTGGGGAGGGGGTGAGGCTGTCCGAATCCTGGCTCGGCGCGTCACTCCAGATGGAAAGGTGCAGTACCTGGTGGAGTGGGAAAACGTGAGTTTGTACTGAAGTTGTGAATCAACCAGAAGGTTTAACGGAGGACACAACTTTGTCCTAGCAGCAGCCCACTTCAGTTTGGCACAAATCGAAGTCCTGATGGGTCATTTCTCTGTGCAAGAAGACGTATTCAGAGCTGGAATGGAAGGTCTTTGTTTTACGTAATTTTTGTGGAGATCTGCTTGTCTTTGTTCCAGTGGGGGCCCTTCAGTTCCCCCGTGACAGTGGAAACCCAGCTCAAAGCGTGCCGTGCTGAACTGACCTGTCCTGGTGGACTTTGGTACCCGCCCCTCACTGTAACCTCAGCAGTGCTCTCTGTGCTCTCTGATATAGAATATGCCTTTGCATTAGTCATATGATATTTTTAAGATTTAATCCTGAAGGAACTCTGCACTTTTAGTTGTAGAGTCATGTTTTGTACATAACACCTAC
This sequence comes from Bostrychus sinensis, assembly GCA_020698575.1. Taxonomy (NCBI): domain Eukaryota; kingdom Metazoa; phylum Chordata; class Actinopteri; order Gobiiformes; family Eleotridae; genus Bostrychus; species Bostrychus sinensis. The sequence goes on from CM036247.1 coordinate 36,690,735, forward strand.
TTGTCTTCATAAGGTCTATGGTAGGGGTGTCCAAACTATGGCCTGGGGACCAAATGCAACCCACAGATCATTTTGTATTGGCCCTTGTGCTCTATTCTCAATTGGCCCAAATTGCCACAGGTAGTACTTTTTACTGCAAGGTTAGAAATGCAGGTAAAAAGCATCATCGTCCTAAGCCCAGATAAATTGTGAAAAGACATTAAGCGTAAAACCTATCCCAAAAATATAATATGATTCACGCCATATACAGTATATTCAGAGGGAATATACTGTATATGGCGCCTTTACTGAGTGGCCCTCTGTAACATATATTTTTTAGTCTGTGGCCCTAACGGAACAAACTTTGGACACCCCTGGTCTAAGGTCTGAGAAGGTTGTGAGTTCGATCCTCAGGCTGGCCGTCATGCGATCTCTGGGTGGAGTCTACATGTCCTCCTCGTGTTACTGTGGGTTCTCTCCAGGTGCTCCGGCTTCCTCCCACCTTACAAAGACATGCATGTGTTAGGTGACATGATGAGTAATAAAAATTGCCCCTAGTGAATGAATGTGAGAGTGAATGGTTGTCTGTCTGTGTCTGCCTCCATATCAACCCTGGGACTAACTGGCCACTGTCCAGGGCGTACACCGCCTAACGCCCATATTTACTGGGATAGGTTCCAGTCAGGAAAATTGGGAATAAGTGGAAGAAGAGGAAAGAATTAATCAATACACAGATATTAAGGAGATTATTTTTATTATTATTACACATTTAGAGATGATTTCAGTTAGAATCTGCATCCAGACTTCACTACAGTGCATTAAAATGGCCACAAGAACAGTTTTCTTCATTAGTAGTAGAAATCCCGCAATAACTTGGACTACTGAGGGATTAGAACCGAGAAGGCACACGTGATATACACTGGAGAGAAATAGGGCCATACTGTGAAATGAGTGTAACTCATATATCCAAATATTCATATGCTTATAATAGGGGTGTAATGATACATTTTTTCAACGATACAATATGTATCGACTAGAATTGTTTTGAGCTGATTAAAGAACGATATTAGCTCATTTAGAACAATATGATTCGATACCTTCATATCAATACGATTGAAACAGCAACGTTTTGCCAAAAATCATAAAAGTATGCTCTCAAATCTAGCATTGTGGCCAGGGTTGATTATGTCCAGTAGACAGAGAGCAAAGAAAAGCTGAATACAACATTTTATTTCATAAAACACAAAAATGACATCCAAAAAGATATATCTGATATAAAACCAGTTGTATCATATGAAAAAAAAAGTGCATCATATCTATTTTTTATTTAGTAACAGTATTGTTACTGTATCGTTTACACCCCTATACAAGCATATATATAGAAGGGTTTATGCATTATTAAAACACATTTTTAAGATGTGTCACTTATGCCTGTTTAGCTCCAACCTGTTACTCACAGCACACAAAATTCACAAAGTCCTCAGTGCAGTTTTTTTTATTTTTATTTTTTTAGCAATAAATCTGACTTGATGCAGAATATTTCGGTATTATTTAAGTGTTTAAAAGAGCTCATTACCAGCTTTCATTCGATATCTAAGTCTCAGTTTCACCCGAGATGTCAAGTACGCCTGTTTGGTCAGCCCACAACAGTCTGATGTAAGGTTCTGATCGGACTATTCTATTGTTCAAAAGAAGACCATAGCATTATTTTAATTCAAGTGTATACATACAGAAACATATGAGTTTTAATAATGATAAAAGGGAGATTTATTGTGCAGCCTGACTCAACAAAGGCATTCAAGGGAAATTGATTCAGTTGGACCCAGCCTCCTGTGAGTTTCATATAGTTGTCCAGAGCTTCCCCTTCACAGATGACTCCAGCAGTGTCGCGTTCGTTACACGTGGCCTCAGACGTACAAACGGTTTTCAAATTGGTAGCAAAACAAAATGATTCATATCCATACAGAGTTGTCAGCGTCTGTTGTGATGCTGATGCTGTTTGGTGCTCAGGGCCTGACACTACAACAACACGACCTGTTCCAATTGTTTTCGACTGTCGGAGGACCGCAAGTTTAATTTCAGAGTTTATATTTTATACAGAGGATTATATCTTCGGTCTGTGCACTTTTATTTTTGAAGAGTATTTTCGGGACCAGTGTTACTCTCACGTTTAAAACAAACTCATGTTACTCCCACGTGGAGCACTCCGCTCCAGACTGTTCCACTCTTCTCCCCATGGACCTAGAAAGATGTGGAGACTTTTGTAGTAGTCAAGTCCAAGTTTTGTTTGAAGTATTTTTGGAATATTTATGTTTGTACATGTATATTCTTTGCTGGTGTACAATGAGAATAATAAATAACTTTTACTTAGTCTGAAGAAAGAAAAAAAAAACCACTGTGATCACGTATAATTTTGTGTGTGAATACAACGGTGTTTTTGGGCCACATGGAAAAAATAAAAAATATGGTCACTATACGAGAATAAAGTCGTAAAATTCTGAGAATAAACTTATAATATTATGAAAATAAAGTCAGAATATTTCAAAATTAAAGTAAAAAAAAAAAAGTCGCTTTAAAGTCCTTATACTAATGATAATGGTGATGTTGGGCCAAAAAGATGCTTGAAGCCTAAATGAAAGTATAACCTCACAAAATGCTCCAAATTCCCCAGGACGAAAGGACCGCAGCACAGACAGGGTAACTTCATTCTCTAAATATTTCAACTTTAATCTCGTAAAAATTATGTATGTTTTTTTTGTTTTTTGTTTGTTTGTTTGTTTATTTGGTTTGTTTTGGTTTTTGGCTTTGACTTTATTCTCATAAAATGACAACTTTAATCTCAATATTTTACGACTTTATTCTCATAGTGCAGTATTTTTTTATTTTTTTTAACGTGGCCCTAAATCGCCGTCGTATATGAATATCATGCGTGCTGTGGTCAAGTCTCAGGCTCAGTGACAGAGATCTGTGGCTGATAGCAGCGGGCGACAAGCAGCGCACTGTGCAGCTTACTGCCCCATACATTACAGTGCGCATGCGCCGCGTCAGACAACAAAACTTTCCACAAGTAGCCGCAGCCAAAGTGTCTAACAGCGTTTCTACAGATTAGTCATAGTTTGTAGCTTAAACCCTGTTCATGTTTCTCATGAGTACATGCTGCTGCATAAAACTATGTGTCATATAAATGATAGCCTCTCGTACATCGTTAAGTGTCAGACATGTTCGTAAGAAGTGGAGCTGGAGGAGTGGAGAGGAGCCAGCGACAGTGAATGTGAATATTACAGAAGTGTGAATGAACTGGGCTCTGGTTATTCTGGACAAACTCAGCTGTAGGAAATACAGGACGTTTCTTCAAAAAAGTAACATGGTAGTGGATTTGCAGCTTGAGTAGAGAGGTGAGTGTCAGTGAGGCAGAGTTTTTAAATGGAGGTTTGTGGTGTGATGTGTAAGGCTTCTTTTGAGGTTTTATTATAGTGAAGCAGCATTAACAGTGCACTGGTCTAGTGTCGATCTCAGTGTGAGTCCTGATGAACAGTCCTCTCTCATCTGTAAGGCTGGAACCTCACTCATCTATCCATCCTCGTTTTAGTGCTTATGAATTAAAGTTAAAACAAAAACTTAGGGTACATTACTTTGATAAGGCGACAGAGAAGGCCAGCTTTGTGAAAAAAAAAGTTGTAATGACATTCTTTTGTATACAAACAGCGTTACCTAATAGTAATTATATAGAAAGAGTGTGAGATAGTTTGAAACAGCCTACTACTCAAACACTGATGGGATTGCATTTAAGTGATTTTTTTTAATTAAATATAAATTAAATCAAAATGTTGTCATATAAAACTTAATGAAGTCAAGGAGTCTGCTTGCCCGCTTGAAAAAGTCACCACGCGCTACTGTAATAGCTGTACAGCATCACTGTGATATACTGCTCTTGCACATACTGGGAGTTTGCGCACATTAACACCAGCCTACCTGCCAAATGCAGGTAGATTAAACATATACTCCCACTGCCACCGGTTGAATCTACCATGCATACCAATATCTTACCTTTAGAAGTTTGGCTCGAATTTATGTTGGATTGAGTATATGCCATTTCGTATATATTAATTCATCAAAAATAAAGAAAGAAAAATATTAATTTAAACAAAATAACGTTTTAAAAAAGTTTTAAAAGATTTTATTATCTGCTGACGTAAACCTGTTTAGTATTTGATAAATCCCTGTTACATACTGTACATAAAACCAAATTTAACATTTCATTAAGTATAGTGTATGCTAAAAAAAATAAACACTAATTAATTTATGGCTAATAAAAACACAAACTGGCTAGCAGCGTTTGACAAAGACTAACCACAGTGGCCAGTGAGCCCTGCTCACGTCTACCTGCAATGTCCTGGTTTGAACGCAAGATGGCCCTGTACTTCGACTAAACCCCCGGTGATGCTCTACAAGTGATAGAGCAGTGGCTGACAAACATATACAGTACGTTTGTTTAATAAAAATATAAAGATAGTGACCCGGGCATGAGTAGGCTCACTTTATTCTGTACAAGAGCTGCCTGAACAAGTGAATTTCTCCACTGTGAGATTAATAAAATCCAATCTAATCTAATCTAATCTAATCTAATCTAATCTAATATATAGTGAGGTGACAAGTGTGATGTCACCTCACTAAAACTAATAAATGGATCTTTTTATTAATATTGAACATTTTGATTTTAAGTTTAAGGACACTGGGGTATTCTTATAGATTTATGACGGTGGGACAGAATTAGCCAAATGCTAATAAACTTTAGATAGAAACAGTGGCCTAATAAATATTGCAAGTATTTTTTGATATCTAATAAAAATAAAGGAGAAAATTCAACTAGTAACTGTGTTTTTGGTGCAGGAGGGTAGGATTTGAGCCTCAGGCAGAAGAGGAGACTACACTGAAAAAAAAGCAAAGGCTTTGTACAGAATCAAAATGAGTATAATGTTAAAATATAATGCCGCCCTCAGACCTCCGGAGGGTCCACAGGGGAAGGGGACATTTTAAGGTTCCTAAATCCAGGTATGGAGCTGATGCTGAAGTGTGCGTGCCCACGCGTGCCCCCCCCCCCCCCCCTCTCTCTCTCTCTCTCTCTCTCGCTCTCTCTCTCCCGCTCTCTCTCTCTCTCTCTCTCTCCTACTGCTGAAGCTCCCAGCCGCGTGCACCACACACGCGCACACGCACATCCTGCATCTTGAATTTCCGCACGCGCTGGGTCCGGGGGGCTTGAGAGGCGCTTGTTGGATTATGACGCCAGTTGTTCCTCCCGGAGAATGGCGTCGCGCACGGCTCCCTCAGTGAACCGCGCCGCGGGCCCCGCTCCTTCCTCTCTCCTCTCGGGTTAATCTTCAGTCCCGCGTTTCGTGATTCCCCTGGGCGCGCACACAGTCTGCCGAGAACCACAAGCCCTACCACGTTCAATGCCGTTGGAACATGTCCTATGTTCCCTTTCAAGGTAAGACATGTCTCGTGTCTCTGTCTCACCCCTGTGGACGTATAGCGACAGGTGCGTTCACGTCGCCCCGCGGTATGTGCCCACACGCCGCGCGCTCTCATACACAGCACTTGGGCGCAGCGTGTGGCCGTCTCTGTGCGCGTGCCGCATTTAGAGTATAGTAATGGCTTGTGCATGTGGCGTCACTCTCCTGTCATTCACATAACGGCAGTATTCTCATGATCCAGTAGTAATATGGGAACACGCAGTATATTGTGGACGTGTGTCATGTATTTTGACACATCTCTGAGCGTTGCTCACGGCTGCTCAGTATCGTGAGTAGCCTATAGCCTGTGTAATTCCAGTAGGCTCTCCATAGGCTACTGCAAACCACGGCTAGGGCTTAGCATTATGGCATTTTGTAGCCTATTCTGTGATCAAACAGCTGACCAATCACAGCTTTGACAGTTGGTGAAAGCCACGAGTGGAAGCTAAGTTAGTAGCTGGTCCAAGTTTACTATGGCGATCCAAATCTCACGTCATATCGCAATATTAGTGGGAGCTATACGCCTCCCACATGTTTCCCCGCATACTGTGCAGGCCTAACGTTGATGAAATGTGGTGTTATGTAAAAAGTTTTGCCCCTAAAAATGCGCACACGCTGATGTGGCGCTGCGGTGCGCTCAGAGTGAGTGAGTGAGTGGGTGCGAGGTGCCAGTGTTCTGAATGCGGCTCCGCTCTGTACCATCACCCGCAACTGTGACTAATGCTATCTGAGCCAGGCGCTGCAGTCACCATCATCTGCTCACACACGCACACGCTCCAACCTGCCTGCTGGGGGTGTCCAAATGAGGGGGCAGGGGCAGAGAACGATGCACTAAGCGGTAGGACTGAGAGAAGTGCTGTGGGCTGAGGACAGAGTGGAGCTGTGGGCAGTGTCAGGTGATCAGTGTGATGAGAAACTGGATTAATACTCCTTTAAAACTAACCTTAAACCCCCTAAAGAGTGAAACTGAACCAGTCCTCAGCAAAATACTGACACACTGCATCAAAGTCAAGTTTCGAGTGGACCCTAAACTTATAGCTCTAAGTTCGACACCCCTGTTCGACATGTTTGGATTTGAAATATGGACAGATTCATATTTTAGTATCATGTAAATTTTCCCATAGTTAAAGTTGTCTGTATATATTTAAATGTGACTGGACTCAGTTATGAAGTTAGTGCTGGGGTGTCCAAACTTTGAGGGCCTCAATTGAAGAATATTTGTGGAGAAGGACCACTCACTACAGATGATGATTTCGTCTCACCATCATTTCTTTCAGAGGGCTCCACAGTGAATCATTCACATGAATACTTTCTTTGCCATTTCTAAACACTGTAGGAGTGCTAGGCACAAGGAACTACTGAGGCCCTACATAGGCTCATTTTTTTTTTTAAATCCCACCTCACAACAAGGGGCTTTTTATAAAATTTTACTTAGCATTAATATGAGCTCTCTTTTTGCCTCATATCCTGAATTGTGGCCTTGTATGTAAAACATAAGGCAGGGGGGTCTGAGAGTCCTTCCCCAGGAAAATCTGAACAAACAAATATTATTTCTGTTGTCTGGTGCATTTTTTATTTTATTTTATTATTATTATTATTTTTTTATGGTAAACAATGTTTTAGGCTCTGTACAATTTTTGGTTTAACTTCTCTCCAGAAGAGGCCCTATAGGGGCCTAGGCCTTTGTTGCCTACCCTATTGTGACAGCTCTGGGTCAGGTTTTACTCTGGATGCCCTAACATATCCACACACTTGTGGTTTATCTAGGTTTGTGGTTTTATCTCTGAAGCTGGCACATAGAATGGCTCAGCCTTTTTGGTGAAACCTACAACTAGTTCCATTTTTTTCTTTGTTGACACCAGGTCTATTTTACACAAACATTTTTTTACCTGTTATATGTGATACTTAGCTACATGTTCCAACAGCCCCAATTCATCACTTTAATGGGTAACAAAAACATTTTCCTAAACTTTAAATGTATTTAGTTTGTTGCTTCAAAGTATTGTAGGCAAGGCAAGGCAAGGCAAGTTTATTTGTATAGCACAATTCATACACAGATGCAATTCAAAGTGCTTTACAGAAAAAAAAGCCAAGTTAAAAAGTACAAAGACAAGAATCACAATTAAAACAGTAAAATCAAATTTAAAGAGTATAATTAAGAATCAATTTAAAATTAAATTAAAAGAGAAGAGAGCAGATAAAACACTTTCAGTTGTCATATGCACAGCTAAAAAGAACAATTTTAAGTCTGGACTTGAACATTGTCAGAGTAGAGGCCTGTGTAACATCGACAGGGAGACTGTTCCAGAGTTTAGCTGCAGAAAACTGAAACACTGCTTCACCGAGTTTAGTCCTGACTCTGGGCACCAGCAGAAGACCTGTCCCTGAGGTTCTCAGAGTATGAGATGGTTCATATGGGACCAACATGTCAGAGATGTACTTTGGTGCTAAGCCATGGAGAGACTTGTACACAAGCAGAGCTGTTTTAAAGTCTATTCTCTGAGCGACAGGAAGCCAGTGCAGAGACCTGAGGACAGGACTAATATGGTCGTACTTCCTGGTTTAGGTCAGACCCTGAGCAGCAGTGTTCTGGATGTACTGCAGCTGTCTTACAGCTCGCTTAGTGAGTCCAGTGAGCAGACTGTTACAGTAGTAACCTGCTGGAGATGAACGCATGAATAAGTCTCTCTAGGTCTGGTTTAGACAGTATGCCTTTGATTCTGGCAATGTTTTTGAGATGGTAAAATGCTGATGATGTTATAGATTTAATGTGACTGTTGAAGTTCCAATCTGAGTCCAGGATTACCCCGAGATTTCTAACCTGACTTGTAGATTTTAGTGAAAGAGACTCGAGGTGACTACAGACACCTTCTCTTTGTTTGTGTGGGCCAAAGGTGATTATTTCAGTCTTGTCTGTGTTTAGCTGGAGAAAGTTGTTTCTCATCCACTTCCACTCATTGATCTGTTGGATGCAGTGACAGAGTGAATCCACAGGTCCATATTCACCTGCTGTCAGTGAGATGTAAATCTGAGTGTCATCTGCATAATTGTGGTAGGATATGTTATTGCTGCTTATTACTTGGCCTTAAAGGGAGCATGTAAAGATTGAACAAAAGAGGTCCCAGGATGGACCCCTGGGGCACCCCACAGGTCAGGGCCATTTGGTCTGAGACACAGTTATCGATTTCAACAAAGTACTTCCTGTCTTCAAGGTAGGACTTACACCATTTAAGAGCAGTACAAGAAATGCCTACCCAGTCCTCTGATCTCAGGATCACATGGTCAACTGTATCAAAAGCAGCACTCAGATCCAGCAGAACTAAGACAGAGACTTTGCCTGTGTCAGTGTTCAGGCGGATGTCATTTAGTCACCTTGATAAGAGCAGTCTCAGTGCTGTGATGGGGCCTAACACCTGACTGAAAATCATCAAAGCAGTTGTTCCGCAGAAGAAAGTCAGTAAGTTGTTGGCATACAACTTTCTCAAGGACTTTACCTAAAAATTTCAGGTTTGATATGGGCCGATAGTTGTTCAGTACTGTGGCATCAAGACTGCTCTTCTTTAGGAGAGGCTTGATGACAGCAGTTTTCAAGGCCCTTGGAAATGTTCCAGACTGCAGTGATATGTTAACTAAATGAGAAAGTTGAGGTAACAAACTGCTCAGCACAGATTTTAGAAATCTAGTGGGTAACACATCAAGGCAGCATGTGGATGAACTCAGACTGGAGATGATCTCTTGGACTGTTTTGTCAGTGACAGGGGTGAAGTGTGTCAGCTCTGAGTGTCTGGATGGCTGCAGGGTTGTTATCTGTGTTGTAGAGTTTATAGCACTGTTTTAATACTCTGAACCTTGTCATTGTTAATTGTATCATAACTGTCACAATTATACCATAAAAAAATTATGTTTCCATGTGCATATTACATCAAAACATTTCTTTAACTGAACACAATAGATGAAATTTGAATCTACTCAGCACCAAAATTTATATTTTTTACAAAAAAGTCTATATTTTATTGCCCTCAGGCAGAACTGTACCACTCAACAAAAATGTTTCACTGTGCTCATGCAATCCTTCAGCCATCCATTCCCTTTTTCCCCAACTTTATCTTGGACCAGGGGCCTTCCTTTTTCCCTTTACACACACACATCACTTGGACCTCCTCTGCCACCTCCCTTTACACACACCACCCTGACCTCCACTGCCCCCTCCTTTTACACACACACCACCCTGACCTCCACTGCCCCCTCCTTTTACACACACACCACCCTGACCTCCACTGCCCTCTCCCTTTACACACATACCACTCAGACCCTTACTGCCCCGTCCCTATACACACACACCACTTAGACCTGATCTGCCCCCCCCTTACAACACACATCACAGTCATGTGATTTGTGAGTTTACAAATTCACAACAATCCATCTTGTTAGGCTCCTGTTGATTAGTTTTGGTCCCCACCGGTGTCAGTGTGAGCCAAGTGGTGTGACAGTATGGTCATGTGCCGGGTTTTAGGTTGCTGACTGTACTTTTAGTGCTCATTAACAAAATGGTGGCACCAAAAAAATGTAATATATGCTGCTATACATTTACAAAAATAGGAAAAATCTTTTAACAATGTTTGTATTAGACTGTTAGTGTAGTGGTTTGTGATTTAGTTACATAGCTTGCACTTTAGCCAATCACCTTCAAATATTCTTCTGAAAGTCCCTCCGCTTTACAAGATGTTCAGTGTGAGACATTTGAGATCGTTGCATGTTTACGAAACATGCTCTGTGAATGTGTATGATGCGTCTTTGCGTTGGGTCACATGACCTGAATAATGCACTTTAAAAACATTGGCTGCATCCAAAATCATCAAACTCTACTTCTACTTACTGTCCCTTAAAAAAACAATGATGCAGTGAATGAAGCAATGATGCAATCCTTATTCAGTGAGGAGAGGTGGTGTCACTGGTGTTTGGACGATCTGACTACCCTAACCCTTGTGGCCAAAACAAGGGCAAGTTGGACTACAATCAAGCTAATCTTCCAACACTGGCGTCCTAATTTTAATGAAGCTTTTAAACATAAAAATGTACAGAAATTAAACTAATGATTCCACATAAGTTAAACTACTGTGAAGGAAAAAAGAGCTTTCCAATACAGATCCGTGTTTGTGCGTAAACCTGCGTGCCTCGCACTCACTTCCTGTTTTTCAATTAAACCCACACATTCGTGGCTCAGTGTTTAGGTAAAACTCATTTGCACTGCACTTTTCATTGTCCTTCTTTGGATGAATAGATGTGTCGAGGGGCTGTGGCCGGGGGTGGGGGGGTTACTTGAGTACACCTCAAATTCAGGTGGGATTTTATAAATGGGAACTTGTGTTCAGGTGTGTGTACACAAGGGTTTTATTAAGTCATGAACATTTCCTGGTGTGTTTCTCACTTTTAGGGAGAATTCTACCCATAATTTTATAAATGAGACCCCTGGTCATGGGGAAGCAGTCTGAGGCCTCAGTATTCCCTTGGAGGAGCTGGAGGAAGTGTCTGGAGGAAGGGAAGTCTGCCATAAGTAAACTGAAAAACGAATGGATGGATGCATTTTTAAAATAAAATATGAAAAGCTCAATTATAGGCTACTCTGATTAGGCTGAATTTTGTGGATAAAAATGATTTTGAAGAATCAAGATTTCATTCAACGTAGATGGGAAAGTGCTTGCCCAGACTGTATACATACATACATATGTAACTATATGATAGACAGGTATATTAAACTATAATAGTGTGCACTCATACATTTAGTATGAAGTGATTTTTTGGATTTTACTATACCCAATCAGCTCAAGTTCTCATCTATGATGATCCAAAAACCTGGTGGCTGAGACCGAAGTTACTCATCAGAAGTAACTGAACTTTAGAAGAAGTTGTTGAAAAGTTTTTTGTTGTTCTTTTTTACCAGTGAAAATCATGCAGTTGGAACTTTGAATTATTAAGATATTACATATTCTTTTTTATTCAGGCTGAATTATATAAGTTTGTGTGTGTGTGTTTGTAAAATATTTATTTTCTGATCTTTAAAAAACAATAAATCCTTCTCTTTAGGTTTTCAGTTGAGGAAATATAAATAATTTGCAGAAATATATTTATTTTTTTCAATGTGAAAACATTATGTTTAATTATGACTGTTATGCTACAATGTTGTCTCTGGGCAACATGCATTTTTTTTTTTTTTTCTGATTAAAATTATTGTATAATACCAGAAAATATATCCTGATTTGCCAGTTTTTGGGGATGTGGAACTGACAGAAATGGGTAAAAAAAGATACTTTTGTGAGAGGAAGGATGGCTCTGTGTGACGTGTGCACATGTGCTAAAAGAGTAAAATCACCATCAGTGGAGCAGTTTTCACAAGGTAATAGTGTCCAGCTCTTAGGACAGCCATTAGAAGTGTAATGGATGTCTCACTTTTTTTTCCACCAAGGTGAAGAAGTTGACAGGTGCTGTGTTATAGAAGGTTAAAGGGGCCAAAGACCACTGATAATGTCATTCTCTTTTCAGAAACAGACACTCTCTCCGTGTGTACTGCAGAAAATGCACAGAATTGTGTGATGTCAGACAAATCTCCTTTATCTCTGCTGACCTTTGACCTTTAAAAGTGAGCAGCACATGGACGTGTGGCAGCTCATTTGGGTGGTTTTCACTGTCCTCCTTTAGAGCCGAGAGCACTGTGGCCCTGCTGACCTCTGTTAGCCACTGTTAGCACTGAGCCTACTCTGCCTTTTATTCACTCATGTACTATTACAAAATCAACAGTATCCATAACAACTGCTTACTCAGCAGTAATGCCCTGATTAATTCATTAATAAAGCTCCATCAGTTTAAAGCTAACCTCACACTTCTAGAGTTCGGTATCGGACTAATGTGATTTTACATCTGCTTCTAGACACAAAAGAATTCCCCACCCCACCACTATTTTAATGTTGACAGTCAATGTAGACCTATGGGACCAGCCAATGGCACTGTCTCTTATGTCAGTGGTTTGCAACCTTTTTAGTCTCGTGTACCCCCCTGGACTTTTTGTCATATTATAAGTACCCCCTCATAATATGATTCCTCAAAAAGTGGTCATAAAAAAAACTTCTGTATTTATTAGTACAAAGACATTTTATGCTTGTAAACACTATTTCTCATGCATCTTTTCTTTTAAACTAAAATTCAAAATAGAAAAATGCCTGCCTATAAAATAAAAATATAGAAAATAACAATATTACATTATACATTATATATTACTTATATTATTATCACTTTTATGGTTAGATGAAAACTACAATTAAATAAGAATTTGAATAACTGCCCTTTAAACACTATTAAACCTACAAAATATAATCCTTCCTTCCTTTTTATCATTCAAAGAAATACTTTCTTTCATAAGCTTTAATAGTTCTGTATGAAAAGATTGCAAATGGGTTCTTATCATCTATGAAAGAAATGGTCAAATAAATCCATGCTGTCCACCTTGTCTGGAGCAAGCAATTGGCTAAAACTTGTGGTGTGCTGAACATTCCTTTCTAGATAAATCCTTCATAAAAAAGTAAGACCCTGGCAGAAAGATTGTAGATGTAAGCACGAGCCAGCAGGCATCTCACCTTTATGCTCTTTCTCTGGTCAGTGAGCACTGCCCAACCCTGGATTTGCTAGTAAGCGACTATTAGCCTCACTGGTTGTCTGTTTTTTACCCTGATAAACTAGAAAGCTAGTAGAGCTAGTCCGTTTTTCCTTGTGCGCCGCAGAGTTCTGCACAGCCGGCATGTCTCTCATTATTAATGTTTGTCAAAGAGAGGGACTTTCAGTAGAATATTTGGAGGTAATTGGATGATGCATCATCTAGAGCCCGTCCACTTGTTTTAAACAACAGCAACCATTCATATGACAAAGGCCAAAAAACAAAATGGCATAGACTCTGGTCCATTAGCATAACACACCATTTATAGCAAAAATACTAAACAAAGAACAAAATATTAAACAAAGAACAAAATATTAAACAAGGAAAAAAATACTAAACAAAGGACAAAATACTAAACAAAGAACAAATATTAAGCTGTGTACTTAAATTTAACTACACAGCTTATCTTTCCACTAAAATAAACCTTTAGTCATGAAATGATTTTAGAGAAAAGTTTACTAGTGAGGTCTAAGACACAGACCATTTATGCAGAAATGATTGTACAGTTAGAAAAACTGACAGCAGGGCACCCAAAACAAGTTTTGACATCAAAAACTACTTAAACATCACAGGTAGATTCATTAACACATACAAACATCTGATGAACACAGGTAACACACCGAGCATGACACGCTCTCCCAAAAAAGTTTCCTGGTATTGCTTTGTATTGGGCTCATCTATGTCTTTGTGTTTTGTTGTCATTTGGAGAATCCATTGGGCCACTCTTGCTGGCTGACTCACTGTAGATCTTAGCTAAAAGGCATGGCTAAACTGGCAGAGGGGTTAGCGTTTGTCTGTTCAGAGTTCATATGATACAGATGTTAAGGGGTCAGTTTGTGTATCTGGCATTAGAGAGGAAATACACAGTGAATACAGAGGTTCAGTCTGACCCCAGATCAGAGCAGCAGCAGTGAGGCTATAAATCATCAATAACACAATAACTGCTGTCTTAAAATTATCATACGCAGAGCTGTTTTGAGACACTATAGGGGCCCTGGGCAAGCGAGACAACTGAGGCTCTGTATAGGCTCTGATTTTTTTGTAAATCCCCCTCAAACCAAAAACAATAACATTTTACTAAGCTTTAATAACAGCTCTCTTTTCGCCTTGTATCCTGAATTGTGACCTTGTAAACAGACAGGTGAATATGTGAGGCACTAGGCAGTGAGGGCCGGGAGTCCTCCCCCAGGAAAATTTGAACAAAACATATATGATTTCCTGTTTTCTGGTGCTTTTTTGATGGGACTTCACTTCAGTCACTTCAGTAGTTTTTCCGTCACTGAAACAGCTTGTTCACTATTGTAAAGAGAAATGACCATCCTGGGGGTTCATATTCAGCTCTGGGCCTTAGGCAATTGCCTACCTTGCCTACCCTATTGTGATGGCTCTGTTTGTACATTTGTTGATTTTTAGAATTATTGTTTGTACAAAGGTCAAAATTATTGGACAAACACAATAATTAATGTTCAACACCGAGTTCCTGAGTGCGAATTGTTCCCACTATGAGGTGAAGTAGGGCACTCTGGGTCATGTAACAGGGGTGAGGTGAGGAGTATGTCTCTCAACACTGCAGACTTCAAGTTGGTCACTCTTGTTCTTATGTGTTACTCTGTTCCTCTGTAGGTTCAAGAGCAGCTCTGTTCAACCCTAGGCTGAAAAAGCTGGAAACATGAGTGATGCAGTTAGGGCTGCAGCTATCGATTATTTTGGTAATTGAGTAATCTATTGATTATTTTGTTCGAGTAATCGAATAAGAGATACTCTTCCTCTGAATATTTTAAGAAGTAACACATTTTAATGCACATCTGTAAATCTGTCAGTCTAACTTTTTTTTTTTTGTAGGTATTATTATTATACATTATGATATGGTCTACTAATTATATACTTACTTATACTTTATACTTACTTATACTGGGCTATATTATTATATACTAATTATATATTTAATCAGAATATTTGTAAATGCCTATACAAAACAATGCAAAAGCTTCAGCAGTGTGCATTCCCCTCACAGTTTAAAAAGTATTTTAGTTGTAACCCTCTCTGCTTCTAAAAGTGATATCTATTATCATTTATACACCAGGGGCCTGTTAAAGACCACACGGCTAATTAGCATAGCTACATAAACAAAGTTTGCAAGTTACAGCAGCGAGTTGCACATCACACTACGCTGTTCATTTCTGCCAGTTTGCTGCCACCAGCTGAACAAAGGTTTTACAGAGGTAATAAGAATACTTTCTCTGTGATTATTAGTGTTTTTGTGGTCTGCAGGGTCTCCAGAGTCAGTATTTAAGATGCTCTGTGCGTTAGCTGTAGCATTAGCCAAACAGTGCGACGCTTGGAGGACGTAATTTCCTCTAAAACCTCTTTCACGATGGTGCTGTTCTCTACGTAGTTTATATATACATTTAAAATGAGAACTACAACTCATATTTATTCAGTTTATAGCCCAACCACCGCCTTACTGCCGCTAGTGTGTTGTGCATTAACCGTCCAGAAACTTAGTTCCATGCATAAAAAGTTCCCAGAGCTCATTTACATTAATTAAACTAAGCTTCGAGTTCAAAGAATGTTAATCGAAGCTTTTTACTAATGGAATTACTCGACTAACTCAATGAATCGTTGCAGGCATAGATGCAGTGTTGTCTGTGGGTCCCAAGACCACAGGCATCCAATAAAGGTGTTGGGCCTGCGCGGAGATTTCTCCAGTTTCTCTGAATCTTTTGATGATGTTATGCTCAGTAGATGATGAGATTTGCAAAGCCTTTGCAGTTTGACATTGAGGAACATTTTTTAAGTATTCCACAGTCTTTTTACGCACTCTTTCAAAGATTGGAGAGCCTGGGCCTATTATTTCTGAGAGACCTCTCTAAGACATCCCTTTTATAGCTAATCATGTTACAGACCTGATATAAATTAATTTCATTAGCTCTAGATCCTCTCCCAGCTGAATCTTTTTAAAATGTTTTGCTTTTCCAGCCATTTGTTGCCCCTGTCCCAACTATTGTTAGACCTGTAGCAGGCATCAAATTTGAAATGAGCTCATTTTGTCCATAAAAGTGTAACATTTCTTAGTGTAAAGATTTATTATGCTATCTATGTTCTATTGTTAACAAAACATTGGCTCATGTGATTTTAATGTCTTTTAGTTTTCATTTTATTCAAATTTTAAAAAACGTCCCAACATTCTTGGAACTCAGGCTGTATTGTAATATTTGATGTCTTATAACCAGCAGATAGTTAATGTGATTATTGGGTTAATTGTCATGTAGGTCCCAGTAAAATGTGAATAGTGTAAATGTGACTGTATCTCCAGTTGTAGCACGCTGCTGCTCCACACATCATGCTGTCGGTGGTTACTCCAAACCTTATGTAACAGTGTGTACTGTGTGTTACAGCGGTGACTCAACATGCACAGAGCAAACAGAGGAAGCTGACAGTGATTTGTGAGCAGCAGTGGATGGTCAGGAGGGCCAGGAGAGCTCCCAGTGGGTTTGTGAGGCTGGTGGAGCGAGCTCCGTGAACAGCCAGTCAGTGGGAGGCAGCACACAGGCTTCTATCTTTGCCCCCCCCCCCATCTCGTGTGTAACCACCCACACCACACTCACATGTACACACTACACGCTCCACCATCAGACCCTGGAGCTCCGCTGTGAGCTGCCCACTGAGCGCTGCTTGGCCACCACATCTTTTTATATCTATTTCTCTATTGTTTTTTTTTTCTGTAATATTGGAATGTGTATCCTGCACAGTACTGCATGACAAAACATGTCATATACCATGACAATTAGTGTTGTATTCAAGACCCTACTGATCGAGACCAAGACCAGTCCAAGTCCAGAGTGAACTGAAACCAAGGCAAGGCCGAGACTTTCAAGGTTCGAGACCAAGTCGAGACCAAGACATTTAAGTACCAAACTGACCCTAAATCAAAAGGAAAAGTGAAAAAAAAGTGGTTCAAATAGATTAATGATTATTTTAATGCAACAGACTTCACAAACAAAGACAGCTCATGTTTCTGAAGAATAGCATTTAGCATTTTCTTATAATGTTTGAGACCACCACATTCGAGAAAAGATAGGATTTGAGATGGAGAACATGATCAAGCAAAATTGCAGCCAAGACTATAAAAAAATTGTCTTTACTTGTCTTGGGCACTACAACACTAATGGCAATGTTGCATAACATAACATAAATAACAAAAATATATGGGTGATATCTCAGTCCATGATGCAGTGAAAGTTAAATATTTCTCCTGTATTTTTACTTATTTAGTCTCAGCACAGAGACTGAAGGTCAGTTACCTTGCACAGCAAACTGGATTGTTGTGAAATTTGTGAGTTCACAAATTCACAAAATCCATCTTGTCAGGCTCCTGCTAATTCGTTTGGGTCCGAACCGTGGGCGGCCGGGCCAATGGTGTGGCAGTATTGCTCTGAGTGGGGGGGGTTTAGGTTTGCCCACAACAACAAGCTCTTTTAGCGATACTTGTTAACAACATGGCAACGCAGAAAAACTTAAGGTATGCTTCTCTACATTTACAAAAACAGCAAAAATCTTGTAACAGCATCTTTATTATGTTGTTTTACTGTTGTAGTAGATTGTTGTTTAGCTACAAAGCTGGGGCTTTATCCAATAACCTCTACCGAATGTCCCACCCCTTCACAAACGTTTTCAACGGGAGCCATTCCAGATTGATATAACGCTAGCAACTTTTTGCTTACATTATATCAATCTGGCTTTTGCCAGGTTAGAAGGTCAGGGTTAAGGTCAGAACAGTTCTTTGTCATATGGATATTACAGTTGTTTATGTTGAGATAATGATAATTAGTTTATTGTGCAGCTTGAATATAGTCTAATAATATAATATCTAATATCTGTATCTGAATATTATCCACTTTTTAGCTACACCTGTTTGCTCTGCTAAATGACGGCACGGTGGCCCTCTGAGCACTCTCGCCTCACTTTCTGTGTTTTGTTTGCATGTTCTCCCCGTGTCTGGGTGGGTTTCCTCTGGGTACTCCGGTTTCCCCCATCAACCTCAAAACATGCACAATAGGCTAAAACCTCCAGCCAGATCCTGGCTGAAGATCTGGAGAAAGGTCCCTGGGCGCTGCACCGCGGCAGCCCACTGCTCCTGTGGGATGGGTCAAATGCAGAGAATGAATTTCCTTCACGGGGATCAATAAAGTATAATAAATAAATAATATATAAAATGCATATGACCTTGTACAATAACTGAACCCACAGAACATCTAAAGCCTTCCACTCTGGGTCAGCAGGTCCTGGGGTCCTGAGGTACTGTTGACTGTGTCCACACACAGATGAATTTGCTGTAGGTCAGACAGGGATTGGATAATGAAATATTCAACTTTGAGAGTGGTCAGACCTGTGACCCCTGATGGGGGTCGCAGGTAAGTGGAAGAAGACCAATGAAAACAGTGTCCTGGCTGTTAATGAGCTTAGCTGGATTTTTTGTTAAATAATTTTCATATATAATATACATTTGTTTATATATTTTTTTAGATTGTATTTTATAGATAAGTATTAAAGTGTGAAAGTGGTGACTAAACTGGCCCCTCCTGTTGTTCCAGGCCACACTCCAGTCTTAACACCACGTGTGTGCAGGAGCTTTTCATTTTTACTTATTTGACAAATGTTATATATAGTACTATTACAATATGCACAAAACTGCTTGTATCACAGCGTTATGGCCTTCATCTGACATCTACTTTTTGTGCGTAACATAATAAAACCAGTCCTGGTCAGACCCCAACTTCCCCATGTCCTCCTCACTCTCCTGTTTCTCCTTGTCCTCCTCACTCTCCTGTTTCTCCTTGTCCTCCTCACTCTCCTGTTTCTCTGTGTTCTCCTCACTTTCTTGTTTTGCCCTCTTCTCCTCACTCTCCTGTTTCTCCTCATCCTCCTCACTCTCCTGTTCTTCCTTGTCTTCCTCACGCTCTTGTTTCTCCATGTTCTCCTCACTCTCATGTTTCTTCTTGTCCTTCTCACTCACCTGTTTCTCATCTTTTTCACTCACCTGTTTCTCCTCATCCTCCTCACTCTCCTGTTCTTCCTTGTCTTCCTCACGCGCTTGTTTCTCCATGTTCTCCTCACTCTTGTGTCTCTTCTTGTCCTTCTCACTCTCTTGTTTCTCCTCGTCCACCACACTCTCCTGGTTCTCCTCATCCTCCTTACTCTCCTGTTTGTCCTCATCCTCCTCACTCTATTGGTTCTCCTCGTTCTTCTCACTCTCCTGGTTCTCCTTGTCCTCCTCACTCTCCTGGTACTCCTCGTTTTCCTCACTCTCCTGGTTTTCCTTGTCCTCCTCACTCTCCTGGTACTCTTCATTTTCCTCACTCTCCTGGTTTTCCTTGTCCTCCTCACTCTCCTGGTACTCCTCATTTTCCTCAGTCTCCTGGTTTTCCTTGTCCTCCTCACTCTCCTGGTTCTCATGCTTTCTCTGGGACATAAGGACTGTCTTACACCCCTCCATTACTCAGCCTGTGCCAAGAGTGTGCCTTCATCTGTCACTCTAGCGTGCCATATTCATGAGGACTGTAGCCTGTATCTGTAACAGAGCCTCCATCTCTGACTTTATTACAGGCATTAGGCTGCACCACCTGATGATAACTTGTATTCATGGTACGATTTGTATTATTTGAAAAAAAATATAACCTCAGATTTTTACTAGGTATTCCTTTGGTTTTCTGTAGTATGGGTTTAATTCAGGGGAAACTCCATTAGATGCAAAATCAACTGCTTCCAAACATAGTGTGATTAACCTACAGAGAATCAGAGAACAGAGGGCAAAAGGAACCGGCAGGAGGTACATAGCCCTCCACCCCCCATTTTAGAGAGAAATTATGTTTGGTCATTCTATATCTCTATTGTGAAATAAGAGAATGTGCCAGGTATTGGTTATGGCAAGTTAGGCCACAATAAGGCCAATTTTTATTTTGGAGGGTGGGAAATAGATTTTCACTCATGTTAATGACCACTCAAAAGCAGGGGCAATTTTTTTAAATTTTTTTTTTCAGTTTAAGTAATTTTCTCTATTCTCTGGTGATCCTTTTTTTTTCACTTTATGACCCGCAAGAAAAAAAAAAGTTGATCTGTTTTTAATACTGTATAATCTCCAAGCAAAAAAAAAAACAAAAACACAAAAAAACAAAAAACAAAACAAAACCTGCGATCTTTCATCTATCATTTAAAAAAAAAGGATCACATTTTTTTGTTTGCTTGCCATAAAGTGAAAAAAAGACCACCAGAAGAGAAAAAATTACTTAAACAGAAAAAAAATTGCCCATGCCTTGCAGGGGTCATTAACAAGAGGGAAAATAATTTTGCTATTGAAAAATAGTAAAGGTGCTCCGATCAGGATTTTTGAGGCCGATCACCGATCACCTTTGCTGTGATCGGATACCGATCATGGCCGATACCGATCACGTGGTCTTCAATGTAGTAATGTAATGTGTGCAGTTAATTAGTTCCACTTGAAAAATACTGTAGCCTTTGTAAATGTAAAAGTACAACAAAATTCTACTTATTTTTGTTTTAGAAGAGGTTTTGTTGCATTATTGGTCTTTAATGTGTGCCCAGTGTCTGTGTGGTTTTGTTTGAATGCTCCGCTGATGTAAAAATCAGCTGTTCTTAATTGGTGCCTTTAGTGCGAGTCCGCGGGTGCAGCGCCTGTGTCCGCGTAACGCGCAGCCAAACCAGGTTGAAACACAGTGGACTAAAGAGCAGACAACTCCTGCAGCCAGTTTTGACAACGTCTGAATGAAGAAAACGTGCAAAGAGAGCAGAGAAGACAACGATGAAAGGTGCTCCTCTCAGACACACGGACACATGGGCTGCATTTTTACTTTCTCTTTCCATTAGCAGCCATTTGATGCAGTTTAAGCCACAAAACGCAGTTTTCTCGCGTAACAAGAAACAGGCAGACTCTGAACTTTCTTGATGCTTTTAACGTAAATGTTAGCGGGTTAGCTGTAGCTCTATTTACGTTGGCCTTTGCAAATACACGCACTGCTGCGCCTCGGTTCTGTCCCATGTGCTCCAAGAGCAGGTGGGGACAAAGCGGGGACACAAAGCAGCAGCTCCAGGGCAGGTTTGTGTTAGTTATAACCAGGGTTTAACTTAAAAACACTGCTAGAATAACGCTACTGCTGTTTAATCAAACCGGAGTTGCAGGACAGTAAATGTGAGAGCCTCACGTGTTTGTTGTAATTTGATGGCCCGTCTGATCGGTTCATTTTACCAATCACCGATCACTCTATTTTTAGCCATGATCGGCCGATCACCGATCGCGGCCGATCAATCGGAGCACCCTTAAAAAATAGTGCACCAGTGGGGCACCCCAACAAATTTTGTTTGCACTTGCACTTAAGGGCTTCCATAGCAGACAATCTCGCAGATCATCACAACTCAATCAACTAACAGTACCTTTTATCTCAGTTTGAAGTGGACAATGAAATATTACAGCAATTACATAACATGTTTTCAATGAAAAAGGAGCCTATATTATGGATGAATACAATGGCTGGATAAGTCTAACTCTGACAGGTGTGGATGGAGTTATTGTCAGCCGGTATGGTGGCTTGTGTGGTTGAAGGCCTGCTCTCTGTTTTGTGTAGAGCTGTTTGTGGGCGATCACTGTCCTTCCCACATGAGCTCAGGAAAACTTACTGCTGTATCTGTTAGAGTCTGTCACTGAAATCTATCTGGTCCTGCTCAAGGCAATCTGTTTGCATCCAAACCACTGTCACTTCAACCAATGATGTGGCAGTACTGACTGTTATGGACCAATGGTGTTGCAGCACTGACAGTTATGGACCACTGGTGTGGCAGGTGTATTATTCCTCTGATTGGATAAAACAGGTCACTCACAGTTGATTCATTCAGTTCAGCCTTTAGCAGCCCATTACTGGTACTGGTCTCTCAGAAAGCTTCCAGATGGTTCAGTGGAGCAGACCATCTGTTAAGTCAGGTCAGTGTGAAAAAAGTTGCATTTTAAAACAAAAGACAATGTTTTTTTTCCCCCTGAAACAAAACAAAAACACAAAAACAAAGGAACAATAATTTAGAAGTATGCTACATAGCTTTTTCAAAGCACACTATTATTTTCTGTACAATATTACTACTATAATTCTTCAAGGCAGTATTTCTTATGTCACTTTGAAATCCATAGCCAGAATCAGGTTGCTAGTGATAGCTCTGTCTATAAATAGCCTGCTCTTCTTGCAGAGTATTAAAACAGAGACGATGTGACACTCCAGCACAGTGCTGTGAATATGTGTTATTGTTACGTGCACATGCCGGTGTGGTGAAGGGAGAGCAGTGTTTTACTGAGGAGCTCAGGAGCTGCGACTGTACCTACATGTATCAGTCAGGTCCACACGGCTATTACCACTGTCACGGACATGTTCTCCTCACATCTACACAAACTCTTCACTGTCTACAAGATGTACATGTGATTTCACATGAGCACAGTCGTTGGAGTCAGAGAGATATTAAAAGGAAAATGAAGAGGCAGGCGGGTGGCACCACACTTGTGAGTTCTCACTTACAAAATTAGAATCAGCTGGAGTCAGGTGCATTTAAGAACACTCCTCTGCTCACACTTGTCCATGTCCATACTTGACAGTCTGAGCCCTGTCCAGAACCCACGTCCAACACAGCACTGGTTCGAGGGCTTCAGAACCTTCAGCTTCAAGGCTCCCCATTTTAGCATCGACAAGTGTGAGCTCTATCCACACACACACACACCCTCCCAAACCTTACACGTGACCTACTGCTTCACATCAGGCACCACACAACCAGAGTACAGGGCTTCCATATACCTGTAACTCTGAGTTCATCATCAGAGCAATCTTGTAAAACATCTTGTGAACAATTTATGTGTGTTCCCTTTTACTTCCCTTTTCTCAAACTTTTTCTTTTTTGTGCTGTTTCTCTGTGTAAGCAGATGTGGACAGAGCTGGGATAAACACTTTTCAGTGGGAGTTTGTGTCACCATTGATTCATAATTAATAACAATACAATTGATGACCAGAAACCAATGGACACATGTGCGAAGTTGTTTTTAGAATTACTATTTGAGCATGGTTTCCATCTGTGCTTCTGTCCCGACCTGTGGGCCCTCAACCTCACCTTTTATGGACTTCTTGGACCCCTACCTCACCCCCATTCACCTGTCTGGATCAGGGCCCACTTGCTGCATCCTTACAGACCAGAACTATGATACTATAGATGAGTTAATGGACTTTATTTAACAGTCCTAGACACATTTAGCCAGTGTGTCCTGGGAGTTTTTCCTTACCAAGAAGGAGGGTTTAAGGACAGGGGATGTCCTGAAGCTGTTTAGTTTAGTGTAGTTAGTGTTTGTGTTGATTGTGTGTTTATGTTTGATTAACTGTTTGTGAAGCCCTTTGAGGTGACTGGTGTTGTGATACTAGGCTATAGAAATAAAACTGAAATGAATTGAAATTCTGATGGTGGTGCACTCATGTTAGTATGTATGATGCAGAAAGGTACAGTTACTGTTCTCCACATTTATGCCACTCATCCCCTTTTTTTGCATCTGATCTGAATGTTGTGCAAACTGTAATGCCTTGCCCCAGGCATTAGGAGCCTCACACCTACAATATTTATTGTCTCCAAAATATTCCAACCTGAATTTCATATATCCCATTCTGACAGACCTCTGATCAGTGTGGCATACTGAAACAGTTCATGCCGGTGCCGTATACAAGTTGGTGGTGTGATGTTGCCGTGGTGATGGTGTAGGAGTCAGTGGAACAGTTCCGTCATCTGAACCTCAGACTTACACACATCATACATGATCAGCCCTGGCAAGTGCTTTGTCATTAACAGCTGTGCAAACCAGTAGCTTAGTAAGCCAGCATTACCTTATGGTGCCGAGAAGGCTCAATAAATGCTAATTAATTTATTATGTCTCACATAAAGCATTAGAGAACTTCCTGAGTAGAACTATAGGTAACTTTAGTGTTCTACAGCACATAGAGGACATTCACTAATGTAAGCTGTTTAACCAATGTTGTTGCCATGTCATGTTTTTTATGAACTGAGAGAAATGGACAGAGGCTGGCTCACATGTGTGTGTGTTCACAGACAGTCTGCTGTAGTGGCCCTGTCTAATGACTCAGTTACTGGTGAAAACCATCTTACAAAATAAAAAAAGTAATTAAATATAATTATTTTGCAGTAAAAGCTACAGGAAAGCCCTCTGGAGTTAACATGATACTCAGCTGCCACTGCTTCACCTGTCTGCAGGTATTTTGACTGTGGTTCAGTACTGACTGTGGGAGAGGGCCACAGGCTAAATGTGTGGCTCTGTGCTGATCCTGGTGGTAGTGAGTGGTGCTGTCCATGGTGCTGAAACTGAGCAGAAACGTAGGCACATATGGGGTCTCATTTAAAAAACTGTGGGTTGGATCTTTACTAAATGTATATGTATGCCAGAAAAATGGAAAGCCATAAGTGGTGTATGCCAGGAAAAATGCTCATCTGCACACAATTTACCCTTTATTAACCCCACCTGGAATACAAGTTTGTACAGTAAACCCACCTCAGGTCACACCTCCCTCTTCATGCGTGCATTCAACCAAAGAAGGACAATCTTCTGAACTTCTGAATGAGTTTTCCCTAAACATGAGCTGCAATTGAGCAGGTTTGGTCAAAAAACCCAGAAGTGAGTGGGAGGCCTGCAACGGCCGAACTAAGCATTACCCACACACATGGATCTTTACTGCAAAGTGAATACTGCTTCTCTGACCAAAATTATGAGAGTGACACAGTGAACTCCCTGCCCTTAGCATTTAAACACTGTAAAATACAGTTTAAAATGTAAAGAAGGGCTTTATTTAGATCAGCCATTCGCAAAGTCAACACTGTCGCGACTCCCTTAAATTTCCGAAAATCCCATGCGGACCAACAACTATTCAACTTCCCTCTCTTCAAAAGATTATGTCATATTATTCTCCACATATCAAACATTACAAAAGAGATTGACTGTTGGCTAAAAAGGTGTTTTAAAAGTAATATTTTTAAACAAGTATATAACTGTTTTTCATTTCAAACTCAATTTCTTATAAGTACTCAATATAGACAGCCATTACCCCTCGCCCCACTGTGGAGGTCTGAGTGGTGTGTGTGTAAAGGGAGAGGGCAGTGGAGGTTCGAGTGGTGTGTGTGTGTGTGTGTGAAGAGAGGAGGCAGTGGAGGTCTGAGTGGTGTGTGTGTAAAAGAAGAGGGTAGTGGAGGTCTGAGTGGTGTGTGTGTGTAAAGGGTGGGGGCAGTGGAGGTCAGGGTGGTGTGTGTAAAGCGTTCAAACACTTAGCATTCTTTGAAGGATTTAAAGTGAAAGTAAACTATCTAATGAGCACCAAACATTCATTTCTCAAACTTGCTTTACTTCACTCCTCTCCAAGCGGATTGTCTTTGTCTCTTAAAAGAAGGGCATGCTAAGGTGAGAGAAGTATTGTTACGCATGGTTTCATATCTCGATTTTTATGAATACCAGCTTTAACACAGAGGGGGGCACCAGGTTCAGGCTCATTCTGGGCCTACACAAACTTTATAAATGAGGCTAGTATTTAAAGTTCACCTTTAATTTCTAATACAAGCTGCATAACCTCAGCTCTAGTGTACTCTAGCACCCTCTGGTGTGTGCACAGCGTTCAGGACAAGTCTCACAGACTATGAGAGCCTGAGGGGGATTCATTACGTTTGGATTGGGTTTAAAAAAATATAACCCTCAACAGCAGTGCATTTAAAAGAAATGAAACAGAAGAACTACAAAACACTTTTTCTTGCACAGAAACATGAGTTGTGCAGAGAGTTAGGATGGACTGGCCATGACGGTGCAGAGGGAGACGAGACAGTGACACAGTTCCAGTCTATCTGTGGATCCAGGACAGAACCAGAATAGTTCTTCTCTTTGGGATGGATTTTTGAGACACTTTTAAACTTTATAAGACACACATGAGGTGAGAATACTTCAGACAGGCCTAAGCAGCAGACAGTACTGCAATAGGTGCTCCTCAGTTATTAGGCACCAGCTCATGACCCCATCTGACAGGAGGTCACAGCTGTCTTACCACATTCTGAGTTTCTCCTCTTTGTTGACACAGAGTTTGGCTAAATTCAATGCTGCCTTGAAGTGATTATGTCGACGTTACTACAAAGACACTGAACATTGTACAGGATATGCAGCTGGTCAGCAGCATCATTTATTACTAAACTGAGGCTGTTACTTCGCTTCATTCACTCATTCATTCATCTTTGTAGAAGTGTAGAATCAGTTAATCAGTGAAAATGTGTCCAGAGCTCTATTGTAAAGCTCACCAACAGCTCTTGTGGACATTTAAATAACAGACAGTATCCTGACACAGCAGCAGATAAGGGGAGTGTGGCTGACTCCAGACTTTAGGCTGGAGAGTGAAACAGTGGGCTCTGGACAGATACTAGTCCTGGTCTGTGTGACCTGCTCAGGACAGTGGGGTACAGCAGACACACAGCTACTGTCCAGTGCTCAGCTCAGGTGAGAGGATGATGGAGTGGGCAGTATGAATAGGGACAGGGGAATAGACGCAGCTTTTATGTTATAGTGGTTTAGTTCTAGTTTAAATAGAATGTTTATTGTTAAGTACAGCATACACACATGCCATGCTCTGATTGGTGTAGAAAACACAAGCTGTGCTCTAATTGGTATAGAGCACACATGCTGTGCTCTGATTGGTGCAGAACACACACTGCCATGCTCTGATTGGTGCTAGAACACACAAGCCGTGCTCTGATTGGTCTAGAACACACAAGCCGTGCTCTGATTGATGCAGAACACACAAGCTGTGCTCTGATTGGTGGAGAACACACATGCCATGTTCTGATTGGTGCAGAATACACAAGCCGTGCTCTGATTGGTGTAGAACAAGCCGGGCTCTGATTGGTGCATAATGAGTGGCTGATATGCTGAAAGTTCCTGGTGACTCTCAGTAGCTCCTGTAGACTAATATCGAGCTGCTCACTCTCTCTGACCCATCACAGTCTCCACTGCGTTTGTGCTGATTTGAATATATTTTATATGAAATATTATTTGAGAAGCATCCATTCTCTGAATATGCAGCAGTAGTGTCAGTGTCCAGGAATGTTACATAGTGTTAACTAAATGTATTAACGGTTTATAGGCAAAAAGTCATGTTTAGCACATTATTTAGATCTGTGTGTTCTCCTAATATTGTCCCCTGATACTGTGCAACATATTCCCATGTCCTTGATGAGGAAAGGGTGTGCAGATTGTGGGGGAGGTTAGATTGGCACAACACCAGCCGGTCCCACTGTGAGCCTCTCAGGTGTGCACATACACTGGCTGCATATCAACGTGTACAAGAGTAATATATACTCAGTCTATATACATATGATTATTATGAGTGATGGAGCAGGGGGGCCGAGCTCGGAGCAGGGGGGAGGTACGGCTTTATGGAGCTGTGTTGCTATGGGAACTGGATGTGGGCTCCTATTCCCAAAAAAGTGTCTCCTGCTTTCCTTCCCCTCTGTTCGCTCGGTGCTCTGCTCTTCACACTTCCTCCTCTTCCTCTCCTCCCTCCCTCCGCCCACCTCCTCCTCTTCCTCTATCTCTCTCTGTCCTGCCGTCCCCCCTCTCTCCCTCAATTCTTTTTCCTTATCTGTGTTCTCTCCTCGGTTGTCATGGCGATAGGCGGGGGCGTGCAGGAGAGAGTGCGAGCAAGCGGTGTGGGTGTGCGGAAGTGACGTCTCGGGGGCTGTAACCTTGTTTCCTGTGCTGGAGGTGGGGGCGGCTTAGAGCAGCGCAGCACTGACGCCGTGTGGAGGCTGTGGGGAGACATGGGGCGCAGATAGGTGAGGGGCACACACACTCATGGACACACATGCACACGCACACTCACACACACACACTGGTTTGACAAGAGCTGTGCCTCAGCTGAACACCATATTCTAAAGCATTCTAAAGCACCACAGAACAGTTGGAGAGTCATCATTTTAAAGCCACACTTTGTCTGATTATGTAAGGTTTACTAATAATAGTGCCATTAGACCAATATACATAATACGCTGCTATGCTTCATTCAAGTTCCCCATATGCAGGTGCGGAAGCTAGAGGGTTGGCACTGGGTGGCAGCTGCCACCTCTAAAAAAACCCTTGCCACCCCACATGCCACCCCACCTGGAGACAGCACCAATATAGAATAATGGCATGGGATATAATATTATTCATATGTCGTATTTGGGTTGACGTTTGGAGGTGTAAAACATTTCTTATCATGTCCTGTGGTGTGACACAACTTTGAAGTTGAATGCAGAAATATTAAATAATAATTTCAAATATATAACCTAAATTCCAGAAATGTTGGGAGGTTTCTTTAATTTTGAACAAAATAAAAACTAAAAGAAATAAAACTATTTTGAGACCTGTAGTAGGCATCAAATTTGAAATGAGCTCATAATATGAGCTGCATAAAAATTGTAACATTTCTCAATGTAAATATTATTATGTTATCTAATTTTTTTTAGTTAACATTTTATTAAAATTTTAAAAACTGTGCCAACATTTCTATGGAAGTTTATAGGCATATTTATTCAATTTTCAATTCCATTTTCAATTGGCAATTCCATATTATATTTCAGTGTCCAATTTCTAATTGTATTTGTCAAATGGCAATTCCATATCCAAAGTTGTAATTTAATATGTATTAAAATTTTAAACAAAAGTCAATTTAATTCCATGTCATATTGACATGAGATTTTGGTCTATTTATTCATTTGGCAATTCCATTGTCAAATGGCAATGCTTTACGCTGCTGAACAGCGCTACCCGGGGATTGCATTGAAAATCAACATGGTTTAAGAGCACAAAAATTCAATCTGCAATCCATCCTTGACCCCATCAAGGCGGGGCCATGCCCGGTCCTGGCCAATCAGAAGCGAGTGGCAATGAACGCTCTGCGGAAGCAACGGTGATGGAGGAGGAAGTTTACAGTGGTAAGTAAAAAGATAAATATTACTGCTGTCTTGACATGAAATAAATTTTAAAAATGATTTGAGGCGAGAAGTTTATAATTTTAATCTTAAATTAGCCCCCTATTAATCAAGATAGTCCCTAATTGAGAAATTTGTTCCGACGTTGACCGGCCAGCTTGACCCAGCGCCACTTGCTAGCTAGCGGCATTCAGAGCTAACAGTACCCGAGGCGAAAAAGCTTGATCTTGGCCAGTCATTTCAAAATGTGCTTTCTCTTTCTCCTTGTGTTTAATTAGTCAGTAGTTAATTTATAGCGGGCTATCTTTGTGCCGGGCTACCGTGCAGAAGAATGGGCGTGTCTAATCGCTACACCTATCAAGGGTGTTTCCTATAGCTATAGACCCAGGTAAGCTGCTCTGCTTCAGGCTGTAGTTTACGCTGCTTCTGTACTGTTTTCGTAAGGTGTCCCTGTCTTCGCATTCCTTGTACGCTGTGTACATACTTTCCTCTTATCGTGCATTTTATAGATTCAGCAAAGCGATTTTGTTTGTCTATTCTCTTTTCTTCTGACTTGTTTTGAGTAATATTATTTGTTATAGAAGTCTAACGTTCAAATTTCAATCAGGGATGACAGAAGAAACCCAGGTATAAACTGGCTTGACGGGGAAAAGAAACTCAAAACCAGGCTGGAAGTAAACACTGATTATCAGTGGTGGACTGTGACAAAGTAAAAGTACCTAGTTACTTTACTTAAGTTCAATTTTTATAATCTGTACTTTACCTAAGTACATTTTACAAGGAGTACTTTTACTACACTACATTTTAGAGCAAGTATCTGTACTTTCTACTCCGCTACATTTATGAGTTGGTTTGAAGTACAAATGTGTTTATTGTAGACACACAGTACTTAAATATAAAAGATGCAGTAAAGTAGTACTTCTTTAGAAACATCAGAATAAGAAAGACAGAAGACCACAGCGACAGATTCAGTCTCTTCTACTGCACCAGTTTGTTCATTGCATCAGGAATCAGCACTTTTTTTTTTTTTCAGGAAAGTCCCTCACATTTAACACATTCATGTTGAGTTGTTGAGTCTGTGTGAAATACTTTTACTTTTTTACTTGTAAGTACATTTAAAAGTAAGTACTTTTATACTTTTACTTAAGTAGAAATTTTAAGTTGGTACTTCTACTTTTACTTCTAAATTTGCTCCTTTATCTGTACTTTTACTTAAGTAAAGAAATTGAGTACTTTCTCCACCACTGCTGATTATTGTCCTAAAGGTGTGGAAAAATAAAAGGCAGTTGGCTTGTTTTACTGCTCTCTATTACAATGACAGAGTCGTCCTCATATTACTATAAACAAACAAATAGCACGAGTCATGAAATTAAGTGAATATGATTAAAATTAATCCATTAAATGAATCCATTTTGCAATCCATCCACAAGGAAAGGGGTAGAGGCTGGTTAAGCAGCAGGTGAAAGCTAGTTCAGGACAGCCTGAAGGCAGGTTTCATGTCACCTCCAGACAAGAAAAATGCCCGAATTGGCCTACTGTTGTTCAGCAGCACATACAGTGGCATACACTGTATTCCACTGTATGTTTGTTTTTATTTGCAGAAATCTCTCTCTTGGAAGTGGACAAAATGCATGCATGTAGAGAAATTAAATATTTTCAAAATATAAATATTATTTTTAAGCAAAAATGCCTAAATCTATTGTATAAACACATGCGATTTTGATGTGAAACAATATCATTAAATATCTTGAATACATTAGCTAACCAGCACAGTTATCAATTGATTTTCAGTTCATCTTATCAAAATAAATGAGATTTAGCCAGTCTTATCTCGGAAGCAGATCGAGTCCAAAAATTTGTAGACCAGTGTTATTCGCTTCCCATCTGGCTCACGTAGCTAATTGTATATATTATTTAGGTATTTGAGTAGTTGTAAACTAATAAATTATTTGTGTAAAAGGTAAATTATATTCACAACTACATTATACAACACATAATAAAGTTAATATACCTTAATCAACCATTCACTCTTGATGTTAGATTAGCCCTCATATACAAAATAATTATAGCTTAATAAGTGAAGAATGAGTAATCATCAGTTATGTAGACCAGAAAATTTATTCTTTTTTTTAAAATATATTTATTCACAGTCATATAAAAATAAATAATATGAAAGGCAAGGTGACATGGGCCTTTAGCAAGATACAGTGGCGTGTAAAAGTATTCACCCCCTTAGCATTTTTCCTTTATTGTTGCCTTACAACCTGGAATTTAAGTGGATCATTGAGAGGTTTCTGTCAGTCACTTTACATCACATGACAATATGTAAGAAAATGCAAAATATTTTTTATTGTGAAGCAAATTAGAAATATGACAGCGTACAAGAAATATGTACTCCCTATTTAATGAGACGTAGTGTTACTCACCCTCAGAAGTCACAAAAATATTTAGATAAGGTCGGCCTGACTGTAATTCAACTGTCATTATGCCACAAAACACAATTTAATTCATCATTACAACATGTAAACGATAAGGAACCACACCAAACCTGACCATCTAAAACTCACAAACCGGGCAAAGAGTGCATTCATCAGAGAGGCAACAATAACCCTGAAAGATCTGCAGAGCTCCACAGCAGAGACTGTTGTATCTGTCCACAGGACCACTCTGAACCATACACTCCACAGAGCTGGGCTGTGAGTGGACAGAAGATAGCACAAACCTAGTACCTGACTGTGCTCCCTCTCTAAAGTGAAGCCTGGTGAGGACAGTGTCCTGCTGTGGGGGTGGTAGGGACTGGGAAACTGCTCAGAACTGAAGGAATGAAGGATGGAGCTAAACACAGGACAATTTTTGAAGAAAACGACTCAAACTGTGCTGTACAATGCATCCAACCTGAAAGAGCTTGAGCTGGTTTTAGATGAAGAATGTGCACAAATCCCAGTGATTTTATGAACCAAGCTCATAAACACTTATCCTAGAAGACTTGGAGCTGGAAGTCCTTCAGAAGGAGGTTCTACAGAGGACTAACTTGAGAGGGTACACGCTCATATTTCTAATGTGCTTCACAATAGAAAATATTTTGCATCTTTATAGTTGTTGTCATGTGATGTAAAGTGACTGACAGAACCCTCCCAGTGATTAATTTCAATTCCAGGTTGTAAGACAACAATAATGGAAAAATGCTCAGGGGGGGTACATACTTTTGTATGCCACTGTATGTGCTGCTGAACAACAGTAGGCCAATTCGAGCATTTTTCTTGTCTGGAGGTGACATGAAACCTGCCTTCAGGCTGTCCTGAACTAGCTTTCACTTGCTGCTTCACTTACTCCTCCATCGGAAGCCTCATGGATAGACCCATGAGGATGAGGTGCTGGTCAACATTTCCTGGCCTGTGTAGTCTCCTACGTCCTGCCACACCAGCTGCTGCAGTCTGCAGGATCATTGATGACCCCCCCCCCCCTCCTTATTTACCCAAAGAGGATGAAGTGGAGAAGGTGAGGACAGGCTTTGCTGGGCATAAGGCACCCCCCTGTGCTGTGGGTGCCATCGATGGGTGCCATGCGAGACCATGCCTTCTGCAGAGCCACAAAAGAGATGTTGCATGAAAACATTTCCTTTCATAATCCTGCAGAGTGTAATGCAGAGAGGCGTTCAGAGATGTTTACATCAACAACACAGGATCTGTGTACGACACACCTGTCCTTCACTGTTCACCAGGCCTTCTGCTCAGAGAGGGGGTACCCCTGCCCCCAACACATCATCAGTGGAATGACTCCATAACGTTAGCCTGAAACCAGTAAGTTACACCTACAATGACACACAAAATTCATACTTGGATTACTGGATAATAATGTAATAATTTTTGTGTGTGTTTGGTACAGGACAAGTGGAGGCACACTACAACACCACACAAGAACCAGGAGTGTTAGAGTGCATACCTTTGGTGCTCTGAAGACACAGTGGCTCTCAGGTTCACTCCTAAACTCATGGAACCAGCTGCACACCCACAACAGCTGCGTAGAGAGTTTAGGTGAAGAGCAGGAGGATGAAGCAGCAGCAGGACCAGCAGAAGACAGGGAGATGCTGCAGCTGAAGGACTGGGAGCTCTCCAGAACTGCCTCTGGCCAGACTGACCATCTTCAGAGCTGCCTGCATGTCTGAGAAAACATCACTACAGTTAGCAACTTTTCAGTAATGAAAATAAAATCTTTGCATAAAACTGGTAGAAAGATATCTGTTTTTCTTGCTTCAGATAACATCCTTTTGTTTACTCCTCTCTGCTTAAGCCTTTCCTCTCTCTCATATCCCATTGTCTCACTACCAGCCTCTACCCCTTTCCTTGTGGATGGATTGCAAAATGGATTCATTTAATGGATTAATTTTAATCATATTCATACTTAATTTCATGACTCGTGCTATTTGTTTGTTTATAGTAATATGAGGACGACTCTGTCATTGTAATAGACAGCTGTAAAACAAGCCAACTGCCTTGTATTTTTCCACACCTTTAGGACAATAATCAGCAGTGGTGGAGAAAGTACTCAATTTCTTTACTTAAGTAAAAGTACAGATAAAGGAGCAAATTTAGAAGTAAAAGTAGAAGTACCAACTTAAAATTTCTACTTAAGTAAAAGTATAAAAGTACTTACTTTTAAATGTACTTACAAGTAAAAAAGTAAAAGTATTTCATACGGACTCAACAACTCATGAATGTGTTAAATGTGAGGGAGTTTCCTGAAAAAAAAAGTGCTGATTCCTGATGCAATGAACAAACTGGTGCAGTAGAAGAGACTGAATCTGTCACTGTGGTCTTCTGTCTTTCTTATTCTGATGTTTCTAAAGAAGTACTACTTTACTGCATCTTTTATATTTAAGTACTGTGTGTCTACAATAAACACATTTATACTTCAAACCAACTCATAAATGTAGTGGAGTAGAAAGTACAGATACTTGCTCTAAAATGTAGTGTAGTAAAAGTACTCCTTGTAAAATGTACTTAAGTAAAGTACAGATTATAAAAATTGAACTTAAGTAAAGTAACTAGGTACTTTTACTTTGTCACAGTCCACCACTGATAATCAGTGTTTACTTCCAGCCTGGTTTTGAGTTTCTTTTCCCCGTCATGCCAGTTTATACCTGGGTTTCTTCTGTCATCCCTGATTGAAATTTGAACGTTAGACTTTTATAACAAATAATATTACTCAAAACAAGTCAGAAGAAAAGAGAATAGACAAACAAAATCGCTTTGCTGAATCTATAAAATGCACGATAAGAGGAAAGTATGTACACAGCGTACAAGGAATGCGAAGACAGGGACACCTTACGAAAACAGTACAGGAGCAGCGTAAACTACAGCCTGAAGCAGAGCAGCTTACCTGGGTCTAGAGCTATAGTAAACACCCTTGATAGGTGTAGCGATTAGACACGCCCATTCTTCTGCACGGTAGCCCGGCAGGACAATCTACCGGCTACACAAAGATAGCCCGCTATAAATTAACTACTAACTAATTAAACACAAGGAGAAAGAGAAAGCACATTTTGAAATGCACTGGCCAAGCTCAAGCTTTTTCGCCTCGGGTACTGTTAGCTCTGAATGCCGCTAGCTAGCAAGTGGCGCTGGGTCAAGCTGGCCGGTCAACGTCAGAACAAATTTCTCAATTAGGGACTATCTTGATTAATAGGGGGCTAATTTAAGATTAAAATTATAAACTTCTCGCCTCAAATCATTTTTAAAATTTATTTCGTGTCAAGACAGCAGTAATATTTCATCTTTTTACTTACCGCTGTAAACTTCCTCCTCCATCACTGTTGCTTCCGCAGAGCGTTCATTGCCACTCGCTTCTGATTGGCCAGGACCAGGCATGGCCCCGCCTTGATGGGGTCAAGGATGGATTGCAGATTGAATTTTTGTGCTCTTAAACCATGTTGATTTTCAATGCAATCCCCGGGTGGCGCTGTTCAGTAGCGTAAAGCATTGCCATTTGACAATGGAATTGCCAAATGAATAAATAGACCAAAATCTCATGTCAATATGACATGCAATTAAATTGAACTTTTGTTTAAAATTTTAATGCAATTTTAAATTGCAACTTTGGATATGGAATTGCTATTTGACAAATACAATAAAAAATTGGACACTGAAATAGAATATGGAATTGCCATTTGACAAATGTAATTTAAAAATGAATGTTAGAATAAAATATGCAATTGCCAATTGAAAATGGAACTGAAACTTGCATAAATGTGCCTATAAACTACCATGCATTTCCAGAATTCAGATTATAAATCAGTTGTATAAAAGTTTAAAGAGAGTTTTTTTTGCAAGCATTTCATATATTTAATCAGTAACTCTGTGTTGACTTTTTTTCTGTCACACTCCAGTACATCCACTACAATTTGAGTTCTTGTCATAAATTATTCAACATGTCCACTGGTCTAACTTGAATACATAATTGTCACATCCTAAAAAAAATATTGA
Organism: Bostrychus sinensis; assembly: GCA_020698575.1. NCBI lineage: Eukaryota > Metazoa > Chordata > Actinopteri > Gobiiformes > Eleotridae > Bostrychus > Bostrychus sinensis. Next base: position 36,726,449 of record CM036247.1, read on the forward strand.
TAACATTCAGAATTTTATTTTGTGAAAAATACAGCCATCACACTGCAGGACACCAAACAGGCACACATTTACAGTTTTTGAGAAAATGAGGATTTTACTAAAATTAATAATAAAATTACAGTTCTTTTTTACGGAAGCACATAGTAGTCACCAAAAAAAAAAAAAAAAAAACCTATCTAAATAAGTCGTAATTACGAGATAGTTTTTCTCGTATTTACAAGATAGTTTTCTTGTAATTACGAGATAAAGATCAACGTACCCTTTAGGACATTGAATGGCGCCCGTCACAGTAACCAGTATGAGACAAAGGTTTTTTAGCAATAGGATGTAAATACATGGAATGCCCTGCCAGCCTCTGTTGTAACTGCTCTAAGTCTGAACAGCTTCAAATCACGACTTGATCAACTCTGGAAACACCACCCATGCTACTTTAACTGGGAAGATAACTCCTGTAGTTCCCCCGAACCCAGTATGTCGCAAATCACAAACATTATGAAGTATGAAGTTCAGCTCAAGATCTGGTCATAGAGGCCACAGGGCCTGCGACCAGAAAGCACCTAAGTAACCTAAGTAAGTAAGTCATCACAGCTTAAGTGGCCAGAGAGTTTTGCCTCACCCTCCAGGGGCCTCAGTAGGCTAATTGCGGTAATTATTCCTGTCAATTAATCAATTATTTTGATATTTTTTTATTTGGGCTTTATAACAATGAAGCTTGGACATTAAATGGCTATCCACTTATCATCCACTATCCACTTAGCATGCGGGAAACTACCAGCTAGCTTACTATGGAAGCGCATAGTAGTCACCAAAAAAAAAAAAACTATCTCGTAATTACGACTTAATTTTCTCGTAATTACGAGATAGTTTCTCGTAATTACGAGATAGTTTTTTTTTTTTTTTTTGGTGACTACTATGCGCTTCCGTACTTTTTTACCTTTAGCACACAGCCTTAACTCCAGAGGTCTGTCCGGTCTATAAATGACAGATGGGTCCTGCAGGTTTTGTTGCAGCTGCCTGTTTAAAAAGCTGATTTTTCATGTCACACAGCAGAACATCATTTTGATCATAAGACTAAACCTACTTTAATTGTTATTGTAGGATTCAGGTGCAGTTAAAAGTGTTGTTTTAGTAAAGTACAAATATTTGACATTATGCCAAAAACTTTATGAACTGTCCCAGACAAATTTAAAAAATGTGTCCAGATGTGTGATGTGTCCAGGACAGTTACATACAGGACAGACAGAGAGACAGAGGTGTGTCCAGGACAGTTACTACATATCCCCGCAGCAGAGTGTGGGACAGAGGGATAGAAGGAATGTGTCTTCATTTATATAGCACATTTTTTACCATGTGCTGTAAGCAGGGATTGATAAGATAAATTAAATGTAATCAAATCATTGCATAGGTGTTTATTAATGTTGGGCAGCTGACTTATCAGTGTTCACACATTTATTGAAACATGTCAGGTCAGTGTGATGTGGCTTTGCTGGGCTCTCTCCAGCTCTGCAGGTAGTGCTACTCTGAAGGAAGATGCTGTGGTCAGTACTTCATCTGCCCCTGGAGCCACAAGGAAACTGCTGCTCTATTTTTAGCTCTGTTTTGGAAGTTAGCGATGTGTGTAAATTAGCATTAAGCCTGTCGGCTTCAGTAATGACAGGGCTGACTCACACAGACCTGTCATCCCTATGGAGCTCTCCTCCAGGACAGCAGAAAGGGCTCAGACTGGCAGTAAGAGCTTGGGATGGTAAAAGAACTCAGCGCGCAGCAGAAAGAGTTTAGAGCCAGTAGAGGCAGTTCTAAGCCAGCTCAGAGTGGCTTAGAATGGCAGAAAGAGCTCAGAGTTGTATGAGCTCAGAGCGGCAAAAAGAGTTCAAGACATCAGTAAGAGCTCAGAGTGGAAATAAGAGCTAAGAGCATTCAGAGCTGCACTAAGAGCCTGGCAGTTAGAGTTCAGAGCAGCAGTAAGAGCTCAGAGCATTCAGAGCTGCAGTAAGATGCCAAAAGCACTGAAAAAAAAGGAAAAAATGTTTTTAGTTGTTGTAAAGGTCAGAGCCCAGTATTTGTTGTAAAAATAATCCTGCTACCTCCAAATTTTCTCAACAGTTGTGCCAAATATGTCCAGTGTGTTTCTTTCAAATTAAAGAGTATGGTGAACGATAGCTCAGATATACTCCAGTAACTAAATACTATGCTCCAAAGGTTCAACTGCACAGAGATTGACATAAGGCTCTTGTATACTGTACTAGTGACATTTGTCTTCCTTCTCTGGGCAGTGCCTCAAAGGCTCTACTTCCTCTGTGATCTCTGGCCTCTGTGACCCCTGGGCTGACCCCTGACAGCTCCGGTCCACAGTCCTGTCAGTCAGAGTAACACTCCCATGTTCTCACACTCCACATTCGAGCCACTCTGTGCACAGAGCAGGCTCCAGAGTTCAGGACCAGCATCTCTGGTCTCACAGTGAGACTCACGGCTCTGTCATATCACATAAACGTACATTTCTTAGTCCTTAATATCAATACAATGTTCTATTATACACCACAGTCACACTAACACATTCATGCACACTGAGGTACAGTGGGTAAAGCGTCTTGCCCAAAGACACAACACCTGTGTATGGAATAGCAGTTTTTTACTCCTACTAGTGAGGTGACTGTCTAGTATAAATACAGGTGTGTACATCTGCATTCATTTCTGATGAAGGGCATGTGCCCAAAACGCCACGTGTGTGAGAAACAAACAAACAAACAAAAATTAAAAAATATATAAATATATATAAATATAAATAAATATAAATAAATAAATATAAATAATATATATATATATATATATATATATATGGGAGCTTCATTTGTTGTGCAAAGCCTAATTTGGAATTTTTATCTGAGAGCTTTACCCGTACCATGACTAGTCCCCGGACCACACTTTGGACCATGTGACCAGTGTGGGCCTTTCTGTTGTTGAATGGCTGGACTGGCACTGAATTTAGGTTAGTTTGAAAACTTAAAGCTAATACACTTTCTACAGGCAACCAAAATAACATTATCGTTCATCATTTTTGTTGTTGAATTTATGAAGCATACAGTATTCTAGTTGAAGTACTGTTTGCCTGTAAATGGGTTAACAACACACCTATTTGAGTTTGACTATCAAAATATGTTATAATAATATTGGGCAGCTGACTTATCAGTGTTCACACATTTATTAAAATATGCCTAGAGTCAGTGAGGCTCCACTGGGCTCTCTCCAGCTCTGCAGGTAGTGCTACTCTGAAGGAAGATGCTGTGGTCAGTACTTCATCTGCCCCTGGAGCCACAAGGAAACTGCTGCTCTATTTTTAGCTCTGTTTTGGAAGTTAGCGATGTGTGTAAATTAGCATTAAGTCTGTTGGCTTCAGTAATGACAGGGCTGACTCACACAGACCTGTCATCCCTATGGAGCTCTCCTCTAGGACAGCAGAAAGGGCTCAGGACGGCAGAAAGGGCTCAGAGTGGCAGTAAAAGCTTGAGATGGTAAAGAGCTCAAGATGGCAAAAACAGCAGGAGAAAACTGTAAAAAAGTGTTTCTGCTTCTCGACATGTAAAACTGTTTGTTCTATGTAATTTTTTAGACAGAAGTTGTGTAATTATGTTACTACTTAAATATTAACAGCAAAAATGCCATGCTGTAAGCTTAACATTTAGTATAAAATACATAGATTTATAAAATAAGTTACTTGGATATGGAACAGTTTATAAGGTTGTTTATTTAAACATTATTATACCTATATTTACTGTATTTAAAATGTTAATTGCACTAAAAAAAACTGTAATAAAAGTTGAGTCCTACTGTCATACAAGTTCAGATCTTAACAACAACAGAAAGACTTCCAAAAATTTCCAAAAAGTAACTTTGACTTAAATTTTTTAATTTAATTTCTTTCACGACTAACATGTTAATTTTTGACTCTCCTGAGGTGTGACCGCTGTATTTTTTCCAAACATTTTTAATCTAAAAAATATTTTTTTCAGCATGGAGAACAGTATATTGGATGAGTTGGGTTATTTGGATACAAGAGTACAAAATGGCCTGAAGTTCTGCAGATGTAGCTAGAAGTAACTGACTTATGAATATAATTATTTGGTGTTCGCCAAAATCTTTCTTTAAACTTATAATAATAATAGTAATAATAATAATAATAATAATAATACGTTTATTTGAAACACTTAGGCAACACTTCTGCTGTTCCAAGCTCTCTCTGATGCCCTCAGGTCTCTCTTCTGCCCTGAACTCTTTCTGTTGTCCTGAGGTCTCTCCTCTGTCCTGAGGTCTTCTGCCTGTCCATAGTGAATGCTAATATCATGTTTATCAGTGCAGCAACATTAGATGGTCCACATTTGATCAGTGGAAGTTCAAAAACATAAAGATACTCCTTTATACAGCCAAAATTGTACAAATACAGGGCTCCTGTGTCTCCTCCCAGAGGGCAGCAGGGCAGATACTTCATGTCCAGGGTGCGTACAGTCCTTTAACATAGAGACATCTGGAGCTATAGAGAATGGTGATTTTCTCAGCAGCTTATTATCCACTGAAGGGCCTTCTTGTCTGCAGCAGAACTTCAGATTACCATTTTTCTTGGTGTTATGGTTGTAGTCTAAGCACCACAGTGCCAGTGCCCTCATCTCATCCCTGCATTTGGACTCATCACCTCAGTGGTGTCAGCAGCAAATTAACTGATGGAGTTGGACAAGTGGACAGGAGTGATTTGTGTGTGTACAGGGAATAGAGGAGTGGGCTCAGTTCACAGCCCTGTGGAGAAACAGTGCTGGGCTTCCAGGCATACAAGTATTTCTGGGACAATTGTGTTGAGCTCCTAGCTTCTTCATGTAGCCCAATGCAGCGTTAAGGGCTGCGTTAACAGTGTGATATCACAGTGTCTTCTGTAGATGGGTTACTTCTGTAAGCAAACCAATGTCTGTCATGGTTTTTCTGTGTCAGATGGGCATCTGTGTGTTTTCTTCCTGTTGCCTCTCCTCAGACCAGCCTTTGCTGCTCTGTACTGGGCCTGGTTTCTGGACCTGAAGGCTGGAGGATTTACAGGTAGCATCTGTATTTCATTTGGGTCTTCTACTGAGCACTTCCTATTGTTCCAAACTGCTTCTGCATCTTGAGCTCTTTAAAAAAAAAAAAAAGAAAGAAAGAAAGAAAGAAACATTTATTATATATTATGAATGTTTCTGCTTTACCCAGTTAGCCACAGCTATGTGACCAGTGGAAGGTGGTCTTATGTGGTGGAATTAAATTAACCTATATTCAAAATATCACATGTGACATATTCTCCTGATACTTTCTTTCTTCACATGGTAACTCGAAGTTGTAGTCCTCCAGGTATCAGTGCAGTGGATGTGTCTGTGTGAGATGTGACAGAATTTACTGGATTTCACATCAAATGAAATTTGACTTCCAACAATATAGCATTCAGGATTAGGTCTGGCTCACACAACACACAAATCGTATAACTCACACACAAATCATAATATGCACACACAAATCTTATTACACTCACACAAACTGTATTACTCACATTCAAATTGTAATACACACACAAATCGTAACAAGCACACAAATTGTAGTATGCACACATATCTTTTTACGCACACACACATTGTAATACACACCCACAAATCATAATATGCATACACACCTTATTACGCACTCACAAATCGTATTACACCCATGCACAAATTGTAATACGCCCACACAAATTATAACATGCACACACAAATTGTAATACACACACATATCTTATTATGCACACACAAATTGTATTATGTACATAAAAATTGTAATAAGCACACACAAATTGTAATACACACACATAAATTGTATTACATACACACAAATCATAATACGCACACAGAAATCTTATTACACACACACACAAATTGTAAGCAGTAGCAGTGGAATTAATTCTAATATGGGGTTATAGAGACATGGGTCCTGTTCTCCTGTGGTAGAGAAATACTCAATATCTGTAATGTTTTCCCTGACATAACACTGTTGCTGTTCCTGCACTGTGGACTAACCTCCTTCTGTCTCCCTGCAGATGCCAGGTGTGCCGCGCCCCCCTCCTACCATCACCATCATCACCGCTCCCACGTCCACTCCTTCCACGCACCATCCTACGATCACTCTCACGTCTTCAGCCGCCCTTCCTTCGACAGACCGCCCCACAGCCACCTCGCTTACGAGCGCCCCTCGAGAGAACGCCCGCCCCACGACCGCTGGAACCCCCGTGTACGCGTGAGCCCCGGAAACCACTTCTACATGTTGGACCAGGAGGAGGTATGTTACACTCTGTATTTGAGTAATTTTTGACCTCAGCTTCATGGGTTTCCAGCATACATACAGGTCATACAGGTCTTGTCTATGTGCTTATAGCTGGGTTTAGATCCTTCAGTTTGAGCAGAAGGTTGTGACTAAAATAATTAAATACACAGCTTCACACCACTTCATTTGACTCTTTGAACCAAACATTTGTCTTTCTCAGTAAAATACTGTATGCTGTGGACACATAGATTCAGTATGCATTAGCCTATGTTTAATTGACTCATTCCAAATAATGTCAGTAATAATTCTTCAGACATGTGGTCAATATAACTTCATAAAAGGCCATAAGGTGTTGGCCTCCTGGTTCTTAGGAGGGAGGGCACAACATGTGATATACCACTTGATCCCTGACCTCTGTGTGATTGGGGTACTTCCAGGATTTCTCCCGGGGCCACATACAGAAGAGTGGTGTGAAGTCAGGTGGTTCTGTAGTGACCCCAGAGACCCTCAGGTTCAGGGGTCTCCAACCAGTAGCTTGTGAGCTATCAGTAGATCTCAGCTTGTCACTTGGCAAACCAACTTGTGTGTATATCCATTCAAATTTAGAGGTTTCCTTCCCCTTCATGCACAAAATCATTATCTGCCAGTTAGTTGTCAATCAAACAGTTTCGCTGCAGTCAAGCTTATATATAAGGCACATGCATATCATTTTGTTACAAAATGTGAGTTGTGAATACACCAACATTTGCAAATGTCCAGGTAAATGTTAAAGAAAAACTAAATACATTTTCTTAAAAGTGTCATGTGACTGGTCACTGTCCAGTGTGTACCCTGCCTAAGGCCCATAGCTACAGGGATGTGCTCTAGTACCTGCGACTCTTAATGGGAATAAGCGGAAGACCGTAAATTAATTAATTCATGTTACAACGCATGAGTAGCTCTCTGTCATTTTCATTTTGTAAAACTACAAAATGAAAATGACAGAGAGCAACTCATGTGTTGTAGGGTACACACTGGACACCCTTAAGGGAAAAAAGGTTGGAGACCCCTGTTCTAGTTTGACTGGTGTATAAAAAGGGCCCTGGAGACACAGGCGTTGCAGGCACAGAAAACAAGATCGAAATGAGATTTTTGTGCATGTGAAAAATCCTCAAAACATAGACAAAAATACACCAGTGTGTGAAGTCCTTTTTTGAGATTTTACATGACCTCACAACTTCTTTCCAGTATGAAAACATTACAAGACATTCTTGTTGAGCAAGTAGGTTCATTCCAGTCCAGGAGGAGGCACTATTGCCCAACATTGTAACTTCAGCAAAATCTTTTTGAGAGAGAAGCTGAACGAGTAATGTGTTCCTGTGCTCTTGGTGCAGACTCCTCTGGTTATACAGTGTATGTATCTCATGATGATATTTCCTGAGGTTGTGGTGAGTATGGGCAGGAAACTCTAGTGGCAGTGGCAGTAAAAGCTTGCCTGCTCTGGACCAGTGCAGGGCTGCCGCACAGTGTGAGCTGCTTGTCAGTCACAACACCAGAGCTGATCTCAGACCTGTGGTCACCCAATCAGAGACCATTTTGATCAGTAGACTTTGGCCCTGTCTAATTGAGCCAATCAGGCGGCAGGGTGAGAGGCGTCACCATGGCGACAGACAGCCCATAAATATTTATGCCTGTACTCACCTCACACTCACTCTGTTAATTGCCCTCGCCTCAGCCACTCATATGAAATATATATATATTTTGAGTTTAAGTTTGAGTTTAAGTTTGATGGTGTCCCCTACTATTTTGTTGTATATCTTGCGTGTATATAATTGAATCCAGTCACAAAGGAGCACAGGCTTGCACTTTTTTGTGCCAGTCCCAAGCCTGGATAAATTAGAAAGAGAATCTGGTGTAAACACTGTGCTAACAGTGAAACATGAAACATACAAATCAGTGCATGCAAGGAGGCTGGTGATTGGCTGTGGCACCCCCTACAGGGACCATGTGACACTGCATTTCCTGTTTGCCAGTGGAGCCTCAACTGTCACTGATGGTCAGTGGTGGCTGAAGTACTCAAAATTTTTACTCAGGTAAACGTACTGTTACTTAAAAAATAACATAACTCAAGTAGAAGTAAAAGTACACAACAAAAAAATACTTTAGTAAAAGTTACAGAAAGGTTTCAGCAAACTATCTTCTTCTTCTTCTTACTTAAGTAAATTGCTTAAGTAAAAGTATCTACTGTCCACCACTGCTGCTGATGATGAGAGGAGACCAGTACACAACTCCGCTGTGATAATTCAATGTTAGTTCAGTGGCAGACACCTTCATACCTCAGTCAAATACATTTATATGATATTATCAGTAAAGCTACAGAGTGTTCAGCATGTGTCAGGTTAGGTAAACCTGTATGAAGTCACATGAGCTGGCACAGACCCTCTGCTGCTGATTCCTATCATGTGGCCCTTTAGTTTGAATGGATGTTTCCCTCAGTGCAGTCTTTCCCCCGGCATCCTGTAGGGGGAGTGGGCGTGCTGCCAGTGCTATGCACTCATATTAATGTAAGGTGACAGAGTTAGAGACATCAGAGCCAGTCACCAGTCATCTGTCCCTCTCTGCTCGCTCACACAACACATGAACTGACAGCAGCAGCAGAGAGCTCCATACAGTTCCCCTGACACACACCAACATTCTGCTCCTGAGATAAGGTTCTTTACAGTAATATATGAGTTCAGTGAACTCTAGAGTGCTGATCATCTTCATCAGCATCATTACCTCTTACCCCTGTGGATTTTGGGCCAGACCTGGGTCCTAGTTTAGTCCTGGTTAAGTTGAGGTTAAGTTCGGGTCTAGTCTTGGTCTATGTCCTGGTCTAGTCCTGCTGGTCTCAGACGTGTTCAGACGTGTGTGGGAGGCAGAGTCTGAGCTGAGTGGTTCTGAAGGTGGTCTGTGTAAACAGCTTTTTATCAGGCTACAGCCATTCATTTACAGAGAAACACCTCAGAGACTCCTGGAAAAAACTGGGCCTAATTTGTCTTCTGCCACCTTCCCAGCAGCAACCACCAGATCCTTCTGACCTTAAAACACTTGTCTGCAATTTATCATTTTAGGAAGGAAAATTGTAGCTGTTCAGGGCCACCTCTGTGGGGCTGATCTGCACACCTGGGTTCAGTTATAATTTAGAGGTGCCTACAACAGCAAGAGTTTCCTTTTAAAAAGACAAGCTGTTAAAAATGTAACATTCATAGTAATGAAATACACCGATGTGCAACTGCACATTAAACAGAAGCATCAATTCAGAGAAGACCAAAGAAAAGTAGTGGACTTTAGAAAGTGTCCACTTTTAAATACCTGGATGTGCACATCTCAAAGGACTTCACATGAACCAACAGTATCATCAGAAAGGCCCACTAACTTTTGTACCTGGAGCAATCAGTTGCTCCTTAACTTTTCAGGAGAGGGTGTGGGTAGAGGTGCATGTGTGAAGGGCTTCACCTGTGTAAAGATCTAAAAAGGACCAGGAGCATCTTCTTCCAGAGGCTGTAAAGCTGAAGAACTCCTATAACACTACTCTTGACCTGAGGGACACCTTTCATTGTCTTAGATCACGAACAGGAATAAACACTAATTTTCTGGTGAAGTGCTTTCCATAGTCATACTGATGATGTAAACTGCTATTTTACTGATGACAGATTGTACCCCATGTGTTTCATTAGGTCTCCAAAGTAGGATTTCTAGTGTTAAATAAACTCTGTCAGAGACAAGGCTCCTTATCTATATAGTGTTCAACTGACATTTCAGTGTAAAATGAACACAGCTCCATGACACTGGTGAACAATGCCACACAGTGATCTGATGTCTTTAAGGATACAAAGGACTGCATTTTAATGCACTCACTCTCAATGCTGAATGGGCACTGGTTGAAACCTTTATTTTTTTAAATATCACAATGTCAACATTGCATGGCTACTAAAAAGCAGATTAATGGTTGCGTTAATACGTTCTAATATACTTAATATAATATAATACTAAATATACAGGATGAACAGTGACACACAACTTCTGCATCAACTGGAGATACATTTTCTTTTCATAAAAATATAAATTAATCTCTGTTAAGAAACAAAACAATCTGAACTTTGTCTTTTTACTATCAACTTAGTGTTTCTATAAGATAACATTAGCTTCTCCAGTTTCAGACTGAAAAGTACATTAGCTGAAAGAGCTGCAGGTCGATCTACAATGTGGGAAACACCTTTAGTATTTTTATTATAAAAACAAAGAGTCCATCCCTATTTGTGTCATGTTGCGTCACTCATGTACCTGATTCTCTCAACTACAATTTTCACACCAAAGAGAGTAAATTTAACTCTGTATAGATAAGCATCATATACTCATGACATAGTGTTAAATTTAACACTTAACACAAAATGTATTGTGCATTTGTATTTATCATTATTATTATTTGTATTTAAGGGGACATTAGTGTGGGTTATTTCATTATAACATTTTTCAACATAGTTATATAACATCAAGTGTTTTATGGGCCATTTGTTGCTCCTAATTCCTAGATCAGTATATGTCCTGTCCCCTCGTCACCCAAACCCTCGAGCTTGAATAGGATCATTTGAGCAAACTCGCAGAGCCCAGCCAACACTGTTGGCCTCCTGAGGCAGGCAAACGGTTTTCCAGAATCTCTTCGAGGCCAGCCGATAGTTCTCCATGGTATTGCACAAAATACTATTTTGTTAAATAATATTGTCCATCCTCTACTTTTGGAGTTGAAAGAAGAAGATACATTTGCCCCACCCAATCACGCTTCAGTTTTAAGTGTTCACATCTGTTAGATGGGTCTCTTGGAAATACTGCCCTGCCCTTTGATTTTTGAATGCACGGGAAGTACTTTGCACCTCTTAATAACATGATTAATTCCTTTGAGTGTTACAGTTTTGTGTTATTCATTATATGAATATAAGAAATGCTCCAGAGTGAACAAAAAAGACCCATCCTAAACTTTTCACTTTTCACTGTACATATCAGTGTTTATTAATGATTCTGTCTGGAGTAGAGCTGGGTATCGTTAAACGATACCTTTTTGGTATTGAAAAATCTGTTATTTAATATCAAGTTTCAATACCTAGTGGGACCTTTAAAGCCCCAGTTTGTTTTTGTTTTTTTGCTTGCAAAATTCCAGTAGGTGGCATCCTATCTTTCTGGTTTTACTCCCCTTCCCATCCCTCTTACCCATCAGGAGCTCCACCTAAGCCCCACCTGAGCTCCACCAAACCTCGCCCTCCCAAACAGCGCTGCTCCCACTGTGTTTGAGCAAATGGGCTTCATCTTGAGTCACAACACCCACTGAAGCAGCAGGTCACTCACTGTCTCTGATCCAAACTCATTACACTTACTTGTTCCTATAGACTCTAATGTTGATTCCATTTAGATACATCCGTGCATTTATATGTGCAAATATTATTCATGATTCTGAGAATATATAGGAGTTAGTATATTCATACATTTATATTGTTTACAATAATACAGAACAAAATTACATTTCTCTGGCAGCTAAGAGAAAAAATCAGTACATCACAGATTATTAACATAAGACTCAGTTATTACACATAAGTGTAATAACTCTAAAGTGTGTGTGTGTGTGTGTGTCCATGCTGTGAAAGAAAAGCAGTTGCTGCTCTGTTATTGTGGATGAGTGGGTCAGTCTGGGAACACAAATGTGTTCTGTTAATTGGTCATTCATAACATTTTTGTTAGAACAGGGAAAAATCTTGAATATTGTTGGAGCTGGTTAAATCCAACTATATAATACTAAAACAAGAAGAAACACAGACACGTTAAATGGTTTACTTGCAAGGAGAGCAGACAGAGACAAAGACCCAGTGACATGCACCGGGGACATTCCCTCCATGTGCTCTGGGCTCCCTGTCGCTCTCATGCTTTTTATTAAACATCACGCCCCTGGTTACATGCACCGTCTCTGTCCGATAAGGGAACTGGGGAACTAGGACAGAGACAGTCATCAACTCTACATATGATAATTTAACATAACAACGCTGGTTATCAGTTCTGAGGCCGCACTTTCTTATCCAGTGGTCATTCTTCTGCGGCCATGCCATGCTTAATCTATACGGTCAGTATAGATTAAGCAGTCAGTCGTGCGTCAGCATTATCTTACTGGAACACTCTGTAACTCAGCACATGATTAATACATTCATAACACACATATTGTACTTAGGATTTATGAGACATATAAAAGTAGATAACTTATATACACATTTCTCTAACAAATATACACAAGTGGAACATATTTGAAATATTAGTACTGTCTTTTATTGTGAAATAAATCTGAAGCAAACATGATTGCCCATTGTCTAACAACAGTATGAATATTCACCACCATAATAAAGAAAATGTATAGAGATTATAGACATGTGGAGAAGGGTGACAGTTGAAGGCAGATCAGAACTGGCAGGTAAGAGGCCAGTTTTTCCACCATCAGTGCCCCTGCCTTTCTTGTAATGATAAGAACATGTTCACAGTCTCACATCCTGATAAAGACAGGAGGAGGTTTAAAAATGAGTTGGTTTTGTTGATTTTTATATCTGCAATAATTACATAAGAGATCATTATTATCATACATTTCAGAAGCTCTCATGACTTGTGTTTGTTTGAGCTCAGATGTTGGTGCTGCATGCAGGCCAAGGCTCCGTGGGTCCTCTGTCATGAGTCCTCCAGAGTCACACCTCAGTCCACAGCTCAGGACTCTCTCAGGACCTGTAGTTCTGAAATTGTAGCTGTATGTCCTGAGTGTCTTCATGGGGTGTAGACACTGTGTTGTTGTGCCCTTTTGTAAATACAAAGTGCATCCATCTGCACAGAACTAACAATCAAAAGGAAATATTTTTATATCATCATATTTTCTCAATTTATTTTCAATTCAATGTGAATTTGAGTGAGTAAGTGGGGACTACGGATGGAAATTAGCTCTGAGCTATAATCCGGTGTATTTACGGCACTAGCCGTTCATTAATACACGCTGTCCCATTCAAATAAAAAAATAAAATAAAATTCAAATTCTCAGATAAATGGATATCTCCCCCTGGAAGACCTCTCCTCTGAAACACCTCTCTTGTTGATGTGCAGATCTGCAATAAGCTGAGCATCAGTGATCATCCACAGAATCTGTACAAGTAAAAGATAGCGTTAATATTTCAGATCTCTAAATAAATATCTCACAGAGATGCAAATAAAATCACACACACAATAACTAACATCCCACTGACTGACTCAGTTCTGTGAGTCACACTCAGGTAACAGGAGTTGGTTCAGGGCATGGAGGAGCAGACATGTTCTTATGATGCTCTTGATGGCTCTAGAAGCCTCTAAAATCTAAAAGAACAGAAAACAGGGAGCATACAATGAAACTACTACTACTCTGGAAATATTAACCTCATCTTTAGCTTAGTATAATATTACTGACATGCTGTTCATCAAAACATTCCTGACTTGTTTTTCATTTCATGTGTCATGCCTTAAATACGTATTTTAATAAATGTGTTTAGTGACCAATCACCCCAGGATAATACATGTTATTAGGGCGTAGGTCTAACAGGCAATGATTACTGGGAAAACCTGTACAAAATAAACTAGTACAAACAATATAGCAGGACGAATACAAATATCCCCAACATGTAAAGGTACCAAAGACTACCATTAGCATGCGAAAAATCATTGATTATCATTGTAAACATTCGATTACAGCATAACACTGAGACAGATACTGAGTCTAACATCTCCAGTGTTTGACAGAATATTTTTCATAATTAATTCACTACATACATATTCTACTCAACACTAAGGGGGTGAAAACTTTATTATTATGGGGCCACCATTTGTGTGTGTGTGTGTGTGTGCTACATTTTAGCATATAGACTAATTATAAAAAGTCATACATGCCCATGGCCTGCCATTTTTTCAAAAAAGTTGCAGTGCATTGTGGGTGATTTTGGCCGATGCAAGGCAGCGAAGGATCCACTGATTTATCCTTGGTGAATTAGCCACATGTTAGCCAAACGGAGGACACCTGCCTAGGGAAGGACATGAACACTGGAACACTGCCTTGGGTGACAGATGATGACGTGGATGCCTTCCTGTGATGTAATCAAGGCAATGGCAAGGTACCTGGGCTTTGAGGAACACCCCTGGTCTCGTTTGGATCTCACAAGAGGCTTGTTTGAGATGAGCTAGACCTGCGCAGTTTCGATCAGTGTCGGTCTGTGCGCAGTGCACGCCAGTTAGGTTTGTGTCCGACTTGTTCCCGACTTGCTCTGATGTCATAAGTGCGACGGTCACCAAAAGCTCATGAGATCCAAATAAGACCAGCCATCTGAGCCAGCCGCCGCAGTTCATCAGGAGCAACTGCGGAGGCAGACAACTAAAGCAGACATTTTTTCTCATGTTAAAAGAGGCAATTGAAAACTTAGCTTTCCCATCTACCATGAAACAAGGTATCATCATGTTAATCCCAAAACCTGGCAAAGATCCTACCATATTGGACAATATGAGGCCAATAGCTCTTTTAAATGCAGATTATAAAATTATCACATTGGTTTACACTAATAGATTAATGGATTTATGAAAGGAAGGTCTATCCACAATAACATTTGCTTTGTCTTGGACTTGTTGGATTATAACCACCTTATAAATGATCAGGGCTTTATCTTATGTTTAGATTTTTACAAAGCGTTTGATTCCATAGAACACAATTTTATGTTTCAGTTTTTGCGCAAATTAGGTTTTGGGATTAAATTTAGAGGTGTAATAGAAGTTTTTTTATGACAATACAAACAGTTGTATTTCTTTACCAGGTGGTACGTCTCCAAGGTTTAGGATTAGTCGTGGGATCAAACAAGGTTGCCCCATCTCCCTCTTTCTTTTCATAATGGCCACAGAGATGTTAGCCATACTCTTGAAGAATTCCAGTATTGCTCCCCTTGATGTGCTTGGCACTCCCATAATTGTAAGTCACTTAGCTGATGATACAACTATCTTTTTGAAACAACTAACAGAAGTGCCAAAACATACTGTGATTTTTTCTAGGGCTTCCGGACTGGCACTAAACCTCAAGAAATGTGAGCTCATGTCTATTCACGAATGTCAATTGACAGAAGCCTATAATATTCCTAAAAAGCCAACTGTTAAATATTTGGGTATGTGTGTAAGTAAAAACCTGCACGAAAGAGAACACAAAAACCAAAATCATTTACATTACTCCCCACTGGGACCTCCAATTCTCCCTCAAATGTTAATTGAAGGACGTGCCTTTAATAAAACTAACTTTAATAATACATTTATTAGACAGAGATTCGGGAATATTATATACCCAGTTATGCCATATCATAATTTTATATTAAATCATTTTTCTAAATCAGAAATCACATTATTACGTACAAATTTTTTTAAATTTTCAATTAGCCCTAAGGCTAAAGAAATACACTTAAAAACTATGAATGGTATAAATCCATCCAATGAGTTCATTCAGCACAGATTTAAGATTGTTACTGAAAACTGTTTTTACTGTAATGATAAGGAATCTGCGGACCATCTTTTTTTTTACTGTGCACATGCCACTGCCCTATGGGAAGATATCTTTAACTGGCTATCAGCTAAATTACCAGACATCAGTCCATTTAATATAACAGACGTAATATATGGATGTATTATGAAGGATTCAAAGCTGACTTTTCTGGTCAACAATATTATTGTGCTTGGAAAATTCCATATACACAAGTGCAAATGGTCAAAAACTGCTCCAAATTTCCATGCCTTTTTCAACGCGTTTCTAACCTTATTCTAAGCCCTTAAAACCATGAACTCTACACGTGCCATAAAACTACTGTCTATTATTGATGACAATGACCTAAGCAAAAAGTCCTAGTTTTTTTTTTGTTTTGTTTTTTTGTTTTTTTTGTTTTTGTGCTGTTTTGCTTCCTGTGTTATGTTTGTTAGTTGTTGTTGCTGTTTTTTTTCTTTAATAATTTTGCTTGTCTGTATGTTTTATATATGTATGTACTTGTGTCAATAAAAAAATAAAATAAAATAAAAAAAACTGCGGAGGCTGCTTGGCTCAGTGCATGATGGGAAAATGCCCACCTGTCAGCGGTGAACGGACAGGTGATTGGATCTGAGTTTAGTGTTGATCAGAAACATAACGCATGACACTTCACTGCCCTCCTCTCTTTCTCCCCCCGCCTTTTTTTTTTTTTAAATACAGACTAAAGTGACAGTCTTTGTGTGTTTGTGTGTTTAACAGTTGGGTTTTAAAGGACAAACACCTAAGGATGGTGTATAATGACCTGGTTGTCCTGTTGTTTGCAGGTTCACCCGCTGCTGATGCGGGAGCGGCGCTCAGAGACCCAAAGAAACAAGCTGCTGCGGAGGACAGTCAGCGTTCCTGTGGAGGGACGCCCCCACCCTGAGATGGGTGAGTCTAACTTCTGTCCTCCAGTCTGAGCATGTGGGGCATTGTAATGCTGTTAAAAATGTGGGACTGTGCTGGTCTGTCTCTGGTACATGTGTGGGACTGTGCTGGTCTGTCTCTGGTACATGTGTGCGACTGTGCTGGTCTGTCTCTGGTACATGTGTGGGACTGTCCTGGTCTGTCTCTGGTACATGTGTGGGACTGTCCTGGTCTGTCTCTGGTACATGTGTGGGACTGTGCTGGTCTGTCTCTGGTACATGTGTGGGACTGTCCTGGTCTGTCTCTGGTACATGTGTGGGACTGTCCTGGTCTGTCTCTGGTACATGTGTGCGACTGTGCTGGTCTGTCTCTGGTACATGTGTGGGACTGTCCTGGTCTGTCTCTGGTACATGTGTGGGACTGTGCTGGTCTGTCTCTGGTACATGTGTGCGACTGTGCTGGTCTGTCTCTGGTACATGTGTGGGACTGTCCTGGTCTGTCTCTGGTACATGTGTGGGACTGTGCTGGTCTGTCTCTGGTACATGTGTGGGACTGTCCTGGTCTGTCTCTGGTACATGTGTGCGACTGTGCTGGTCTGTCTCTGGTACATGTGTGGGACTGTGCTGGTCTGTCTCTGGTACATGTGTGGGACTGTGCTGGTCTGTCTCTGGTACATGTGTGGGACTGTCCTGGTCTGTCTCTGGTACATGTGTGCGACTGTGCTGGTCTGTCTCTGGTACATGTGTGGGACTGTCCTGGTCTGTCTCTGGTACATGTGTGGGACTGTGCTGGTCTGTCTCTGGTACATGTGTGGGACTGTCCTGGTCTGTCTCTGGTACATGTGTGGGACTGTCCTGGTCTGTCTCTGGTACATGTGTGCGACTGTGCTGGTCTGTCTCTGGTACATGTGTGGGACTGTGCTGGTCTGTCTCTGGTACATGTGTGGGACTGTCCTGGTCTGTCTCTGGTACATGTGTGGGACTGTCCTGGTCTGTCTCTGGTACATGTGTGGGACTGTCCTGGTCTGTCTCTGGTACATGTGTGGGACTGTGCTGGTCTGTCTCTGGTACATGTGTGGGACTGTCCTGGTCTGTCTCTGGTACATGTGTGGGACTGTGCTGGTCTGTCTCTGGTACATGTGTGGGACTGTCCTGGTCTGTCTCTGGTACATGTGTGGGACTGTCCTGGTCTGTCTCTGGTACATGTGTGGGACTGTGCTGGTCTGTCTCTGGTACATGTGTGGGACTGTCCTGGTCTGTCTCTGGTACATGTGTGGGACTGTCCTGGTCTGTCTCTGGTACATGTGTGCGACTGTGCTGGTCTGTCTCTGGTACATGTGTGGGACTGTGCTGGTCTGTCTCTGGTACATGTGTGGGACTGTCCTGGTCTGTCTCTGGTACATGTGTGCGACTGTGCTGGTCTGTCTCTGGTACATGTGTGGGACTGTCCTGGTCTGTCTCTGGTACATGTGTGCGACTGTGCTGGTCTGTCTCTGGTACATGTGTGGGACTGTGCTGGTCTGTCTCTGGTACATGTGTGGGACTGTCCTGGTCTGTCTCTGGTACATGTGTGGGACTGTGCTGGTCTGTCTCTGGTACATGTGTGGGACTGTCCTGGTCTGTCTCTGGTACATGTGTGCGACTGTGCTGGTCTGTCTCTGGTACATGTGTGGGACTGTGCTGGTCTGTCTCTGGTACATGTGTGGGACTGTGCTGGTCTGTCTCTGGTACATGTGTGGGACTGTGCTGGTCTGTCTCTGGTACATGTGTGGGACTGTGCTGGTCTGTCTCTGGTACATGTGTGCGACTGTGCTGGTCTGTCTCTGGTACATGTGTGGGACTGTGCTGGTCTGTCTCTGGTACATGTGTGCGACTGTCCTGGTCTGTCTCTGGTACATGTGTGGGACTCTGTCTCTGGGGTCTGTTCTTCGTGTCCTCTGCAGCACTTGTTCTGTCTGCTCTGAGTTCACCTGTGGCCACACATGAGCACACTTAACATTTAAACCACATTTAAGATGTTACCTAAGTGCTACTAAAGAATAATTCGAGATACAAGGTTATTATATCCTTTAAGGGTGCTCCGATCAGGATTTTTGAGGCCGATCACCGATCACCAATCAGCCATTGCAGTGATCGGCCGATACCGATCATGGCCGATACCGATCACATGGTCTTCAATGTAGTAATGTAATGTATGCAGACTATTAACATTTCCACTTGAAAAATACTGTAGTTTTTGTAAATGTAAAAGTACAACAAACTTCTACTTATTTTGTTTTAGAAGAGGTTTTGTTGCATTATTGGTCTTTAATGTGTGCCCACTCTGAACTTTCTTAATGCTTTTAACGTAAATGTTAGCGGGTTAGCTCTAGCTCTATTTACGTTGGTGTTTGCAAATACGCGCACTGCTGAGCCTCGGTTCTGTCCTGTATGCTCCAGGAGCAGGCGGGGACAAAGCGGGGACATAAAGCAGCAGCTCCAGGGCAGGTTTGTGTTGTGTTATAACCAGGGCTTAACTTAAAAACACTGCTAGAATAACGCTACTGCTGTTTAATCAAACCGGAGTTGCAGGGCAGTAAATGTGAAAGCCTCACGTGTTTGTTGTAATTTGATCGGACCGTCTGATTGGCCCATTTTACCAATCACCGATAACTCTATTTTTAGCCATGATCGGCCGATCACCGATTGCTGCCGATCGATCGGAGCACCCTTAATATCCTTATTGCTCATGTAAGAGGAGTAAGAAGAGGAATGAAAAACGCTGCTCAGGTCCAGTTTCCAGGTGCATTCTTTCAATAGCCAAAAATGGTAATAAAAATAATTTTCAGGTCTTTTAAGCAAACACACCCATGTGAGAAGAGATGCTTCTGTGAATCTGATAGTCTATACGTGTAAGTGGGTAGAAGGCAACGATAAGTAGCATTAATTTGGTTGATTTATACTGGTTATAACACTTAACTAGCACACTTGTTAGCAATACAAAGCTAGCAGATAAATGAGCCGAGCATAGTGATAAATAGAACACTAGAGTGGACATTCTAATGATGAACTGCACTAACTGACTCTGGAGCAGAGCCACTTGCTCTCACAATATAAATAAAGTATTTGCTTTAGCACAGAGGCATTTTGGACATTTCTCAGTTTTCAACTTGGTATAATGGCATATTTTAATTCATTGTCATTGTTTTCTTATACTTGGTGCAATGTTCATCTGTTCTAATGCCTTTACAAATACAAACATACAGTGGCTTTGGATAAAGTAGAGACCACTGCAATATTAATATTGTTAATATTTATTTTTGTATTTCAGTGAAAAAGATACTGATAGAGACTTATTACGAGTTCAGAAATATCACTGTTTCTCAATTTCCAACATTTATTTTTTGAAGTTATGTCACTGTTTTTACATTACTTACCAATAGAATTAGCCTTATCCTAAAGTCACAGTATGGCCACTGGACTTGCCACTGAAGTGGTTGCATTCACTCTAGTGTTCTATTTATCTCTATGGAGCTGAGTCCTTTGTAGTGTAGGTACAAAATCTACTTGGGTCGGCTCGGGTTATTAACGGTGCATGTTGATGATGTCAGCAAACTATATTAATCATTAAGCTTTCTGTTTATAAGTGCTGTGTTTATAAGTAATGATTTTTGAAAACTACACAGTAGTTTTAAGCAGCACAATGCCAAATACAATGAAGTATCAAGGAAATGAAAAATGCCAGATATTGCTGATTATGGCCACTAAAAATCATACTTACTGAATATACTTTAAATTGGTTAGAAAACACTGTGTCAATGAGTGTCTATGGTCATTACGAAGGTTTTACTCATTATTTATTATTGAATAGACTTACTGCTAGAGTGACCGGATATATCAACCAACCGATATAGCCCTTTACAAAATTATTGGTTATCAGCCGAAATCTGGCCGATATCCGCCGATATAAACAATACTATATTTACTGTGTGCTGGAATAAGACCTGTTTGCTTGCAAATGATGGCCTTCTGCTATTTGTCCAGCAGAGGGTGCACTGGTGCCAACTCAGAGTGTTTCCCAGCAGTTGGGCTCTTACTCTGCAGTTCATAGGAAACTCCCCAAATCACCTTCTCATGGCCTGAAAAGCTCAAAAAGGCAATAAAAATATTTTACTCATTACTTTGTCATAAAACCTCAGAACAAAAATTCAAAATACATTTTGTAGTTCTCCCCATGCTCTACTTGCAGAGCAAGTTTAAATGAAATTTAAGTTAAACAAATGTAGTTAAATGTAGCTAAATAAAATAAAATAAATAAATACAAATAAGTTCTTGAGTGTACAAGGCTTCAGAGCTCTGCACCATCCACTTACATCAAGAGACGCCAGGCATACACATCCTCATCTGGACAAGTCGTTTCACACCTCCACAGGGAGCTCAGAGGTGTTAGACCACTCCAGACATGATACTAGGGTGTTTCAATGGGAAAATGGGGTGAACATTCTGGGAGAGGGTCCATAGGACAGGGCATGTCTGAAAAGGGCTATGGTGTGATGAAGTCTTCTAAAATGTTTGTTTGGATGGTCAGACTTTCTATTACAGTATAAGTTATGGGCCTATCCATGTTTGTGGCATTTGCCTTCAGACAGACATCTGCACTAAACAATATATAAATCTCACTGTTATGTAACTGGAAATGTCCCTCTGACTGATGATTCCCGTGGGCTGGTGTGATATAACCAGTGGCAATATTATCATAACTATGTTAGACACTTAAAGACAATATGAGAGAGCTGGCCTCCATTTGAGTGACAGTGGCCCAGCGCTCGGCACAGAACAGTCCACTGAGGACCCTGAGTGTGACAGCCATTACTGTGCAGTGTGAGGACAGAGAAGTGTGAGGACACAAAAGATATGTTGTATTATACCAACCTCAAGGTAAAACTGGAGTGATGTAAAAAAAAAAAAAAACAGAAAACATAGACTGGATTTTAAATAAGTTGATCTGTGCCCTGAGCCAGGAGTCTGTGCAGAGGAATAGTGACACAGTAGTGAGTTAAAAAAATGGTTGACAGTTTAAAACTTAAGAGTAAATTACCTTAACCTAAAACAGCATTTTTATGTTGAACAGAGACAGTGAGTCGTATAGCCCAAGACAGAAAATATGTTTAATGTAAACATTTTTAAAAGTCACCAGATTTTTTTTATGGTAAAATTCTGGCAACCACAGCTGCTAACATTTTATTGTAAATTTTACAGATTATTTTTTACAGTGTACATCTCTGTTCTCCTGTGTAGCAGCTCTTAACTTCAGCTGCTGTTGGCATCCCTTGGCCCAACTTCTTCCTGAACCTGACCACAGTTTTTGGCTTTAGTCCAAAACCATTTATAAAAAGAGTAGCACACTACAAGTGTTATTAGCTAAATAGGTACTTTGCCATTTACACATTTTTTCTATAACCAGCAGCTGTTTTATCACAGTCCATCCATCCATCTTCTTCCGCTTATCCGGGACCGGGTCGCGGAGGCAGCAGTCTAAGCAAAGATGCCCAGACTTCCCTCTCCACAGACACTTCCTCCAGCTCTACCGGGGGGACCCCAAGGCGTTCCCAGGCCAGCTGAGAGACATAGTCCCTCCAGCGTGTCCTAGGTCTTCCCCGGGGCCTCCGCTCGGTGGGACATGCCCGGAACACCTCCCCAGGGAGGCGACCAGGAGGCATCCAGAACAGATGCCCGAGCCACCTCAACTGACTCCTCTCGATGTGGAGGAGCAGCGGCTCTACTCCGAGCTCCTCCCGGGTGACAGAGCTCCTCACCCTATCTCTAAGGGTGCGCCCAGCCACCCTGCGGAGGAAACTCATTTCGGCCGCTTGTATCCGGGATCTTGTCCTTTCGGTCATGACCCAAAGCTCATGACCATAGGTGAGAGTAGGAACATAGATCGACAGGTAAATCGAGAGCTTCGCCTTTCAGCTCAGCTCCTTCTTCACCACAACAGACCGATACAACGACCGCATTACTGCAGACGCTGCACTGATCCTCCTGTCGATCTCACGCTCCATCCTTCCCTCACTCGTGAACAAGACCCCAAGATACTTGAACTCCTCCACTTGAGGCAGGAGCTCCCCTCCAACCTGGAGAGGGCAAGCCACCCTTTTCCGGTCGAGAACCATGGCCTCGGACTTGGAGGTGCTGATTCTCATCCCAGCCGCTTCACACTCGGCTGCAAACCGCCCCAGTGCACACTGAAGGTCCTGGCTTGAGGAAGCCAACAGGACAACATCATCTGCAAAAAGCAGAGATGAAATCCTGTGGTCCCCAAACCAGACTCCCTCTGGCCCTTGGCTGCGCCTAGAAATTCTGTCCATGAAAATAATGAACAGAACCGGTGACAAAGGGCAGCCCTGCTGGAGTCCAACATGCACTGGGAACAGGTCTGACTTACAACCGGCAATGCGAACCAAACTCCTGCTCTGTTCGTACAGGGACCAGACAGCCCTTAGCAAAGGGCCCCAGACCCCATACTCCCAGAGCACCCCCCACAGGACACTACGAGGGACACGGTTGAACGCTTTCTCCAAATCCACAAAACACATGTGGACTGGACTCCCATGAACCCTCAAGCACCCGATAGATGGTGTAGAGCTGGTCCACTGTTCCACGGCCAGGACGAAAACCTCATTGTTCCTCCTGAATCCGAGGTTTGACTATCGGCCGAATTCTCCTCTCCAGTACCCTGGAATAGACTTGTTGTAGACTTGTTTTATCACATAATTCCCATAAATCCATCATAAAACTCAAACCTGGCCTCAGGTCTGACCTGAGTAGGCCATAAACTGCAGCGTCCTGCTCCAGGGCTCTAGTTTTCAGTTGTGAGCCAGGATCAGAGGCGGACAGTAACAAAGTAAATGTACATGAGTACTGTACTTAAGTACAAATTTTGAGGATCTGTACTTTACTTGAGTATTGCTTTTTGAGGAAACTTATTACTTCTACTCCACTACATTTGATAGATAAATATAAAACTTTTTACTCCACTACATTTCTATAAAGGCAGAGGTAACTTCTGCAGAGAAATTTTCTTAAAACAGAAAAACAACTGACTGTATTCATATAGTTTAATGGTTTGCATAAGGTTTATCACTTACACACTCTAAAGATAAACAGTAAATGTTGTTAATACTTTAAGACTTGGCTCAAACCTGGTTCAGAACTGGTTCACTACTGCTACCTGGATTCATCTCAGTTTAGATTTGGGTTAGACCTGCTTTAGTCCTGGTTTACACCTGTTTCAGACTTTAGTCACTGTTTGTTCCATTAATGGATTTACACTAAATAAAATTTATTTATTTATTAGTTAATGAAGTTTCCCACTTACTGATTTTATACAAAAATGTCTCGTTATTGTAATTCTAAGGTGGAGCTGCTATAGAATTAGACTCAAGTGGGTTTGATGTCTCATCTTTAGAGTGTATGACTAAGATGATAGTGAATTTTTTTTTTTTTTCTTTTTTTTTTGGAGCTGTGGTCCTGTGGTTTTCTGATTGGTTGTTCTGCTGTCTAAATCATCCCAGAGGCAGTTTGTTCTGTATGTTTTACTGCTCTGAATTCTAAGCAGTGGTGTCTGGTAAGTATTTCTTTGTGTGTCTATTTACCTGCACTCAGTGTTACTTGATTGTCCATTAGTTCCTCCCTCTGGAAAGAGAATGGCCTCATGTCTGGCGTAGGAGAGGAGCGCACAGATGTCTGTGTGCATGTACTGTAATGTAAAGAATGGAGAAATGAGAGCGATGAGGAGGAGTGTCACCTCAGGGTGCTGCTGCTGTGATTCACTGCACAATTCACATCACTCAAGCACTTGTACTGCAACCAGCTATGCTTTCATATCCATACTTCATCTACACCAAACAACAGACTATGACCAGGCACATGTATGGGCAGAATAAGAACACTCTACTGTAGCCTGTGTGGCAGATAGGGATAGTGGTGTTACAAAACAAATAGCAGTGTGTGAACTTACATTGTGATGATTCAGGAGAAATGCTTTTGCTGACCAAGTTGCACTAATTATACATCCCCTTATACATCCCAGTGAGGGGGACTCATCAGATAATATTAATGACACTATGAGGTTTGGATTTGGACATGAGGGGCTCAGGCCAAAGCACAAGTATTTTTTTATTACTGTTTACGGTTCATTCGCAGCCCATGCATGTGTAAGGAATGAGGTCTGGAGAGCCATCCCTAAAGTCAGGACATACTGGAGCGATTATCATCCATCTGGTCTGGTCAGATAGTTTAACGTGGGACGTATAAGAGACAGGTGGACCTAGTTCTGACCGATTGAACATGTTGAATCAGCGTCAGGTGCTCTAATGAGTGCTCCGATTGGCCACGTGTCCCATTCACAATTTGTCAAACAGCTTGTGTTTAATAGGGGTGGGGGAAAATACCAATTCATCAATGCATTGCAATATTTTTTCCTCAATTTAATATAGATTCAGAAAATCCTATGAATCGATTCAACCCCCAGGCCAGTAGGGGCCACACTCGACCAAACAGCAAGATGGCGGCCAAAAGTAGCAGCAGCATACTGAAGCCAGCACCAGCAACTTTGAAACCAGACATCTGCAGTCATTTTGGATTTCAGTGTAAATCTGGAACTCAAGAAACAAACAAAAGCAGAGTTTTCTGTAAGCTGAGCAAGGCAGTTCTAATACAGATTTTTGTAAGCTCTTATTATTGGTGTTAGTTTGTTCTTAACCATTAGAAATATTGCACACATTGTTACTTAAAAATATCAGCAGGTACTTATTATTATTTTTGTATTTACTTATTTTTGAATCGATATATTGAAGCATTTAAATCAATATTTAATCAACTCTATTTTGAATCAAATTGATATTAAATGGAATTGCTCACTCAAGACTCAAAATCGAATCAAATCGTGAGGTACTTAACAATACCCAGCCCTAGTGTTTAACACTAAAATATAAGGAACTTCCTCACACCTGTGTAGCTAATGTGCTGCAGTTTGCCTAACTTAGCTTTAGGCTTGTGCAGATGAAAATATAATCCTCCTCTGAGGCAAACAGCTGCAGTAATCCAGTCTTTTTTATTCATTACTGCGATCAGACAAGTTTAATTTAGTGCATATGATGATTATTCTCTGATAAAAACAGGAGTTAAACACATGAGTGTTGTAGAGTTTTGTTTACAAGAGTCCTATATATCCTTGAAGTTTAGTGACTAGCGCCACCTGCTGTTGTAAATAGTTATTACGTTTTGCACATGAGCAGAACTACTCAGCATGGGTCTCAGGGTGCCCCAGTGTGTCTGTAGCTGGAGACCAGGGGGAGACGTGAGGAGACAAAGCAGTTACCCTGCCTCTTCTGACGGCGGTCGGGCGTTGGGTTGGTGTGTCCCAGGGGCTTTGGACCAACTGGAAAGACAGTCTGTTCCTACCTGAGGAAGCCATGGCATTATGTGGCTGTAACATTTGACTCAGACCACAGACGTTCCTTTCTGAGCAAACCTTCCAAAAATCACTGTAAACACCCAAGTTCACTGCTAAGCTCATTTCTCATCGAGCTATTGGTGCATACAGTATGTAACTTATTCAGACTGGAGTTAAACTAAGACCCCTGCAGCTAAGAACCAGCTGACAACAACATGAGTTTAAAAACAAATGAAGACAGTGAGGGACAGTGAAACACCGGACTGCAGCTGCCCTCTGTCATATGCTGTTGTGGTCTTGTCTTGTAGGTTAAGTTGTACTGTAAACCAAGATTGTTGTTGTTTTGAAAGAAGCCTTGAATAAGCCAGAGACTTGTCCTGATCTAGTTGTGTTTAAAGTTTATGGACACTAAAGTATTTTTTTTCTTTTTTCTTATTCTGACAAAAAGGAAGACTGAAATTGTGTGCTACTTTGAATGTTTCCAAAGTACCTGTTCACACATATTGTGAAAACGTCAAATCACACCAAAATTAATGCTGCCCTCCTATTGGGGGACCCACATTATATTTTAGGAGCTGTTTGTGTCTGGCCCATCACTGTACACCTGGCCGCATATGTGTGCTGTGTGGATGGAGCAGAACCACTGTGTGCACAGTGTAAGCCATTTTAGTCTTCAGCCGATTCAACTAAGATGTCCTCCACTCATCAAAAAATCCACTGTTGCTGACGTCACATCTGTTTTTCACAAAAACTGAAATGAAACAGGATCAGAACTGAAAATGTTTAAAAGCCTGTTGACAATTTCCTCTCACCACTGCACTTTTTGTCTGATAAAAAGCATTATTTTTTATATAGAGAGACACAAGTTGTATGGCACAGGCTGAAGACAGAACTGCAGTAAAACATGATTCTGTCAGGAGTTGTTCACAAAACTACTTACACAGATTTATTCAGATTTAGAGGAGTGAGAAGTAAAAAGTGTAAAAAGCACAGGAACACCACAGACACTCATTGGAACAAAAGGCGGTGGATGGAGAAAAACAAGGCGGACTGTAAGCATGGTGCAGCAGCTGAGCTTCACATCACCAACGGTAACCATGGAAATAATTACAGTGCAGAAATACAGTGACGCTGCAGCCCCGGAGCAGCACAAAGAGAGAGAAGACAGGGGCTTCAGATCCGGGTACAACATCCCCTCACTGTCAGTCATGGTGCAGGGACTGTTGACTCCTGTTAACGCCTACAACGAGGACTCTCAGCACATACAGAGCTATGTCACTGAGCGATGGCTGCAAAAAAGTTTCTTCAAACCCTACAGTTGTCATGGAAACTGCTTTAGGAGGTGCCGATTGGTTCTTGGTGCTGAACACAATCAATGCTAATATCTGAAAGCGAAGTGATATACATTCATGTTTTTAGGCACGTGGTCCTGTACAGGGCAGAGACGCCTGTGCACATCTGAGGAATGCATTCCATGAGGCGGATGCCGAACCACAGAGGAGTCTGCCTCCGGCACTGAGTGCATCAGTGGGCAGAGTGCACGCTACTCCCTCAGCTGTGGCCATGTGGCTGTCACAGGAAGGGGGGCAGGGCCTATAAGAACAAGCCACTCCCACCTCCAGTGTACTGAGGCGAGAGAGGCTGCTGCAGTGCTCCTCAAGAGTCCAGAGCTTACACCAGACACTTCATCTGCCTGACCAGGAGGACATGCAGGAATTTTGAAGCCTTGGGAGAATATAGTGCCATGGAGAATATTGCTTTTTGTAATGTAATTATTTATTGGAAAAGCAAGGCACTTTTTTTCTAAATGTTTTGGAGTGAAGATTGAAAAGAGGAGGGAAGGAACTTTTGGGGTAAGGTCAGGTCAGGTCAGTACTTCTCTGGAAACCCTGATTCCATCAGAGTGGTGAAGGACTGAGCAAAAGAGTGTCTCAGCGAGGACAGAGTTTGATGTCTGAATACTTATCTTACTTCAAGCATCTTTCTGTGTTTTTTATTTTTTGTATTTTTGTCAGTTTCCTTTGCCGTGGACTAGAGCAAGTGGGATTTCTGGGGCGAGGTGTGACTATCAGACAGCCCAGACACGTGGAGATGCTCAGGCATGCCTCTGAGCACATGCTTTCAAGTCTTTTATAGCTTTTTGTATGTATTTTTGGAACAAGCGTACAAAGCAGAATGCCTGTGGATTAGTGACCGCGGAGAACAGATGCATCGCTGGAAGTGAAAGATGAATAGAGTGTTTGGCCCGAGGAGATCGTCTTCTGTGGGATTTTTGAACTGTCCATTTGGGGCCGGGGCAGAAAGAGCGGGGGCAGGAAGAGCGGAGGGGGGAAGGGGGTGGTGGCAGCAGAAAGAACAGTGGCCGTTGGGACAACAGACCAGGACCACCAGAGCACCACCGCTGCAGCACCAGGAGGGGGGCAGCCTGAACACTGCTGTCTCTCAGGCTCTTTGTTAGTCTGGAGATGGGGATAACTCCGGGTGGCCTAGTTTACGCTGTCAGCCTGTTCTCATCCGCTCCCCAGTTTGGCACATTGAGGTTGTTCAGGTAAACTCAGGAGGAGTCCAAACGGAATTGAGTGGAGCAGCCTGGACTCACAGACCAGACACGAGGCTGTAGTTGACATAGATGTGAATAGAGTATTGATTCTGTAGTCCTAATATCCCATATCTGAATACTTTTATCATGTTATTGCATAGATTTAGATTCTGGGGTAGAGCTGTTGGTCTGTAGTTGTATGTTTACAGGTTTACAGTTCTTTTTACAATTTAGAGTTGGTTTACCCTAGTATCCTGAGGACCCTTTAGTGCCTGTATACTTCTGCTGCTGAGGTCGCTTCAGTAATAATCCCATGTGTTGAGGTTGTCCTTCTCTTATCAGCGTATTTTCCAGTATGGCTTTGTGAGCGCAGTGCGAACGGGCTGTCCTCCCGTGGATCTTAAACTGCTGCTTCCACAGACTCATGTGTCATATACAGCTGAGGCGCTGTGGATTACTCGGGACAGTGAACACATCTCCAGTTTTACTCGGGTTGACTGTGGGGGCACGTTAACCTCATGTACAGAGACACTTTGTCTAGACGTCTGGACAAAGCCAGGCTAGGCCCTGGCCCAGGTAGGACATGTGCATGTACTCCTCCCACTTACCACTCCATTTCTAATACAGAATATTGCTTTACTTCTCTATAGCCTTCCATGCTTTCTGTCATTTAAAAGCCTTTCAGTGGAGAGTCTTCAGGTTATATTGGAAGCAGTACAATATAACTTTTGCACTCTCTTTCTCTGTCCCATTCTGGAAAAGTCTTCAAAAGCCCAGCTGCCCACACAGCACTTATGTGTCCCAGTTCTGGTCCTATATATTTGGGGGCCCTAAGAGATGGATAGATTTGGGGGGCCAAATCTACTTGCAAACATTTCCAACTCAATAAAAGGGGCCTCAGGTAAACAGTAAAATGCCTTATTGGCTTTGGTCCCCAGTTTCAGATTAAAAATTACAGAAAATACAGTAGCAAGCTAAAAAAAACTATTTAAATAGGCAAAAAAAAAAAAAAAAAAGAATCAAACATAGTTGCAGAATCAGACAAATATGTAAACAATGCTGAAGTATCTGCGACAAGCTGGCCCCTGTCCAGGGTGTACCCCGCCTATGGCCCAAAGTTACTGGGATAGGCTCCAGTCACCCGTGACCCCTAACGGGAATAAGCGGTAGAAAATTAATGAATGAATGAATGCTGAAGTATGGGGGCCCGCTGTGGGGCTCTATGCAGTTGCTTACTTTGCCTATATTAAGGGCTGGCCCTGATGTGTGAGTTAGTGGGAGAAACCAAAATATGCCCCTTCTGATGGTAATGACCTTGGTTAGTTTCTAGGCGCAGTGATATCTTCACTCCTAAAAAATTCTCTCTTCTACCACTGCAGGCGTGCAGGTCACGTTAGTTCTGTTAACGGAAGTGAGAGGAGGAGGGGGAGAGAATTTTTTACGAGTGAAGATATCACTGCGCCGACTCCGAAGTGCTCTTTGTTATTGCGCCTTACATGATAGTACCCATTTTTATCCGCTTAGAAAATCGCCACTTTTCATTTTTGTGTAACTGTACTTGGGTCATGTAACTACTCATGTAACCGTATTTAAATAGGGAAAATGTGGAAGAGCTTGGTTGCTTCTAACTTGAGCCGCGTTTGGTTCCATAGGGATACCAGAGAGGTACGCAAAAAAAAAACAAAAAAAAAAAACAGTGGCCTGTTCTTTTAAGGGACACGAAGCTCACTGACATACTCTAATGTAGCAGTTAGTATATTTAATAGAAAATGTTTAAAAGTGGAGCTTACTTTTCCTCTACAGAGCTCCCCCTACATTTCGGAGTAAAGCACTATTGTAATACTCATGTCCCGGTGACTCCTACATGGTCCTCACTTGGCTTTACTTTCGTTTTCCCCTCCTCGCAGCCATACAAAGTTTTTTTCTGCCATTTGGCCGCTCTGTCATGATGAAAATTGAGAAATAAATTGTTTTGCTTTCCACAATGTGCCACTTTCTCACTGACTTGAGACTTTTGTGACTCCGGGTTGGCAGCAGTGTTGCATTTGTGGTTTTTAGCCCAGAGACAGCAGGGGGAGATGCAGGACGCTTTATTCGCCCCACAACAACTCAGTTAACCATCACATGGACTCCCAAACAGTTTATTTAAGGTTAGGAGTTCCTCTGTGATTCACCCAAAAGTCCGTGGAAAACTACAGATTCACTTTTGACCATCAAAGTTGTTTACTGGAAATTTCGTGGTCCATTTGCTTCTCTTCTTTTTAAATTTCAGTTGGCTATCAAAATATATGTCCAATTTTTTGTTGAATATGTTGGTATTAGTCAATTTCACAGCAACTCTTTCCCATTTTAGATGACTTTTTGAGTATTTGCGCTAACTCAGAAACTCACCATAGCTATTAAAGAAGCTTTGCCACTTACGCTAGTTACTTCCGCATGCCATGATGTCATCTGCATACCCTTTATAGGAGGGTCTAACTTTGGGTACCCCTGACACTGAGGTCTGGGAGAAATCTCCTGGTTGCCCAATCCCCCCATTGGGTGCCCTGCCTTCAGCTCTTTCTTTGAATGTAAACCCTTTGTCGACGTTAACTCAAAACAGCAATAAGCCAAGTGGTCCTGTCAGTAAAACCATCATCTGTGCGACTCTAATATCACACTGCAGCAAGGCTGAGCAGGATGTGAGTGACTGATGGATGTGTCAGCGCTAACATCACTGCTGTTCACTTTACCTGCCACATTAACAGTCGAGCTGTTCCATCTGCCCAGTACAGCCTACGAGGGTTACTGTAGTGGGACATATGAGTTACATGTACATGAAAAAGAAGCTTCAGTTATGACATGACATGTGAGACAGCAGATAGGCCCCTTCATCCCGGTTCACTGTTCTGTGGGCGTCTTTCATGATCTGGATTGCCTCTTTGTTGTTCTCTGTGCCAAGCACTCTGGCTTTGTCCCAGTCCATTACGTGATTCTCCCTTTTGCAGTGGTCTAATGTTGTGGATTTTAGATTTTTGTACAGGAATACACCTGGGACACAGTTTTGATTAAGTCAGGTGGCATGGCCGCTCCAACTGAAACATGTCAAGGTACAATACAATAACGCTGGTCTTTCAGTATGAAAACTTAAAGTGTCAAAAAGTTTACAACCCAAATTCCGGAAATGTTGGGATGTTTTTTTTGTTTGTTTTTGAATCAAATGAAAACTAAAAGACTTTCAAATCCCATGAATCAACATTTTATTCACAATAGAACATAGATAACATAAGAAATGTTTACACTGAGAAATGTTACACTTTTATGGGCAAAATGAGCACATTTCAAATTTGATGCCTGCTACAGGTCTCACAATAGTTGGGACAGGGGAATGTTTACCATGGGGTAGCATCTCCTCTTCTTTTCAAAACAGTTTGAAGATGTTTGGTCTCATTCTTTCCTGATATAGGTTTCCAGCTGCTCTTCAATTGGAAACCAGTATCAGGCAAGAATGGGAGCATGTGTTGCTCTAAAACCTTTATAAACCTTTCACCATTCATAGTTCCTTCCAAAACACACCGCTGCCCATAATTGCAAGATGTTCCAGCTGATTTTTTTATTTTATTTCTTTCTTTCTCAGCCATTTGCTGCCTCTGTCCCAACTACACTGCTCAAAAAATAAAGGGAACACTTAAACAACACAATGCAAGTCCAAGTCAATCACACTTCTGTGAAATCAAACTGTCCACTTAGTAAGCAGCACTGATTGACATCAGTTTCACTGCTGTTGTGCAAAAGGAATAGACAACAGGCGGAAATTATAGGAAATTAGCAAGACCTCCCCAATAAAGGAGTGGTTCTGCAGGTGGTGACCACAGAACAATTCTCAGTTCCTATGCTTTCTGGCTGATGTTTTGTCTACAACCCACACAAGTGGCTCAGGTAGTGCGGCTCATCCAGGATGGCACATCAATGCGAGCTGTGACAAGAAGGTTTGCTGTGTCTGTCAGCGTAGTGTCCAGAGCATGGAGGTGCTACCAGGAGACAGGCCAGTACATCAGGAGAAGTGGAGGAGGCCGTAGGAGGGCAACAACCCAGCAGCAGGACCACTACCTCCTTCTTTGTGCAAGGAGGAACAGGAGGAGCACTGCCAGAGCCCTGCAAAATGACCTCCAGCAGGCCACAAATGTGCATGTGTCTGCTCAAACGATCAGAAACAGACTCCATGAGGGTGGTATGAGGGCCCGACGTCCACAGGTGGGGGTTGTGCTTACAGCCCAACATCGTGCAGAACGTTTGCCATTTACCAGAGAACACCAAGATTGGCAAATTTGCCACTGGCGCCCTGTGCTCTTCACAGATGAAAGCAGGTTCACACTGAGCACATGTGACAGACGTGACAGAGTCTGGAGATGCTGTGGAGAACGTTCTGCTGCCTGCAACATCCTCCAGCATGACCGGTTTGGCAGTGGGTCAGTAATGGTGTGGGGTGGCATTTCTTTGGGGGGGCCGCACAGCCCTCCATGTGCTCGCCAGAGGTAGCCTGACTGCCATTAGATACTGAGATGAGATCTTCAGACCCTTGTGAGACCATATGCTGGTGCGGTTGGCCCTGGGTTCCTCCTAATGCAAGACAATGCTAGATCTCATGTTCAGATTCAATTCAATTCAGATTTATTTGTATAGCCCAGTATCACAACAAAAGTCGCCTCAAAGGGCTTCACAACAGTTGATCAAACATAAACACACAATCAGACAACACAAACAATAACTACACTAAACAGACCCAGGACACTCCTGTCCTTAGACCCTCCTTCTCGGTAAGGAAAAATTCCTAAAAAAAAACAGCTGCGGGAAAAAAGAAGAAACCTTATGGAGCCCAACTGAAGGAGAGATCCTCTCCCAGGACGGACAGGCAATGCGTCTAGGACTGTTAGTCCCTTAGCTCATCTATAGGATCATAGATCAGCTCTGTAAGGATTCATCCAGGGAGTGGGGTGAGGTAGGTTGAGGAAGTCCATAGGATGCAGCAGGTGGGCCTCATCCAGACAGATGAGTGGGCGAGATAGGTCCGGGAATTCCTTAGAGGTGAGGTTGAGGGCCCACAGGTCGGGACAGGAGCACAGAAGGGGTCAGCTAAGATCCAATCGTCACTGGGACATCTGCCAGCAGCCAGGCATCTGAAACAGTCCCCACTCCCCCAGAGGGGAGCGGGACAGAGGGACAACTTGTGAATAGCAATGAACTGATTGGAGATATAGAATATTAGATAATATTAATTACAGTGATAGAAGAGGAGCAGCAGATGAAACCAGAGGACAGAGGCTCAGTGCACCATACTTCCCCCAGCTTCTAGCTCTTAGAGCAGCCTAGCTTCAGCTGTGGAATTAACCCTGTTCCTAGTTGGCCTGACCATAAGCTTTCTTGAAGAGGAACATTTTAAGCCTAAACCTTAAACCTAACCTGTAGAGACTGTGTCTGCCTCTCTAACATGAGCTGGAAGCTGATTCCATAAAACAGGAGCTTGGTAATTAAAGGCTCTACCTCCAACTGTACTTTTAGAAACCCTGGGAACCACTAATAGCCCTGCATTTTGTGAGCGCAGTACCCTGCTTGGTTGGTATGGCACTATAAGGAGAAGGATTTTAAACCTAATTCTGAATTCAACTGGAAGCCAGTGAAGTGAAGCTAGCACAGGAGTAATATGTTCTCTCCTGTTAGTTCCTGTTAATAATCTTGCTGCAGCATTTTGAACAAGCTGAAGACATTTTAAAGAGTTTTTAGGGCACGCTGCCAGCAGAGAGTTACAGTAATCCAACCTAGATGTAACAAACGCATGGACGTTTTTCAGTGTCACTTTTAGATCAAATATTTCTGATTTTGGTTATGTTACGTAAGTGAAAGAATGCTGTTTTACAGGCTTGGTTTATATGAGCCTTAAATGATAAGTCTTGATCAAATAAAACTCCTAAGTTTCTCACAGTAGAACTTGAGGCTACACTGACAGCGTCCAGGGAGACTCTGGTCAGACAGAGCATCTCTCAGCTTTTTGGGGCCTAGTATAATGACCTCTGTTTTTTCTGGGTTTAGGAGGAGATAATTAATTGTCATCCAGGTCTTTATGTTTCTCACACAGGCGCTAAGTTTCTCAATGCAGTCATTCTGATCAGGTTTAATTGATAAATACAACTGTGTATCGTCTGCATAACAGTGAAAATTAATGCCATGTTTTCTGATTATGTTTCCTAAAGGCAGCATGTAAAGCATGAACAGAATGGGTCCAAGCACTGAGCCTTGTGGCACTCCATAACTAACTTTACTGCACTGTGAGGAATGTTAATTTACACTGACAAACTGGTACCTATCAGATAAGTAGGATTTAAACCAGCAGAGGGCGGCTCCTCTGACCCCTATGTCACAGTCTCATCTCTGGAGTAAGATGCTGTGGTCAATGGTGTCAAAGGCTGCACTGAGATCTAACAGAACTAGGATTGAGACCAGTCCATTGTCTGAACTTAATAACAAGTCATTTGTGACTTTAACTAATGCAGTTTCTGTACTATGGTGGGTTCTAAACCCTGACTGAAAATCTTCAAATAAGCTATTGTCCTGTAGGTGGCGACATAACTGTTTAACTAGAACTCTTTATAGGATTTTTGAAATAAAAGGGAGATTTGATATTGGTCTATAGTTGGCTAAAATGTCAGGATCTAGAAGTGGTTTAATAACTGCATATTTAAAAGACTGTGGCACATAACCTGTTTCTAAGGAGGCGTTTATTATAGTCAGTATAGGTTCATTGGGTCTAAAAGACAAGTTGAGGTATTGGAGGACATAATGACTGATGTTACCTCAGCTTGATCTACAGCCATGAAGCAGTCTAACGTTACAGATGGTTTATAGTGGCCTCCCTTTTTACAGCTTTGGCTTGCTCTGAGCTGATCGTAGGGAGAATTTTATTTAATTTGTCTCTAATACTTGTGATTTTGTTGTTAAAAAATTGAAGAAAGTTTTTAGCTGAGAATAAAAGGGATACAGGGTTCTACTGAGCTGTGATTGGTGGTCAGCCTGGCTACAGTGCTGAACAGAAACCTAGAGTTGTTCCTGTTTTCTTCTATTAAAGTTGAATAGTATCTGGTGTGTGGCTGGAGTGTGTCAGCAGTTCCTGCAAGACGAAAGCATTGATGCTATGGACTGGCCCCGCCCGTTCCCCAGACCTGAATCCAATTGAGCACATCTGACATCGTGTCTCGCTCCATGCTTTAGTCCAGGTCTGGGAGGAGATCCCTCAGGAGACCATCTGCCACCTCATCAGGAGCATGCCCAGGCGTTGTAGGGAGGTCATACAGGCGTGGAGGCCACACACACTACTGAGCCTCATTTTGACTTGTTTTAAGGACATTACATCAAAGTTGGATCAGCCTGTAGTGTGTTTTTCCACTTTAATTTTGAGTGTGACTCCAAATCCAGACCTCCATGGGTTAATAAATTTGATTTTCATTGATAATTTTTGTGTGATTTTGTTGTCAGCACATTCAACTATGTAAAGAACAAAGTATTTAATAAGAATATTTCATTCATTCAGATCTAGGATGTTATTTTAGTGTTCCCTTTATTTTTATTTGAGCAGTGTATTTTGAGACCTATAGCAGACATCAAATTTGAAATGAGCTCATTCTGAGCATGTAAAATTTTTCAGTGTAAACATTTGTTATGTTATCTATGTTTTATTGTGAATAAAATATCGGCTCATGTGATTTAAACGTTTTTTAGTATCCATTTTAATAAAATTTTAAAAACATCACAACATTTCTGGAATTTGGGTTGTATATTGACTACATTACATATGGTGCTGAGCTGTTTGTTCCACTCAATGTAAAAGGGAAACTCTATTAAACTTAGTTGTACCATTTGGGTTCCTGGCACACATTTCCATATGAGATGGTGTTCAGTGAGTTCCACCAGCTCTGCCCACAGATGTCCTACATGTGCAGGCATTGAAAGCAAACATGCAGCGACCAGCAACAAAGGCAAATATACAGAGCCCAGAGCTGTTTAGTGCCATTAACGACACCCACTGCCTCTCCTCTCCTGCCCCCTCCCCTGCCCCACAGCCTCCTCGCCTGCCTCCCACTCAGCCGCTCTGCCCCCTCCCCTCTCTCCGCTTCAGCTCCACTCGTCTTTCTGAAGCCTTCTGTGCTCCCTTCTTCTCCTCTCCGCTGTGCCTCCCACTCTTTTAACTGTCTGTCTGTGTGCTTCTCCGAGGCTGCAGCGGAGCGCCCACACTCTCGCAGCCTCAGCCTGACAGCACATTCACATCCACACATTTCCACTTGTCTTTTACATGGCTCACTCTCACTCTTCATCTCTCTAAACATGAGCGTTAAAACCATGACAGTTGTCTGGATTTTTCTTGCATAGTACTGAGTATTTATGCTAGGATGGCATTAACTCAGTAGGTAAAGCAGCCCCCCCCCCTAAAAAAAAGACAATGTTTATTATTAGTAGTAGTATTTAAATGGAAACTAATCTAAACAAAATAGGCTATAAATAACTAAGGAAACTGAAGCGGATTACCATCAGGTCAGCTGTACTGTCATCTGGCAGTCACCTGCACAGAGAGAGGGCGGAGCAAAACAAAACAAAGAGCCAACTGCATCCGGACTGTAACACCTACTACCATCATTATACTGCCGTTGTGTCTTCGGACAAGAAGACACTTTACACACCTTTGCCTGTATGAATGTATTAGTGTGATTACATGTTTGATGATATGTATTTGATGGTGGTTGGAGAGGCTGTTGTCACAGCCATATCTTTGTCAGTCTGCTCCAGGACATCCATGGCTACAAAAGTAATTTATTATCACCAAGTGTGACGAGGAGTGAATGAATAATGGATAACGGCAGGGGTGTCCAAACTATGGCCCAGGGGCCAAATGCAGCCTGCAGACCAGTTTTTAATGGCGTCGGACTTCATTTTCAAGTGGCCCAAATTGCCACAGGTAGTAATTTTTACTGCAAGGTTTGAAGCACAGGTGAAAAGCTTCATATTTGTTTGAGGAGGACCTGGTAATAAGAAAGAAAAAATGGAAACTAGTGGTGCAAAAAAATAAATAAATAAAAAGATTCAGCCACTTTGTGAAATGAGGTAATCAGGAGAACATGGGAAGGTTGACAATGGAAGTGTATAGAGTAGTTAGGTTACAGTATAATGCAGTAGTTGCAGAACCAGGTTGTGATCTGAATGCCTCAGCTCTCTCAGAGAGAGGGCTTCAGCCTGAAACCTAATACTGTTGGTCTAAAGTGAATGAAAGCTGCAGACTGTTTTTTTATCAGCAGTGTTTCCTGCTGGAGTGAATGGGACAGTGCACCTTCACCTGAAGGACACAGCTGACTCCTGTCTTCTCCTCCAAACCGCTGTGTAAAGTCTGTACTACACCTCCACTTGAAGGACACAGATCAGTCTTGTGAGGACGAATCTTGTCCCGGGAGGGTGGTTTGAAAGAGAAGTGAAGGAAGTATGTTTTGTGTAGTGTGTATTTCTTGATGTTGATGTATATTAATTTTTTAATCTTTTGTGACTTAATTGTTATTATGTAACAATATTGTCAGTACTGTCAGAGATCCTCTCCCAGGACGGACAGGCAAAATGTGTCTAGGACTGTTAGTCCATTAACTCATCTATAGAATCATAGTTCAGGTCTGTAAGGATGCAGCACGTGGGCCTCATCCAGACAAGGGAGTGGGGGTGAGGTAGGGGTCCGGGAAGTCCATAGGAAGTGAGGTTAAGGGCCCATAAGTTGTGACAGGAGCACAAATGGGGTCATCTAAGGTCCAATCATCATTGAGACATCTGCCAGCAGCCAGGCATCTGAAACAGTCCTCACTTCCCCAGAAGGGAGCGGGACAGAGGGACAGCAAAATATCACCTTCCCTGCTCTCTGAAACATTCAATAATATAAACAATATTAATATATATATATATATATATATATATATATATATATATATATATATATATATATATATAAATATACAATATAAAGTATATCTGTTCATATCACATAAGCTATTTACACATTCTGTTCTCCGTAATTTTGTAGACATTAATAGGACGAAGAAAACTTGGTCAACTGATTTTCACATGATGTAACAACATCACAAGCCTACAGTGTGAGACTCAGGCTGGTATAATCAGTGGAAGAATCTGCTCAAAATTCACACGTTTTGTGTCCTAACAAATGATCAGACTGAAAAACCAGCCACAGAAAACCTCTAATCTTCCCGTGTCAGTTCCTCTGAGCTGCTGCAGCACCTTCCCCAGAGCGCCTAAGAAATCAATGAAGCATGTTTGTAGACCAAAGCACTAAGAAAAAATTTGCTGGTCCTACATTTGTGGATTGTTTGTTTGGAAAATAGTGTCTAGTTTATGCTTCAGGTGAGAGGTTAGAGTGACCAGGATAATGATGTACTGACAGGTGCCAGGAGTTGATAAATGGGGGAACCATGAGTAGAAGAACTGACTGTGGATCCGGATTTAGCAAAGATTTTAAATGGATGAAATGTAAAAATGTAACTCCAGCCTCTCTTTGATGGAACGATACAGTGAGACTGAGTAAAATAGAAAGTGTGGCACTTGAGTAAGCCATTTCCTAAAACATAAATATTGTGCTAAAACTGTTAATAATCCATTGTTTATTTAACCCCTATACCACAATTTTTAAAAGTTACGCTGCTCCTGTTAAGTGACAAAAATGTCCCCATCACAAAACAACATAAAAAATTTATACATTCATTTATTGTATAAACCAACTCCCATTAAAACTCATGAAAACTGGTTGTAACTTTTTGTTACAAATAAATAAATAAATAAATAAATCTCAAATTCATCTAGATCACTGTTGTTGGTAATCTTTGACATACTGTAATATTCTCCTCTAGAAAAATCCACTTACTTTGAGAATGCTGAAAATATTTCAAATTTTTGTTGATATTACATGCACTGGCATAAAAAGGGTTAAAATTGTGAAAATATTTTTACTGTGTATTTAGTATTTATGATCAGGGCACAAGTTCATTAAAAGATTTATGCAGAAAAAAAGCACAGACAAATATGAACGTATAAATTTTTTATGAGTGTAAACATGTAATTTTAGATTTGTGTTTAGAATAGGGATGTTATGATTCTTCGTAAATTGGCAAAATATTGATGCATAAGAGAGAAATTTTCAATGGGTGCAGAACATTTTTTATCATGATGTCCCTTTAAAACAGCGGGCAGTCCACCAAAGTTTAATGGTGCGTAATCTGACTCGCATATTTGGCGCTAAACATCATTACTTGACCATTTTGCAGAAGAGAAACATGAATTTATATAAAGTTTTAATTTACAGGACTCATAAATTCATTAGCCCAACATGCTGGAAATGTGAAAAGACTGCACAAGAGCTTCATTACTCGGAGCGGCTCATAAAAGCGCTCCCTCACCTCTCACAAAGACAGAGGAGCGTGCACACAGCGCACAGGGAAAAACAACAATAAGCCCAGGGCGAACGACAAGAAAGACATACCTGCAGGTATTATTGAAGCAGCACATACCTGTTTGCTCTGTTTGCCATTGTTCAGAAAGTAGCTTGTTGGTAGCAGTGAGCTAAAGCAAAGCTATAAGTGGCTAGCAACAGCTTAAGTTTATCTGAAATTTCAGTGGCCCCTCCCTCGTAGCGTTTCCATGGAGATTGGTTTCTTTACTGAGGATGTGTCTTTCCTCACTGAAGACTTGACTTGTATATTATATTACTTATTAGGCCCATTATATATTACTGAGGCATGGATTGAAGATAAGCTGCTTCTCTATGCATTGTTTGCTACTATAGTGTATCTGTTTATGGAGGATAGTAGAAAGATGTTATTAAAAGTAGCTAACAAATTATTTTATATATTTTTGTTATTTTTACATTTCATTGTTTTAATATCTACATTTTAAATTCAATTTCTGTTAATAAGAAATGTACAACAATTTAAGTTTAATAAGGAGACACAAATAGGCTATGTAAAAAAATCCTTTTGGTCATAATTATACTGCAACTAAATATGCAAATAAAAATCGTAAAAAATCTTAATCGTGAACATAAAATTTTGAATTAAATCGAATTGTGACTTCTGTGCATCGTTACATCCCTAGTTTAGGATATAGGGAGAATGGTGTCAGAGTGGTTAGTGCTCTCGCCTCTCAGCAAGGAGCTTGTGGGTTAGATCCCCGGCCGGCCAACACACAAACTTTCTGGGTGGAGTCTGCATGTCCTCCCCGTGTTACTGTGGGTTCTCTCTGGGTACTCTGGCTTCCTCCAAAGACATGCATGTGTTAGGGGAAATGGTGACTCAAAATTGCCCCTGGTGAGTGAATGTGAGAGTGCATGGTTGTCCTGAGACAAGCTGGCCCCTGTCCAGGGTGTACCCCCCCTTAGGCCCATAGTTACTGGGATAGGCTCCAGTCACTCGTGACCCCTAACAGGAATAAGCGGAAGAAGATTGATTAATGAATAAGTGAATGTTTTGACTATCAAAATTAATGATAAAATACACACCTGAGCCAAATTTCATAGAAAAAGTTAGAACCACTGCAAAGTTATCAAAAAAAAAAAAAAAAAAAAAAAAAGTGAAAGGAACACTTTTGTCCTCATTGGGGAACAAGGGTTAAGTTAAAAGTACAAGTTCATGTTACTATTACATTGTTATACCTACAGGGAGCACTAAGTGAGGAGCTGTGGTGGTGTATGGAGAAGTCTGGAGTGGCAAAAGTTTGTCCGAGTGGTGCAGGACATGTATGAGAGCTGTAAGACAGAGGTGAGGTTTGTTGTAGGTGTGACCGAGTTCAAGGTGGAGGTGGGACTGCATGAAGGATCAGCTCTGAGCCCCTTCTTGTTTGCTGTGGTGATGGACAGACTGACAGATGAGGTTAGACAGGAACCTCCATGGACTCTGATGTTTGCAGATAACAGTGTGGGCTGTGCTGAGAGCAGGGAGCAGGTGGAGGAACATCTAGAGAGGTGGAAAGGAGAGGACTGAAGGTTAGTCGCAGTGAGACACAATACATGTGTGTGAATAAGAGAGACCCCAGTACAGCGGTGAGGTTACAGGGAGGAGAGGTAGAGAAGGTGCAGTATTTTAAGAATCTAAGGTCATTTGCCCAGTGTAGTAAATAAAATTTGCTGTATTTGTCTTTATACATACAAGGTGTGCAACAAAATTGTGTAGATCAGATGGAGGTTTAGTCCTGAGCTGCTGCAACTGTGTGCACCACAACTATGGGCCAACCTGACCCACTATGAAATATACACAAAATACATATTTGTATTAATACATACAAGTACATAGTAATAATAAATAGTAATAAAGATTTGGATTAGTCATTATGGGTGAGTTCTTGGTACCATTTTATTGACTAGATAAAGTAATCACACTTATCAAAGGAACTTTGGGGACTAAAAGATGAATGTACAAATCTAGATGGTGGTCTAAAGATTTTCAGATGAAAAGGTTTCTAAGTTTCTCTGAAGGTACATGTGAAGTTAAGGCG
The DNA here is from genome assembly GCA_020698575.1 of Bostrychus sinensis. Taxonomy (NCBI): domain Eukaryota; kingdom Metazoa; phylum Chordata; class Actinopteri; order Gobiiformes; family Eleotridae; genus Bostrychus; species Bostrychus sinensis. The sequence continues at coordinate 36,768,739 of CM036247.1, forward strand.
TAACTCAGTAACTTTTCTCGTTTTTTTTGCTGTTCCTGCCTCATTTTCTGAGCCGGCCCGTGGCATAGGCAATATAGGCAGGGACAGAGTGACTGGGGGGGTGTCTGCCACTGCCTCGAGCATCAGTGCACAATAAGGCTTAATGAGCCTGATCACTAACAGTATATACCCAGAAATTATGGACACTGGGGAGAGTTTGAATCCATAGATGTTTTCTACACTTGTCAAGCTTTAAATCAGTTTTTCTTTGATGACAATCGATCTCTTACTCATGGAGATATGATCATAAATAATACATGCAGGTAATGAAAGTCGCGATCCGAAGCACACATTACCATTGCGGTGCGTAATGCCTTTCTCACAATATTTTAGCTGTGATATTATAAAAGCAACATAAAAGATGTCCTGACAAAAGCTTTTGCAGCCTGTAGTGTTCTCTGGAGCCTCTGTCCACAGTTCAGTGGCATGAGTGTGAAGACTCTCTGACCCTGAGCTGCAGGGCTGGGGGCTCCACTGGGGGACCACTGACAGAAGATCCAACGCAAGTAACAGGGGGAATGTGTAAAACATAAAAAACAAACAAAGCTAAATCACAGTATGCTTCGGTCTGTGAAGAGAAGCAGCTCATGTTTAAAATGTGAGAGTTGTTATAATAAACAATGTTTTGTCTTGAAACTTAAAATAATAATTAGTCTCCCTTTTTTACTATAGTGTAGTAGCTGCTGAAAATCATATATTATCATCTAAAATGCATCAGACCACAAAAAATTGCATCTGTTTTGTTTAAATGCTCCTGGTGGAAGGCCCCCAGGCCCCCCTGCCTTCTATTGTACTTCATAAAAAACTTCTCCAAAATACATTAGGGCACAATTCAGGGAGTGGCACAAAATTGATGGTATTGCTTAGCAAAGTCTTACCAAATGTAGCCTATCATCTGTTTTAGGGGTGGTGGGGGTAGGGGGGCGGAATTTAAAATCTTACCTAGGGCTCCAACAGAGCTAGGGCCTAGCTCTGAACCTTTGCCAGCTGGTGATAGATTTGTAATTTAAAAAGGTTGTTAAAAAAGCTGCCTTTAAGAAAAGCGCAAGGACCTGTCTCAGTTCTGGGCTCGATAAAGTAGGTCGAAAACTAAAAAGTGAGATTGGAAGCTTGGAAAGAAACTTGCAGACTGGAGTAACTTAAAAAACTGCATGAACAAACAACAAAGGAATGTCTTCTTACCATTGATAGAAAGGAGAGCAGACTGGAAGTCCAAAATATAAGTTTTTTTTTTTTTTCTTTTTTTTTTCTCACCTCAGTGAAGCACTAACGTCACATTGTTCTGTAGTCCCACCTCTGTAACGATTACTGTGAGCTGGTATTAATTTAGCTCTAAAAAGTTGTATTATGTAACCCTATTACACAACTTAACTGAGGCTATTAAACATGAACTCTCTTTCATACAAACCCAGCGAGCTGCCAGTCACCTCTCAAAGCTTTCACTGCGCCATTCCACTGCCGTCTAATTTGTTGCTCACCTGTTGCAGTGCACGCTGTGTGTTTTAGACTCCTCCACATAACGTCAGTGTGGATGAGTAGACGGTGCTGCCGGGATTCGGGCTGAATGACAAAAACTCTTGTAGTGATCTCTCTCCAAGCTGCGTGGGCTGCAGAATACAGTATGTGAAGAGTAGGCGAGTTGACAGGGACGTGGACAGGTAAATGAAAGAGGAGGCCAGTGCTGATAAAAGAAAAAAAGTATAGTAAAGTATAAGTACACACACAAAATGGAATATGATGTATAATTTGACTGACATGAGATAAGAGTAGTATGACCATGTGACAACATGCACATTAAATGTCCAGGTATTTACACATGCATTAAAGCTACTGTAAGCAGCATACACTCGTACTGGTTTGAAAATAGTACGAATGGCTCTAAATCAAAGCAATGGTCTTTTTTCTGATTGGACGATCACTGATGCAAGGGTTTAAGACCAAAACAAAATTGTAAACATAAACAACTTGGCCATTATGTAATTTTTTTTATTTTATTTTTTTTACTGAATAAATCAGCAGTACCATTGTTATCAGTAAAACTAATATTTGATTTACACATTTACACAAGTATTAAAAATATACTGCTCATGGTACATGGTAAATTAAGGATGGACATACAATTTCCTATAGTTGGACGCCTTAACTCTTAATCATACCTAAACACAGTTTTTTGTGTTTTTTGCTTTTATTTTTGACCATATTTTTTTCAATTGTTTGTGCATATGATTATAATTTAGGCTAGGCTGTGCATATTTGAGTGTTCTATTTTATTTATTTTTTATTCTGTTTTAACCAATATGAACTAAAATACTCAAAATATCCCTGCCTGGCACAAAAATGTGCCCATTGAAACCCATTCAAATCACTATTTTTGACCCTGCTTGATTAAAAAGTATAAAACATGCACCTTCTCATTTCTCCTCTTCATCTGAGCCCTCTGGCTTTAAATGTGTACTCTGAAGTATTTTCTTCATGGTGACATCATTTATTTTTTACCTAATATGGCAAATAGATACCAGCTTTTTCCATTAGGGAGCACTAGCACTATATCCGCCCCTCTGCTCTGGGGCATCAAATTTCTGTTGTTTGTGTCTCTGTGAAGCCATGGAGGTGTCTGGGAAAGGGAGATGTGCAGTGGCAACTACAGAGGTTTAAACCTGATGAAGCATATGTGGTAAATATATATTATATGGAAAAGCCACAATATTCCATTGTGACAAAAACTTGGCAATTTAAAAGTTAAAAGATATTTAAATATTATTTATTATTAATTATTTGATATAAATGATACAGATTTGATATATACAGTTGAAAGAAAAAGTATTGGAAATACTAGGATTTTTGAATAATTTGGTCATAAAATGTGATCTGATCTTCATCAAAATCACAACAAAAGACAAACATAGTCTGCTTAAAGTAATGCTGCAAAAAAATGACATTTTTTTCATGTTTGTATTGAGCATTTATGTAAACATTAACAGTACAGCATAGGAAAGTATGTGGATTTGGATTTAATAACTGGTTGATCCTCCTTTGGCAGCAATAACCTCAACCAAACATTTTGTGTAGTAAAGACCTGCACAACGCTCAGGAGGAATTTGGACCATTCTTCTTTACAAAACTGTTTAAGTTCAGCAATATTCTCGGGATGTCTGGTGTGAATCGCTCTTCTGAGGTCATGCCACAGCATCTCAATTGGATTGAGGTCAGGACTCTGACTGGACCACTCCAGAAGGAGTATTTTCTTCTGTTGAAGCCATTTTGTTGTTGATTTGCTTCTATGTTTTGGGTCAGTGTTCTGTTGTATCACTCATCCTCTGTTGAGCTTCAGTTGGTGGACAGATGGTCTTAAGTTTTCCTGCAAAATGTTTGGATAAACTTGGGAATTCATTTTACTGTTGATGATATCAAGTTGTCCAGGCCCTGAGGAAACAAAGCAGCCTCAAACCATGATGCCCCCTCCACCAGACTTCACTGTGGGGATGAGGTTTTGATGTTGGTGTGCTGTGCCTTTTTTCTCCACACATAGCGTTGTGTGTTCCTTCCAAACAACTCAACTTTGGTTTTATCTGTCCACAGAATATTTTGACAGTAGTGCTGTGGAACATCCTAGGAGCTCTTTTGCAAACTTTAAATGTGCAGCAATATTTTTTTTGGACAGCAGTGGCTTCCTCTGTATTGTCCTCCCATCAAGTCCATTCTTGTTTAATGTTTTACCTATTGTAGATTTATGAACAAAGATGTCAGCTTGTGCCAGAGATTTCTGTAAGATTTTAGCTGACACTCTAGGATTCTTCTTCCCCTCACTGAGCATTCTACGCTGTGCTCTTGCAGTCATCTTTACAGGACAACCACTCCTAGGCAGTGTGGTCACAGTATTGAACCTTCTCCATTTATAGACAGTCACTCGTACCGTGGACTCATGAACATCAATGCTCTTAGAGATACTTTTGTAAGCCTTTCTAGCTTTAGGCAAGTCAACGATTCTTACTCGTAGGTCTTATGAGAGCTCTTTTGTGAGGCATGGTTCACATCAAGCAATGCTTCTTCAGAATGGCAAACTCAAAACTGGGTGGAGTTTTTTATTGGTCAGGGCCACTTTAAGCCACTCCTCCAATCTTCTCACATTGATGGGACCCCAGGTTGGCTGACACATAACTCCAATTAGCTCTTGAAGAGGTCACTAGCCCAGGGGTTCCAATACTTTTTCTACCCTGTACTGTGATTGTTTACATAAATGCTCAATAAAACCCCCTTTTTTTTTTCTTTTTTTTTTTTTTTTTTTTGCAGCAGCAGCATTAGTTTAAGAAAACTGTGTTTGTCTATTGTTGTGGCTTAGATGAAGATCAGATCACATTCTAACCCTAACCAAATCATGCAAAAATCCAGTAGTATTTCCAAGGGGTGCCAATACTTTTTCTTTCAACTGTATCTTGAGGATTTGATATGAATTGATTTTGTAAGAGCACCTGTATGTGCAAAGGCCCATTAATGTATTTGATCAAATAAATGCATTTATGCCATAATCTTTCACATGTAAAAAGTAAAAAAACAAAACACAAAACATCTTTTTTATAGCTAGTTATTTTTTTATGAACACATTTATGTCCGAAGGTGTGTTCACATAACTGAAGGTGTGATTGGATTAAGGGTTATCAGTCAATAATTCATTAACTATTAACCTCCTGCATGACGTTACCTGACATCTATGTTTTATAAAAATGATTGTACAGTGACCATTTATTAGGTAACAATCATGAACCAACCATGAAAAAAGAAGTGTCATTTCATTTCTAACATATTATAGTCTTTTATATTTTAGTAAGCAGTTGCTCCATTTTGTGTTTTATTATATAGCCCTATACTCGGCCCATATGCAGCAGATGGCACCGTTTTTTTTTTGTTTGTTTTTTTTGTTTGTTTTTGTTTTGTATGCATCTCCTCGTGCTACAGAGACAATACTAGCTCGTTTTGTAATGATTTGAATATTTTGCTGCTCCTTGTCAGTGTTTCTTTTAGTTTTATTAATTTTATCTGCGACACATTAAGTGAGACCCCAGGGCTGCGTCTTTGTGTTAATGGAAAATAAATGTCTACTCAAGACACATGACGGGGCACAAGGAGCAGGTTACAGCAGACTAAACTGAACTCTACATGCTTTTTATATTTTATTATATATTATCAACGGGGTATAGCGGACTTGCCTTTCATCCCATAAACATTCATCAAGAAGCTGAGGTAGGCAGTTAATAATCTAAACAAACTGAAACTAAATAAAAGAAAAAGCAGACAAATGATTTAAGTTTCAGCAAAAGCACAAATGGTGTTCGAGGAAAAAAAAAAACTACTCAAAAGTCCCATTTTCTGATTTTCTTTGTCTTTCTGAAATAGTGTTGGACACCTTTGCATTAGTATTTCAGGTTTTATACCATAAATTAATTTGTATGTAGAAAACCTCTTATTCTGTTCTATTCTATTCTGGAGCTGTTACTTTGACTTTGCAGAGAACACTTGGATTAGGCAACAGTGGGGACTGGACAGAGCATAAAATGGCACAGCTATTAGCAACAAGATGCTATCAGATAGATAAATGAGCTGACTGCTTCATGATAAGGATGGTTTAAGCTCTGAAACAAGTCTGGTGATGGTGTATGGAGCACCATGGCTCTTTAATATGGGGAATTTAGTGCTTCTCTCCTGTTACATTCCTAGCTCCTGCATGACAGTAAAATAAATGATATTGACTTAAAAGAGATGCATGTGTTGGTGTTGAGTCAGAGGAGTGGTGTGAATGTGTTTGAGAAAATATTTTTGTGTGTGAGTGTGTTTTTGTGTATGTGAAAAAGAGAGTCACCAAACCCTCGCATTCATACAAACAGCCAAAACACAGCCAAACCCCTGTTAACTCCTTCTTATGTTGTTTTAGTGGCATGAAAATCTCCAGATACTAATGTTTTAGATCCAAGTTTAAAATTTTGACTTCATCTCTCACCTCATCCTTTACATCACTGTGTACTACAGACACTGCACACTTGTACCATTAAGGACCAAAAGATTCCCTAATGACGTCCTTTTTTGGTCCTACTTTAATTTAGACCTAATATAATGTGATACCTGTAGCTCAAGCTGAGCTTCTGGGTTGAAAATTGAATAATTTGACATTTTTATGAATGTACATGTATGGATCCTCAGTGGCACCATAGCTCTTTTATGTGGGGGTTTTACTGGTTTTCTGCTGTTCTAGTCCAGGTAACAGCTTGGCATTGAAATTAATGATAACAGCTTAAGTGGTCTGGATGTCTTGGTGTTAAGTCAGAGCAGGGGTGTGAATGAATGTGTCTGAGGTAGTTTTGATTGTCTTACTTTGATTTTGTGTATGTAAAAAAAAACAAAAAAAAAAAAACAAAAAACAAATCGTAACTCATATAGCCAGCAAAATACAGCTTCCAAAATCTGTTGTTAACATTTTGGCCCAAGATTGAAAAGAACATGAAAAGCATCAATGCATTTTCTATAGTTCTGGTTGGGAGAGAAGTTGATAAAAGGTTCAAACGTTCAGTGCTAAACAAAACAAAACAAACAAACAAACAAACAAACAGACAAAAACAAATTGGGGTACTTTTGCAATAAAAATGGCCCCAATTGGTTGTCAGATTCTAAAATGTGATGATGTCACACTCTCAGATGGGGGGCAAGAGCCAGTATTACTGTATGAGTTAAGCCATTTTCATTAGAAACATCCAAAAAGAAAATTCACAAATGTTGAACCTGATCATTTCTATTAGTGACAAGGACCATAAAGTCGCTGTATGTATTTAAAAAAAAAATCTGCACATTAATAATAGACATTTTGCCTGCCCCCCATCTCCATTAAATACTTCAGGCCTATAGAATGTTCTGATGTCAGCTGAAACCCAGCAATAGTAAAAAATATTAAAAGGATCACTGAAACCTTTGTAGTTCTGATCAGACAAGAGGTGGATGAAAGATTTCAACCTTTGAAAGTAGAAAAAAATATGAAGCTATTATATTTTTATAGCACTTTTTAGGCCAGGGTACAGTTTGTGACACTAATTGTACAAGTGTAGTATTTATTAAAGGGTGTCCAAAACGGCAGTATTAACCCTAACCCTGCAACGCCTGAGTGCACCTTCTCCAGGCCTTTTATAGGTGCAGGGAATTGAGTAAACCACTACATACAGCGCCACACTATGGCAGGAGGAACATACATAAACAACAGTGAAATGGCTCCAACAGTCGTACACTTGACTCAAATCCCTGACCCTGAGGAAGGCTGTAGTTGCCTTTACATGCACCGCAGCTCTACCAGCTGAGCTATACCACGGTGTTTACTCTGAGTTTGTCCAAAAACAAAAGCAAGTCCCTGCAGGGCTGTCATAGTTCTCCATGTGCTCTTAAAAATGAGAGAGAGGTGTGGATTTACAAGGCCAATAAATTTAGTATGCACCTTGCTTTAAATACAGCAGATGGGTCATGCTTCGATGTGTTACAGGATTATATAGTTCCCATATGTTTTGCTGCATTATGCAACCAACAGACACCAACTATGGACTTGTGCATGGTGAGTGTGGTCCTAAGTCAGATGACCCTGTTCTCAAAGTCCTGATGGATAAGAACAAATTAAACTATGCACAACATCTTTGATTGAACTTAAAAGCTTTATTTTTTTCAGTTTTATGGAAGCAAGCTTGTTTCATCATATTTAAAATTTTAAATACCTTTGTACCACACTGAAAAAGAGTTTTTGTCTCTGAATTTCAGTCACTGAAATTGCAGTATCTAATTTTCATTGTATTTTTTCAATGATCAAAATCTCAGAATTTCAGAGTCCTAAAATTTTTATCTAATTTTCACACACTTTGCAAATGGGGCAAGACGTTTCATGCAAATTTTTTGACAGCAAAAACAACACAGTACTGATATTTTTTCTGTTTGGTCTTCATTAGTGATGTGTTAACCCTCATTTGAAGTAAAGAGATTTAGTCTGTAAGTTATTATTTTGATACATGTCCATACAATTTACATATTTATACACCCAAAACTTTCTTTAATAAAAATGGCATGCTTTATGCCAGGAACAATCCACAATAACACAAATAAAGTTTCTTTACCACTCTTCACTCTTCATTCTGATGTGGTTTTGTTTAAATTAATAAAAAAAAAAAAACTTTATTTTTGACAAATTTTTATGGTTAAAAGTAGGCGGGGCAATATTCATACAAATATAGAATAATCCCAATACATCCACAAAAAATCTTGCAAAGTTAAATTTTTTAAAACAGGAATTTGTCTTTAATTCAAATGTAAATAAAACTTCTGCTTTAAGTATGATTTTTGATCAATAATGAGACTGAATCAGTATAAAACTGATTTATCATCTGCAGTCCTTGAGCCCATTCGTAGGCCTCTAAAGTGAGGGTTGGACTCTGCTGTTATTTTCCTGGAGCTGAAACTCTGGACTTTTTCTCTTATCAGAAATGCCACAGTTTGTCTGAACAGGCTGCATGTGTTTTGTATGATTCTTGAGGCCAGGACTGTCTGGTCTGTATAGGACCAGAGCAGGACCTGGGTGACTTCAGACTGGCTCAGTTCAGACTCTGTTAGGACTTTGTTTTTAATGATTCTTATAGATATTTTTATTTTAAAGAACAGTTTTCTGCCTCAGTCAGAGCCCAGACTGAGGCCTGTATGTGACCACAGGCTCCTCTCTGCCGAGTGTGGACCTCAGTAAACCTGGACAAACTTAAACATGACAGACTATGAGCCCCTAACCTCCCTCTAGTGTGTGGTACATCAAATATTGATGCTTCGTAAAAGAAAAACTTGAAATGATAAAAACATTGAAAATACATAGTACTTTTGACTGGGGTTCACAGTGACCCTGATAGATTTTAGTTTATAAAATTCTCAAATGACGACGAATGAAGTTGTAGACAACAAGTAGCCCAACAAAGTCATGAAACATCAGAGAGATAAAATAAAGCATCTCTGAGAAATAACAAAAAAATATACGCCCAGGGTCAGGTTTTACCCCACTTGGTTGCATGAGGGTTAATATATATATATATATATATATATATATAAAATGCCGCTAGCTTGTGCATTTGTATGTTTGTGATGTGCTGGAGTATGTCCTGACCTGTGGCACCCTGTCCCTCTGTTCCAGACAACCGGCCCCGGAGGAAAAGCATAGCAACAGGGAAGCAGCCCAGCATGGACGTGTCTCCCACTGCCCCTCTTCAACCCTTCCGACAATCCGTGAGTAACCCTTCCTGCCCCCGGCCTCGCTCGCTGCCCCCCACTCTCTCGCTATCTCTCGCCCCCTCCTCTGCCCTGGGCTTCCGTCGTTGTAGCGGGATCCCTCCTCACCCTTACCCTCCGACTCTCTCCGCGGCCCCGTCCCTCGGGTCGTACCAGCAGAAGTCGTCCCGCTCCTTGCCCCTGCCCCCCTCCCTGTCCTTCAGCCTGCCCCACTCGCCCACCCCCTCTCCCCTCACGTCATACTGGGGTGCTGACGGCTTCGGGCCGGAGCCGGGAGGAGACTTTATCTCACCGTTGCCGCCTGTGGAGGTAGGTGACACCAGCACCCAGTCCCAGAGAAGTGGTGGTGGATGTGACCCAATAAAACCAAGTAACTCAGGGTTACTGCATGTCTTACTGACCTGATGTCTTCTTTGTACTGAAGTTATAGGTCTTTGTAGAGCAGCAGTTGGCATCTTTTATCATTTTTGTTTAGAGGCGTAATGAAAGAGTCATTCAGTTGATGGTACAAACAAGGCTGAAATATTCATTATACACTAGATTTTCAGAAAAAAAAAAAGCTAGCCACTTCAAATTGCAATATGGCGGCCATTTTCCAACATTGAAGTGCATGTTTTCTGAAAGTGCATGAAGATGTGCAAGTGCACAAGGGTCCAGGAGTGTTAAAAAAGGAGAATTGGGACAGTCCACACTTCTTGGAAACTCGTGTTATGAAAGTCACAATGGTAAAAACATTTAAGAGTAAACAACACTGTCTTTTATCAGAGAGTTTGCTAAATTGCTGCTGGATTTATCTGAAAGTTAATAACAGGTAATTTTGCCAGAGAAAGATCAGATGTGTCTAATGTCTTAACAGTGTTGTTACCTGAACAATAGGCAGATTCCTTTGAAATTTCCATCATTTCATCTGTTAATCCGTTACTTTTCATTTCTGAGAATTTGTGCTCACTGCTAAGTTGCTAAGAAACAAACACAGTGTTGTTTGAAAACATCACAAAGAAATGCACTGTGTCTAATATACTTCAGCAAAGTACGCATCGATCCACACTTACGGGAAGTGTGCAGAGAAGTGTGTACTGAAATGTGGTTCCAAACGTTGAAGAGGATAAGGACACACTTGCGCCCCTCAGCGTGAACGCACATTTGAAGGGCACAAGTGTGCCAGTGCGAGTATTAGCATATTACTTAATTAATATTAATATATGGATTTTTTTAATTTTTTGTTAGTGTATACCTTGGCCTATTACAATATCTTAATATTTTGTTTCAACTCTGCCCTGTTTGGTCCTAGGACCCCAAAAACCTCTTTTTTGGGACAAGCTTTAGACATAATTCTGGGAGTTTAGATGATGAGCGGCTACAGGGCCTTACGTTGTAACAAATATCCTGACATGATAAGGACCATAAATACATAACATTATTAGGCCTAACGTTATTCTGTTTTGAAATATTAAACGTTTTATGGTAGCATTTTTCCTCCATTAACTATTACATTCTGTCTCTGTATTATTGAAATGACTGCCTCACAGACTTCCCAGTTCATTGGCTTCAGATTAAGCCCAAAATTACCTCTGTATCAAACAGATCATCTGCTATAGCAAAAGATAATTTACATAGCTCGAATGGGGGAGTTCAATTCTCATTCCTCTGCCTCTAGAACAGCCAAAGGACCATTCCATGAGGTGATGTAATTTCATTCATTCAGTGACAGAATGTAACAGTTAGTAGAGAAAACATGTCACTGCAATGGTCATTTTGGGCCTTTTTTTTCCAGATTAAATGTTCAATATTTGAAAACAATAAAATTATAAAATTAGGCCCAATAATGGTATGTAATTATTATAATCCTAAACATGTCAGGATATTTTGTACCAAATTTCATTCTCCTGTCACAATGTAAGCACCTATAGCAACTTATCATCTAAACTCCTGGAAGTCCGTCTGAAGCTTGTCCCAAACAAAAAAATTTTTGTGTCCTTGGACCAAACAGGGCAGAGCTGACACAAAAGATTATGAACTTGTAATGGGCGAAGGTATACACTCACAAAAAACAAAAATATCCATATGGGGGGTCTGGCTCCTGGTTTATTACATTATCGGCATTATTTTGCAACCATGTAGGAAAATGGCCGCCATATTGGAATTTCAAGTGGTTAGCACTTTTTTCTGACAATCTAGAGTAAAATGAATATTTCAAGTTTCCAAGTTTCATCAACTGAACAATTCTGGACAAAAATCCCATTAAGCAGCTCCATTATATACTGTATATGTACCAGCCTCATGCGTCATTTATCTCCAGGCTATGTATCATTATAGACTACAGGCTTTAACTGCTGCCTGAAAGTCTCCAGAGTTCAGTGGCTGCACACCTAAAAGGTTTTTGTTTTTGTTAATTGTGATGTTATTTTATATCAGAAAACAACAGGGTTGACAATATATTAAGGCTGTCATTGTGGTTTGATATTTTGCCATAATGCAAGGAGACTAGAACCTTCTGTTTTTATTGTTTAGCCTGGTCAGCCAGACCCACCCATTTTCTTTTCAAAAGCAGGAGGGTCTGGATTCCCAGCCATAGGATTGCCTGATTCAGCACACACCTGTCACAGCCATTTATCTGCAGCGCAACTTACAAAAGCAGAAGATACAGTATCTATTATCACAAATTACTAAGATGGCACCGGCTTATACAGAGCACATATTATAACTTCTGTGTGATGGCGTTAAACCATCATCACCTGTTGCTTCCACAGATGTACAGAGTTGCTCAAAACACAGTGTTTTCTGGTGTTTTTATGGCAAACCCAACAATAGTCATTCATATGTCTCTGCCGTGCCGCCATGTTTATTGTTGAGACTTGTCAGCGCCCTGCTGATGTCCTGCCCTTCAGTTGCTTACTCTGCATCTGATAGATTGGTAATGGAGTGCAATGGTGCCTGCCCCCCTCTGGTGCTGGAAGTAAATTTTCCATAAATTTTTCTAATAGACTTTTTGAAAAATGGGTATAGTTTAAAACCTAAAACGGAGGCTAATTAGCTATGTAGTAACTCATGACCATAGTGCAATTAATTTTAATAAAAAATAAAATAAAATTAAAGCCTGAATAATTGGTGATATATTTGTAGCTTTCCCTTTTTACAAGTTTCAGATCCTTTTTGGGTTTTTTTTTATATTTTTTTTTTACAAAATTTAACTAAATAGCCTCTGTTGACTTTTAAATTGTTAAAGTGGAACTAAGTAACTTGTTTCTTTGCTCTTTTGCCTTATTTTCCTTTATAGAGCTCCCCCTACATTTCGGAGTAAAGCACTATTGTAAACACTCACAAGTGCAGTGATCACTCGGCATTACTTCCGTTTTCCCTCTTCGTATCCATACAAAGCTTTTTCTTCCAGTTGTTTTGCTAACAGATGACCTTCTTTCTCGCGAGACCCAAGACTTCTGTGACACCGGGTCAATGGTTCTCACTGTTGCAAGTGTCACTTTCAGCCCAGAGACACCAGGGGGAGAGGAAGGGCACTTCTTTTACCCCACAACAACTTATTTAACCTTCACACAGTCACCGAAAAAAAGTCAAGTTCTGCTTTAACACTGTATATGCATTTTTTGAAAAGTCTATGGGAAAAATTAATCGTAAATTTACTTTCAGCACCAGAGGGGGGTGGGCATTGATGCGCTCCATTCTTTGTTTAGAATAAAGAAAGAAGACTGGCTGCCCAGGCTATTTATTGTTTGAACCAGCGCTGTGTCCTTTAACAGATATGTATTTTGTGAATAAACTAACCGTTCTCTTCTGTGTCACCTGTTCACTATGTCATCATGTTCCAACTTCTGTGTTCATATAACGCCTGTCTTCTTCTGCACTTCTTCATCCTGATACACCTGTAATCTCCTCCATCCGTTTGTCCACTTGTGGTTTCTCTTGCTCCTCTTTCAGAGCTTCCTCAGTAAAAGGCTTAAGGGCTCCATCAAACGCGCCAAGAGCCAGCCCAAACTGGACCGAACCAGCAGCTTTCGCCACATGATCCTCCCCCGCTTCCGCAGTGCCGACCAGGAAAGGTTAGTCCAGGACAACCACAACTCAGCAGTGTGACCGGGACAGACCACAGTGTGACCAGGACAGACCACAGTGCCCGGAATAGACCACAGTGTGACCAGGACCGACCACATTGTGACCAGGACCAGTTGTTGGACTCCTATACTTCTAGTGTTGTAAATGTTCTGGACACTATTGCACCTATTAAAGTTAAAATGCTTAGAAATAGGCAGAAGGCACCATGGAGAAATGCGGACTCGGTCAGGTCACAGAAAAGGGAGTGCTGGAGGGCCGAACGAAAATGGCGCAAGTCAAAGCTCCAGGTTCATTATGACATATTCAGAAAAATGTTGAATATTTTCAATCAAATTCTGCGTAGAACAAGGGAAAGGTATTTTTCTGAAATCATCACAAACAGGTTAACAAACCCCCCAGCTCCATTGCCTTCAGAACTCATTTCCACATCGAAGTGCAATGAGTGCAAGATTTTTTAATGACAAGGTTCAGAGTATTAAACATGCTATAAACTCTACAACACAGATAACAACCCTGCAGCCATCCAAACACTCAGAGCTGACACACTTCACCCCTGTCACTGACAAAACAGTCCAAGAGATCATCTCCAGTCTGAGTTCATCCACATGCTGCCTTGATGTGTTACCCACTAGATTTCTAAAATCTGTGCTGAGCAGTTTGTTACCTCAACTTTCTCATTTAGTGAACATCTCACTGCAGTCTGGAACATTTCCAAGGGCCTTGAAAACTACGGTCATCAAACCTCTCCTAAAGAAGAGCAGTCTTAATGCCACAGTACTGAACAACTATCGGCCCATATCAAACCTGCCATTTTTAGTTAAAGTCCTTGAGAAAGTTGTATACCAACAACTTACTGACTTTCTTCTGCGGGACAACTGCTTTGATGTTGTTTTTCAGTCAGGTGTTAGGCCCCATCACAGCACTGAGACTGCTCTTATCAAGGTGACTAATGACATCCGCCTGAACACCGACACAGGCAAAGTCTCTGTCTTAGCTCTGCTGGATCTGAGTGCTGCTTTTGATACAGTTGACCATGTGATCCTGTTACAAAGATTAGAGAACTGGGTTGGCATTTCTTGTACTGCTCTTAAATGGTGTAAGTCCTACCTTGAAGACAGGAAGTACTTTGCTGAAATCGATAACTGTGTCTCAGACCAAATGGCCCTGACCTGTGGGGTGCCCCAGGGGTCCATCCTAGGACCTCTTTTGTTCAATCTTTAAATGCTCCTTTTAGGCCAATTAATAAGCAGCAATAACATATCCTACCACAATTATGCAGATGACACTCAGATTTACATCTCACTGACAGCAGGTGAATATGGACCTGTGGATTCACTCTGTCACTGCATCCAACAGATCAATGAGCGGATGAGAAACAACTTTCTCCAGCTAAACACAGACAAGACTGAAATAATCACCTTTGTCCCACAGAAACAAAGACAAGGTGTCTGTAGTCACCTCGAGTCTCTTTCACTAAAATCTACAAGTCAGGTTAGAAATCTCGGGGTAATCATGGACTCAGATTGGAACTTCAGCAGTCACATTAAATCTATAACATCATCAGCATTTTACCATCTCAAAAACATTGCCAGAATCAAAGGTATACTGTCTAAACCAGACCTAGAGAGACTTATTCATGCGTTCATCTCCAGCAGGTTAGACTACTGTAACGGTCTGCTCACTGGACTCACTAAGCGAGCTGTAAGACAGCTGCAGTACATCCAGAACGCTGCTGCTCGGGTCCTGACCTAAACCAGGAAGTACGACCATATCAATCCTGTCCTCAGGTCTCTGCACTGGCTTCCTGTCGCTCAGAGAATAGATTTTAAAACAGCTCTGCTTGTGTACAAGTCTCTCCATGGCTTAGCACCAAAGTACATCTCTGACCTGTTGGTCCCATATGAACCATCTCGGACTCTGAGAACCTCAGGGACAGGTCTTCTGCTGGTGCCCAAAGTCAGAACTAAACTCAGTGAAGCAGTTTATGCAGCTAAACTCTGGAACAGTCTTCCTGTTGATGTTACACAGGCCTCTACTCTGACAATGTTCAAGTCCAGAATTAAAACTTTTTTTTTAGCTGTGCATATGTCAACTGAAAGTGTTTTATCTGCTCTCTTCTCTTTTAATTTAATTTTAAATTGATTGTTAATTATACTCTTTAGATTTGATTTTATTGCTTTAATTGTGTTTTGTACTTTTAAATTTGCCTTTTTTTCTGTAAAGCACTTCGAATTGCTCTGTGTATGAATTGTGCTATACAAATAAACTTGCCTTGCCTTGCACAGTGTGACCAGGACAGACCACAGTGTGACCAGGACTGACCACATTGTGACCAGGACAGACCACATTGTGACCAGGACAGACCACATTGTGACCAGGACAGACCACACTGTGACCAGGACAGACCACAGTGTGACCAGGACAGACCACATTGTGACCAGGACAGACCACAGTGTGACCAGGACAGACCACATTGTGACCAGGACAGACCACACTGTGACCAGGACAGACCACAGTGTGACCAGGACAGACCACAGTGTGACCAGGACAGACCACAGTGTGACCAGGACTGACCACACTGTGACCAGGACAGACCACAGTGTGACCAGGACAGACCACAGTGTGACCAGGACTGACCACAGTGTGACCAGGACAGACCACAGTGTGACCAGGACTGACCACAGTGTGACCAGGACAGACCACAGTGTGACCAGGACAGACCACACTGTGACCAGGACTGACCACAGTGTGACCAGGACAGACCACAGTGTGACCAGGACAGACCACACTGTGACCAGGACTGACCACACTGTGACCAGGACAGACCACACTGTGACCAGGACTGACCACAGTGTGACCAGGACAGACCACAGTGTGACCAGGACAGACCACAGTGTGACCAGGACAGACCACAGTGTGACCAGGACTGACCACAGTGTGACCAGGACAGACCACAGTGTGACCAGGACAGACCACAGTGTGACCAGGACAGACCACACTGTGACCAGGACAGACCACAGTGTGACCAGGACTGACCACAGTGTGACCAGGACTGACCACAGTGTGACCAGGACAGACCACACTGTGACCAGGACAGACCACAGTGTGACCAGGACAGAACCACAGTGTGACCAGGACAGACCACAGTGTGACCAGGACAGACCACAGCGTGACCAGGACAGACCACATTGTGACCAGGACTGGCCACACTGTGACCAGGACAGACTACACTGTGACCAGGACCGACCACATTGTGACCAGGACAGACCACAGCGTGACCAGGACAGACCACAGCGTGACCAGGACAGACCACATTGTGACCAGGACTGGCCACACTGTGACCAGGACAGACCACAGTGTGACCAGGACAGACCACAGTGTGACCAGGACAGACCACAGCGTGACCAGGACAGACCACATTGTGACCAGGACTGGCCACACTGTGACCAGGACCGACCACATTGTGACCAGGACAGACCACATTGTGACCAGGACAGACCACAGCGTGACCAGGACAGACCACATTGTGACCAGGACTGGCCACACTGTGACCAGGACAGACCACATTGTGACCAGGACAGACCACAGTGACCACCCACTTTTAACCACATAAATGAGTCAAAAAGAATATCTCCTGTTCTAAATTCTAAATAAAACCAAGGATTTAATAGTGATGAAAGAGCTTTGTTTGTAATGTTCCTGACATCAAATGAAAATGAAAGAAAATCAATAATTGTGTGTTCCAGGACCCGTCTGATGCAGAGCTTCAAAGAGTCTCACTCCCATGAGTCCTTGCTGTCTCCCAGCAGTGCTGCTGAGGCCCTGGACCTCACGCTGGACGAGGATGCCATCATCAAACCTGTGCACTCTAGCATCCTAGGACAGGAGTACTGCTTTGAGGTGAGCCCTAACACTGGGCTGTTAACTCTACTGTCAGTGGGCCCTGGTCTGGAGAGGGACACAGTCACAGCAGCAGGGAACATTCTGAGTCAGCAAAAAGTGCATCACTCACTGCTGCTGCTCCCCACTCTCCCCAGAGTGTGATTGGTCCAGGTGATACTGCATGGGGACCACGGCCCTAGTCAGGTGGCTGCAGCGCACAGGTAGTTTTAATTCAAAGTTATGTCTAACTAGCTACACTTTTTGATGTTATTTTTATGCTTAAAGCAAACACAATAATTTTACTCAATAATTTGGCATGGGAGTTGTTATGCTTTAGCATCTGATAAAAGGCAACACAAAGTACTCATCAAAGCTATAGCTGGAAAAGCACACACAACTCAACTGAATAAAATATTTAAAATGCAGCTTTTCTTAAAGTGGACTGTAATGTTAAAGGTATTTTAGGTGGCAAAGTGTCCTATGTGAAACTGGCTTTAAAGTACACCACCTCCAGAGCTGGAGTGGGATTTAAACTTACCCTATGCACACATCCATATTGATAAATTCTGAAGTTTGCGTTGCTTTGGGCAAACACCAGGAGTACACTGATTTTTCGGCACACAAACATTTATGAGGGCCAATGAGAGTGGACCACCAGCATGCTATGAGCGTCTTCTTTCAGTTGGGGCTGGAAGGGATGGTGCCACCATCAGGCTGTAATATGATTGTGTTGTCAGCTGCATTAGTGTGTTCTTACTGTTAATGGCACAGTTTCTACAAACTGTCCTGTTCCTGACGTCTGTGGCTATTCAATGTTTTGGTTGCTGGTGCTATTGCAGAACAGCTTTTCACGCTAGCTAGCAGCACATTTGTGGCTCATTGACTGAACTGGCTGTCATCTGTGGTAGACAATCTCCAGAGCAGCCAAGGTGACATTGTGCCACTAAGTGGCTGTGCATGTCGACCCATCTCTCTAACTTGGAGCAGACTGTATACTGGGATTGGGAACAGTGTTTTCTTGTTTGGTGCTGGAGAGCACAGTGCTCCCTGGTGCTGTATGGGAATATTGTTTAACAACTTGCGTGTTGCTTTTCTCTGCACACTTTGCACTGGCTCTAGTGAAGTGTGAGTTGCTATGATGTACTGTTTGCTGTAGCCTATGCTTTTCAAAATTTGTCTCTGTACCAGCTAGTAGAACTCTTTTGTTAGGCCATCTCTCTCTAGCAAGACGCTGGAGATTCTCAGCCTGGCAGCAGTAGGTGTTGCTCAGTGTTACTCATAAAGTGCCAGCCGCTAGTGATGTTTGTTGAATGCTACTGCAGTTAGCTAGCAGCATGTTTGAGCATGTTTGCTGTAGGGGCTGATAAGAGGAATCATTTCCTATGCAGCTAATTTGGTCAGTAAGGACACTTTTCTCAACCTTCCATTTCAAAGTGTTGTGGCCCTGATGCATGGACTGGGTCTACTGCCAACATGGTCTGCTGCCATGGCACATGCGACCTTAGAGAGCTGTCTTTTCACTCTCCTCCTCCTCCACTGTCCTGCCAGGAAGGAGGTTGTAGGATAAATGTCATGTGACACTCTGCAGTAGGAGTGGTAGGTGTTCCTGCCCTGCCACAGAACTATCTTCAACTTTCTACCGCTACCACACTTAGCTCAGGCGGCTTCTATTGCAGTTCCCTTTGGTTTGGCAGTTTGAGCCAGACATTTGGACTTTTCTGTTTGGTTCGGACCAAATCTGCAGTTGTGAAAGCTCCAGTGGACCAAACAGCTACTCTTTGGTTGGGAAAAAAGACGTGGTCTTGGTCTGGACCATGGTCTGGTTTGTTTGTAGTGTGAAAGCATGTTTTGCACAAGTTCTGACTTTAGAACCAAACTCAGTTTTAAGGATCAAAGTTTATATTACAAATTTAAATCAAATTGACATACTGCAAAATGCATGCTAGTGGCTACATGAATAACACAACAGGGTTTCTGCATGACTCAACAAGTTGAATTTAAGACTTTTTTTGACCTTTTTATGACCATTGTTGAAGAAAACTAAGACCTATTTCATAAGCCTGCAGAGCACAAAAAGCTGAGTCATAAACACGGTTGCATCATTTAATTGTAACTATTGATGATCATGAGTCCCTCAAAGCATTTTGTTATTGGTAAGAAAAAATCTGAGCTCTTGTATCAGCGATGGTAATATGCCTTTGAGAATTTAAGTGGGCATTTTAGAATAAGCTGTGAACGCAGGTAGTTATATTAAATATACATGACATATGTTTAAACAGATTTAAACCAAGTACTCCACATCTCTGTCAATGTGCACTTTCTGAACTCTCACTCAGATTGCTGTATTGCAGTTTCTGTGATTCCAACTCCAGACTGGGTCCACACTGACAACATACTCTTCACTAACACTTATCTGAACAGACTATTTTTGGGCTTTATTAAAGCTGGACCAGTCCCAGTAGTCTGTACTTGAGGCTGAGAGACACACTGAAGACATTGTATTGCTGCTTTAATGGCCATTTCCATGGTTACTAATGGCTGTGGTTGTTGAATTTGCCGTTGGCTCTATAACCTCAGGTGACCACGGCTTCGGGAACCAAGTGCTTTGCGTGTCGCTCAGCCGCAGAGAGGGACAAATGGATCGAGAACCTACAGAGAGCGGTCAAACCCAACAAGGTCTCTGCCTCCTCCTGTGTCTGTGTCCTGTGGTTGTGCATGACTCAACTCCATCCTCTGTCTGTGCACGTGCGTGTTCTCACTCAGAGCAAATACTTTGTTCTAGGATCAACATGAGTCCCATGCTTACCAAACAGATACTGGCATCTGTTTCTGTTCCAGCCAGGGGACGAACCAGACTGAATGTGTGGTTAGACAGTGTTGTGTTGAACTGAACTAGACCTGAACACATTTAAGCCCCATGGGTCCAGGCCAAAATTGTATAGAGTCAATGCTGGGCAAAGGGCAAACACACAAAATGAACACATGCAAATTTGAAACACAGCTCAGCTAAATACAGAATGAATTACTTACATGTTGTAAGTTTGAAGAGGCAGTCGAACTGGGCTGTTTTAACATGCAGTGTGGTAACACTGCCAGCGGCTGCCTGTACACATCCTCTGGTCACTGTGGGCCAGAGGATCTGGACCAGATTATTAATTCATTTAAAATTATCCTACTTGGTTAACACTCAGCCCCCCTGGCACCCTTTTAGGGTTTTTCAAATGCCCCCCTTTTTGTCCTTTTTTGACTTATTTTTTATTGACTTATATTAAAATCACCTATTTTCACTCTGCTGCCATTACAATACAGAAATGTTAAATTATGTTATTCTTCTGTAATCCTGTCAGTCAGAGGTTAAAAATACACCATCAGAGCCACCATTTTGTCATTGCATTGTGGAAAATAATTGCCTTATATTTTCCATTAGATAACATTGGCTGTAGACCAGGCCCTTTAGAGGAAGAACCTGAGTTTCAGCCCTTTTTTGTGTGATTTTCTGCCCTTTTTTGTTGTAATGGCACAAAGAGTAAAAATGTATTAAAATCAGTGTTAGGCCTAAACAGTGACCTATCCAGGGCTGGTAATCCCTGCACAAAAACAAAACAAACAAACAAACAAACAAACAAAAACAACACTTTGCATCTTTAAAGGGCCTTAATTATGCTTTTTTGTGTTTTTTTAATTAATTGAGGACACATCTAGATCAGCATCTTATGTTTTATTGGTCAGAAAACGCAATAATTATTTTAAAAAACATATTTGTAGAAACTCATCACACTCAGATTAGGTCCCTGTCACTTTAAGAGCCCTCTCTGTACTGCCTTGCCTGCTGTCACGCCCCTTCAGTTCTTCGAAGCCTGTGGAGTTCAAATGATTTGTTTGGTTGCTGCGGGGGAGGCAAGGTAAGGTAAGGTAAGGTATTGACTGGGGTTAACTCTTCAGCACAAATTTTCAGTAAACGGGCAGAGCTCCCATCTGGACCACTAGATTTTCTGACATTTAAGTGACAAAACAGTGACTTTACCTTAAGGCTATCAACAACAGGGCAATTACTCAAATCATCAAGCGCGTCTAAAACATCATTGCACCCTTTAGAAAAATCACAAGT
Organism: Bostrychus sinensis; assembly: GCA_020698575.1. Taxonomy (NCBI): domain Eukaryota; kingdom Metazoa; phylum Chordata; class Actinopteri; order Gobiiformes; family Eleotridae; genus Bostrychus; species Bostrychus sinensis. Next base: position 36,790,118 of record CM036247.1, read on the forward strand.
TTGAAATCTTAAATAAAAATAATTTAAATCATTAGCTTTCTGGACATCATCAGTAGAATATATACATCTATTACTTGGTTTCATAATAGTCCCACAATTCTCTCGAATTCATATTTGTGAAATTATGTTCAATAATTTCCTTCTGTTGTCTTCTTGCTTTCCTCAGTTGCCAATTAAGTTCCTTCTCTATTGTCTTTAGTCCAGCACGGTCATTTTTCGTAAATGCTATCTTTTTCCTATTAATGCAGTCCTTTATTTCTTTGGAAATATAGGATTTGTTGTTGGGATATACAGTTATTGTTTTCTGGGTGAAATATACAATAGTTTATGTAAGTTATGACCTCTGTGTTTACATCAATATTTGGGTCATGTAAATTGTCCCAGTCCGTACACAAGAAACACCCCTTAAGCTCCTCTACAGCAGTTTCTGACCACCTACTGTTACCCCAGGGGTGAGCTGTAGCAGTGCTTCCTGAACAGGGCAGGACCGTGAGGGGGGAGGGGTGTGGTCACATGGAAAGGGAAGACACCGGTAAAAGGAGCTGTTTTTGTCCTCTCACAAACTCAATGTAAAAGAATACTGCAGGGGTCATCAATCCTATGCTTCTATGCCAGAGAAATGAGCAACATCTTTTTATTGCAGTTTTGAGCTTTTCGGGCCGAGATAAAGCATTTTTGGATGTTTCCTATGAACTGCAGAGTAAGAGCCCAGACTGATAAAAGATGGTTGAGGACGCACTGAGCTGTCTTCTCAGGACTTCCAAAAGTATCTTAAGGTCAAATCTCACAGATCTGTTGCAGGGCTGCTAAAATGGCCTTTAATAAATTGACAGTGAGAACAGTTATATACAGTTATATATATATATATATATATATATATATATATATATATATATATATATATATATATATATATATATATATATATATATATATATTTTTTTTTTTTTTTTTTTTTTTTTTTTTTTGAGAAAATAAATAAGGCAGTCTCAATCAAATTTGCTGGGAAGCTGGATCTTGTGGAGAGCTACAAAATGCTTTTTAAATTTGTGTTCTAGGAGGTTCTATGCCAGAGAAATTAGCAAAACATTTTTATTGCCGTTTTGAGCTTTTCAGGCTGAGTTAAACCATTTTTGGCTGTTTTCTATGAACTGCAGAGTAAGAGCCCGAAACACTCTTAGTTGGACTCTGAGTTCATGGGGATGTTCTGGGGGCCAGAAGAAAAGCTCTGGCGGGCCGGATGTGGCCCGCAGGCCGCCTATTGACTACCCCTGGAATAGAGGATTATTCAAACATGCATGAATGAAACAAAACACAACTTCAGGTATGTTTTTGATGAGGAAACAACATTAGAACAGCGTAGAAAGCCCAGAAAAGTCGATTTTGCATAATATAGTTTTATTTGCAAATATTTAGGAATTTTGTGAACAAACTGGGATTTAGAGGGTTAAAAATATAAAAATGAATTAAATTTTGCTATGTATGATGAGGACACGGGTTAATGATAAAAAATTTTTTTTTTTTTTTTCTTCATATTTTAGATTTTTAAATGTGACCCAGGGACCTAGAACGTGATTTTTTTTTTTTTTTTTAAGGAGTGCCTGACAATTAAGTTGGAAAAAAGAAATCGATTCTTTCTGCAGAGCCCCGTAAGCAGACTAGCATCCCAGCACTACACAATCATGAAAGTACAACTTTTGAAGAGTGTTTCTGAAAGTGTACAGAGTTTGCTCCACTCATTTCTCTTTTATACTAAGTCAGTTTGAGACATGCAGTCGGTTTGAAGCAGGGACAGAGCTGTAGTGCCAAATGAGGATGAAACATTATCAGTGTTCCGTCCAGATGCTGAGGCTGCAGGGTTCCTGGCTGAGTCATGGTCCTCCAGGGGCCTCACACAGGGCTGCCTCCTGCCCACTGCTGTACAACACACGCGATGAGAGTGTTGCAGATAGACCACATCAGACCGTCGTGTTCTCTCTCTGTGTAAAGCTGGGAGATGTCTCTGGTTCTGCCTGACACTGGGCCACCACATGCTCCGATCACTCCATCACAGCCACACAAATGATGTGGTTTATATGGCACTGATCAGAGCTTACAAATGGAGTCTTGGATGGAAATGAAGCTCATGCAGTGAGTTGTCTAAATTAAGCCTTAAATAATCTGAAGCAAACGGGGGGCCAACAACAATAGACCTGAGAGGAAGAGAAGAGAGTGCTGTGAGAGGAAGCTGTCTGCATCATCACTGCTTCTATCCACGGAGGCTCTGTTTGTGGATTAACTGTCACTCTTATCTATCACTATTTATATCTTTTGTGTCTCTGTCATGCTGTTCCTGTCCTTGTGTCCAGATTTGATCAGCAGAAGAACAGCGCCTCAGGCCCTCCATCACATGTCCTGTCAGCTTTATCTCACTTTTGATTTTCTTTATTTGATATAAGTCACATAATCTTCATTCAGTTCACATTAATACATTTTTAAAAACTTCCCTGGTTAAATAAAAGGTTAAATAAATAAAAAAAAAACACTTCACAATCACAGATTATTTGACCACATTCTCTGTCTTTGCAGGACAACAGCCGAAGAGTAGATAATGTGCTCAAACTATGGATTATCGAGGCCCGCGAGCTTCCCGCCAAAAAGCGCTACTACTGCGAGCTGTGTCTGGACGACATGCTGTACGCCCGCACCACCAGCAAACCCCGCACAGACACCGTGTTTTGGGGTGAGCACTTCGAGTTCAACAACCTGCCCGCTGTCCGCAACCTCCGCCTGCATCTGTACAAGGAGACCGACAAGAAGAGACGCAAGGTCAGGACAGACCTTCGATCCTAATACTACATGGCACATTTTTAAAATTTGAATAAAATTAAAACTAAAAAACCTTTAAATTACATGAGCCATTATTTTATTCACAGTAGAACATAGATAACATAACTAATGTTTACACTGAGAAATTTGACACTTTTATGCACAAAATGAGCTAATTTCAAATTTGATGCCTTCTACAGTTCTCAAAATAGTTGGGACAGGGGCAACAAATGCCCCTGTCTGAAAAAGAAAGACATTTTTTTTTAATTCACCTGGGAGATTAGCTATAAAAGGGATGTCATAGAGAGCCATAGTCTCTCAGAGGTAAAGATGGGCAGAGGCTCTCCAATCTGTGAAAGAGTGAAGAATAAAAAGATTGTGGAATATTTTAAAAACAATGTTTCTTAACATCAAACCTTTATTGAGTGCCCGTGGTCTTGGGGCCCTCAGACGACACTGCATCACTCATCAGCATGATTTTGTCAATGACATTACTAAATGGGCCCAGGAATACTTCCAGAAACCACTGTGTGTAAACACAATCCACCGTGCCATCTGCAGAGGCCAACTAAAGCTCTATCATGCAAAAAGGAAGCCATATGTGAACATGGTCCAGAAGCGCCATCGTGTCCTGGGCCAAGGCTCATTTAAAATGGACTGTTTCAAAGTGGGACAGTGTTCTATGGTCAGACCAGTACAAATTTGACATTCTTTTAGGAAATCATGGATGCATTGTCCTCTGGGCTAAAGAGCAGGAGACCTCCCAGTGAGTTCTCAGCATTCAGTTCAAAAGCAGCATCTCTGATGGAATGGGTGGCAAAAGTGCATATGGTATGGGCAGCTGTGTGTTTTGGAAGGAACTATGAATGTTGAAAGGTTTATAAAGATTTTAGAGCAACATATGCTTTAAAACCCAGCTGCTCTTTAGCTGGAAACCTCTATCAGGCAAGAATGGGACCAAATTCCAACACCAAAACTCCAGAAACTCATAACCTTAATGTCCAGATGTCTTCAAACTGTTTTGAAAGGAAGAGGAGATGCTACATCATGATAAACACGCCCCTGTCCCAACTATTGTTAGACCTGTAGCAGGCATCAAATTTGAAATGAGCTCCTTTTGTGCATAAAAGTGTAACACTTCTCACTGGAAACATTTGTTATGTTAAAATATTGGCTCATGTGATTTGAAAGTCTTATAGTCCCAACATTTCTGGAATTCAGGTTGTATATAAATATATTTCAACTATAATAGTAATGACTTTTATATTTCCACTTTTAGGAAAAGAGCACGTACCTGGGTCTGGTCAGCATTCCCATCTCCAGCATCACGGGACGGCAGTTTGTTGAGCAGTGGTACCCAGTCATCCAACCTAGTGTCCTCACCAAAGGAGCAGGTGTGGGAGGGGCCAAAATCATCAATGCATCACTTCGCCTCAAGTCCCGCTTCCAAACCATGAACATCCTGCCTATGGAGCTGTACAAGGAATTCGCCGAGTACGTCACCAACAACTACCGGACGCTGTGTGCGGTACTGGAGCCGGTGCTGAGTGTCAAGAGCAAAGAGGAGGTGGCCTGTGCACTGGTTCATATCCTGCAGAGCACAGGGAAGGCCAAGGTGTGTCTGCAAACCGTCTGTGCCCAGCAGTTAAATCCTTACAATTTGTAATTCTTAGTTTGCAATGAATTCATATTTCACATTCAATTTTCTGCTTCCAGGAGAATCAGTGTTTCCCCAAATGTGGACAACACATTTGCATTTCTAGATGATGACAGTCACTTTCCCATAACTGTGCACCTCTGTGATGTGCTGAGGTTAAGGGGACAGCAGTATACTCCAAAATAACACAGCAAAAAGTCAATATCTACATTAGTTATATGACTTGAATTCAGGTTATTAATCTTGATTTGAGTAATTAGATTGGATTTATTTACTTATTAGGCTAGATAATTTGACACTTTTCTAGTTATTTCTTTCCTGTTTCAATCTGTTTTTTTACTTCAAATTTCAGCAAAATTATCTGTCCATGGGGTTAGTAGAATTTCCTTGCCTCATGGACTGATAATTTTGTTTAAAATATGTGAAAATAGCTTGAGAGGAAAGAAATAATTTGAAACAAGTCAAATAATCTAGTAATAAGTAACCTAATAAGTAAATGAATCCAATCTGGTAAAAACAGCTTGAATCAAGATTAATTTGATGAATTCAAGTCATTGTAACTAATGTAGATATAGATTTTTTTTTTTTTTTTGCAGTTAACACACAGTATTAAATGATGTCTAATAAGATATGACATATGGTCAGGACCAGAGAACTATTCTGAAATGCTTACAAACTTTTTTCCTGTTGATCACTGATGCTGTAAGCTGGAGGTTCTCTAGAAAATCTTCCTTATGCGACTTTATATGCATACACCACATCTGATACAGGACTGTCCCTGTTTTATGTGTACTGTAACAAGGCTGAAGTCATACATGTGTTTCCAACAGGATTTCCTGTCAGACATGGCCATGTGTGAGGTAGACAGATTCATTGACCGAGAACACCTTATCTTCAGAGAGAACACTCTGGCCACCAAAGCCATAGAAGAGTACCTCAAACTGATAGGGCACAAGTACCTCAAGGACGCAATAGGTGAGCCAGCACAAAACACAGACACACAGCCCTTTACCTCCCACATGAGTTTGGATTCATCAGTGCCTTAATGCCTTCACCTCCCTGACTCTGGGCCTGCATACAGTATTTTTTTGCTTTTATCATGAGGACCCCAGGAGCAGAGAGTAACCAGTTAGGGGTTTTAGTCCTGGTTTAGCTCAAGGTTAGTCCCTGTTTGTCCTTCAGCATAGTCGTGGATTAGTACAGATTTAGGTTCATGTTAGTCTTTGACAGCCAAATATTTTCTGAAAAGATACTTATACATTTTTCAAAACTCCATGTACCCCCTGCAATGTGCTCACGTAGGCCCTAGGGGTCCCTGTATCCCTGGTTTGGAAACACTCAGTTACACCACAGCTTCTCCCTCAGCTTCTGGATACACTTTAGCCAGCTGACTTCCATCATGTAAAGTCAAGTGTGGCTACTTAAACCGGGGTTTTGGTGGTTTGGCCGGGCACCTGAGCAGAAGTTACAATACAGCTTACAGTTACACTTAGAGAAAGAGGAGGGACAGGTTTAGAAGAAACAATGAATCCACTGAAGAAATCATTCCAGTTTCAGCTAAAGAGTAAGTCAGAATATTATTTCTGGATGAAGAAATGTAGTATTCACCTTGTAATCAGACAAAAGCCAAACCCAGCAGGTTAAGTGAAACTAATACACTGTTTTCTGTCAGTTATTAGCCCAGATCAGCTTGCTACTATTATCATTATGACCTGTGAAGAAAAAAAGTCACGGTATTCTCCAGCATGCAGTCCAACTCTACTGTCAGCCCTCGAACAGCTTCAGAGTGGTTAATCTGCAAACACCAAAGGCCCTGATGAAGAGAAGGGATACTCTTACTGAGAGCTGCTGAGAGCTGATGTGTGTTGTGCAAAGGCCAAAGTTTAGATATACCACAGAAATGAATACAAGAGTTAAACTGTATTACTGATTTCCCAGGAGAACTCGCACTGACAGCCCAGGAATATAAGTTGGCTAACTTCAGCTTCACAGTGCTGTGTCATTCAGCTGTGGCACTTCTTCAGGTCATTTGATGTAGTTTACCATTTACATTAAAAGACTTCAGCTGACATTGGTGTTTCCTATAAAGTACATGTGTATGTATGCAGGCCCACTGACAGGCCTGCTGAGGCCTGTCAGCATGAAGGCTTCACAAGGGCCCATTATAATAGAAAATATTAGAAGAGGGACATGGGCAGTCAGAAATCCAACTACTGCCATACATCTACATTTACAGTGAGAATAGCTGGGACTGAAGATGTTAAATGCACTTAAATAGTCAAAGAACATACAGTTAACCAAACATTCAGGTGAGAGAGGACACTATGAACAAGATATAATGTTCCTCATCCTCAACACCAATATTTTAATTATAGGCAAACTGTAGAGCATCTATCATCTCTCATTTTAACATATTAATATGAGCAACCTTTCAAAACTGTTCACAATGTGGGAGGTCAGAGCTACTGGTCTAAAGTCATGAGACTCAAATGTGCGCCACACTTTAGGGATTGGTACTAAGCAGGATTTTTTCCATAGAGTAAGGGAGACTGGAGTCGCTTGTCTCACGAGTTGGTCATCTCATTGCTTATTACAGTCACACTAGAGGGCACTGTGATTTGATGTTGTTATATTTGGTTGGACATCCTGCTTATTCTGCAATAGTCCTTTCTAACCACTAGTAGTGATTTGAGCGTAAAAGTACTTACAGGTTTGCTTTATTTCATATATTTGGACATGACACCATATTCCATAACACTCATTTTAAAAAGTTGGGATTAGACGAGGCTCGGGTTCATAATTACACAGGATATCCCCAAGATCTTAAAAGTATTAAAAATGTATTCAAATTTGATTGTGTCAAAATCAAGGCCATAAAAGTATAAAAAAATAAAAAAATTATCAAAACATTAGGTAACACTTTAGAATAACTCACACTATTAAGCATTAATTAAGTATTAGTTAAGGATTAGTAACCAGTTAATTGCTTATTTACAAACCGTTACTTCAACATTTTTAACACCACTGAGTTATAAACATTGTTATTAATGTTTAATTCTTTATTATTAAACTGATGTAAATCAGTGCAGATTTATAAACATCAGTGGAAGATCAGAATCTATAAACTGTTTAATTATTACAATTATTGTTAATTACATGTTTATTAATGCTTTAATGCTTTAATGCAGTGTAGTGAAGTGTTACCAAACATTATGTTAACGGTACTATAAGCAGCATGCTCTCATACTGGTTTAAAAGCGGTACTACAGTCTAAATCAAAACAATGGTCTCTTTTCTGATTGGACGAATGGCAATGCACGGCTTAGAGGTTTAGACGCAAAACAAAAGTAAATATAAACATCTTGGGAATTATGTAAAAAAATTTAATAAATCAGCTGTACCATTGTTATCAGTAAAACTAATATTTGATTTAAACATGTTTACATCATATCTGGGAATACATGTAGGCGTATTCAAAAATATACTGCTCATAGTACCTCTTACAAAAAAGTAGTGTCACCACAATAACAAAATATATTTATTGAAAAATCATACATTTTTCCTGATTTTTTTAATGCAGCACTAGAGTGCTTTCATCTATATTACACTTTTAAAATGAAACCCTTGAGTTTCAGAGTAGCACTGGTAATTCCTTAAGGCTTTGGTGTAAAATGTATATTGTTCTGTTGTTGACGATGCTGGCATTAAATTTCACTCTAAGTGGAATTAAAGTCTTAAAAAGGTCTTTAATTTCACAAGACAAAACCTGGAGCTTCCCTGAATACAGTTAGTGAGTCATGTTCAGACTCTAATTTGTAGGTCTGTGTCAACTTTGTTTTGCTTTCTTTTTGAACTGGCAGGAGAGTTCATAAGGGCCTTATATGAATCTGAAGAAAATTGCGAAGTGGACCCAATGAGAATCCCCCCATCAGTGCTCCTTGATCACCAGGCCAACCTGCGAATGTGCTGTGAACTGGCTCTCTGCAAGATCATCAACTCTCAGTGGTAAGCGACAGCCTGAGTGCGGAGCGCCGCCTGTGTCCCTGTGTTCTCACACCCTGCCTTTGTGTCTAGTGTGTTCCCTCGGGAGCTGAAAGAGGTGTTCGCCTCATGGAGAGTGCGCTGTGCCGAGCGTGGCCGGGAGGACATCGCTGACCGCCTCATAAGTGGATCACTCTTTCTGCGCTTCCTGTGTCCTGCTATCATGTCTCCATCGCTCTTCAACCTCACCCAGGAGTATCCTGATGAACAGACATCCCGCACACTCACTCTCATCGCTAAAGTCGTGCAAAACCTGGCCAATTTCTCTAAGTAAGTAGGTTTTTGTATTCTACTTAAAACTTTTAACATTAAAAAAAATAAAAAAATCCATGAATCACTGTCTGAAGTATACGCTGACATATATTAACCATGGATTTAACTAAGAGACACTATCCACTATTATTGTGTAATAGACATTGACAATTACAGAGGACAAAAGACAACAAAATTTGCATGGATAGATAAATGTACCCCAAGGGTACCTGCTCCCACCGGTCTCACTATCTATATAAGAGTATATTTCCCATTACCTGTGTTTGTCTTATCTCTTGTGATACATTAAAAATACAGAAACTTGGAGAAGATGGGTATACTAGATAAAAACACACACAAAAAAAAACACTTTATTTCTATAGCACATTTTACAAATACAGAAAGTTTCTAAAGTGCTGCACAAGATTATAAAACAATAAATAAATAAATGCTCTATCTAACTTCCTTAGTTCCCATTAAAACAATAACAACTAGTACAATCAAATAAGAGCAATACACTAAAAAAGCAATTAATAAGAAAAAGCGATAAAATAAATAAAACAAAACAATAAAAGACACACAGGACCACATAAGTCATGCAAAGTTAAAAGCCAGAGAATAAAAGTGGGTCTTAAGGCGAGACTTATTTGACTGTGAGGGCCGTTCTGACATGGGGGGTCAGAGCGTTCCACAGTCTGGGGAAAGTGTTAGTAATAGTAAGAGTAATAACATAGTAGTTAATAGCAGTTATAGATAATGTAGTGAATAATGGCATTGACAATGGTAGCGATGCTGGCAACAACAACAATAGTGATAAATAGAAAAATAACAATAGCCCATCCATCCATCCATCCATCTTCTTCCGCTTTATCTGGGGCCGGGTCGCGGGGGCAGCAGTCTAAGCAGAGATGCCCAGACTTCCCTCTCCAGAGACACTTCCTCCAGCTCTACCGGGGGCACCCCAAGGCGTTCCCAGGCCAGCCGAGAGACATAGTCCCTCCAGCGTGTCCTAGGTCTTCCCCGGGGCCTCCTCCCGGTGGGACATGCCCGGAACACCTCCCCATGAAGGCGTCCAGGAGGCATCCAGAAACAGATGCCCGAGCCACCTCAGCTGACTCCTCTCAATGTGGAGGAGCAGCGGCTCTACTCCGAGCTCCTCCCGTGTAACTGAGCTCCTCAGCCTATCTCTAAGGAAGCGCCCAGCCACCCTGCGGAGGAAACTCATTTCGGCCGCTTGTATCCGGAATCTTGTCCTTTCGGTCATGACCCAAAGCTCATGACCATAGGTGAGAGTAGGAACGTAGATCGACCGATAAATCGAGAGCTTCGCCTTTCAGCTCAGCTCCTTCTTTACCACAACAGACCGATACAACGACCGCATTACTGCAGACGCCTGCACTGATCCGTCTGTCAATCTCACGCTCCATCCTTCCCTCACTCGTGAACAAGACCCCAAGATACTTGAACTCCTCCACTTGAGGCAGGAGCTCTCCCCCAACCTGGAGAGGGCAAACCACCCTTTTCCGGTCGAGAACCATGGCCTCGGACTTGGAGGTGCTGATTCTCATCCCAGCCGCTTCACACTTCGGCCACAAACCGCCCCAGTGCATGCTGAAGGTCTTGGCCTGATGAAGCCAACAGGACAACATCATTTGCAAAAAGCAGAGATGAAATCCTGTGGTTCCCAAACCAGACTCCCTCTGGCCCCTGGCTGCGCCTAGAAATTCTGTCAATAAAAATTATGAACAGAACCGGTGACAAAGGGCAGCCCTGCCGGAGTCCAACATGCACTGGGAACAGGTCTGACTTACAACCGGCAATGCGAACCAAACTCCTGCTCTGTTCGTACAGGGACCGGACAGCCCTAGCAAAGGGCCTCGGACCCCATACTCCCAGAGCACCCCCCACAGGATACCACGAGGGACACGGTCGAACACCTTCTCCAAATCCACAAAGCACATGTGGACAGGTTGGGCGAACTCCCACGAACCCTCAAGTACTCTATGGAGGGTACAGAGCTGGTCCACTGTTCCACGACCGGGGCGAAAACCGCATTGTTCCTCCTGAATCCGAGGTTCGACTATCGGCCGAATTCTCCTCTCCAGTACCCTGGAATAGACTTTCCCGGGGAGGCTGAGAAGTGTGATCCCCCTGTAGTTGGAACACACCCTCCGGTCCCCCTTCTTAAAAAGAGGAACCACCACCCCGGTCTGCCAGTCCAGAGGCACTGTCCCCGACCGCCACGCGATGTTGCAAAGACGTGTCAGCCACTACAGCCCCACAACATCCAGAGACTTGAGGTACTCAGGGCGGATCTCATCCACCCCCGGTGCCTTGCCACCGAGGAGCTTTTTAACCACCTCGGTGACTTCAGCCCGGGTGATGAACGAGTCCACCTCCGAGTCCCCAGCCTCTGCCTCCTCAACGGAAGACGTGTCGGTGGGATTGAGGAGATCCTCAAAGTATTCCTTCCACCGCCCGACAACATCCCCAGTCGAGGTCAGCAGCCCCCCACCTCCACTGTAAACAGTGTTGGCGAAGCACTGCTTTCCCCTCCTGAGGCGCCGGACGGTTTGCCAGAATTTCTTCGAGGCCAACCGATAGTCCTCCTCCATGGCCTCCCCAAACTCCTCCCAGACCCGAGTTTTTGCCTCCACAACTGCCCGGGCAGCGGCACGCTTGGCCTGCCGGTACCCTGTCGGCTGCCTCAGGAGTCCCACGGGCCAGCCAAGCTCGGTAGGACTCCTTCTTCAGCCTGACGGCAACCCTTACTTCCGGTGTCCACCACCGGGTTCGGGGGTTGCCCCCACAAAAGGCACCAGAGACCTTACGGCCACAGCTCCGAACAGCCGCACCGACAATAGAGGTGGAGAACACTGCCCACTCGGACTCAATGTCTCCAACCTCCCCCGAAATCTGGTTGAAGCTCTCCCAGAGGTGGGAGTTGAAGACCCCTCTGACAGGAGGTTCAGCCAGACGTTCCCAACAGACCCTCACAATACGTTTGGGCCTGCCGAGTCTGTCCGGCCTCCTCCTCCGCCAGCGGATCCAACTCACCACCAGGTGGTGATCAGTTGACAGCTCAGCCCCTCTCTTCACCCAAGTGTCCAAGACACATGGCCGAAGGTCTACAAAGTCGATCATCGACCTCCGGCCTAGGGTGTCCTGGTGCCACGTGCACTGATGGACACCCTTGTGCTTGAACATGGTGTTCGTTATGGACAAACTGTGACTAGCACAGAAGTCCAATAACAAAACACCACTCGGGTTCAGATCGGGGAGGCTGTTCCTCCCAATCACGCCCCTCCAGGTATCACTGTCATTGCCCACGTGGGCATTGAAGTCCCCCAGTAGAACAACGGAGTCCTCAGTCGGAGCACCTTCCAGCACCCCTCCCAGGGACTCCAAGAAGGCCGGGTACTCTGCACTGCTGTTCGGCCCATAGGCCGAAACCACAGTGAGAGACCTGTCCCCCACCTGAAGGCGCAGGGACGCGACCCTCTCGTTCACCGGGGTGAACTCCAACACATGGCGGCTGAGCTGGGGGACTATGAGCAAGCCCACACCAGCCCGCCGCCTCTCACCGTGGGCAACTCCAGAGTGGTGGAGAGTCCAACCCCTCTCAAGGAGCTGGGTTTCGGAGCCCAAGCTGTGCGTGGAGGCGAAGCCCGACTATATCTAGCCGGTATCTCTCAACCTCCCGCACAAGCTCAGGCTCCTTCCCCCCCAGCGAGGTGACATTCCATGTCCCCAGAGCTAGTTTCTGTGTCCATGGATTGGGTCGTCGAGGCACCCGCCTCTGACTGCCGCCCAAATCACACAGCACTGGCCCCTTATGGTCCTTCCTGCGGGTGGTGGGCCTACGGGAAGGCGGTCCCACGTAGCCTTTTCGGGCTTGGCCCGGCCAGGTCCCGTGGGAGGAGACCCGGCCACCGGCCTGGCTCCAGGGTGGGGCCCCGGTAACGCCAATCCTGGCGACGTAACGGACCTTGATTTTAAACTTGTCATAGTGGGCTTCTGAACTGCTCTTAGTCTGGCTCGTCACCTAGGACCTTTTTGCCATGGGAGACCCTACCAGGGGCATTAAGCCCCAGACAACATAGCTCCTAGGATCACTCGAGCACTCAAACCCCTCCACCACGATAAGGTGGCGGTTCAAGGAGGGGAATACAATAGCAATATTATTAATGTTAATAGCAATAGTAATATGATAGCAATAGCAATAGAAAAAACAATAGCAATAGAAATAATATTAGTATACAAGCATTAGTGATGGCAAAATTAATAGTAATTAAAATAGTGCCAGTAGTCATAATAGTTAGTGTTAGTAATAGCTTTAGCAATATTATTAATAATAGGGATAGGCAAAAATGATAACAGTAGTAGTTCTAATAAATGTGGCAATGGTAATAATGAGGTATAACAGTGTTATTAATCACAATAATAATATATATGACTTATTACAAATGAATTACAAATTATCAAAATAAAAAATGAAATAAATAAAAAAAATAAAAAGGAGAAGAAAAAGAAAGAGAAAAAACAGGTTTGTGACGTTAGTATAAATTGATATATTTAGATCAGATCAGAGAAACTGGTAGGAAGGTACCACTCTACTGAGCACCAGTGTAAAAGAGGGAAATTATCTGAATAAGTAGGATAGTTGGACAGATGCCTAAATGGCTGTGCTGTACAACCAAAAGTGGAAAAGGGGGTCAACCTATCCTGGAGTGGGCGGGGCTTGTGGAACCGAGCGTTCTGAGACCTCAGAAACTCAGCACCAGAGAATACAAGATTACTTAAACTGAATAAAGCAAAATACTACTCCAGGTATGTTTTGGATGAGGGAACAACATTATAACATGGGAGACAGAAAGGATAATATAGTCTCTTTAAAAATAGGGATTGAGATGTATTGACAGGTGCCAGCAGTGTGATGGAAAGTTAGAGTGAACGGTATAGGAGTTAATTTATACTGTTCTCCTTCCATCAACTCACCTTCTGTAACTAATAACTGCTCCAGTCACTGTTTTTATTGCGTATTTACTTTCAGTTCTTGTTGATTTGTATTTTCTGCTTCTATCATTGTATTATGTTTATATGACTTTATTTTTGCTAGTGTTTACTTCATTATTGTGTTGTGGACCTCTCCACAGTAAAGATGTGACTCACCTATGCTTACTGCAGGTTTGGCAGTAAAGAGGAGTACATGTGTTTCATGAATGAGTTCCTGGAGATGGAGTGGGGCGCCATGCAGCAGTTCCTTTATGAAATCTCCAACCTCGACAGTGTGAGCAACGCGGGGGGCTTTGAAGGGTACATCGACCTGGGCCGTGAGCTGTCCATACTGCACAGTCTGCTGTGGGAGGTCATAGCCCAGCTCAGCAAGGTACACAAGCACACCACATGAGCAAAACTCAAGCTACAGTAGATGAACTATGGATACTTTGAAAGCTGCCTGTGTAGTTATTTAGGTTATAGTGCACAGAGATGACGGCCCTTATTGTGATCTCACCTCTCCTACCTTTTTAAAAAGTATACATAATGAAACGCAATGTTTACAGTGGTAAGAAGAAATGGAGTATGTACAGTGGCATGAAAAAATATGTACCCCCTTAGCATTGTTTCTTTATCGTTGCCTTACAACCTGGAATTTAAATGGATCATTGAGAGGTTTATGTCAATCATTTTACATCACATGACAACAACTATGAAAAAAATAAAATAAAATTCTGAAGCAAATTAGAAATATGACAGAAAAAGAGAAAACTTGAGGGTACAAAAGTATATACCTCCTCAAGTTAGTCCTCTGTAGAACCACCTTCTGAAGGACTTTCAGCTCCAACTGTTTATGAGCTTGGTTCATAAAATCACTGAGATTTGTGGTCATTCTTCATCTAAAAACAGCTCAAGCTCCTTCAGGTTGGATACATTATACAGAACACTTTGAGTCGTTTTCAGCTCCATCCTTCATTCCTTCAGTTCTGAGCAGTTTCCCAGTCCCTACCAATGACAAAGGTACTAGGTTTGTGCTACACATAGCATCTTTCATTGATGGCTTTAATTGTATCTGGACAGAGGACCTTCTCGTGTTTGGAGAGTCTCCCACGTGCCTTTTGGCAAACACAAAACATGTTTTGTTATTATTTTCTTCAAGTAATGGCCACTCTTCCACACAGCCCAGCTCTGTGGAGTGTATGGTTCAGAGTGGTCCTGTGGACAGATACAACAGTCTCTGCTGTGGAGCTCTGCGGCTCTTTCAGGGTCACCTTTGGTCTTATTGTTGCTTCTCTGATGAATGCACTCCTTGCCTGGTTTGTGAGTTTTAGATGGTCCTCTTTAGACAGGTTTGGTGTGGTTCCATCTTTTACATGTAATGATGAATTAAATTGGGTTTTGTGGCATAATGACTGTTGAATTCAGTGGGGGCTGCTGGTCTGTCAAACAGGGGAAGCTCATTTAACATTTAATCGTGGGCTAACTAGTAGCTAGTTTCCCCTACAACATTGATAGTGAACAAACAAACTAACCAAACTTAAACCAGATTAAAACTCAACAGTGCTATGATCAGCCTTGTTTATTTAGAGTGTAACATGTACAAACGTTGAAAATTAGGTAAACTACTTTGCTTTACACTCCAGACAGCTCGCTCAGCTCACGACTAGAGGAGTCTGTGCCGATGGGGTTGAATTACCAGAGAGCTGACTGGGACAAGTTCAGTGAATACATGTTAGAATCTATTGATGAGATCAGTAGTGAGGGTAGTATAGAAGAGTATAACATCATTTTGTAGTGTTATCAGAAAGGCAGAAGAAAGAACAATTCCTAATAAAACAAAGAAGGGAAAGAAGAAAATAGTTCCTTGGTGGAATCAGGCATGTAATGATGCTGGGCACGTAATAGAGCCTACAAGAAACTGAGGAAGTTCCCTACTAATATTCATGTTATTGAATATAAGAAGTGTAGAGCTGATGCCAGGAAAGAATGGAACTATATTATAAAGCTTTCTTCCTCTGCTTTCTGCATTCCAAATTTGCTGCCGTTGCTGGATCCATCCAGCCATGCAGTTAAATCCTGTTTCTCGTGGCAAGATGATATAAAACTATCACACCTTAGACTGGGCCACTATGGACTGGCTAGTGGGCTGTTCCTGCTTGGGAAACAGTGTGATGGCTGCTGTGAGTTCTGTGGTGTTTTAGAGTCGGTACAGCACGTTATATTGCAGTGCCCATCATATGCAGGGGAATGAAGAGTTTTATTCGCTGCACTCACTGATCTGGGGTACAATATCTTCTCTTTAAAAACAATATTAGGTCATGGAGCTTCTCCAAAAGAGAGGGCTAAGGAAGTTTTGGTCTTTTAAGAAGAACTGGGTTGTACCCCAAAATATAGGTTTGAGCATTACTTTTATTGTTGGGGTTCCATGTTGATGATTATTCACGTGACCAGTAGGGGGCAGCAATGCACTAATCGGGCCCAGTCTGCCAGAACAACGAACAACAAAGAAGAACAGCTCACGACTAGTGATGGGTCGGTTGTGAACGAGCCAGTACAAAGAGCTGGCTCTTTAAAGTGAACAGTGAGAGCCGGTTCCCATCCGTGAGCCATTTTTTTCCTGAAAGGATCTTTCTAAAAAAGGGCAGATAATAACAGAGAGGAGAAGCCAGATCAGCCCCTCTGAGCTGAGGCACTTCTCAATCTGTCTGCTAGCCTCCAGCTCAGCTAGCCTTCAGCTCTGCATACTAGCCTTCAGCTCAGCTAGCCTCTGGCTCTGCCTGCTAGCCTCCAGCTCTGCCTGCTGGTCTCCAGCTCTGAATGCTAGCCTTCAGCTCCAAATGCTAGCCTCCAGCTCTGCTAGCCTCCAGCTTTCTAGCCTCCAGCTCTGCCTGCTAGCCTTCAGTCTTGCTAACCTCCAGTTTTGCTAATCTCTAGCTCAGCCCGCTATGTTTGAGAGTATGTATCTTTTTATATTCTTGATATTACTATGTTGCATCCTTGGGTCAGTATAATGTTTATTCCCCCAGCAATGGGGAGTATGACTCAGTCATGTACACCAGTACAGTATGTCATCAGCAAATCAGTTTATGTTACCAACTGAAGCTCTGTTGCTTAGAGGTAACAGCCAATAAAATCTTGTATCTTCAAAATTTACTGGTGTTAAAGGACCATTTTACAATCTCAGAGAATTCATTTTTGTTTTTCACAGGAGTTAGTGGGAATGAAAAAATGTGTTGCCAAACTAAAGCTGCGTTGCATGATTATGCTCTTATTGATGCTGTATGGTAATGTTCAGCCCAATCCTGGGCCAAGCACATTGCAGTGCTTATCCACTCCCTCGGAATTCAAAAGTAGAGATGGTCTTGGTTTTATACATTTAAATGTTAGAAGCCTTGTCCCTAAAATTGATACACTCAAGATCTGGGCAAATACCACAAACACTGATGTAATAATTCTATCTGAACCTTGGCTTAAGAATTATCTACCTGATGAATCAATTTCTATTGAAGGTTATTAAGTTTATCGAACCAATCGGATTGGTAAAGGAGGTGGGGTTGCAATCTATGTAAAATCAAGGTTCATAAGCTCTGTAACCCTGTCAGTTACTAAAGCTAAACAGTTTGAACTCTTGGCACTTAAAGTGACTTTTTCAAAGGACTCATAGCACTGTAGTTGGCTGTTATCGGCCCCCATCTGCTTCTAAAAATGCCCTCCAATCTATTTCAGATATTTTACATGAAATAAATGATTCTGAATTCATTCTTATGGGTGATCTAAATTTGGATTGGCTTTCAGGAAACTCAAATTGTCTGAAGAAATTGTGTGACACATTGAACTTGGTACAACTTATAAATGAACCGACTAGATTAAATACCATTCTTGATTTAATTATAACAAATACAGCTCACAAATACATTTCACCTGCTATATTTTGTAATGATATTAGTGACCATTGTGCAATTGCTTGTGTCACAAACACTAAACTCCCCAATGTAAAACCCCGTCTCATTTTTAAAAGACACTTTAAAAACTTTGAACAGGCTTTTCTGCATGATCTATACCAAAGTGATCTCAATAGAGTTTCTCTGATTTTCTTTCTATTTCTAATAAACATGCACCAATCAAGATTTTTTGGGTCAGTGGTAGGGACAATCATTGGTTTTCAAGCAGTCTTAAAGAGCAAATTTGTTTAAGGAATAAACTCTGGGTTAAGGCTAGATTTTCAAATACTTTTCAAGATTGGACAGCATTTAGAACCCTAAGAAATAAATGTACTTTAATGATCCGAAAATCCTAATCTGAATTTTATTTAAAATCAGTTACAGAAAATCTAAAAAACCCTGCAAAATTTTGGAAATCTATTATATCCTTCTCTAGTACACACATGGCCTTAAGCCTCCCAGAAGAAATTCTTGTTAGCTCAGACAAAATAAAAGACAAACATGCTATGGTTAGTCAGTTTAACAAACATTTTATTCATGCTGGATCCATCATTGATAACAAAAATGTAAATGCACCTGTCCCAGGTCCAGCCAACTCAGCAGATTATAGAAATACAGATCTGTTTGATCTTAAACCTGTCTCTGTTTCTCAAGTTCATAAAGCGCTGAAAGAAAATGATTACAAAAAGTCTGCAGGTCCAGATACACTGGATCCATACCACTTAAAGGTTGCAGCTGATATTATTGCTGAGCCCATTACTCATATTTTTAATTTTTCTTCTTTGTTTTAACACCATACCTAAAAATTGGAAATCAGCCCAAATTCTCCCTCTATTTAAAGGTGGGGATCCTGCAGATTTGAACAATTATCGTTCAATTTCTAAACTTTCAATTCTGGCTAAGATCCTTGAGTCTTGTGTAAACTTACAGATGAAACAATTCTTGGCTGATAAAAATATTTTAAATGATTTTCAGTCGGGTTTTAGAGCTGGTCATAGCACTGTCACTGCTGCCACAATTGTAATAAATGACATAATTGGAGCCTTAGATAAAAAACAGCACTGTGCAGTCTTATTTGTGGATCTCTCTAAGGCGTTTGACTCAGTTGACCATGGATTGCTTCTTGACAAATTAAGATCAATTGGTTTCAGTCATAATACCATAAAATGGTTTCAAAATTATCTTACAGATCGTGTCCAGTGTGTTTTTGTAGAAGGCCACAAATCAGAATTTCTTAACATAGTAAAAGGTGTTCCACAGGGATCTATCCTGGGGCCTATTTTCTTCACTATTTTCATAAATGATTTGGGTAAAGATAGTCATTCAAATAATCTGTATGCCGATGATACAGTCATTTACACCCATGCTCCATGCATTGCAGGGGCGGTACGAGATCTTCAGGCTACATTTCAGTCATTAGGAATTGCACTTCTGAACTTGAAATTGATTTTAAATGTTCGTAAAACAAAATATATGGTCTTCTCAAAAGCCCGCTCCCCATTAGAAGGTGATTATAGCATCTCTACTTCAGATGGGAAATTCATTGAGAGGGTTCCATTGTACAAATACTTGGGTATATGGATTGATGATAAGCTTACATTTAGTCTACATATCACCACTTTAATAAAAAAGCTCAAAGTGAAGGTTGGCTTCTATTTCAGACACAGATCTTCCAGTGCTAAGAAAAAACTTGTGAATGTTACTTTTCTGTCTGTGATTGATTATGGTGACACCTTGTATATGCATGCAGCCTCATCCATTTTATATAAATTTGATTCAGTGTATCATGCATCATTACGTTATATAACAAATGCAAAGTCCCTCACTCACCACTGCACTCTTTATGATTTGGTAGGTTGGACATCACTTACCACTCGAAGAAAACAACACTGGTGTATTTTCATCTATAAAGCAATATTGGGAAAACTTCAAGGATATCTCTGTAACCTACTTTGTATTAGCTCCAGGAGTTACCAGCTCCGCTCCTCGTATTGGTTGCTTTTCAATGTGTCCTGGTCACTCACAGAGTTGGGGAAAACAGCCTTTTCCTACTCTGCACCATGGGCATGGAACAATTTACAAAGAGATATTAAATTGGAATCACTCATTTCAGTTGATAAATTTAAGGCAATCATAAAGAGTGTGGTAACTAGTTGGTCTAATTTCTCAATGTGTTTAACTTGCTGAATCTTGCTGTATTTGTTGTCTTGATGACTGTATTGGCTGCTACCTTGGCCAGGTCTCTCTTGTAAAAGAGATTCTGAATCTCAATGGGACTTCCTGGTTAAATAAAGGTATAAAATAGTGCTGTCAACTGATTAAAAAATGTTATCAGATTAATCACACTCTTGGGCTGTGATTAATCACGATTAATTGCAATGTATAACTTGATAGATTTTCCATGACAATATGCAACGTTTAAATTAAAAAAAAGTCCAGAGAGGTTGAGTGTGTTTTTACTTGGATAAAAAATACATCTCAGAAATAACTTCTGAATATTGTGAGAGAGCCTTTAATAAGTCTGTGTAGTAACAGAGATAACAGTGTCTGCTGAAATGTGCTCTGCATTAAATCTACAGCAGACACCTGAGCCTCCCCTCTGCTCCTCTCAGCGCCGCGGACAGGGGCGGGGCACGCTCACCTGTCCGCAGTGAGGCTGCCGCTCTGAGTCGAAAACTGACGCTTTATGGGAAAAAAAAAACAAAAACAAAAAAACCCGCAAATGAATGGTTTGTAGGAGTTTGCGGCTTGTGGCTACTTAAGTTCATGGAAGGCCATGGATCGCCCCCCGCTCTCACCGCGGGTCCAGGACGCACAGAAAGCACAGCTCCCAGGAACACGCACGGACAGAGGCAGTGAAAGGAAGCGATATAAAAAGCACATGCAACATTTATTAGTAAAAAGTTTTACACAAGACTCGTGAGGGGAGGGAAAGGAGAGAGCTGTAGTGCAGCGGCCAAAGCAGTGGACTTGTCCTGAAGTCGAACCACAGGCAAACGCGTGTGTGGCAGCTGCTCTCTCTCCTCTGTGGACGTGCGGGTCGTTCACCGTGAAAACAGGTCAATGTTGTGATATACGCACATTTCCAAGACGGTCACTGTGCCCCCGACACGGCTTCATGCCCTCCAAAATGCTTTGAGAAGCGCTGCTGTTATGGCAAAACAGATCGTGTGATTAATTTGCGTTAATAAATTTTAATGCGTTAATTTTTTTTCTATTAATCGCATGCGTTAACACGTTAACGCTGACAGCCCTAGTATAAATTTAAAAAAAAGTTACAGTTTGATATTTGATGGTGGTTCAGTTCAGTTCAGTGGAGTTCAGAGAGAGACACCTGAAGTTTGCACAATACAAATACAAAATACAAGTACAAAATAAAGTCCTGCTTTTTGTTTAAGGTGTTATCTTGAATGCGCCTGATGGATGGAAACGGAAATGTGTCATCTTCTACGCTCGCGCGGTGCATTTCTGCTCCGCTGGAAGACCCGTGGCGTGTTGCTGCCTCTGCCAGTGTCGTATCACTCAGTGTCATATATATATATATATATATATAGTCTGTGTTTATATGCTATGTGTAGTAGAGTGGTTCTCTAATCAAGTCTGTTCACTGAGTAGTTTCAAAGCATCAGAATCTTTGAAAACTTCATCATAATCTATGTATTTGAGTTATTTATGAGTACAGAAAACAAATCATTTGTCAAAATGAGCTAAATTTGGCTGAAACATAAAAGGTATAGGTGGTAAAATGAAGGGCCATTTGGGAGCCAAAAGAACCGGTGAGCCGAGCCAAATGATCCGGCTCACTGAAATTAGCCGAAATTCCCATCACTACTCACATCTCCTCTGCTGAGCTGTTTGTCCCTCGCTTCCAGTTCATAGCATGGCATTCTCTGAAGCTGGCAAACACCGCAGTAACTGTCTGTCAAAATCTTCAGCCAGTTCCGCCAATCATCATCGATCAGCCAGCGTCACGACACGCCCACTGCTCCATTAAATTGTCCCCTCCATGGACGGGACAGTTTTGGAGCATTTATCCAATCAGCGTCTTTCTTTGGCGCAGTGAAAAAAAAATGATTTGTTTTTCTCTCATAGGAATCCATTGAAGCTCAGCATCAATAGCTGCTCTGAAGTGAGAGGAGGATTGCATCAGCGAAACAGATTAAACAGCTGATAAATAAACACATACTCACGAAATTAAACACATTCTAGCACACTTTTAATGTAACTTATAATCTAGTTTTATGAAATTCAACAGTGCATATTTGACTATTTATTCAATGAAATTTTTGGGGAAGCTCAGCTTTCCTTGTTCTCAATGAGAAATTGCCACTGGTTGAATTGCAGTCAGGCCAACCTTATCTAATTATTTCCCCTTTAAAGGAGCCTCTTTAAAAAGGGGGTAAATACTTTTGCACTCAAGTTTTCAGTTTTTCTGTCATTTTTCTAATTTGCTTCGCAATACTTTTTTTTTTTAATGTTCATATTTGTACTCTCAATGATCAATTTAAATTCCAGGTTGTAAGGCAACAATAAAGGAAAAATGCTCAGGGGGGTACATACTTTTTTCTGCCACTGTATGTAAGGAGTGAGTGATAGAAAGAGAAATCACCACAGAAAACGCTGAATCCTGTCCCCACCTGTCTGACCCCTCCCTGCTTTTGCATTGTCACAGCAACACAGACTACTGTTTAGTTTGATAAGTTTCATGAGCAGGGTTTAGTCATTTAACAGAGAGTCCAGTTTAAAATAGGTCTACATGCATGAAAGTACAAATAAGCTTCTATTTCTGCTTCATAATAAACTGTACAGCCACAAATCGATTTAATTTTTATTCACAGATTTATCAGAAATCGATAAGATAAGGAAGGAGGATGGATAATGGATAATGAAGGATAAGGTTTCTCTGCGTAACTATGGTTATGTAACAGTGACACTGGCGTTTAACTGGCCCCGGGTCTCATCCTGTGATCCACGATCAGTGCGTTAGCTCTAGCTTCCATATGCATTTGAATAAAAGAAACTGACATGACAGTGCCATGTCCCGTGCGCTCTCGGGCGCAGTGGGGAAATAACACTCCAAAGCGCATCATGTAGGTCCCCTCCAGTGTAACCAAAGTCAGGACAAACCTCAACAGATTTACTGTCTTCTGACTGCAAGCAAACACATCACTTTTGACTTAAAGAGCAGCAGTCAGCTTGTAGCTCCACTCGCGTTTGTAAATACACACAGCCTACTATGGCTCTGTGCGCTCTGTGGATGCAGCAGGGATTGGGCGGGGTCAGGGGACATCTCAAGGTACGCACAGTGCGTACTGCCGTACACCTGCAGACACCACTGGTGTTAACAGTGGTGAATAGATCTTTCAGGTTGACATGAAGGTCTTTTCCACCGGATTCCCTGTACACTATAGACACGAATTACAGCACAGGGACAGTCTATGTTGAAGCGCATTATTGAAAAGGGCTCAAGTGGAAATGAAGCATGGCTTTTATGTTTAACTCATATGCATTTCTGTGTAATTACACCTCCGACCTTCAACACAGGTTTAGGAGGTCAAAAGCGTCAAATGTAGTAAATACTTTGTTCTGAGTTGTGCCTGAGTTAGCTAGATCCAAGCAAACAGTTGCCGGATCGGACCGTGTCAAATTAAGGGAGTTTTTGGATCCTGTTCCAGCAAGATCCTGCTCAAATTAAGCCCTGCATATAAGAGCCTTACTGTATTTATTTCTATATCCTGGTTGAATGTTGTTCTTTCTTTAGTTCTAAACACATGTGTCTGATTGCTGGACTGTGTATTTGTCTGTGGTCCGCAGGATGCCATCATCAAACTGGGTCCATTGCCCCGCCTTCTCAATGACATCAGCATGGCCCTGCGTAACCCGCACCTGCAGAGGCAGCCCAGTCATCAGGACAGACAGCTGCTGTCCCGGCCCAGCTTCAACAGAGGCGTCTCATCAGATTTTCACAACCTCATGATGCGGGACCTCAACAGGTAGCTAATTATTCAACACACCTGCTCAACACATGTCAAATATCACCAAGAATACAATCTGATATTGTGCATCCATGTGGTCCCAAGATGGTTCCAGTTTTTGAACTTAGTGGTATATAGTTGAAGACTGAATGATAAACATGCAAAATAATGTAACCAAGGCCAAGGATATGGAAATAAAATGAATTCACAAACTTTGTAACTAGGTGTGGGAAAGACGTGTGTGTGGGCATATGTGACTCAAATGTCTTGTGTTCTCTCTATAGCTCTATAGATATCACTCGCTTGCCTTCCCCAACCTCCACTGGAGGAATGATGCCATCCCGCTCTCAGATGAGTTTTCAGGACCGGGACCACCTTCACCGGGGATCATCCAAAGACATGTTTTATATGTCACGGCCTCCCCTGGCCCGTTCCAGCCCAGCATACTGCACAAGCAGCTCAGACATCACTGAGCCAGATGCCAAGGTGAGTTCTATCACGCTGATGTGGGAAGCATCATCCATCCAGTAGGTTTACCTTGATGTAGGTGAGGTTGGTATGACGTGCATGTAGGTCATACTGAGTAGAATCTAGTGTATCATGACATCTGCTTTTTCCCACTGATCCTCCATGCAACTCATCCTAGAGGTATTTCCTGGGAAATACGATATCCACGCCTTGCGGTAAAACACCCTCACCCTCACCCTTCATCCCTGCCCACCTAACATCCAAATATTACGGGCACAGCAGCCCTTTAGCCCTACTTTTAGGAAGATCAGTGTCAATCAGAGTGTCTGTGGTGGACCTCCAGGATTCCCGAATGAACAGCGTGTCTAACCTGCAGTCGGTGGACATGCTCAACTCCTCCCAGGCCTCCATCGCCGGTATGGGCAGCTTCGGAGGGCTGAGCAGCGGGGGTGGCGGCCTGGGGTCCGGGCTGGGGTCCGGCCTGAGCCAGCTGCGGGCCGGTGGGAGGCTGTCGGCTGGCTCTGGCTCCAGTATGTCGGGGGGCCTCCGGTTGGGCCAGCTGAGCCAGATGGGCACCACCGACTCGCTGTCCCAGCAGCAGCAGCAGCAGGCCGCCGCCATGCGCTACCCGCTTTCCTTCCAGAACCCCCTCTTCCATCTGGCAACTGCTGATGGGCCTCAACACCAGCACAGCCGGGCCCCCCCAGCGCCAATGCTTCTGACCCCAGAGCCCGAAGCCTCTCACCAGTCCTACATCCCACAGTTCGCCCACGGGGGGTTCTCCCGCAGCGAGGACCTGTCCACCCTCAGGACCAGGGACACCCATCTGGGCCAGCCAAGCATCATCCACTCCCACAGCTACAGTGATGACTACAGCCGAGCAGACTACGCACGCAGGCAGATGTCCATGCACGTACAAGTAAGTACATTACACTTCAGTGGTTTCAGATCTCTTTCACACATCCCTGCTGAGGTTGACAGAAGGGTCACCAGTATCTGTAAAATGTCTACCTGCCATATTTGCACTTGTCTGCTGCATAGGATGGACTTAGTAAGGAACAAAAGTTATTATGACGTGTTTAAAAAAATAAATACAAAAGAAGGAAGTAAAAAAACAGTAAAGTAGTGATAATGATTGTAATATTGACAGAAAAGGCTGATGGCTTGACTGTTGCGCTTTCATTCTGTTGTCATTTTTGTTACCTCAGATTGGCATCATTATTGCCACTATTTATTTATTTATTTATTTATTTATTCATTCATTCATTCATTCATTCATTCATTCATTCATTCATTAACTTCTCTTCTTTCTTTGCTGTCTTCCCAAATCTGGATTTAAAAAAAACCCACCCGGTTTGACTTTTATAAAGCATATAACATAAACATTCAGTTAACTTTGTGTTAGACCTTTAGCCTTATATCAGTCCAACACTACCACAAATTTGACATTTAATGAAGATAAATATTTTGAAGGCAAAAAAATTTTTCAGGGGTCAGAATGACCCTAGGGACAGCAGCACAGACATTTGCTATACAGACAAATCTCATCAATCAAATCTTAGACTGTAATATGTCTTGGCATTAGCCAAACCAGCTCCCTCTGCAACGAAACACACTGGTTCACTTTACAGTCAAGCTTTAGTCATTTAAGTTTACATAAGCTAATATTCAAGTACATTAATAATTTAGCCCCCATGCCACTCGGTACATAGCCTAGAAATCTAGACGCACCCTAGCGGCAGAAAATATTTTTTGCCTAGCGGGTTGGTCTAGTAACACATCATAGGGGCCAATCTTGGCTCCGTCCAGGGCTTCGTCGGACCAATCACAACACTCTATCTGTGTAGCGGGTGTGTAGCGAGTGGAGTAGGCGGGCTTAGCATGATGACGACATGGTTGGGCGATGGTGCAGAGAGCAGAACAACTGCGATGGCTGTGACTAACGAACAGCGGTCGTTTGAATCGGCCTTGACATCAATTTTGGAAGAGTTAGATTTGCATTTTTCTTTGAAAGTGGAGCAGAAAGAAGCACTCAAATCATTCGTCTTAAAGAAGGATGTATTTGCTGTTTTGCCGACCGGCTATGGCAAAAGTCTACTATACCAGCTGGCTCCGCTGGTAGCTAAAAAAGCTCACCTTATCCGTTGCTCTGATTGGTCAGAGCGCTGGCCTATTACGTGCAGGAAGTACCCCTAGGCTTGAGCTCTGTCTATGGACCGTCCCCAGACTATACATTTAATGTTATAGTCTGGCTTGTCAGGCTACTTGCTACATTGACTGAGAAAACAGCAACATTACCAGAAACACCACAAATCAAAACTACAAAACAACTTTTCGACAAACAGCCACAGCTATAAGCTACGGAATTCACTTCCATCTGAAATTAAGCACATATCTGATGTCAAAATGTTCACTTCCAGGCTTAAGTCTTGGCTAAAGACAAACCAAAACTGTTGTCATTTTTAAATATTGTGTGTAGGTAAGTGACTGAATGAATGCTTGAAGTAATGTGACTGTTTTATTCTTTGATAGATTAAAGTATTTAGTGAGAGTATAATTGTGTTATTATAGATGAATATTATAATGTACTGTAGTAGAAAAGCCCAACCAGGGAGAGGAGCTGAAAATTACCATTAGCATAATAAATAAAATGATATACTGATTGTATGAGTATGTGGGTATGTCCCTTATTAATGACACTTGGAGAAAACTTTTGTTTTTGCTCTAAGCTGAACTAAGACTTTTTCTATGTACACAAAAAGCCTATTTCTCTCAATTATTGTTCACAAATCTGTGGAAATCTGTCTTAGTGATACAGATTATGATAGAAATTGCAGATGATAATCCATCCACCTTCACAGGTGTGGTATATCAAGTTGCTGATCAGACAGCGTGAATATTGCACAGGTGTGCCTTAGGCTGGCCACAATAAAAGGCCACTCTAAAATGTGCAGTTTTATCACAGCACAGTGCCACAGATGGTGCAAGTTTTGAGGGCGTGTGCAGTTGGCAGGAATGTCATGTCCACCAGAGCTGTTGCCCGTGAATTGAATTTTCATTTCTCTACCACAAGCTGCCTTCAAAGTTGTTTCAGAGAATTTGGCAGTACATCCAACCGGCCTCACAACCGCAGGCCATGTGTAACCACATCAGCCCAGGACCTCCACATCCACAGCATCTTCACCTCCAAGATCGTCAGAGACCAGCCACCCAGACAGCTGCTGCAACAGTCAGTTTGCATAACCAAAGAAATTCTGCACAAACTGTCAGCAACCGTCTCAAGGAAGCTCATCTGCATGCTTGTTGTCCTCATTGGGATCTCGACCTGACTGCAGTTCATCATTGTAACTGACTTGAGTGGGTAGATACTCACATCTGATGGTGTCTGGCACTTTGGAGCGGTGTCCTCTTCACAGATGAATTCCAGTTTTCACTGTACAGGGCAGATGGCAGACGTGTCGTGTGGGTGAGTGGTTTGCTGATGTCAACATTGTGCATCAAGTGGCCCATGGTGGTGGTAGGGTTATGGTATGGGTAGGTGTATGTTATGGACAACAAACACAGGTGTATTTTATAGATGGCATTTTGAGTGCACAGAGATACTGTGACGAGATCCTGAGACCGATTGTTGTGCCATACATTCACGACCAACACTTCATGTTGCAGCATGATAATGTATGGCCCCATGTTGAAGGATCTGTACACAATTCCTGGAAGCTGAAAACATCCCAGTTCTTGCATGGCCAGCATACTCACCAGACATGTCACCCACTGAGCATGTTTGGGACGCTTTTGATTGGCAAATACGACATACCACAATATTCTGGCCAGGTTAAGGCACACCTGTTCACACCTATTCATGCTGTCTGATTAACATCTTCATATACCAATATTTGAGAGAAATAGGCCTTTTGTGTACACAGACAAAGTCTTAGATCTTTGAGTTCAGCTGATAAAAAAAGGGAGCAAAAACAAGCAAGAAGCGTTTAAATTTTTGTTCAGTGTAGAATATGTTTTATATCTCATATTATTATGATGGGCAGAGATGTATACTTGTTGCCAACAAATGAGGGCTCTACACAGCTGTAGTTGTTTATTTAAACAACATAACATCATGATGTGGGCTCAGAAAAATTGGGATATAACATTTTGCTATTAGTGCACACTCCTAATTCAAAATAAGTTTTTGTTGTCTTAACAGAGGGCATATTAATGTGTGCACAAAACAAAAGGCATTGAATGTCTTTCTCTTCTCTCCCAGGATAACCTCCAACAGCACCAAATGATGGGCATGACTTCTCAGACTGGGACGTCCCATTCTTCTTTGGCCACCACACCCCCCTCCACAGTCCAACCCATGCGGCAGAGCTCAGGTTGCCCCGCCTCCCGCTCAGCGCATCAAGTCTCAGACATCCCACCAGTTGTCAGTCAGTGCAGCCGCCGCTCCGTCGGCCCCAGCCAAGACACGACCTCAGAGCGGGAACCTCCTTCAGTCCCCAGAGTCAGCCTACAGTGGCAGACAGCAACCCCGCCAGCTGTCTATCAAAGACAACACTGCCCCAGGCCTGCCACACCAACAGAGCTCTGCCAGGGAGAGCCAGAGCCCACAAGGAACAACCAGCCCTAGCGGTCAGCACTCACCTCAGCAGCAGCCACCCCAGAAGCACCTGCTCAAACCCAGCATGGCCAAACAGGTAGAGGTCACTATTTTATAGCACACTAATGGCCCTTTTCCGCCAGCACTACTTGGTTTTACTCAACTCGGTTCTACCTGCTTTGTAAGCTTTTCCGTTAGAGAGCCATTACCAGTACCAGTTACTTTTTTGGTACCTGCTCGGCCGAGGTTTCAACCGACCCAAAGCAGAACTAAAATGTGACTGTTGACAGATTGCTGGTCGCTGATTAGTCAGAGAATGTTGTCAGTTGTGAGTTATATGTGTGACATTAGCCACAAAAACAAACCGCCATTTTTAAAAGTTACACCTGATTGTCACTAACGCCCAATTCACACTGAATCTGTTGCATGTCTCGTACAACCTCCGCAACAAATAGATGCCACTCAAGTCAATGCCTGAGTTGACACTGTCTGCGTTGTAGTACATCTCCATGTCTGGCACTCCAACAGAAATAGGAATCGAGTCTTTTTTTGTCAGATGCCAGGACCCCTCATTGCATAATGTTGAACAGAGCAGATCGAGCCAGACAGGATGTCAGACCAGTTAAGAGGATCCCTGAAATTTCAAAGTAAAAATGCTTGTGCAGCCTCGCTTACATCTCTGTAAACATTACTTAACTAGGGACACGAGTCACAAATGAGACTGGACAGCATTAAACGTGAGAAAGAATTAAGTATTTATATACGTAGTGTCTTTACCCAGGGTTGAAGTATGTATTTCTGTGACTTTTGTGCTTCAACTGTGGTTAAATTTCCAAATAATCTCCAAATGAACAGGAGCTACTCACTACTCTCCTGTGAACATGTGGTCTCCCCAGCTGGCTCTGGTTGCAGAAGTGCTGCGCATCCAACGCACTTGGTTTGTATTGGAGTCCGTTAGAAAACTGTACCAGAGACGTGTGCGTTGTGCGTGCAGTACATAGCCGACAACAGCCAGTGTTCATGGGAAAATAGTGGGTTTAAAGTGCATATGAAAGTTTTTTTTTCAAATTCATAATTAATCTGCTTTGATAATAACTGTGTAAAGGGTTAATGTACATTTTACAGCACCATTTGTCATTATTATACAGAAAAAGTTTTCTCTCTGGAAACTGCGTCTTACCGGATATGACGTAGACAAAGGGAGAAGCAGAACTTTAGCCCGAGTTTAGAACTGGACTTGGGACTTGGATCAGGACAGTGACAGTGGTTTTTCCTTTCCCAGGAACTGGCGTGGGCTCAATAAATGCACAGAACAAGCCTTGCAGCCTGGATGGCTGTGGTCTAAACCAGTTTCGGCTTTAGGATTGGATACTAATCAAAACGGACAACACATTAGCTTTAGCAAAACTCACCGGGACTCCTGCGCTGTCCTCATTCATTCTGACCCAAAGCTCCATTTCTCTCCTGTGCCCATCATTTCTTATTATACTGGCTGCTCTTGGTCTCTCTCAGGTCAGACAGGCTCAGAATGACCTGGTTGTGGTCCGTCTTTTATTTGTGGAAAGAGATTTTCCAGTTTATGTCATCCATGCTCCCTACAGTATAACAGTATAGTAGTAGATTGTTTACCTTTTGTGATGTCGCAGGTCACCGCAGCTCTCAATGCAGAAGTAAAATTTCTCACAAAAATGTGTCCTAACTCCAAACTAGAGACTATTAAATACGAATTTTCCCCGATATCATAAATATTAAGATTGTATCTATGCTATGACGAAATGGGTAGTTCAACCTGTCATACACACTTAAAGCTGAAGTTATGAGATAACAACCATGTACGCATTAAAAACCATGTACAGAGAGCTAACATGTAAACAAAAGCCATGTTTGCCTCTGACCTTGATCTTCGTTCATTTGAAGATTATTTCCCTGACTGTATTTGCTCCTACTCTGGGTAAGCATGTTAGGTATATAAATACTTTCTTTTTACTTGCGTTTAATGGTGTCCAATCTCATTGTGAACCAGTGTCCCCAGTTAAGACCTAATGTTTACAGAGATGTGAGCAAGGCTGCGCAAGTGTTTTTATTTTGAAATATACTGGATCCTCTTCACTGGTCCCGGGTCTGATTTCCTGCCTGGTTCTATCTGCTCTCTTCATCTTTATACATGAGGGCTGCAGCATCCATGACAAAAAGACATACTATTTTTGCTGGAGCACCAGACACGGACATGTACTACAACAGTGTGATCTCACGCATTGACTTGCAATGCGTCTATTTAGCTGCAGAGGTTGTACAGGACACAAAATGGACACGCAATGTATTCAATGTGAATTGGGCAAAGCTCACAACTCTCCTGTACTTTTCAACAGTATTTCGCCTCGCTGCTTGTAGCCTTTTCCAGCTTCTTTCTTTGGTTTTGTGGGTGACAAAAAAACACAAAACCAGAACAAAGTACAAAATTGCCTCTGCATCCTCCATTGTTGTTGTTTATGTGGCATTTACAGGATGTCCCATCAGTGAGGCGCCACTGTCCCCACCCACAATAAACTGGTACGAGGTAATGGAAAACCACTCAAATCGAGTAAAACCGAGTAAAGTAAAGTAGAATAAAAGAAGTGCTGGTGGAAAAGGGCCATTATATACAAGTTTGAATGGGCCCAAAATAATGATGTAGGCACCACTCTATTGATACTGGTGAAAAGTTCAGCATATGTTGACAAGCTTTGGCCAATGCCTCCAACAAGGTGGTCAAGTGGTCCATTGACTGTTGAAGCAGAAAGAGGCTCTAAGTGTGTAATGTGGCAATAATGCAACGATTCACTAAACTCCTGATACCATATTTAATTCACATTAGATGAGATGGTGTAGTTTCATAAAAAAATAAAAGCTCAATTTAAATTTGACACAATTTGACATTTGATGATAGTTACACTATCTCGAAAGAATTGTGGCTTGGCCATTATCACGGTCCTTGTAACAGCAGTCTGGAAACATCTGGAAAGTGCAGAGAGCAGCTGTTGGAGTTTTGGTAGAGGAATGCTGCTCCCATTATTGTCTTGGATGGATTTTTTATTTTGGATGTGACAAATATTTTCTATTGGTGAAAGGTTTATCATCGTCCTGTTGAAACATGGACGGCCTTCCTGGAAAGAGATGTTGCCTGGATGGGCTCTTATGTTGCTCTAAACAGGGGTGGCATTCTTCTCTGCTGGCCCAAATTGCCACATAGGTTTTACTGCTAAATAAAAAGGTATATAACTGTTGAGACCATGGGACCGAATCTCTGTGCAGTGAAAAGTCTTTTTAATCCAACATTTTAAGAAGCAGTCATTATGTACATAAATGTCTTTCTGTTCTCTACCAGAGTTGCATATTCTGCTGAATCCACTTTTCTAAACTTTTTACCATGTTATAATATTTCCCCCTCAAAAACATACCTGGAGTTGTATTTAGTTTCATTTAGTTTAGTTTCATGTTTGATTAGTCCTGTATGCTGAGGCGCTGCCTTTCTCAGGATCTGAAAACACCCCAAGAAGCACTGACCAATCAACAAGCCCTCTACAGCCAGTTTGCTCTCATTCATTTATTCAAAAAATAGTGTACAGCTCTATTTCCACTGATTCCTCACAGACATTTTTCATTTTGTCGTAAAATGGCGTCATACAAAAGATTTAAGAAAGTAAACAACTTTTTGCTCGGTTTTTATTCAAAAGAGTGCAAGAGCTCTGCACTTTGCTGCCCTCTGCTGGTCTCTACACTTGTTTCTGTATGACTCTAGTATTTATTGAAAACATTTACTTTTAGTAAGATGCTGTTTTAATGGCTGTAAAACCTGCAAACATTAAAAAGATGCAAAAAGTATTATATAGCACTTTGATGTGCTCCATAACAAGAGACACTTTGATGTGAGGTGGACCTGGCATTTAGGAAGAAAATTTTAAATTAGTTGGAGGTGCCAAAAGGTTAGAGCTGCCAGGTTAGAAGGTAGCCATACTACCTGTATGTGTTGGTCTCAAGCCTGGATATATGTGGCGTTGCAGAAGGGCATCCAGAGAAAAACCTTATGTGAATGATTCAGTGTGGAGACCTCTAAAACAAAGGGAGCTGAATATGACTTTCATTTCTCATGTTTTTCAGTATGAGCCCTAAATGAAAAAAATTTAACACCCCCGCTCTAAAAGCTCACTGTATCTTTCAGCATTGATGGTACCTTCCCATCTGTGTCAGCTATTCCAGCCATAGGTGCTAATGCCATCAGAGATGCAGGCTTTTGTACTGTGCACTCACTCAGCTGGGTGGACTCTGTGCTCTTTAGTCCACAGGACATGGTAGCAGTGATGTCCAAAAGGATTTTCACATTTTGATTCATCTGACCAACAGCACCATGACCAACATCATCTTAAACCCTGCTGAGCTGAACAGAGCCAAACTGTGGTGTGACTGTGTGGTGTGACTGTTGTGACCTCTGTGAGGATTATAGAAGCACCAGCGCCCCATTCATTGAATGTGAATTAATTCTCCTGAGTTATGTTCATATAATACACTTGTCATATTGAGCATATTGCGTTTGTCTGCAGGGCTCCCAAACTCCACAGAGCCTTAATGCCCCCGCCCCAGCCAATGAGCGCACTGTGGCCTGGGTGTCCAACATGCCACACCTGTCCGCCGACATTGAGAGCTCTCGAATTGACCGGGAGGAATTTAAACTGAAAGAGTACTCGAAAAGCATGGACGAGTCTCGCATGGACAGGGTAGGTTCACCTCACACACGCACTTACTGTTTTGTTTTGTTGTTGTTTTTTTCTAAACTTACAATATAAGTAAGAAGAATTATTAAGAGCTTTACCTTGTTTAGTTCTCTAACATGCCATCTATCACCTAAGCCTATATTCACTATGTACAATTGGAAGAAAAAGTATGTGAACCCTTTGGAATTACTTGGATTTTTGAATGATTTGGTCATAACATGTAATTTGATCTTCATCTAAATCACAACAATAGACAAACAGTCTGCTTAAACTAATGTTGCAATTTTTTATTTTTTTTCCCCATGTGAGTATTAGAGTATTTATTTAAACATTCACAATGCAGGATGGAAAAAGTATGTGAACCTTTGGATTTAATAACTGGTTGATCCTCCTTTGGCAGGCAATAACCTCAACCAAACATTTTCTGTAGTGAAAATCAGACCTGCACAGCGCTCAGGGGGAATTTTTGGACCATTTCTCTTTACAAAACTGTTTAAGTTCAGCAATATTCTTGGGATGTCTGGTGTGAATCGCTCTTTTGAGGTCATGCATCTCAATTGCATTGAGGTCAGGACTCTGACTGGACCACTCCAGAAGGTGTATTTTCTTCTGTTGAAGCCATTCTGTTGTTGATTTGCTTCTATGTTTTGGGTCATTGACCTGTTGTATCACCCATCCTCTGTTTAGCTTCAGTTGGTGGACAGATGACCTTAAGTTTTCTTGCAAAATGGTTTTGATAAACTTGGGAATTCATTTTGCTGTTGATGATAGCAATTTGTCCAGGCCCTAAGGCAGCAAAGCAGCCCCAAACCATGATGCCCCCTCCACCATACTTCACAGTGGGGATGGGGTTTTGATGTTGTTTTTTCTCCACACCTAGCATTGTGTTTCTTCCAAACAACTCAACTTTGGTTTCATCTGTCCACAGAATATTTTGGTAGTAGAGCTATGGAATATCTAGAAGCTCTTTTGCAAATTTTAAACATGCAACAATTTTTTTTTTTTTTTTTTTTTTTTTTTTGGACAGCAGTGGCTTCATCCGTGGTGTCCTCCCAAGGAACCCCCATGTGAAGTCCATTCTTGTTTAATGTTTTACCCATTGTAGATTTGTCAACAAAGATGTTAGCTTGTGCCAGAGATTTCTATAAGACTTAAGCTGACACTCTAGGATTTTTCTTCACCTCACTGAGCATTCTACAGCTGTGCTCTTGCAGTCATCTTTACAGGACAACCACTCCTAGGCAGCGTAGCAACAGTGCTGAACATTCTCCATTTATAGACAATCTGTCGTACTATGGACTCATGAACATCAATGCTCTTAGAGATACTTTTCTAACCCTTTCCAGCTTCATGCAAGTCAACAAGTTCTTACTTGTAGGTCTTCTGAGAGCTCTTTTGTGCGAGGCATGGTTCACATCAAGCAGTGCTTCTTCAGAAGGGCAAACTCAAACCTGGAGTGTGTTTTATTGGGGGGCTTTAACCCACACCTACAATCTTCTCACATTGATTGGACTCCAGGTTGGCTGACACCTAACACCAATTAGCTCTTGAAGAGGTCATTAGCCTAGGGGTTCACATACTTTTTCCATCCTGCACTGTGAATGTTTAACTAAATATTCAACAAACACATGAAAACATATCTTTTTTTGCAGCATTAGTTTAAGCAGACTGTGTCGGTCTATTGTTGTGACTTACTGTAGATGAAGATCAGATCACATTTTATGACCAAATCATGGAGAAATCCAAGTAATTCCAAAGGGTCCATGCATTTTTTCATTTAACTGTATATTTTACAAATGTAGTTTTGATAAAGTACAACTTAAATTCCCCAAAAAATGGGACGCTGTGTAGAATGTAAATAAAAACAATGGTTTGCAAATCTCATAAAAACATATTTTATTCACAATAGAACATTAAGCGCTTTGAGTGCCCATGAAGGTGGAAAAGCGCTATATAAAAATGTGACCATGACCATTTACCATTAACAAAATATCAGGTTTGGAAGCTGAGTTATTTTTCCATTTCATGAAAAATAATTGCTCATTTTTAATTTAGTGGCAGAAATACATATCAAAAAACACAGGGACGACAAAAGGCTGGAAAAGAGTTTTACGAGTTTTTAGGAAAACAGCTGGTGGAGCATTTTGTAACTAATTAGATTAAATTTATGGACTAATTGTCCACATTTTATTAAGATGTTTGGGTATAAAAGGAGCCTATTAGAAACACAATGTCTGTATTATTAGTATTGGATGCTCCTGATCTTCAGGCCCTAGCTTCACTGCGTTACAGTGTTACAGAGAGGATTCCTGTTGGAATTCACCTCATGGATCAGGAACACTGAGACGTCTCTGTCTCTGAACACAATTAGCCCTGACACAGGTCACACCTGTATTATGTGAAGATCTATATGTGAACATGATCCAGAAACACTGCTGTCTGACCTGGACCAGCTGGGTTTTTATTTGATACATTCTGTTCCTCTGACCATGAGACAGTTTTCTGTTTTGCCTCAGTCCATTTTATTTGTATTTCCACATGTTCAGATTTGGGGTTGTATTCACTTTGATACTTTTACAACCACACTCTTCTGAACTCTGAACCTTCATATGGCTTTGATTTATGCTTCTCTGTTTTACCATTACACCTGAGTTCTACGCTTGTGTTCTGTTACGCATGCTCAGGTCCGGGAGTATGAGGAGGAGATTAATTCCCTGAAAGAGCGGCTGATGATGTCCCACAAGAAGCTGGAGGAGTATGAGCGGAGGCTGCTAACACAGGAGCAACAGACCAACAAGATCCTGCTGCAGTACCAGAACCGCCTGGAGGACAGTGAGCGCAGGCTACGGCAACAGCAGCTGGAGAAAGACTCACAGATCCAAGGAATAATCAGCAGGTAAACACAAAATTGTTGTCATGTCAGCAATTCCTATAAACTTCGGAAAATTTGTTTGAAAATGTTTAGCCGATAAACTACTTTTTTTTCCCTAGAAAGTAGTTTGTATAAAAATGCAGAGGTCACTGAGTGAGGAGTCACATAATGGGAAAGGTCCTGAGACAGTACAAATGAACTTGTATTGTCTCACTTATTCATATGAGCCCATGTAAACGTGGTTTCAATGATTTCCTGTGTGACGGTAGAACAACCCAAATGCTCACAGTGTCTTGTGTGTAGAGAGCCCATTGTGCTGTATGTTTTGTTCACTTTGTAATAGCCTGTGGTCTACAACAAAAGGGTGGATATCTATGACAGCGAATATTGCCACTTCTGATCCACTCCAGGGAAGAAGACAGGCAGTGATGAGAGCCCGAGCCCTGCTCAGCACCTCCCAGAGTCAGGTCACACCGTCTTTACAAGCACTTCTACTGTTTTTGAGGCAATGCACCATCAGCCTTTTTATGAAGCATAGTTTTCTACTGACTCATTTGAGATAACATCAGGTCATTTTTGACTGGCCACATTGAGCTGGCTACTGACAAGCACAAGAGGACAAGATATTTTGATAAAATTATCTTTTTGACACCGCTAAGTTTTGGTTTGGAACCCAAAGCACAAAGCTGTGGAAAAATGGTTAGCATTAGCTCTTCCCTTTGGACTCAAAGGCCCTGTGAGCACTGAGAGCCTGCTGAACACTACGGGACCAACAGCTCTTTATTCTCTGATCACCTGACTCACTAACTCTGTGGTGTTGCACAAAGAGAACCACAGTCAGTGAAGACTCAATAAGGAGCACAAAATTAAAAAAATATATATACATTTACATAAAGTATAATAAAACATGAAATGTACTGGACTCACAGATGAGAAACAGGCATTCCCAAGGCTCTGTCTTCAAATGCACAGAGGACACAAGTAGCGCATCTGGATGCTTCCATGTCTGATTGCACTCCCTGAGCCAGGCCACATGAACAGTGGACAGTCGAGGACCTGTCCACCAGGATCAACATCGAGTCTCTACTTTTACCTAAGGATCAGTTTAACAAAGTGTTTTCTTGACTTTATTTGAATATTGTGTTTTGATAAAAATGTGAACTCAGGTTGTGGAAATGATGTGTGTGATTTATTTCTGACTCAGTATTCATAGTTCTATGGTGTGACAGCAAGTTTCACATATAGATTTATAGTTTTCTTTAGTGGAAGCCTTAAACTTGACTTGAAAACGGAGAAAGCCCTCCTCCTGTCAAAAGACCTTTTATTCTTTAAAGTGTCATTAACACCAAAGTTAATATCAGTTGTTATAAATAAACATATAGTATACACTTCCCTATACTGTGTCCCATTAGCTCTGCACCTACAGAAATCATTTATACCTGAAAATCTGTTATAAGAGCCATAGAGATATTTTGAGACAGATAATCAAATGTACGTGCAGTGGTAACCATGTAACAGCTATGTTTTAGCAGGAAAAGTGCAATAATAAATGCAACACAAAGTAGTGCACATGCAGCATATACTTAAGACACAGCAACTTCCTCTAACACGGGGCCCTCGGAAGAGAAGGGGGCTCCAAAGTGGCAAGTAACTCATAGCCTCATAACATGTTCATTACTTTTTAGCTTTTTTTGTGACTTGTGATTTTATTTCAAGGGATATTTCAGGATAGAGTAATATATGAAGAAAAATATTTGAATGTGTATGTTTTTGATGCTCGGTATGACTTTTGCAGCTACTGGTGGTAACAAGGCAATGCAAACAGTACTGCCAGTACTCCTATACAGTACAGTACTTCTTGTTACAAGGGTGGACTACCCTGTCCATAGACACAGGTCACTGGTGTACCTTTATTTGCCTGTATTCTGTAGCAAATATTCCTGACTGTATAGATTGTATAGATTGATATGTAAGTGGTAAATGAGTGGCTTGGGTGTGAACAGTGTGGGCGTCTGGACCTCTGTAACACTTCTGCTCATACTCTGTATGTTAACATTTGCTGAGTTTGGTGTATTTTTCTTGAGTTGTTTTTGGTAGCACCTTTCTTTGACATTTTTGGTGGATATCATTGTTGTGACTGGACCTCAGAAGAATGGATCATTTTCTGTTCTCATATTTCCTCCATTATCAGCTCACATGACTTTTGAAAATTACATTCCTTCTTTGTTTTGCTTTTTTGTTATAAGAACCTATTATGGAATAAAACTTCAAAACCTCACTTGTGTATTCTTTGTTGTATATGCCTTTGACCGGTTCTAATATTTCTCCCTAACACTACAAGATTTATTTTGCTGTAGCCAAGTTGCATCAGCATGTGATAATTTCTTGACATGTAAAAAAAAAACATCCTTGAAATGACCCACCTCTGCTGAATTATCTTTAGTTCAGCAATAAGCTTGCTCTAGTGCAAGTCATTTGTGTGGGGACATTCTTCCAGCACTGTGGTCAGTCCACTGCAAATTCCCAGGGGAAAGCTGCTACTAAGGCCTTCAATTGAGCAAGAGTGTCCCCAGTTGGTCATGACTGCACTTTGACAATACATTAAATTGGCTCCATTATGGTGGTTGGGCATTTGTGGGTGGATGTGAGGCGTTATGGGGTGGGAACATGGTGAAATTGGCAGTGTTTTTCGTGTCAGGGGCTTGCTTCATATTTACAGGAGATTCCTCAGAGACAGTGTCTTACTGGTGAGATTGTGAATGGCCGTCAGTTGTTAATGCTCCTCTTTTTGTCTCCTGATCTGCTTCCAAGACTCATGGCTGTGGAGGATGAGATAAGAGGCGGAGCCGTTCTTGAGCCAAAAAGCCGGATGTTCACTGACCAGGTCTGTAAGAATGCTTCTTGTGGTGCTCTGCAGTTGTGTGTGGTGGCCCAGGCCGCCCTCTCCCTGTCCTGCGCTCCTTGCTCTGTGTCTCTTCTGTCTGTCCATCTGGTTGCCTTACCCCTCCCTAATACATTCTTAACATCCTTAATTCCCCTAATTTGTCCGTACCTTGTCTCTTGAACTTGACAGCTGTCTGTCTGCCAACACACTGCAGCTCTCAGTTTTCTGTTTGCTTTGGGCTCTTGCGTGGTGTGAGTGGGGCCGTAGCGAGGGGGTCCTTAGTGAGGGGTGAGGGAGATGTCCCGCTGAAGCATGTCAGGGATACGTGTCTCTTTGTGACAGACGATGGTCATCTGAGCCTTGCTGGTGTGCTGTCTGGTGCTGTGGTGTGTTCAGGTGCCCTCTCAGAGCTGTTCATTCCATGTTCACACTCTTTTCCATGTAGCTGAGCCAGCACCTGCTCGCATGACTCGAACTGTGTTTGTGGGTGCATTTGGAGATCAGATAAAGTAAATGAAGAAAGGATAAACACCAGTGCAAATTGGAGAGAATAGTTTGTTGGCACTGTCAGACTCTGGGGTGGTCAGTGCAGATGGAAAGGCAGTGATTCTGTTGAAGAAACAAGCTGCTAGTATTAATATGCTTATGTACTGCAATGGTTTTGAGTACAGAGGCTTGCAAAAGTATTCATCCCTCTTAGCATTTTTCCTTTATTGTTGCCTTACAACCAGGAAATGAAATGGATCATTGAGAGGTTTATGTCAGTCACTTTACATCACATGACAACAACTATGAAGATGCAAAATACTTTTTATTGTGATGTAAATAAGAAATATTACAGAAAAACTGAAAATTTGAGAGAGCAAAAGTATTTATTCCCTTTTCAAAGTGGCCCCTAAATAAGATCTGGTGTCATTTACCCTCAGAGATCCACACCAAACCTTCCTAGAGAGGACCATCTAAAACTCAAAAACTGGGGCAAGGAGTACACTCATCAGAGAGACAACAATAAGACCAAAGGTGACCCTGAAAGATCTGCAGAGATCCACAGCAGAGACTGTTGTATCTGTCCACAGGACCACTCACAGGGCACCTGACTGTGGCCCTCTCTCTAAAGTGAAGCCTGGTGATGGCAGTGTCCTGCTGTGGGGATATATGTCATTGGTAGGGACTGGGAAACTGCTCAGAACTGAAGGAATGAAGGATGGAGCTTAATACAGGACCATTCTTGAAGGAAACGACTCAAACAGTGCTGTACCATGGCTCCAACCTGAAGGAGCTGGGGCTGTTTTTAGATGAAGAATGAGCACAAATCCTACTGATTTTATGAACCAAGCTCATAAAAACTCATCCTAAAAGACTTGGAGCTGGAAGTCCTTCAGAAGGTGGTTCTACAAAGTACTGACTTCAGGGAATGAATACTTTTGCACACTCCAGTTTTCTGTTTTTCTGTAATATTTCTTATTTTCTTCACAATTAACAATATTTTGCATCTTCAATGGTTGTCATGTAATGTAAAGTGACTGACATAAACCTCCGAATGATCCATTTCTGTTCCAGCCTGTATGGCAACAACAATAATGCAAAGGGGGGATGAATATTTTTGTAAGCCACTGTATGTCCTCTGATTTCCACTGTGATTTAAAAGGACATGATTCAGGAGGACTGGGCTTGGCATGATGGTCATGGACCCAACCACCAACACAAAGTCTGTTCTTGTGTAGGCTTTAATGCTGAGGTACATCAGGAGTATAAAATAATACTGCCTTGATATCACCTGAGCTTTCTTTACTTACTGCCTCCATCTGTGTTTCTGACATCATCAGAATCAGATCACTGCAAACTGTTTTCTTTAGCACTGGGACAATGATCAGGATTTTAGCAATAACAGAAACCAATTATGTAGTAAAAGAAGTCACCTGGAAGTAGTTTGTAGCGCTCAGGTAAACAGGACACAAAACACATCAATATATAGACAGCATTGGCCCCCTCAAAAACAACAAGCAGAATATTATAACCAGAAAATTCATCAAATAGACTTGACAAATTAATCAAATCAGCAATTAATAGATAAGCTTTGGGGTCCCTCTAATGTCTATGGGGCCAGCCTTGCTGATTGTTATGAGCATGAGGATTGAGAATTACAGACAAACTAACCCAGATATTAGTTTGTAGAATAAATAAATACTTTGGGTTGACAAATATTAAGTAATGGCACATATAATGTTATATGCATGTTATTATAAAGCACAGTGGATAAGTATGTATTTAAAGTGCTTTAGTTGGAGGCATGTGTGAGAGATGTTTGTGGAGATGCCAGACTGGTATGGGACAGAGCACTGTCCTGTCCATGCTGCAGTGGAGGTGTGCATGTCTCACGTGTTTCTCTCTGTCACAGGTACAGCTGGGGCCGAGCAGCTTTAAATTTGCATGACGTGATGCTGTTTCCTCTCTGTCCTCAGCATGGTTTGTGGTCAGGATCAGGACTCTGTTTGTATGGTCACCATTCTCACAAATGTAAATGTGTGCTTTTTCTGTACACTCTGTCTGTCCTTTCAATGGTGTATTAGGAGCTAAGATACTGCAAGAAAAGGCTCTTAATGGGCTTCATAAAAGACAAGATGAAGTTGGCATGAGACAAAATAAAAAAAGCTCTACATCTGAATGAATTAAAATATCATTTGTTTTTTTCAGTAGTTCAATTTAAAATGTGAAATGCATATATTGAGATTCAGTACACAGAGTGAAATATTTCAAGCTATTTTTTCCATTTAAGCCTTAAAAGTATTAAATATTATGAGTTATTAAATTTAGTTCATCTAGGTCTTAAACATTGTCAAAACATTGTTAATATTACAAAAAGTAGAGTCACTGCAATAACAAAATATATTTATTGAAGAAATGTTACCATTGAAATCCATGATTAATTTTTTCATGATTTTTAATACAGAGGTCTAGAGTTCTTTCATCTGTATTAGACTTTAAAATGAAACCCTTGAGTTTAAGAGAGTAGTACAGATAATTGTTCTGTTGTTGATGGTGCTGGCATTAAATTTCACTCTAAGTGTCAATAAAAAGTCTTAATAAGGTCTTAAAATTCACAAAACAAAACCTGGAGCTACCCTGTACAAAAATATAATATTGTAACTCTTGTAAACTGTTGGTGTCACAGTCGAATCACCTAATGAACTTGTAACGTTTCCTGAGCCTTTAAAAGTCTGTTCTGTTCTTCTTGACTAGTTTAGTGGCTACTCAGTCAGTGGAGGTAACTGTCAAAAGGTAAATGCTAACTCTTCACAGGGTGCCAGGGGCTACCCGTTCTAAGGCGTCCCATACTGACACGTCCCGTGCCATTCTGTCTAGTGGAAAAGTGGATAAGTTTCCACATTCAGTGATGGTTTGGGGTGCCCTGTCATCTGCTGTTGTTGGTCCACTGTGTCTACGGAAGTATAAAGTCAACACAGCTGTTTTTTAATGATTCTTTCTGCTCACAAGCTTTATGGAAATTCTGATTTGATCATCCAGCAGGACTTAAGCTCCTGCCTACACTGCCTAAAGTATACACAAAGTCTGGTTAAATGTCCATGGTATTACTGGGACAGACTGACCAGCAAACTCTCCAGACCTGAACCCCACAGAGAATCTACAATATCTCATTCATCCCAGACTGAGTCGTTGTCTTTTTGCTGTCTATCCTTGGCCTGAGTTGCTAAGCTAATTCTACAACAGAGTGGTTTGTATGTACTAGGGCTGGGTGCCATTCAGATTTTTTCAATACCAATACTTAAACAATATCTGTTTTTCGATACCAGTACCTGAGATCTATGGTGAGTTAATTCATCTTCTACAATCATAAAACACAATAATATTGAATAAAAGACCAATTTTTGGACCAAATTTCTTAGATGTAAGTTAAACCCAGTAGTTTGTATGATTTATTCTGTGTTATTTATTTGATTCATACATGCAAAGGAACATTAAAGGTCCCACTAGGTATTGAATCTTGGTGTAGAATAAACATTTTTCAATACCACTAGTATCGTAACTTTTCTTTCGATACCACAAAGGTTGGTGGTTATTGTTTAACAGTACCCAGCCTTAGTCTGTACACCCACTACGGCTAAACTCTGCTCAACATAAACCTGATGTACCTCATTTGAAAGCTTAGATTCTCCACAATTCAGTCGCTAAATTTTCAAGACAGATTGAGCATCTAAGCATGACCAGTGGAGATTTACCAGGACCTACAGCAGCTCACACATTTACCAACGACATTCCTTATGTTTATCAGATAACAACTGGCATCATTTTCAGGACAATTTAGACCACGTGACCACTGCTTGAACTGTGGGACTGTGGGACATATATGATTTGGAACGTCTGGTTGAGAAGCTGAGCATAAAGTACAGTCCGCTGTGCTTTTATCTCTAGAGTTCACTTTGAAATCCTTCCACAAATCTTTCCATTGCTTGTCACTACTCAACTGAAAGGTGAACGCCACATAAAGGCGCTGTAAGGTGGTATCGGTCCACTTTTATGAACTACGAGTACAAGTACATGCACATGATACCCAATACTAGTATTGGTATTGGTGCATCCCTAGACCCAGTATCACAGGGTGAGCTGAATGTGGCTAGAATTTTGGTTTGAATTTGTAAGCCATCCAAATAAAAAGAAAAG
The DNA here is from genome assembly GCA_020698575.1 of Bostrychus sinensis. NCBI lineage: Eukaryota > Metazoa > Chordata > Actinopteri > Gobiiformes > Eleotridae > Bostrychus > Bostrychus sinensis. Next base: position 36,834,039 of record CM036247.1, read on the forward strand.
AACTGATAATGTAATAAAGCTAATAACATAATAAATTGCCAATAATGTAAAAACATTTCTGAGCCAATATTGCTGACTATGCAACATCCAACAGAGGCACAAAACATAAAAATTCTCTTGGATAGGAGACAAAACATCTAAAACTCTAAAAAACAAGTCCAGCTAATTTGTTGTTGTTGTTATTGTTGTTATGATTTAGATAACTTGGTTGACTAAGAGACATACCCAAGCAAATTAATAAAAAAAGAAGAAAACCACAACAACAAAAACATCTTATTTCCAAGAAATGCAGTCCTATTGATGTATTATTACATTATAAATGATTTTTTTTTTTTCATACTAGGCCAATAATGTAATAACTTATTACATTTTTGGCAAAATGTTATCATGTTTTTGGCTCAAAAACATTATTACATTATTGGCAGGTATTACATTATTGGCCATTATTACATTATTGGTTGCTACAAGAATGATTGAAATATTTGACTCTACATGAACTGAATCTATATACAGTTGTGTATGTGTTTCACTTACAACTTCTAAACTACTGAGAAAAAAAAACTCGCACAAAATTCACTCAGCTGTACGTGTATGTAATATTCTTTGCTCTTATGTGTTACATGATAGTAATACATAACATTACATAAACCTGCTGATACATTTTATCTGAGGATTTGTACATTTTTGCCACATTTTTTCAGAACACAGAACTGTATTTGTTGACTGTGTCCCTAATACACCAGTCTGTGTGTGACATTGTGTGTTCCCTGGCTCTTGTCCTTCCTCCTCCTCTCTCCTGTCTGCCATGTTGATGAGATACGGTGATTTCTCTTAGGGGAGGCGTCAGTCCATCCTAGTGCAGCCCCGTGTGGCTCCTGTCCCACCCCGAGTGTCCAGGTAATGACCAACCCGCCAGCTGTCACCATCCATCCATCTTACGCTCCCATGATCCACTACTCTTTATGTCGTCCCCTGTCATTCCGCACCACCGGGCATAATCATAACCTAATCTTATGTCTATCTTATATCTAATGTAAATTATAGTAAATAACAGAAACAGCTCAGTCCTCTGGGTAAGCAGCAGCAGTGTGTTTCAGCACAGTGATGGGAAATGGGCATACGCTGACTGAGCTGACACACCTCCAGCTCCATTACCTTCTAACTCATAAATGTAGTGAACTGAAAAACACTTTTCAAAATACTGTTCAACCTACAACAGAACAAATGGAAATACTCAAAAATATCCGTTGTTAGTAAGTGTGCATTAGTATTCAGCACTTTTATATTCATACATTTGATACAGCAGTGGTCAAAGAAGTACTCAAAAGCTGTACTCAAGAAAAAGTAGTGTTCGACAAGTACTAAAGTAGTAGTAGTAGTACAAAATAATATTACTCAAGTAGAAGTAAAAGTACCCAAATTTTATTAAATTTTATTTCAGTAAAAGCAAAAAAGTATTGAGCAAAAAAGTATTGAGTATTAAGTATTGACTTAAGTAAAAAAGAACATTTGAATGTTTTTGCAAAATCTTCTAGTACATTTGAAAGTGAGTACTTCTTCTTCTTTTCCCCTCAGTTTCGAACCCTGAACCTGAGCACATTTAAAAAACAACCTCAGCTGGCCAAAGTGCTGTACATAATAATACAGAATCAAAAGTAGCAATAAATAATACAAATGCCAAATACAATTAAAGTGACTTAGCAATAAATCCAGATTATATAGATAAAAACATTATAAATAGTACACAATAAAAGATGCAATGATGCCAAGATACAGCTAACCTGTGTTGAAAGCCAGTGAGAACAAGTGTGTTTTCAGCCTGCTCTTAAACTTTTCTACTGACTGGGCTGTGGAGCGGAAGACTGTATCTAGTTACCCTAAGAAAGTATCTTGTTACTGTCCAACATTGGGAAGAAGTACTAGATTTTTTGACTTAAAGGAACAGTCCACCGTTTTTCCATACTAAACTATGTTCTGCCCTGATCTTAGACGAGTTGATGCGTATCTCTCTGGTCTTTGTGCATGCCCTGTTTGCCCTTTGCGGGTCTGCTGAGCGACACTAATTTGTTAGCATTTAGCTTATCCCTATGGGTCCAAACACGGCTCAAGTTAGAAGCAACCAAGCTCTTCCACGTTTTCCCTATTTAAATATGGTTACGTGAGTAGTTACATGACCCAAGTACAGTTACACAAAAATTAAAAATGAGCATAAGGTGTAATAACACCTTAGGAGCACTTCGGCGTAGGCGCAGTGATATCTTCAATCCTAAAAAATTCTCTTCAGTGATTGGAGAGAATTTGGTTCTTAGGACTGAAGATATTACTGTGCCGACGCCGAAGTGCTCCTAAATTGTTATTACGCCTTACATGATAGTACCCATTTTTGTCCGCTTAGAAAATCGCCATTTTTCATTTTTGTGTAACTGTACTTGGGTCATGTAACTACTCACAGTAACCGTATTTAAATAGGGAAAATGTGGAAGAGCTTGGTTGCTTCTAACTTGAGCTGCGTTTGGACCCATAGGGATAAGCTAAATGCTAACAAATTAGCGTCGAATTAGAGTTGCTCTACAGTACCTGGAAAGGGCACACAGGGCATGCACAAAGACCAGAGAGATACGCATCAACTCGTCTAAGATCAGGGCACAACATAGTTTAGTATGGAAAAACGGTGGACTGTTCCTTTAAGCAAAAGTGCAAATAAAGTAAGCAAAAATAGTAAAAAAAATAATAATTCTCTACTTAAGTAAAAATATTAAAGTACTTACTTTAAAATGTACTTGCGAGTAAAAACAGTAAAAGTGCTTTGCACATATTCGACAACTAAAGTCTTAAATGTGAGGGATCATGATGAAGAATTGTACAGGTAAAACTGATGAAATGAACAAGCCAGTGCAGTAGAATATGACGGTGATGCGTTCTCTCTTTATTATTTAAATTAATGTTTCTGAGTACTATTTTACTACATCTTTTATTTTTAGGTACAGTGGGGCAAAAAAGTATTAAGTTAAGAATTTATTTGCAAATTATGGTGGAAAATAAGTATTTGGTCACCTACAAACAAGCAAGATTTGTGTCTCTCACAGAGCTGTAACTTCTTCTGTAAGAGGCTCCTCTGTCCTCCACTCGTTACCTGTATTAATGGCACCTGTTTGAACTGGTTATCTATATAAAAGACACCTGTCCCCAACCTCAAACAGTCACACTCCAAACTCCACTATGGCCAAGACCAAAGAGCTGTCAAAGGACACCAGAAACAAAATTGTAGACCTGCACCAGGCTGGGAAGACTGAATCTGCAATAGGTAAGCAGCTTGGTGTGAAGAAATCAACTGTGGGAGCAATTATTAGGAAATGGAAGACATACAAGACCACTGATAATCTCCCCGCAAGATCTCACCCCGTGGGGTCAAAATGATCACAAGAACGGTGAGCAAAAATCCCAGGACCACACGGGGGACCTAGTGAATGACCTGCAGAGAGCTGGGACCAAAGTAACAAAGGCTACCATCAGTAACACACTACGCCGCCAGGGACTCAAATCCTGCAGTGCCAGACGTGTCCCCTGCTAAAGCCAGTACATGTGCAGGCCCGTCTGAAGTTTGCTAGAGAGCATTTGGATGATCCAGAAGAGGATTGGGAGAATGTCATATGGTCAGATGAAACCAAAATAGAACTTTTTGAAAAAAAACTCTACTCGTCGTGTTTGGAGGAGAAAGAATGCTGAGTTGCATCCAAAGAACACCATACCTACTGTAAAGCATGGGGGTGGGAACATCATGCTTTGGGGCTGTTTTTCAGCAAAGGGACCAGGACGACTGATCCGTGTAAAGGAAAGAATGAATGGGGCCATGTATTGTCAGATTTTGAGTGAAAACCTCCTTCCATCAGCAAGGGCATTGAAGATGAAACGTGGCTGGGTCTTTCAGCATGACAATGATCCCAAACACACTGCCCGGGTAACGAAGGAGTGGCTTCGTAAGAAGCATTTCAAGGTCCTGGAGTGGCCTAGCCAGTCTCCAGACCTCAACCCCATAGAAAATCTTTGGAGGGAGTTGAAAGTCCATGTTGCCCAGCGACAGCCCCAAAACATCACTGCTCTAGAGGAGATCTGCATGGAGGAATGGGCCAAAATACCAGCAACAGTTTGTGAAAACCTTGTGAAGACTTAGAGAAAACGTTTGACCTCTGTCATTGCCAACAAAGGGTATATAACAAAGTATTGAGATGAACTTTTGTTATTGACCAAATACTTATTTTCCACCATAATTTGCAAATAAATTCTTTAAAAATCAGACAATGCGATTTTCTGGATTTTTTTTCTCATTTTGTCTCTCATAGTTGAGGTATACCTATGATGAAAATTATAGGCCTCTCTCATCTTTTTAAGTGGGAGAACTTGCACAATTGGTAGCTGACTAAATACTTTTTTGCCCCACTGTATACTGCACATCAACAATGAGGCCATGGCAATTTTTATTTTAAACCAAAGCTCAAAATACTTTGTACTTTAAACCAACTCATAAATGTAGTGGGGTGAAAAGTACAGATACTTGCTCTAAAATGTAGTGAAATAAACGTAAAAGTACCCCTTGTAACATTTACTCAAGTAAAGTACCAATACATGAAACTTGTACTTAAGTAAAGTAACTTTTACTTTGTTACATTACAGTTGTTACATTTTTGCCAAAACTAATAAAATATACACTCAGATCTGGCACAGCAGCAGTGGTCGATAACAGAGAGAATGCAAAGAAAAGTTAAATATAACTTTTTTCAGTAGAACAAGGTTTCTGCTGGCTTTAAAAAAAAAGTCTAAAAAAGTCTTAAATTTAAAAATCTGAATTTGAGGCCTTAAAAGTCTTACATTTGCAGAGATGCAGAGTACTAGGTCTTAAACAATCACTTACATTTAATGTAACTACCTGCATTCACAGCTTATTCTAAAATGCCCACTTAAATTCTCAAAGGCATATTACCCTCACTGATACAAGAGCTCAGATTTTTTTCTTACCAAGAACAAAATGTTTTGCAGCACTCACTGTTGTCAATAGTCACAATTTAAGGGAAGGGAAGCGCTTTAACTATGACACAAGTCACCCAAAGCGCTGTACACACAGTAAGGAAGGGGTATTTCATTCACTCCATACTCAGTGGTGGTAAGCTATGTTTTGTAGCCACAGTTTCCCCTGGGATAGACTGACAGAAACGCGGCTGCACACATCTGCGCCAACGGACCCTCTGACCACCACCAACCACTCACTCACTCACATTCACATTCACACCGGCTTCCTGGTGTTCCCCAGCGGTCTCCCATCCAGGTACTGACGAGGCCCTACCCTGCTTAGCTTCCGAGGTCTGACGGGATCGGGCATCCACAAGGCGGTATGGCCAATTTAAACAACATGGCCACGTTTATAACAGCTTTTTGTGCACTGTGGGCTTATAAAATAGGTCATAATTTTCTTCAACAATGGACTTAAAAAGGACTAAAAAAGTCTTAAATTGAGCCATGCTGAGCCATGCAGAGACCCTGGTACAAAAACTACATCCAAAAAATCTGGTGTCTTATCATCATAGGACAGAAAATCTGTATATTGATGTAGTAAATGAATGTTTACATTCCTAGTTGTCAGGGTCGCATATGAAGAAAAGAAACTGTAGAAAGTTGCTAAAAGGAGCACTTGTTTATTTCTTCTTAATTTATAATTTACTACTACTGTCCAGTGGTGTAAGAAGTGCGCCATTTATTTCCTTAAGTAAAAGTACAGATAATTATGCAAAAACATACTCAAGTAAAAGTAGTCACCTCACCAAAATGTCTATTGAAGTATTTTGCACAGACTTGACAACTCAATGTTTAAACTTTAAGGGATTTTACTGAAAAATTGTGCTGATTACAGATAAAATTAACAAACTGGTGCAGTAGAAGAGACTGAATCTGTCACTGAGGTCTTCTGTCTTTATTATTCTGATGTTTCTAAATGAGTACTATTTTACTGCATCTGTTATATTTAAGTACTGTGTGTCTACAATAAGGCACGACAAAAACACATGATTTGAAACCAAAGCTTTAAATACTTTTTACTTCAAAACAACTCAGAAATGTAGTGGAGTAAAAAAGTACAGATACTTGCTCCAAAATGTAGTGAAGTACAAGTAAAAGTACCCCTTGCAAAATGTACTCAAGTAAACTACAAATACATGAAAATTGTACTTAAGTAAAGTATTTAGGCACTTTTACTTACATTCCACTACTGGTACTGTCATAGTGATAGGTCAAAACTCATACTGGACAAACTTCTCAGTTCATCCAAATGTTGTTTTTTCATACAAATAAAACATACAGAAGTCTTTAAAATTATACGCAGGAGGGAGAATATTTAACAAAGAAAACAAACCACAGTTTGCAACAGTGTCAAACAGACCCCATATTTTACTGTCATCTAATGTATATAAACTCTTCATTTGATGCACATATTTAGTAGATTATTCATAGACACTTCTTTCTCACAGAACACTTGTGCGTTACCTGCTTTTGCATACTTTTCCTGAGCAGAGCCAGACTGCATTTCCAGACGAAAGCCACTTTTAGCCATAGCTCAAGCCCTCTCAGAAAAGGAAATCTCCGTATCTGCCCCACACCTGACGAGCACTGATGCCTGTGCACATGTGTGTGGTGTGTGGCGTCTGTCTTGTCCGTCATCCGTGTTGTGTCTGTGGTACATTGGGGCACACTCAGCTGGGCCACCACTTCTTTGTGTTCTGCTTGATTTTTATTTTTTTTTTACTTTGGGAGCTCTTTGGTCCGCTGAGCAGGCAAACCAATGACAAATTCACTAACCCAATTCCCACAGCAGGGCTCAACTCACGCAGCAGGTAGAGCTGACGGGAGGTTGGAGATGGTAAGCCTCACATTTTCAGTGATTGTTGTGTGTTTGGGTCTGAGTTGGAGCCGGTGGGGTAAGTGGAGAAGGATGTCAGTAAACCATGATTGTGATTGTTCACCCACCTTGACTGGGGCTTTAATAGACATGTGTACAGCTCTACACATGGATATTAAACAACGACACTGTTGAGAGCTGTCAGAGGGCTCACTTTTCTGGCATCCTGCGCCTGTCCTAGTTAGCACCAGTTAGCACTTTGGTTCTGATTGAGAAGAGAAAAGGCCGGCTTATTCACGTCCAGTCCCCGTCCTCTGAAAGTGGAAGCACCTCTCACTCACACATGCTTCATGTGTTTCTTTTCTTTTTTATTCTTGATTTTCTTCACTGGAAGCTGAACCTGGTCATCCTCCTGCTCCCTGTCTCCCTTCTCTGACGCCTCATACCCTTCATTGTTCACATCCTTTAGACCTGGGTTCAACACAGCACTGTCTTCTAGGGACGTTCACATGCTATAGCTCACCACTCATGCCTCTGCCAGGACAGATCTGTTCACTGCAGTTATCCAAATAGACTTCTTCTTTGGTCACAGCTTCAGAATGTGTCCATCTTTCTCCACGCTTCAGAGAAACTGAAGTAGCTCAGACAGAGACGGCACGTACTGCTGATGGTTAGAAAAAAAAAACACAGCCACCTCCAGGAGCAGCTCATGTGTAGACATAGATATGAATAGGATATACCGCGTCCTGTGTTGCCATGTGCGACGCCATGGTGGCCATATTTGGTCGGACAGCTGAATGCATATTCAAAGCAACACATAATGCCAGGGATTTATTCAGCTTTTGTTCATCCCAGTACACAACAAAACAAGGAAAATAAGCAATGGTATTTCACAGTAAGTTATTGTAAATTTTTTTAGTGTTCTAAACTTGTTAGTTTAGTTAAGATGGTAATCAATACATTAAAAGTACAGTATTAAAGTATTTGTGTTTGTTGTAATCTCTGTAAAATAACATTAACATATGACAAAAAACAACTTTATGTTTAATTGTGTTTGGGCTTGTTAATCCTTCATTATCCGTTTAAAACAGTTTATCGGCTTCAATAAACTAGTAGTGTAGTACATAGTATTGGCCACATGAGGGCCCCCTTTACCATTTAATGAATCGTAAATCACTTTCGCCTTTATAAGATTTTAGACACAACACTGCCACTAACACCAAAGTTCAGATTTCCTGAACTGTAGTTTTCATTAACTGTTGACCCTATTAATAAATACGTTTAAATGAAACATTCCTAATTCAGCAAGAGCCAAATAACATTAGCGCAAATGCTACATTAGCATTAGCACCAGGGTGTCCCCTTCAAATTTATGTTAGAGCTAATGTTTAGGCCACTGTCTAAATATGATAAAGCATTTTGGTGTGAGAATCTGCACTTTTGTCTTCACATATATATGCTATGTCATAAGGCTGGGCAATAAATTGAATTAATTTGCATTTTTAATTTTGGATGATGTCAAAAATAGCCAAATCATAAAATATAATGTAGCAGAAATTAGCGTCCTCCAAGCGCCGCACTGTTTCCTGTGTTATGGCTAATGCTGCTGCTGGCTCCAGAGCAGCTTAAATACTGACTGTGGAGACTCTGCAGACACTAAAAACACTAATAATCGAGAGCGAAAAGAGTCCTTTTACCTTAGTAATGCCATAATTTAGCTGGGGCAGCAGTTTGGCCAAAGCAACAGCATAGTGTGCTGTGCAGCAGCACAACTTACTTGCTTTGTTTATGTATGCTAATTAGCCACATGCTCGTTAGTGTTAGTGTCTTTTCATAGGCCTCTATGGTGTATAATGGTGTATATTATTATAGACCTTGCTTTTTATGCTAGCAAGTGTAAAAAAAACAATTAAAATTGTAAATTGAGAAATTTTAAAAAATCAAGATTTAATTTTTTGCCATATTGCCCAGCCCTACTATGTCGTAAGCACATGTTTGCCATTTGTTACAAATCAAACAGCTCTAAAATTGGTTGAAAAATGTGTGAAATATGATCTTTGATAGAGCTCTGAATCCTTTGATTAATACTGTGAGTAGGAGCAAAAAGGCTGCCCAAAGATGGCTTCCGTTATGGCGCAACACTCCAATAGGCAACAGCAGCGAACGCGGTTTCTCCTGTTCATATCTATGGTGTGTAGATACCAGGTGGATTTGACAGGTTGGATCACAGTTTAACAATACAAAGTTATGTAAGAAATGCAAGGACAGTACATCATAATGCATGGCTTTGAGATTGCCAATTCACATGCCAGATGTGCCACCACGTAGCTTGATAAGAGATCGCTGAGCATAACATCACTGTTCTATTTCAAACCATCACCACCTGATAAAACATCTAGCCTCCTATTTCTGAGGTAAATGAGTCGTCTGCTCTGTGTGACAGAGGGTCACGTTATTATCTTCCACTCTGCTCTGATCTGTCACATGTCCTGCCGTGCCAATGCACATCTGGAGTGAATCTGGCTTTAAAGTAACACTATGTAACTATTCATGAGGAATCTTTATGATAGTAATAAAAACAATGAAATGCAAACTCACTGTTCTCATTAACATGATTATGTTAAAGGGATCATGGTGGTAATGGGAGAAAGGGTCTCTCCTGAGATGGTTTCAGATCCTGTCACTCAGATACACAGCAGAGTATTATGTCTAAAAACCATCAGAAGGCAGGAGGATGAATGACTCCATATTTTGGCATAAAATGTTACATTGTGTTTCTTTATTAGTTTCAAGGTCATGGCCATGGCTTTTAATATAAGAGAGTGCATTATTTCATAATAGGATAAGTGATATTTTAACAATAGTTATAGAATTATAAAATATAAGACCATGCATTATGAGCCTCACCTGTCAGGACAGGGCCCCACCTGTCTTCAGAGGGCCTCACCTGTCTCCAGAGTGTCCCACCTGTCAGGAGAGGGCCTCACCTGTTAGCAGAGCCCCGCCCCCTTCTCTGTAGAGAAGTCCCCACCTGTCAGGAGAGGGCCTTGTCAGCAGAGGCCCCACCTGTCAGTGGAGGGTCCCACCTGTCAGGAGAGGGTCCCACCTCTCAGCAGAACCCCGCTCCCATCCTTGTAGAGAAATGCTCCACCTGTCAGGGGAGGGCCTCACTTGTCAGCAGAGGCCCCACCTGTCAGGAAAGGCACCCACCTGTCAGAGGAGGGTCCCACCTGTCAGGAGAGGGGCTGTGTACTACCAGTTATGCTCTATACTGTCTTCTGTCCTGAGCGTTAAGCTTTCGTATATCTTTAAGATCAGATCTGCTAACTGTCATATCTGTAGATGATCCTGTTAATGATAATGATAGTGATTAGCTCAGACTGTGTGGACCTCCAGACAGTGGACAACCTTACTCAGATTAACCCCTGACACCTCTCTGTCTGTGTCCCATCTGCTGATTGGCCATTTCTGTTGATGTTGGCATCAAACTTGTAACTCACCACGTCTCTCTTGTCTCTGTTTGTCTCCTCACTCCCTTTTTTTTGCTTGTCCCATGGCTTAACCATCATTTTAAATGTTTTCTAATGCAACCATACATTATGTTCTGTCTGAGTTCTTTTCCTCATTTTCTTTTTTTCCCCCTATGCTTTGGACTTTTACACACCGCCTTTCCTTCTTTGATTGGCATACCTCCCCATGGCCTGTGTTGGTCCATGTCCCCCCCACCCCCTCTCTCTCTATGTCACCAGGAAGACCAGCTTTCCTCCGTGGGTTCTGCAGACCCCGGTGTGAGGCGCTCTGAAGGGGGAGGAGCACACGGAGCAGTAAGCCAGCCTGCACTTCCACGGACAGCGTCAGCGGCCAGTGCCTCCGACAGCACGCCCCCCAATGGAGTCCTGCCCAAACCTGTTGACCCTCCCTCTCTGCCCACGCCACTCCAACATCACAGTCCAAACGGAGAGCTCCATGGCAACCAAACATCCTCCCCCATAACAACCAGGCAGGCTACCATGGCAACAACAAGCATAGCAGAGAGCTGTCAAACACAGCACTGAGCCAATCAGAGAGAGACTGTCCAGGCTACATTTCAAAGGGCTCTCCACCGACACTCATCCCACAGCTGTCAGTCTTGCAGGACAAGACTCTGACCCCTGCTGTACGGCCAGTCTGCAGCAGCTCTGTGAACATATGCAGAAACAACATTCGAGTCTGACGGACTTAATACATAAAGATCATATTCACTATAGCTGTAGTTCAGACTACGCTCCAGATGTAGTTCAGCCAGAATGCACTTGATCCATATGGTACTATTACATGAGCGCTGTGTACAAAGAACATTTATCTAATACCATCTATCTGGTAGTGTTTACATGAACATGAAAGATGTTCAGTTTAACTTTTACAACAAACATAAATGGGTCCTGCAGACAAATTAAATACATTCTGCACCATCTAATTTCTGTCTGCAAACTTATAAAGCTATGTGCTTTTTAAAACATACAGAACATGCCAATCTGTAGTTGTGTAATTTCATATACAGTTATAATTTGGTTCTATTCATAATAATAACTAATAACTCAATATTTTAAGTGCAGTGCAGCGCCTGAGGACCCTTCTCCAGATCTGAGTCAGGATTTTGGTCAGAAGTATCTAGCTGGACCTTTCTCCAGATCTGAGCTTGGATCTTGATCAGGAGTACCTACCTAATTGGACCCCTCTCCAGATCCGAGCCACGATCTCGGTCAGGAGTATCTAGCTGGACCCTTCCCCAGATCTGAGCCAGGACCCTGGTCAAAAGTATTTTGCTGGACTCTTCCCCAGAACTGAGCCTTGATCCTGGTCAAGAGTACTTAACTTGACCCTTAACTTGACCCTCCAAATCTGAGCCTGGATCTTTGGTCAGGAGAACCCAGCTAGATCTGAAACTATTATTCCAAACATAAGTCAGCCTAGTCTAATAGACAAAAATGAGATGTTTCTTTGACAAAACTATCATGTAATGCTATCTTATGGAAGCAAACATGAGGTGCTGAATTATTTTGAAGTGTCTCAGCATACGATAATGGATCTAGGTGCAGTATATTTTAGATTAGCCAGTCTGTGTATAGTTTCAGTTGTGATATGGCATCACAGTCTAGCGTTTTCTAGTGCCTTTGGCTGAATGTGCAGGGTTTGACACTGCGAGCAGACTGAGGTGATCTGTAGGCTGGCATAAACTCAAGCTCACACTGAGGGACTGAGTGAGTGGCATTTTGGAAATAAGGAACTTTTTTTCCAATTTAAAGGACTTCAAGCTGCATTTTTCTCTTCTCAATCTCTCAGAACCAATATGTGACCAACTGGTGCTAAACACAAACTAATGGTGCCATTTTCCAGTGAGATGTGTGTGTCGGCCATCACCTTGAATGTGTCCTACTCTGTCCTGTCTGTGTACTGTCGGGGCTCTTTTATATGGGGAAGGGTGGGGGGGTGGGGGTGCAGGTGGGGGGTGGGGGGCTTATTTAGACTCAATAGTGTAACTGGACTAAAGTATGTTATATGTTTGTAATACCACATACGACATGCAGAAAGATACATGGTCTTTTCATGATCACAGGTACATTTACAGTGATACAAATATTGAACAATACTTTGACCTCAATTGCTACTACAGTAGCTATATCAAAATGTCATGCCTTTCTCAAAATGACCACTCTGGTCGAATGTGTTCTCATCATGCTCAATGGTTTCTGTTTGAAATGCTTGTTTGTATTGCCATGTCTGTAACAGTACTGCCCATATGTGTGTCTCTAAGTGTCGTATGTAATATGTCTCTGTCAATGTTCACAATGACATGTTTGAATGTGCAGATGAATCCAGCTGAACTTGAAGAGTTTGAGCCATTTTTGATCTCTTGGGAACTTCCTGGGCTTTGCTGTACTGTGTAGGTCAGTGAGCCCCTTGTACCATCACATGTCTGAGAGAAGACTCACTGGCAGGGCCATGTACTCAGTACTAGAAAGGCTTATCTGTGACTTAGTCAAATACCTCAGTGATAAATCCTTTTGAAAGACTCAGGTAACTCAGCCATGGAGCTGAACTCAAGTGAACGACTGCCCAGGGTGAGGGCTTTAGCTCTGCTTTAACAGCACCTGATCCAATAGCTCCATCTTCTCTTCTGTCTGTCTCCCTCTCCCCCAGCCATTCCCACAGCTTCATGGAGGACAATGTGGAACCTAATTGGTTGATGCGCCATCGCCAGTCTGTGGGATGGCATGGCCAAATGTCCAGAGCACTTTCTCGCGACGCGATTGGCTGACAAAGGGAGAACTTGGGCCGCTGGTCCCAAAATGTTTGCACAATGGCGTGCGCTGCCCCTCAGCGGACCATGTGATGAGCGTGGGGCTTGGGCCTGTGCACACCTCCTGGGCACTCTCTCTCTGATTTGACTGGATTTGGGTGGGTGTTTGACGCTTCGTGGTCAGGTTTGGCTCTTTTAGGTAGGACGCTCTGTGGAGCATGCACCAAACAGCTATGCAGTGTGAATAATGCACAGAGACCAAGGACAGGGACTAGGACAAGGAGAGGGGGCACTGCGTCACACGCATATAAAGGTGCTTGATTTTCTTCAAATTTTTGGAAAAAATATGACCTTTTATTTCATATTAGATTATTTTTATCATCTAATATTGATTATTAGAACACTGATACATTACAAATGCCTATTAGAACTTATATTATTACTGAATATTAACAATATTTAACTTTTTACAGTTCTGATTGTTTTTGTTTCTCTGTTTGAATGTATGTAAGACTGATGAATATAAAATCAAATATGCACCGCTTTAAATCAAAACTCTTGCTTCACTAAAGACTTTGACTAATGGACTTTTGGTCCAAAAATAATTTATATTTCTATGATATATGCTTATTCTTACATTGCTTAGTTACAGAGACTTTGAGCTGAATTCTTCCGGGGGAAATATTTATTTCTTAATATAGACAATGGCCTCTATATAAAGGGAGTTATATGAGCAGCTTTTGGTACAAAGACAATCTGCTGTCACACTGGACCCTGGAAGATTTGGACACAGGGAAGACTTTTCTGATCTCCTCTCACAACATTTTGCATATGGCTGAACCATGTGCATTTCTTTGCTTATAATCTTAAAATATAAAACTATATGGATGGTCCCCACCAACTACCACTCGCCATGGAGCTCTCCACTGATGGACGATGTTGAATGGCTACCATTTTATACTTTGAGATCCACTCTCTGTGTGTAACCAAGAGACGGTTGGACACTTGGTTTCCATGCAGCACAAATGACTGTAATGACTTCTGAGGGATGGACATCTCTGGCATTAATCCCTGCCTTTTCCACTGAACGAAAGAGAGAGACATGTTGGGGCTGTGCCCGAGTGTATGTGCTTCAGCAGTTCCTGACTAAACCTGTGTATATATGGATACGTGTGTATATATAGTATGTCTCTGTGTATATACCATTTGTTTTGATGGGAGAGTGTACAGTTCTTTTTTTTAGCCTCTAACAGTGTCTCTCTCTTTCTAGAACACGGTCTCCTCTGAATACCCACAGTTCTCTGAGGCAGACCTAGAATCAGCACTATAAGAGCTCTCATACCAAGCTTGCACTCATTTACCGACCAAGATGTTTTTCTAACTCAATCTGGCTCTTTGTACACAGAATTTGTACATATCTGGACCATTTCTTTGCAGACCATTTACATGTGTTGGATTTTGACCTTAGGTTCCTATGATATATGTTTGCAGCGGTTGTTCTATATTTATTCCAACAATATATTACTTGGTATTTTGTTCCCCAAATTCTGCCTCTCATGGAGCCGTCTAACTGTTGATGAAATCAGACGGCGGATTCTTCCATGGGACTGGTGGTTTTGTAGGTCTTTACTGAATCCCTGTGCCTCCCTTCTGCTCAGACGTACGCTCTCATTGACATGCCCCGTTGACAAGCCATAGCCCCGCCCCTTATTGTTGTTTTGACAGGACAGACATTTGGGGATTTGTGTATTAATGGAAAGAGTGGTGTTGAAGAGTGTATTGCAGTTGTTTATGGATTTTTATGAATGTGAATATTCTGATTCTTTGAAATTCATATTGTAATAATGATAATAATGATGATTGCCTCCTTGATTTTCTTGATTCTTTGCTGCAGTGGATGAAGATTACATTTTGTGTGTATGTGTGTGTGTGTGTGTGTGTGTGTGTGTGTGTGTGTGTGTGTGTGTGTGTGTGTGGGTGTGTGTGTGTGTGTGTGTAGTAGGGGTACACTGGAATTTATATTTTTCAGGAGGTTGAATATGGAAATAGAACTAATACGTAAATAAATTAATAAACAAATGATTAAATTCTTCTTTGGCTGTGGCGTGGTCTGTTTTCTGATGATTTGTTGTAGGGCAGTGTTGTATATTTGAATCATGTCTTTTTCTGTGGACCTCAAGGATTTTTCCTCAAGACTGAATTATAAAGTACAGTATTTCCAAACCAGGGGTACAGGGACCACTAGGGGTACAAGAGCACTTTGCAGGAGGTACAATGAGTCATTGGAAATATTTGATCATTTATGTGAAAGATCATGAGAAAATATTTGCAATCTTCCTCTTAAACTGTTGAAAGACAAGCTAGACCTTGAATATGGTCCAAAAACAACAAGGGATAATGTTTTAAGTTTTTTTGTTTTGTTTTGTTTTGTTTGTTTGGTTGTTGGTTTGTTATGTATTGTTTTTTGGTAAATTTATTATGGGTTTAAGATTTTTATTTATTTAAATTTAACAATTTCAAATAATTTTTTACATTTTAATTGTAAAAAATAAGTAAATTAAGTAAAATAATTAGAAAATTAGTAAGTAAAATAATTTATATATAAGTTTATATTAATAATAATAGTTTTTTTTTGTTTTTTTTTTTACATTTTTACTGAAAAGGAAAACAGATGATTATTTATTTTTTTTCATCTTGAATTTGCGTTTTCAAAAATGTAGGAGAATTTGTATTTACAATATAGTAAGTATACAATGTCTTTGCACTAGTAATGACCAAGTTTTTTTTTTTTTCGTTTTTTTTTTTTCTGACCACCAAGAATCATCCACACATACAGTAAGAGCGAGGGAGTTCTCATGGTTTGACAAAAGGCCCAGGGGTCCACAATACAAAAAAAAGTTGGGAACCACTGGTCAAGTATCAGCAACTTCCAAAATGGTTGTGTTTTGTAGAGTTTATTATCTAAGACTTAGAGTTAAAAATGCTCAAATAGCTTATTATGATGCCACACTATAGCACTTAACACTTAATAGCCATACATTTGTTTTCAGAGAATGGATCTTTCTTGATGGTCCATTCTCTGTCCACCACTCTGCGCTGACATTTGCTCTGCTTTTAGTTTAGTAAGGGTAAGCTTATCTATTCTGATGTTATCATTTTATCTGACTCGTGTTTCCTGACTTGTAAGCCTCTTTGGCTACTAATTTGCTCAACTAGTACCAAGGACTCTGAGTGCTATATGCCAATTTGCTGAGACCCTCACTAGTAGGATACATTTTTGGCTTATTAGAATTAGTGAGTTGCTTAAAGCTCAATGCTCAAAGCACCACAAATGCTGTGGCAAAAAAGGAGACAGTTAAGAGTTTTCCTGTTTTGATGACTTGATGATGTTCTTTAGCAATGTTGAGGTTCTGAAACCACTTCACTGACTTATTTCTTGAGATAAAGTAATCACTTCAAAATTAATTGTGTTTAATGATGACATTTATTTGATTAAAAGTATTAAATAGACAGCATTTGAATATTTAATATACCAATGAGTCAATAATAATAAAAAAAACACAATGAGATTATAGACAGTAAATATAGACAGACAGTGGTCTAAACGTTGTTTGATGTTTGTTGTTTATCTGAGGGTATGTGTTAAATTGAGATTAAGCCTGTATTTTGCCAACTGAGCTTTTTGAAGCGGTTTTGCGAATAGCACAGAAGGATGGATGTAGCTAGGACTGGTACAGACGTCCAACCCAAATACCTGTGGATCTTTCTGGGCCTGGACAGATAAGTCAAACTGCAGCCACGTGTTCTGGAGATGTCCTTGCTCTGGAGCGCCTGCAGTGGTAGAAGCTACTTTCAGCAGAGAAGGAGTGGGCTGTGGCATTTCACAAGCAAATGTATCAAGCTCCAGGCTTGTTGGAGATAGAGTTAAGACAAAGTGTTGTATTAAAATGCAGAGTTCTTTGTCCAAAAGTCACTTGACTTTGAAAAGAGAAAAACTGGTGTATCGAGTCAAAAATGACAATACTGTAGCTATGGTTTAGATGAAAATGGCCAGTTCCTAAAAGGTTTGAAGACAAAAAACTGAAAATAATACTCACAAAAATGGACAGAACAACAGACTGGACGAACTGGAAGAGGTCTTCTTTTGGGGCTTCGGCGTGGTTCTGGGTTTAAGCACAGCTGTGGACTCTCTTTTTGTGAAGAGAGGGATCAGCCAAAAGGTAAGGATTTCACAGCAAAAATATTCCACTTCTGAAGGTTTGTGTAATAATGTCTGAACCCAAATTAACACAATAATAAACATTACAAACCTTATGTACAATGTGTCTTCATCACTCCTGTGGAGAATAATGTTATTCTTATTACAAAGAAACTAATACTGAGTTCATTCAGAAAGTCTGTACAAAAACAGTGTCATCTACTGTACGTACACTTAGTTTTTAACCACTTTCAATAGGATGTTAGTCTTTCCAAATGGACTGCGATGAGTCTTGACGCTCACAAGTCAAGGAGTCTGTCTTGCTCCACAAAATAGTTCTGAGAATGGCCCGTCTCTCACTAATTACTAACATGAGAACTTGGTATGTCCTGGAGAGGTCTATTTTTCAAGGTTTTTGGCAGTTTTAAATCAGCTTTTTTTTTCCGAGGACAAGACTGTAAATATGTCTCTTGAGAGGTCAAAGGTCATACCTAATGCTAATCAGGAGGCATAAGAGGGGCAAAACTGAGCCTTCCTTTTGGTTCTTCAGGAACATCATTTACACCCTGCCAGAAAGTCAACCTGTAAAACCTGACTTTCATTAAAAGTTTTTCATATAGACTAATGCATGGATATCAACAGAAAAAGTAACATAAAGACGCAGTGTGAAGACGGTGTACTGCATTTAAACCAAGGTCCTGACAAGGCTGACTTTGTGAGACCTGAGGAAGGTGAGGAGAGGTTCATCATACCATAACCAAACAGGAACTCATATTTCTGCTTTGTTTTCACAAATGTACCTGGGCCAAGGTAAAACAGTAAACTGTTGTTTGGTCGGGGGATTTTCAATTTGAAAACAAAAACCCATCAGGTCCAGGTCAGTGTTTCTGGATCATGTTCAAGAGTCTTCTTGAAATGTTTCGGCTGTAACCTGTGGCATGGACAATGACTTCTGGATGTGATTTCCAGACCATACAGAACAATATATGTTTTAATGATATGTCACGTGAGGATCTATTGGTAGCATCCAAAAACAATGTTAACAATAGTAATAATGGACTCTGCTCTAATAAAATGCTCATTTTATACCCAGATGACCACTGAAGTGAGCCAATTACTCCAGTTGTTTTGTTTATGGGAAATATTTTATTGCTTTTGCTGCAGTGTTCTAACATTTTTAAGACATGTTGCTGCCAGCAAATAAACTAAAATCAAATCTCTTTTTACTTACATTTTACACAGTGTCCAAATGTTTTCAGTATTGGGGTTGTAGTGGTTAACACCAGTAGGCTACTATTAGTAGCAGACATTTTGTCTCCACTAGAAACACTACTGTAGTGAGGCCATAAGTGTCCACCATATAACTAGTGAGCAGTTTGTTATCTACAGTACTCAAAGTAAGCAAGGTCCAAGGTTTGATTCCAAGACTGAGAATAGGTTAATTTCAGACAAGGCCCTAGTTTGTGATGCATTTAATAAACATTTTATATCATCAGGTCAGCTATTTGATAATATTTTAACTGTTTGTCCAAATCATACTCATGATTTACCAACATTTAACATCTGTCAGCCTCCCCCGTGTCATAGTACTTTTACACTGAAACCCGTGAGTGACACTGAAGTTTTTAATTTACTTCTACAATTGCACAATAAGAAATCAAGAGGTGAGGATGATCTTGATCCATTTCTTTTACGTCTTAGTGCTCATTTAATCTCTGCCCCGTTAGCTCACATATTTAATTTAACATTTACCTCAGGAAAGATACCTACATTGTGGAAAACCGCACATGTTGTACCATTGCTGAAGGGAGGTGACCCAACAGACTTAAATAATTATTGTCCGATTTCAAAATTGAGTTGCTTAGCAAAGGTTCTTGAATCATTGGTGAATAACCAGTTACGGGCATTTCTTCATACCCATGATATTCTCCAATCTCAACAATCTGGATTCAGACCAGGCCATAGCACAATTTCAGCTATATCTCTTGTTATAAATGACATTTTAATTGGTCTTGACAATCGTAAACACTGTGCTGCTATTTTGGTTGATCTTTCAAAGGCCTTTGACACAGTAGACCATGGGGTATTAATGCACAAACTATCTGCTATTGGTTTTGATAACCTTTCCATTAAGTGGTTTTTTAATTATTTGTCTGGGAGAAAACAGGCAGTTGTAGCTAATGGTGTAAGATCAGCATTGCTTGAGACTGGCAAGGGTGTTCCACAAGGCTCTATATTAGGTCCTGTTCTTTTTACCCTTTATATTAATAACATGTTTTACCCATCTTCACTTTGTAATGTTCATTTTTATGCTGATGATACAATATTATATAGTATTGGCTCCACCCCTGCTCAGGCCTGTGCTAACCTTCAGAGTGCCTTTGACTCTTTTCAGCAATGTCTTGTTAGTCACAAACTTGTCTTAAATCCTAGTAAAACCAAATGGATGATGTTTTCTAGGTCCTGTAATTCTAATAATTACCCTGGTATTCAGACTTTTCAAGGGGAACAAATTGAATTGGTAGAATCTTATAAATATTTGGGTATCTGAATAGATTCCAAATTTTCTTTCCGGACTCATGTGGAACATATAATCAAAAAGTTGAGAAGTAAAATTGGGTTCCTGTATAGGAATAGGTCTTGTTTTTCCTCTCGTTCTAGAAAGATAATTGTCCAGTCACTAATAATGTCTGTATTTGATTATGGTGACATTATCTATATGCACGCATCTTCTACCACTCTCAGGCCCTTTGATTTTGTTTATCACAGTGCTCTACGTTTTATAACTGGAGATAGATATCTCACTCATCATCGCATGTTGTATGAAAAGGTAGGCTGGCCTTCTCTTAAAGCTCGCCGAGAACAGCATTGTCTTTTATTTGTTTATAAGGCTCTTTGTGGAAAACTCCCTTTGTACCTATGTTCCCTTTTAAACTGTTGTAACACTAATTATCAGACACGCTCACAGATGCAGATCAGACTACGTGTGCCACATGTGAAGTCGGAGCTTGGAAAGTCTGCTTTTTGTTTTTATGCCCCTGACAGATGGAACAAGCTTCAGAATACACTTAAATCATTTCTGTAAACACATTTAAGGTTTTGGTTGAAAGTACCTCTTATATAACTTGCACATGTTTTACTTAATGGTGTTTTAAATGTATTTAATTGTGATTATTGCTATGTAACTGTTTTGTAACAGGGCGCCCTTGTAAATGAGAGCTGACTCTCAATGGGCTTTCCCTGTCTAAATAAATAAATAAATAAAGACTGTGTGAAACAAACAGAACACTTTTTAAGCAGTGCACTTTCACAGCCTGAAGCAACATTATGTGACCTTTCAGAATGCTCACTTATTCAATTCAATTGAGTTCAGTTTTATTTGTATAGCCCAGTATCACAACAAAAGTCGCCTCAAAGGGCTTCACAACAGTTGATCAAACATAAACACACAATCAGACTTAACACACAATCAACACAAACAATAACTACACTAAACTAAACAGACCCAGGACACTCCTGTCCTTAGACCCTCCTTCTCGGTAAGGAAAATCTCCTAAAAAAAACCCAGCTGTGGGAAAAAAGAAGAAACCTTATGGAGCCCAACTGAAGGAGAGATCCTCTCCCAGGACGGACAGGCAATGCATCTAGGACTGTTAGTCCCTTAGTTCATCTATAGGATCATAGATCAGCTCTGTAAGGATTCATCCAGGGAGTGGGGTGAGGTAGGTTGAGGAAGTCCATAGGATGCAGCAGGTGGGCCTCATCCAGACAGGTGAGTGGGCGAGATAGGTCCGGGAAATCCAGGATGCAGCAGGGGCTTCATCCAACGTTTTAAGTCTAACCTTAAATGTAGAGACTGTGTCTGCCTCTCTAACATGAGCTGGAAGCTGTTTTCATAAAACACGAGCTTGGTAACTAAAGGCTCTACCTCCAACTGTACTTTTAGAAACCCTGGGAACCACTAATAGCCCTGCATTTTGTGAGCGCAGTACCCTGCTTGGTTGGTATGGCTCTATAACATCATTAATGTAGGATGGGGCCGTACCATTTACAGCCTTGTAAGTCAGGAGAAGGATTTTAAACCTAATTCTGAATTCAACTGGAAGCCAGTGAAGTGAAGCTAGCACAGGAGTAATATGTTCTCTCCTGTTAGTTCCTGTTAATAATCTTGCTGCTGCGTTTTGAACAAGCTGAAAACATTTTAATGAGTTTTTAGGGCACGCTGCCAGCAGAGAGTTACAGTAATCCAACCTAGATGTAACAAACGCATGGACAAGTTTTTCAGCATCACTTTTAGATAAAATATTTCTGATTTTGGCTATGTTACGTAAGTGAAAGAATGCTGTTTTACAGGCTTGGTTTATATGAGCCTTAAATGATAAATCTTGGTCAAATAAAACTCCTAAGTTTCTCACAGTAGAACTTGAGGCTACACTGACACCGTCCAGGGAGACTCTCTGGTCAGACAGAGCATCTCTCAGCCTTTTGGGGCCTAGTATAATGACCTCTGTTTTTTCTGGGTTTAGGAGGAGATAATTAATTGTCATCCTCAGTTTCTCAACGCGGTCATTCTGATCAGGTTTAATTGATAAATACAACTGTGTATCATCTGCGTAACAGTGAAAATTAATGCCATGTTTTCTGATTATGTTTCCTAAAGGCAGCATGTAAACAGAATGGGTCCAAGTACTGAGCCTTGTGGCACTCCATAGCTAACTTTACTGCACTGTGAGGAAGTTAATTTACATTGACAAACTGGTACCTATCAGATAAGTAGGATTTAAACCAGCAGAGGGCGGCTCCTCTGACCCCTATGTCACAGTCTAATCTCTGGAGTAAGATGCTGTGGTCAGTGGTGTCAAAGGCTGCACTGAGATCTAACAGAATCAGGACTGAGACCAGTCCATTGTTTGAACTTAATAACAAGTCATTTGTGACTCTAACTAATGCAGTTTCTGTGCTATGGTGGGGTCTAAACCCTGACTGAAAACTTATGGAATGTCTGCAAACACTTCACTGACCTTATAGACCCATCAATACTAATAAATAGCCTACGACTGCAGATAGATAGACCTCAGATGGAGGGCAAGGGTCTATATAAATCTATATAAATGTATAAGGTCTTATTTTTATAAGAAATATCCAAACAGAATGTGTTGAATATGATCATTTTGATCATGATCATTTTTTGTTAGCATCTGGGTCCACAACCACAACATAATAACACTGGGGCCTAATGCAGAGTCTACTGACAGCAATCGCACCTGTGTTTGAATAATATCACCACTTTTTGATGCTATAGTAAAGAAGTAACTCCACTTTAGGTCATTTGTACTGACAGATAAGACTCTGAACTTTGTGTCAGTTTTTGTTTCGTGTGGATAAGCCCAGTAATTAGAGACATGTGAGCCATAAATCACACCAAGACATCTGAATTCTATGGCAGATTCCATCCATCCATCTTCTACCGCTTATCCGGGACCGGGTCGCGGAGGCAGCAGTCTAAACAAAGATGCCCAGACTTCCCTCTCCACAGACACTTCCTCCAGCTCTACCGGGAGGACCCCAAGGCGTTCCCAGGCCAGCCGAGAGACATAGTCCCTCCAGCGTGTCCTAGGTCTTCCCCGGGGCCTCCTCCCAGTGGGACATGCCCGGAACACCTCCCCAGGGAGGCGTCCAGGAGACATCCGGAACAGATGCCCGAGCCACCTCAACTGACTCCTCTCAATGTGGAGGAGCAGCGGCTCTACTCCGAGCTCCTCCCAGGTGACAGAGCTCCTCACCCTATCTCTATGGCAGATTCTGCCATAGAATTCTGACCAATTTTAAACTATAGGCCCTTTAGAATTTTTTGACCGCAACCTATTAATAAAAACAATAAAACGTGTATGCCTCAGAGAGTCAGGGTAAGTACTCTGATATTCATCAGTCTGTGTTTACAAATGAGCTAATAATCCAGATTATATTCACAGAGTATAGAAAATACATTGACAGAGGTAGTTAAGGGCCTGAGAAAACAGCAACGCAGCTCGAAGAAAAATCTGGTCTCTGTGGACCTCTACTGGCAAACAGGACAAATTACACCCATCTATAGAATACATGATATTTCACATTATTGTACTGCATTAATTTGGGCTATAATTATTCCAAACATGGATCTGTTTAAACAAAACTTTAGAAAAAGCATAGTCTGTAGTATTACCATGAAGTAGGCTACTACTCATTCAGACAGTGTAGATTTACTGGCACATCAGATATTTTATTTTGACATTTTATGTGCTGTTTACAGTACAGTTTGTGTATAGATTATTGCTTGCTATATGTGTTAGAAATGACCTGTTCTGTTTTTTTGTGTGTTTGCTTGTTTGTTTTGGTTTTTGTTTTGTTTTCGTTTTTGTGGAATAACAATTATACAAAAATCACAACAAACATTAAAGAACAGATATTAAATGGTATTTGGTCAAATTTATATAGCACTTTTCTACCTTCATGGGCACTTGAAGCCCTTTGCATCATGCATTATGGCAGTATTAACTTTATATCTCATCTCCTTATATAGGTTTAGATAACAACATTTGAAATAGTCTACAGTTTTATTTCATTTCATTTCATTTCATGCATACTCTGTTTAACCTAGACAAAGATTTTTGGCCTTTACAGTATTGCAAAAAGTCAATGTAGGAATAATTCAATTAAATTAAATTCCCGGAAATAGATTTCATGGATCTACCTCACCCCCACTCCTGCCTGGATGAATCCTTACAGAGCTGATCTATGATCCTATAGATGAACTAATGAACTAACAGTCCTAGATGCATTGCCTGTCCGTCCTGGGAGAGGATCTCTCCTTCAATTTTGGTCTCCAAAAGGTTTCTTCTTTTTTCCCACAGCTGGGTTTTTTTTTAGGAGTTTTTCCTTACCGAGAAGGAGGGTATAAGGACAGGAGTGTCCTGGGTCTGTTTAGTTTAGTGTAGTTATTGTTTGTGTTGATTGTGTGTTAAGTCTGATTGTGTGTTTATGTTTGATCAACTGTTTGTGAAGCCTTTTAACGCGACTTTTGTTGTGATACTGGGCTATACAAATAAATCTGAATTGAATTTAATGTAGCAATAATACCCATATAATAAAATTTAAAGCAGGGTTTAGATTTTTTGTTTTTTGATGGGTGAATGTGAAGTCATTACATTTGAAACTTTATTAAAAGTTTTCAATATCCAACCCAACTATCACAGTTTTACATTCAGTTTTAACATTTTTTTTTAAATTCTAAATTCATCCATTTTCAGTGAGAAGGTACAACCACAAAATAAATGTATTAAAGTTTCATGTCCTCTTTTACAAAAGTTACGTTTGGAATCAATATCTGTATATTTGATAATAAATATTTTGAGGGATATATTATGTAATATTTTAAGATGCAATTTTTTAATCTTATTTTTAACACAAAATTTATAAGTTACACATTTATCCAGTCAATATCTGCAATACTAAATCCCATATAAACCTTCCTCTAGGAGAGAATCTGTAATTGGTAAAACTTTCTCTAATAATTAGTTTTTTACATTTAGAACTTTGCAGTAATACTCCATCAATATATAATTCTACACTTTTATTTTCTTATTTTCTTCTATTCTATTATTGGGAAATTTCATTAGTTATTGAAAACCTGAGCATATAGCTTTAGAAACCAAATTCTTTAAAGGTAATAATGAATGTTTTGCTTCTGAGAACGTTTTCATAACATATATTTCCATTATCAAATAATTATTCTAAAAAGATAATCTCCTTTTCAACCCAGTTTTGACATTAGATAGATGTGTTTGTAACTGTTTTACCTCTGAGTCTGTCACATTTTTTAATTAAAAGGACATGAGTTTATAAGTACATATCTTCACATACAATTGTACAGAATTTTCAGAATCCACTTGTCATTCAGCATAATGCTGTTCTAATCTACATGAAAAAACATAAAAAAGAACAAACAAGACAAAAAACAACAAAAACAAACAAACAAGCAAACAAAACCAACAGCATTACAAGCTTTTTAATTTTTTTTTTACTTTATTAATACATAGAATATACAACAATATTTTAACATTAACAAAGCTTGAGGCTTAAGGTAAGCAATAAAACAAGGTACAAACTAATATCAATAAATAAAAATATTAACTACATCTTACAATTCAAATTTATTACACAGAGTTTTGGTCTTCAAGGCTTTTTGATTAGTGCTAATGCAATAATTTAAAGAAGTTATGTATGTGAGTACAGAAATTAATTCAGGAAAACAAATTTTGGTTTTTGGTTTGAAAATTTACTGTAGAGATTAAATTTTGCTAACATTACAATCAAGTTTAAAACAAAGACTTTTTAAATGTGATGTTCTTATGAAAAATACCAAAAATTATGTGTTTAGTGTTAGGTCTAAATCAAGCTTTCTATTCACAAACAGGGATATGTCTTTCCAAGCCACCTGAGTATAAGGGTAGTAGTCCCCCAAAAAAGATGGGGGATGGTTTTCTCAGAACAGTGACTGAATGAACAAAGAGGATCTAACCCTACATTTAAGCAATACTTTGCGATAGCACTGTTGACAGGAAACATCAGTGCATACCTCATGGATCTTATTAGTAACAAAGAATCTTCTAGGTAATAGCCAAACAAAATTCCAGTTAATGTCAGTAAATAAATGATTCCAAACAAGGACAGATACAAGTTTGCTGATAGAGTCCCTTATGATGAGCTCTCTATACATTTGTTATTTGTTTTTGTACTTAAAAAAGAGTCATCGTTAGCAATAAACAACTCTTGAAACAAATTGGTTTTGTACATTCGTTGACATTAACATTTTCACATCATAAGGTATAACATCAAATACAATTGCAAATTCTTTTGGCAAACTGGAAAGTTGTGTACTGCAAGAAATGAACTGTAAGAATAAGTATGAGTGTTCTTTGTTTAATAATTTGTGTACATAAATGATACCATTGTCAACCCATTTTTTTTTTTTAATAGAGAGATTTGTGCTTAAAGCATTTATCTTTGTTATTCCAAATGTAGTAATTTTGAGGTGAAAATTATGTTAATCCATGTTTTGTTTTTGTTTTTTATTAAAAGGACATCAAGTACATCTTCAACCGTAATTGTAAAAATTTCCATTCATCACTCATAGTGTACTTACACAAAACAAACAAACATACAAAACAAAAGAAAAAACAAACAAACAAAATAAACTGCATTTCCTATTCTACATAGTCCCTGCAGGTATCAGCAAGTCCAATGCATTTCCTTGCCATTGTAAGTTTTAAGTTAATGCCACAAATACACAATCTCGGCAGGTTAAATTGTCAAAACTTATTGCAAGTTTTGTAAAATACAGTTCATAAAACACCAACAATATTGAAATTCAAACGTTCGGTGCCTGGGGAACCTGGTCACACTGGAAGCAAACTCGTTCCGTTCTTCCATCACACTATTGTAGACTACAAAAATTACAAATTATTATTCATATATATTTCACAACAAAACCAACAGTGTCAGAAACCTTACCTCAAACTTAAAGTTTTTAAAGCCTGTTGGAATCAAATTTATTGCTTTTTTAGCCCGTTCAAAGTCTTAAACTTCGCAAAATCAATTCAATGACCTTTGGGAAAGGGAAAGGGAATGGTACTTATATAGCGCGTTACCTACCACACAAGTCACCCCAAGCGCTTTACACAGAATGGAAGGGGTATTGCATTCACTCCATAGTGACAGAAGTGCGGCTGCACACATCTGCGCCAACGGACCCTCTGACCACCACCGACCACAGTCACACTGACACAAGGTGGGTTAAATGTCTTGCCCAAGGACCCAACGATAGTATGCATTGCCGGTTTGCGACCGCGGTGAAGTTGGTTGGATATTGGATATTCAGCAGATATTCGCTCCGGGAACAACTGCAGCACTCGAGTCAAACGAGAAGCCTGTGAGGCGGATTGTGCAAGCAAGAAGTGCCGGCTAATGTTTTCCTTTCATATTTAGGGGCCGTCAAAAAATTACTCTACGAAACGATGCCGCAAAAAATAAAATATACATTATCCAAAAGCATTTTGCTTATGGGATCATATTACAATAGTGACAAATATAATATAAATATATAACCCCAGCTCAGCAGTTTAGATTGGGTTTTAATGCTTTTTATATTTTTTATAATTTTTTTTACAGTAAAATTTCTTGTTTTTCTTCAATAGCTTTTAAGTCTTTTGACCCACTCATCCAAAATTAAGGACAAAGAATGTATTCTGGAAAAAGCGAGAATACTTCTCAAAGCTACCTCTGTATATATTAATGAGGACTTCTCAGAGCGACTGCTCTGTTAAGAATTGCCCATTTAAATGTCTGCAGTCTAAAATATAAAGTCCATGAACTTAGTTCCATTTTACATGAAAATAGCTTACACATTATAGGCATATCTGAAACACATTTGGATGAAAAAATAAATGATTGTGAGGTAAAAATAGAGGGATATCATATATTTAGAAGTGACAGAAATAAATTTGGAGGAGGTGTAGCATTTTATATTCAAGAACAACTGCCAGTGAAATTAAGAAGGATTTAAATGCACCAGAAGTAGAAGCATTATGGCTTCAAGTTCATTTACCTCACATTAAGCCTATATTAGTTGGCTGCAGCTCCAATATTCAGTATTTTGAAAAAATATGCAATATGTTAGTGTGTTACTGATGAAAATAGAGAAATCTACTTTCTAGGAGACCTGAATATCGACTGGTTTTGTGGTACATGTACATCGAGAAAAAGATGAGTGATGTGGCAACAATATGTAATCTATCTCAAATGGTCAATGTTCCAACAAGAGTCAGTATTAAGGGTTCAAATCTGTTGTCATCAACTTGTATAGATCATCTATTTACCAATGCTGTAGAAGTGTGCTCCAAGGTCTCTTCTGAACCAGTGGCTTTCAGTGATCATAACATAATTGCATTGGCAAGAAAAGCAAAAATTCCCAAAACTGGGCCTAAAGTGATTCACAAAAGAAGCTATAAAACATTTAAGGAAACTGCATTTGTGGAAGAGGTAGGCAAAATAAGATGGGACTGTATAACTGAATTAACAAATACTGAAACAGCTTTGAGTCTATTTATGCAACTATTCTTATCTGTTTGTGATAATCATGCTCCAGTTAAAAAAACTTACTGTCAGAAACAAAAAAGCCACCTGGTTGAATGGAGAGCTTCGAGACCTTATACAAGGAAGAAATGTACTTCTACTGCAAAGTTGCCATTGCATCTGGACGCATGACTGATTGGGATGCTTATCGTTCACTGCGAAACAAAGTCACCAGGATGAATAAACAAAAGAAAAAGTTATATTATCAGTCCATAATTGAAGAAACTAGGAGTGACAGTAAAAGACTATGAAAAACACTTAATGAAGTTATGGAAAATCCTAAAAATAATAAAAAACTGTACTTTTATAGAGGTTGGTGAGGGATTTATTACAAAACCTAAAGATATTGCTGATCATTTTAATAATTATTTTATTGAAAAATTACACATCATAAGAAATCAAATGACACAAGTGAATGAGGGGATCTCTCAATCATTAATCAAACACATTATGAATGGGAAAAAATGTAAGTTTGAATTTACCAAAATTGCAGTAAAAGATGTCGAGAATCTTCTCATGTCACTGGAAGATCATAAACCATGTGGTGTATAGAAAATAGGTTGTTAAAGTTATCGTCAAAGATTGTAGTTAAACCATTGTGTCATATTTTTAATCTATGTTTAGAAAGCGGTGTTTTTCCACAAATTTGGAAGTTGGCCAAGATTATACCTATGCCAAAAAATGCTAATGAGTCACTATCAGGCCCAAACTGTCGACCAATCAGCATTCTCCCTGCATTAGGTAGAATTTTAGAAAATATTGTATATAAACAGATCCAATATTATTTCATAGAAAATGGTCTCGTATCTAAATGTCAACATGCATACAGGGCAGGCCTTTCTACCTGTACAGCACTTACACAACTAACAGATGACTGTCTGAAACAAATTGATAAACAACAAATAGTTGGCACAGTACTACTGGATTTTAGCGCTGCGTTTGATCTTATTGATCATAAACTTTTACTCAATAAATTATCTGAATATGGTTTTAAATTGTCAGCTCTCAGGTGGATGGAAAATTACTTATCAAACAGACAACAGTGTGTGTTATTTAATGGTACCCTATCAGATGTTAAAACTTTAAAATGTGGTATTGCTCAAGGCAGTTGTTTAGGGCCACTTCTTTATGCTATATTTACAAATGATTTGCCAAGTGTTCTGGGAAAAGCATCTATGGCCATGTATGCTGATGATACTACCATTTATTTATCTGCTGGCAATATAACTGAGTTAAATGTATTGCTTCAGGAAGAGCTGATGCTGGTGTCTAAATGGGTTAATGAAAACAGGCTAAAACTGAACACCTCCAAAACAAAATCTATGGTATTAGCATCTAGTCATGCTTTAAGAGCAGATCTAAGGCTCAGTGTCTTTTTGCAAGGAGAAGTAATAGAGCAGGTGAAACAAGCTAAGTTACTGGGAGTGTGGCTAGAGGACACACTTTCATGGACAACTCATATTAATAAGTTAATCACCAAAATGAGTAAAAGTATTTCAGTTATTAGAAAATGTAGATATTTCTTAACAGATAAAAGTCTCAAACAAGTAACACAAGCTATAGTTTTATCCCATCTGGAATATTGTCCAGTGGTGTGGTCCTCTGCCTCCAAACAAGATCTTTATAAGATCCAGCTCACTCAAAATAGAGCTGCTAGATTAGCTCTGAAGTGCTCTATGAGGGAACATGTAGAGGTGATGCATATAAGACTATCATAGGCTGACAGTAGAACAAAGAGTGCTCTGTAAATTGGCCCAGTTTTTAAGAAAGATTTCTTTGTCAAAAGAACCTGTTTGCCTCTACACTCGATTGACACTTTCAAAAGATAGACATGGATATGGAACTAGAAACTCTTCCCTAATGCATTACACATTACCTTTACCTAAAACCAATGCTTTAAAAATCTGTCTTATATAGAGCTGTGTTAGTATGGAATAATCTGCCTCTGTATATAACACAGATTAATAAGGAGGACTCTTTTAAAAAGAAATTAAAATTTGCGATTCTTAGAAAGGAAGTTGTTGCATAGTATTGACTCTTGAAATGTATTTTCTATTTTGCACTGTATTGTTTATGTATTAATAATGTGCATGATTGTTTGAATTAACATTTTAAATGTTTTATTCATTATGGATGTTATTGTCATTGTTTGTTGTTTTATGTGGACCCCAGGAAGAATAATTATTGCTGTGGTAATAACTAATGGGGATCCTGAATAAAGGATAAAGAATAAAATTACTCTGGAATATACTACTAATTAAGGACTATCAGGCTCAGCAGTTTAGATTGGGTTTTAATGATTTTTATAATTTTTATAATTTAAACTATTTTAACTGTTTACTGCACTAAATCAGTGAGAGCTGCAGTTACTGACAGCAGGACAGAGAGTCTGACCTAATGTGTAAAAAGACCTAATGTGCACATGAAGTCACCTGGGTTAGGGTTAGTCACCTGATCACACACAGAATTGCCATTTGCAAAACACGTCACACAGAAAATCCAAACAGGTTCGCAGATGTTCTGTGATCAAAAATCTTAAATTATCTCCCAAAAGCAAGTTTTTACAACAAAAGGATCAAACTGCGAATGGTCCATGTTGTTCAGTGTAGCATCCATCCTGTTGATGTCCATTGCTGCACTACTTCAACCAGAGTCTCTAAACTGCTGCCTATAGTTGAACCAGCCCTCTCTATTATTTTTTCAAGTTTCCAAGACTGAACAGACTGAATCATAAAAAACAGAATTGGCCATTACCACCCAATAAAACATCTGCAGCAATTTAGTGTTTGCATTAAAAGACCTTAGCTTTCTTATAAAGAATAGCAGGCTTTGGCCT
Organism: Bostrychus sinensis; assembly: GCA_020698575.1. Taxonomy (NCBI): domain Eukaryota; kingdom Metazoa; phylum Chordata; class Actinopteri; order Gobiiformes; family Eleotridae; genus Bostrychus; species Bostrychus sinensis. Next base: position 36,865,405 of record CM036247.1, read on the forward strand.
TTCCTAAAAAGTGTATTTGTATTTGTGGACCAGTTCAGCTGTAGTCCAGATGCACTCCCAGGAATTTAAAACCCCAATCTAAACTGCTGCTTCCAGAGTAATTTGGGGTGAGTTGGTCAAATGACTTAAAAGCTAAAGCTATAGATAAAAAAAAAAAAATAATAATAATAATAATAAAAAATTTACTGAAAAAAAATTATTAAAAATCATAAAAAGCATTAAAACCCAATCTAAACTGCTGAGCCTGATAGTCCTTAATTAGTAGTATATTCCAGAGTAATTTTGGTTGAGTGGGTCAAATGACTTAAATGCTACTGAAGAAAAACAAGAAATTTTACTGCAAAAAAATATAAAAAATCATAAAAAGCATTAAAACCCAATCTAAACTGCTGAGCTGGGGTGACATAATTATATTTGTCACTACTGTAATATGGTCCCATAAGCAAAATGCTTTTGGATAATGTATTTTTTATTTTTTGCGGCATCGTTTCGTAGAGTAATTTGTTGACGGTCTCTAAATATGAACGAAAAACAGTAGCCGGTACTTCTTGCTTGCACAATCCGCCTCACAGGCTTCTCGTGCCGCAGTTGTTCCCGGAGCGAATATCTGCTGAATATCCAATATCCAACCAACTTCACCGCGGTCCAGTACCGGGGCTTCGGGTTTGTTGGCAAGCATCTCTACCAACTGAGCTACTACCGACCTTTAATGCTTTTTAATGCCCCGCAGGGAACGGGGATTATTTTTACTGTAATAATTTATAGTTCTTATATTTTTTCCATTACTCATATTTTTTAATGTTTCTATAAACAAATTTAATTCTATAAGGAATTTAGTTAGTTCTAAAGTTTACATGGTCGTGGGAATGACGCAAGGAGGCTGAACTCTCGCGAGAACAGGCGGTCTCCGTCTGTCAGGAGTAATGGCTGCCTTCGCTGCAATGGCAGGAACAGGGAAAAACTCCAGAAGCCTACTGGAGCGCTTCAGCTGACTAGGACAGTAACGCAGCCGCGGGCTCCCCCTTCTACCCGGGCTTCCGAACGAATGGGTAGAGGGGGTATCGCCAAAAGAAACGGAAAATTAAAGAGACCCGGGGGGAACGCGGAACGAAGCCACCGTAGCGGGGTAGTTAGCGTTAGCTGGCTCCCAACACGGCTGTCACTGCCGGGGGAACTCATCCGACCAGCGGCGACTATTGTGTGTGTGAGTGCAGCCAGAGATTAATATGAGCGGACCAGGGCAGGACAGTGAGCCAGAGGCAAAGGTCCTTCTCATCAAGCGGCTGTACAGGTGAGTCTGGAGCGTTACCCATAGCTATCAGAGTTGCTAACATGACGGCTAACACAGAGCTAGCCTCTCACCGATGCATGGCTCACAAAGGCGTTCATGTTGCAGTTAGAGATATCACTCTTCTTCACCAATGATGTGATATTAATGCAATATCGTTATGTTTTACTTGGACACGGAGCTCTCGCTAATAGCAGGCATTGGCAGGTCGAGGTTATAGGTGACTACAACACTGTGTGTACTTCCTTATGTGACCAGGGCTGTGGTGGAGTCTGTGCATAAGCTAGATGTCATCATTGGCGGCAAAGCGTCCTACAGAGAGGTGTTCAAGCCGGAAAACATAAGCCTTCGGAACAAGTAAGTACCCCATCCCGCTATAAATATTCAGTTAAATTTTATTTCTATAGCCCAGAATCACAACAACAGTCCCCTCAAAGGGCTTCGCAAACAATTAATCAAACATAAACACACAATTAACACAAACAATAACTAAACTAAACAGACCCAGGACATCTCCTGCCCTTAGACCCTTCTTCTTGGTAAAAAAAACTTCTAAAAAAAAAAAAAAAAACAGCTGTGGGAAAAAAAGAAGAAACCTTGGAGAAACCTTGGAGACCATTTTGAAGGAGAGATCTAGGGCTGAATGATTTTGAATAAATATCTAATTGCGATTTTTCTTGGAGATATTGCAGCTGCGATTAGATTTGAGATATATTTTGTAAAATCAATGTTCAGTTCACAGTAAACACTTTAAGCATTTGATGTAGCAGTGACACTGGAATATTCACTGCTGAACTAATCTAAGGAATCACATGCCTTTCAGATCATGTCTGTAAAGCTGTATGCTATCTAAATCTAAAGCTACATTAGTTAAAATGACTTGAATTAAACAAAAGCAAGCAAAGTGAATGATTTTTGCTTGAAATCAGTAAAAACAGCTTGAAACAGGGAAGAAATAACATGAAACAAGTCAAATAATCTAGTAATAAGTTATCTAATAGGTAAATAAAACCAATCTAGTGAAAATTGCTTGAATTTAGATTAATAATCTAAATTCAAGTCATTTTAACCCATGTAGATATTGATTTTTTGCAGTGTATACATATTAAGATCCAGTGGGAATGGGATAGCTTGTTCTCTGTAGAGGGCATTATATCATCTAAATAATTGCAGCCTTTGCGATTTGCAAGTGCAACAGTTCAAATTGCGATTTTGCAAAATGTGTCTAGGGCTGTTAGTCCATTCCATTAGCTCATCTATAGGATCATAGTTCAGGTCTGTAAGGATGGAGCAGGTGGGCCTCATCCAGACAGGGGAGTGGGGGTGAGGTATTATCTAATCTTCTACAGTGACAACAGCCTTTGGCCAAAAGTGTAGTAAAAAAAAAAAAACCTACATGAGGCAAGTATGAAAGCACTTGTCAAATTTTCAAAGTAAATTTTGAAGCCATTGAAACACTCCAATCTCAGTCATGGCATAACATCACAGCTCATACTTTGTTGGCTATTATTATTTTAACTTTGAGTTTTAGCATAGTCCTTAACACGTTGCTGCTGCTTCTCTTCTTATGTCTGGCAGTGAAACCCCTGATCATCCATATGGAAATAAAATTCAGTGTAAGGGTGTGTTCACACTTGTCGTGTTTGGTTCGCTTCAATGGAACTCTGGTGTGCATCCTGGAAAAGTCTGGTTTGTTTGAGCAGGTGTGAACACGCAATCAGACTCAGGTGTGCACCAAACGGTGAACTCTGGTCCTTCTGAAATCAGAGGTCTTGGTGCGGTGCGCTTTGAGCTCTGGAGAGCTCCTGGTCTGGTCCTGGTGAAGTATGAACATAACGCGGACCAAACTAGACTACACCACATTTTACCAAGGGCAGAAACATATGAGCATCTAATGTGACTATAAAGAAAATAAAATGTATTTAAAATGTTGCTAACATTAGCAAACAAATGTAAAAACACTGCTGAAACAACACAGATTTCATATTAATCGCCGGAGAGAATCCACAGCTGTATTCATCTGATATTGCTGCTCTGAACGTAATACTTCATTAAATTTTAATTAAAGTTTGCCGTATGATATTATTGGTATCGATGGAGCTGAAAAGGTGGACTTTTGATCAATAGATGAGGAGGATTGTTTCTTCTCAAGTTTCTCTCAGTAAACATTGAGGCACTGCCCACTACAGGCGAAGGACTTTACTGCTCACTCAGTCAGTTCAGTTTGTTTGACAGAGCTCAGAGTGAACTTGAACCAGATCAATGAGGTCATTAACACAGGTGCAAACTTTTGTCCTGAAGCGAACAGAGTCCTGCATTCCAGTAACACACCCTAAATGTATCCTAATATAAAAAAGGACCTAATAATGAGCCACACTTCTGTCAGTCTGCCCCAGGGTAGCTGTGGCTACAGAGGTAGCTCACTAGGACGGTCATGATGACCGCATTATTGTCATACCCCACTGTTATCAATTCAACCGCATGAGGGCACAAGCGACCGCGATAACCACAGTTTATAATTTTAGTGAGACATTAATGGGATGCACAGTTTAATTTTACTGTAAACTATGAAGCATTTAATGTATACGCACTCAGAGATGCTGGTAGTGGAGAACGGAGGGTTAATGGTGAGAAAGGAAAAGGCTTCTGAACGAGCTGCACTGCTTCATTGAAGCTAACTGCTTCCCAAGCAGACATGGGGCTTACATGTTACTCAGAGAAGGAGCTGTAGGCTTGAATGACAATCCACTCACCTGGTGATGCGATAAGAGGTTTTTCTCCTCCCTCTCAACTTGCCTGTTGCAGGTGCATGTGCGTGACACAATCGCGCTATAGAGTCATTGCCACGGGGAGCACTGCTAACTTCCTTAGCTCATGGGTTTTTCTAAAGCTACCACGTTACTCGTGCTGCAAGGACATTGTCACTCGTGCCTGACTCAGATTTTTGTTAGAGCAGAGGCTTAACTATATTTTAAATTATTTTTATAATCAAAATTCATTTGGACATGTCATTTTTTCAGGTGTTATTAGCTTATGCTATACCTCTTATACCGCACGTATGAGGTATAACATATAATTAAATTATCCCACCGCGACAGCCCTATAGCTCACTACCACCGAGTGCGACTGAGGAGTGAAGGAATAATGCACCAAACTGTAAATTGAGTTTGAGTGCCTATAAAAGCACTATTTAAGACTAATACATTATTATAAAATCTAATAATCCACTGTTGCCGGTAGTGTGACAAATAACCCACTAAGATGGGATGTTACTGTACTGAACTAGTCAGTCTTTGGACAGTACACAGGTTTGCTGTTCACAGGTGTAATGACTGTGGAACTGTGTGTTTGTCAGGCTGAGGGAACTGTGTGTGAAGCTCATGTTCCTTCATCCTATCGACTATGGCCGGAAGGCTGAGGAGCTGCTCTGGAGGAAGGTTTATTATGAAGTCATCCAAGTCATCAAGACCAACAAGAAGGTAACATGACAAATGGACTGTGTGACTTTACTTGTACAACAAAAGTATATGATGACATGTGATGCGGGGTCTTTGTCTTGGTCATAATGACTAAATACTAGGCATGTAACAATGCATTGTACATTGGCTAAAAAGCAGTTTAAAAAAAGAGACATTGTGAGTCGGTATAAATAAAAATGAATTGTGATAGACGTGTGTGGGTTGGTATATGGTACGTAAATCTTGCTCCCTTGTTTGGGCTAGACATCATTACATGGTCATTTTACTCCAGAGAAACAAGAAATGTTAGTTTACATACAGGGATCCCAAAATCACTAGTCCGACGTTCAAGAGCTTAATTACTCTGAACAGCACAGGAGCACTCAACCTATCTCTCTTGGGTCTCTTGCACACACGCAGAGTGATACCTTTGTGGTATCGAAAGAAAAAAGTTATGCTACTACTGGCATCGAAAAAATATGTTTTATTAAATAGCAAGTTTTAATACCTAGTGGGACCTTTAATGTTCCTTTGCATGTATGAATCAAATAAATAACACAGAATAAATCAGCTAAGAATTTTGCTCCAAAAATTTGTATTTTATTCAATATTATTGTGTTTTATGATTGTAGAAGATGAATTAGCTCACCAAAAAAGTATCAAAAACCAGGTATTGTTTAAGAACTGGTATAAAAAAAATCTGAACAGTGCCCAGCCCGGGAAACACATTCCTGTTTGCTTTGTTTTCCATCTTTCAGAAAGTAGCTTGTTGTGAGCAGCGAGCTAAGGTGAGCTAAAAGGCTAACAACAGCCTAGAGTTTATCAGAGTTTCAGCAGCTCGTCCCTCGTTGTCTTTTCATAACACTTATATTAGGCCCATATATGACTTGTGATATAGCCTCTTTATGACGCATTGCTACTATATTATATCTGTTTTTTGGAGGATGATAGAATGTTGTTAATAAAAGCATCACTGTCAATAGAATCATGAATCGAAGCGACTTGTCTGCATCGTTCCCTTTTTAGTAAACACTTGCCAGAAAGTCATTGTATTTTCATGATTAAATTGTAGTGGCTGAGTAAACCTTGGTGCCAAGCAGTCTGAGGGTATGTACTTTTACAATAAAATGCAATAGATATCAGTTTATTAAATGCCAAAAAATTCACTACTTACCTAAAAAAGTTTACTTAACAAAGCAAATTTTAGTATTCATTTTGAAATAGTTTTATGTATCATATCCGATGATGGTGATGTTGAAATATATTTCCTGATTGTGTTGGCAGCACATCCACAGTCACAGTGTTCTGGAGTGTGCCTACCGCACTCACCTGATCGCTGGGGTGGGCTTCTATCAGCACCTGCTGCTCTACATCCAGTCCCACTACCAACTGGAGCTGCAGAACTGCATTGACTGGACCCACGTCTCAGACCCACTCATCGGTCAGTCGCACCAGAAATATTAGCAGTAATTCTACACATTCTTTTCATAGTTATTAGGACTATTCACCATACAAATCAAAGATCAAGTTAGGGTTGCTCGATTATGGAAAAATTCATAATCATCATTATTTAGGTCATATTGAAATCACGATTATTTAAAATGATTTTTTATCCATCCATCCATCCATTTTCTACCGCTTATTCCCGTTAGGGGTCGCGGGTGACTGGAGCCTATCCCAGTAACTTTGGGCCGAAGGCAGGGTACACCCTGGACAGGGGCCAGCTTGTCGCAGGGCTGACACAGAGACGAACACAGACAGACAACCATTCACTCTCACATTCATTCACTAGGGTCAATTTAGAGTCACCAATTCACCTAACACATGCATGTCTTTGGACGGTGGGAGGAAGCCGGAGAACCCGGAGAGAACCCACGGTAACACGGAGAGGACATGCAGACTCCACCCAGAGAGTTCGTGTGATGGTGTATATTGGTCCGCCCGGGGCTCGAACCCACGACCTCCTTGCTGGGAGGCGAGAACGCTAACCGCTCTGCCACCGTGCACCCCATGATTTTTTATGTACTGCCAAAATGATAACCTGTAGAGAAAGAGTAGTTTTAACGTTTATTTGTGTTAATTGATTCATAGAGCCTATTACAAGACTTTGGACAACGTTCTGGACAAAGACAAGTGTGTATCTAGCTTTGACAGCACTGTAAAGTCCCTACATCTGGACATACAGCGCATGCATGTCATTCAGAGTCAGTTTTAATTAATAGTTTTTTCTGGATTATATCGATTTTGTAATCGTTGGGAGCTAAAATCGATTAAAATTAAATTATTGCACAGCCCTAGATCATGTTAGTGTCAGGCTAAGCTGGTCCACGTGTAGTCATCCTGTGGCTTTATGTGGCTATTGTTTGAATTCCGTGGTTCAAATGTCACTGGTCCATTGCAGCTATTTAAAGCATGACAGGTTCATCATGTTCAGGGCCATCTAAGCTTTATTAAGCTTTCTGATGCAATTGTTTGTAACGTGCATGAGCTTGGAAAATAGTTTTAACACTACTAAACACTGTTTAAACTTATTAATGTTGTGTTTAAATATGTATTCAACCCCACAACTCACCAGCAACAACAGCATGGTTACTTTTCATTTTTTCTGGACCAATTTGGCACCTCAAAATACAAATATTACATGAAACTGCGATTTGGAGCTGACTTCTAGCGCTTCTAAGCTTCAAATTGATGCAAACCAATGAGTATCTCCACCTCTTGCATCGTCAGTTTTCTACTTTGCTTTCTTTTTTTCCAGTTTTTAAATTTTCTTTTTAACTTGTTTTTGTTTAACAAGGTGTATCTAGGTTAAAATAAAGTCTTTATCTAACTCGCCACTTTTTTAACCAGGAGTATCAGCTAAATAAGCTTTTCTGTGTATGTGTTTTATAGGCCGCAAGAAACCAGTGTCTGCCTCACCCAAGGAGATGGAGTGGGCTCAGTTTGCCTGCCATCGTTGCCTGGTCTACCTCGGAGATTTAGGTAAGAGCAGCTTTAACTTTTTGCAACTAGGTCCCATCTCACCAAGGAAAAACAGCAGAGCAAAAGCATGAGTTGATGTGACCCTGAGTGAATGGACATGGAAAAACGCGTGCAAATTCTGGAGGATTTGTACTTTAGCGCTGTATTGGCAACACATGCGATGTTTTACTCAAAAACGGCCTGAAGAGATATATTTACTTCCTAAAACTTAGTTTGAATGGTCACTGGTCAGAAGGATGAGAGGAGAGTGGCAGCTGCTGGGGGCAGGAGACAGAGGGAGACAGCACCGGGATCACAGAAACACAAGAGATTCAGGGGACTTTTAGAGAAACAAATATTATAAATAAAGCACCGTGTGCAAATGACAGGTCTTCTCTAACGAGTCTGTGAGTGCATAACGTGAATCAAGTGATGCAGATTCACAGACAGGTGATCTTCACCTGAGCACAGACAGCTCCCTCTGCCCCATAGAGAACAGTGAGGATTTTTCACCAGTCTTACTGGTGATAACAGTGCAGCAGTTTGTGAGCAGCCTTTCTATAATGTTTGTGTTTGAGATGAGCTCCATGGCTCTTACCTACAGTTCCCCTGTTGACCACAAGGGGACCCATCAGTCTACTAGACTGTAGGTTATGGAGGACAATGTAGGGCTGCTTGGCTATGGAAAAAATAATAATCACATTCATTTAGACGTAATTGAAAACGATTATTCATTAACATATTTTTTTAATGAAAAAATGTAAAATATATTTTTTACACAAATAAACATGTGCAAAATATTAAATAAACCAAGTTTGTTCACTTTTGCAAACAATTGGAATGAACTGCTATAGAACTGTTATAGACTGATATGAACATATCAACTATATGTAGTATAGCAATTATTTGATAAATAAAATAATTCCTCATTTCAAGTAAGTAGTCTAGTAAGTAGTCTGTATTATTTAAATTGCAGTTACAGGCATTATTATTATTATTATTTTATTAATAATATTATTGCTAGAAACTTAAATAAAACTTGCTGGTCCCTCTTCATAGTAGTGCTGCACGATTTGATGAAAATGTGCGATTGCGATTATTATGGACAATATTGCGATTTGCGATATTATAAATGAATGATGTCATGAGTCTACTTGCTTGAATATCAAGGACAACACAGAATATAGTTTCTGTATTTCTCAACTCAAAACATACACGAAACAAAAGAGATTACATAATGTTTTTTCCAAATAACTTAATATCAAAAAATAAATAAAAGTTTGAAGATAAAGATATTTCTGCTAATTACAAACAGAATGTCATTATAAACCTTTACGTAAACCTGTAAACAATTACGTAAACCTGTTAAGTGGCGTAGCACTGGCAAATGTATCCGTGATTGTACGTTGTGGTTCTTTCAGGCGTTTTTCAGTTTTATCTTACACGTTACTTGTTTGGGTTTTTATTTGCATGCACTCGTCATATTTTTCTCATGTGTTGTCTCAAATGTTGATAGAGATTGGTCGTATTACCTCGGGACGTAGCGACTTCAGCTTTGCAGGTTTTACACAACACGTATTGTTGTTCAGCGCCGTCGTACCTGAATCCAAAGTATCGCCATACAACAAAAGTTGCATTTTTTTTCCGCCACCAACTCTGCTTTTCTCTCATGTTCCTCCTCAGCGTCCAGGTCTTTCACTACTGTTTGCTGCAAGCCGGGTGGTCACGTGACCACTACCTGCTGTAAGCGGGTGTCTGAGTTGTGTTAATAGTGCGCCTGCGCCATTCACTTTGAACCCGTTTGGTTCGACGTGTTCCTGTGCTCCAAAGAAATACTTGCCTCTGAGTTTTGTCCTGTGTCTACAACTTATTTGAGCCCCACACAGCTCCCACGTTACACTGCGGCTGCCCACAGCGTGTGGATGTGGCGTCACCTTACTCCACATTGGTTTACATCAAATCGCAGTCTTTTACGCGGTTACGTAATCGCACAGCGTGACATTGTGATTGCGATTAGATTAATCGTGCAGCACTACTTCATAGCATAAAAACAGATCAGGTTTAGGGCATCTGAACATAAATAACCTTATGTTTTTAAGGTTTTTTTGCCAGGAACACTAGCCTGTTTACATGATCTGGCTTGAGTGATGACCGCAAACAGGAGTTAGTTCCTTTTTGTTTACCCATCTACCCATTTACCCTGTTACCCATTTTTAACTGCATGCATGCAAATACATACACACTGTTAATCATCTCTGTCTCAAGGAAGCTCACATCACCATCGCAGTTTGAGCTGGATGAGACAACGCACTTTTTCTGAGCCCAAGCCCGACTCAAGTGCTCTGAGGCTGGGCAGACTTGCAGCTAAGACACTGCTAGGACCTGTGGCACACAGATGCACACATGCCCCATTGATCTGTTCAGTTTAACACGGTTTTCAACTGCTTTTAACAATGTTACAATGCGCATTTAAGCCCATGGCACTGGGGCGCAATGAACGGTTGATGGAGGCGAAGACCAGTACACTCACTCTCTAGCCCTGTTTTATTGCTCTGCCTCTTGGGATCACTAGCTCTGCTCCGTGACCGCACCAGCCTGAGACACACCCACAACGCTCAGGTGCGCATTGGTAGCTGAATAAAGTCAAGCGCCATAGCCTAAATCGTACATGTACAACTTGTACACTTACAACCAGATGCCAAAATGCATAGTAAACCTGAAACCACTGCACTCACCGTGTTATTAGACAACCATCCTCTCCTGTCCAGTAGGGGATAGAAATAGTTTCCACAACCCCAAAGCACAACTTGCACACAGTGTGTCTTGGCTCGACGTCTTTCTCTTCAAATCCAAAGTGCTCACAAACAACATAACTTGTCTTATCTTTTCTGCTAACCAAGCATTTCTCCTGTTCTCTTTCTGCCATGTTTCTGCTAACAACTCTCCACATGTAGCCTAGCTTGTAGTTATCAGAGCACAAGTTTTGAGAGGGGAGGGGTGGCACGCGAGTGCGCATTCAAAACACACTTCATAGTTAGTGTAATTAATCTTTGTTTTTTTTAACATAATTTTTGTAAGCGTAGGGTGTAATAATCGAAATTGTAACTGCAATTCGATTATTACATTTGCACAGCCCTAGGGCACTGTATACTTTAAATAGCCTTGCTCATGTTGCAGCCTGTAGTGCAGAGTCTGGTGTGGTAATTACTTTAAAACATTCAGCAGAATTGGGGTTGTTATGCCAGGTTACAAAGAGGAAGAGCCTATTCAAGTTAGGAGCACCAGTGCCACATGGACAAGTGAATTTCAGCCTGGTGAAAGTCAAATCAAAATATTATCAATTAATAAAAAAGTAAAAAATATACAGTATATTTTTATGCTTTTGTTTTCAGACATTTTGTTTCTAAATTTTTGATAGCGCTCCTAAACTTCCAAAGTTAGGAGCACCGGTGCCGCCATGTAAAAAAGTTAATTTTGAGCACTGCTTAGATGTCAATAGAAGTGCTTTGTAGCTCACTAAGATGATCTTTTCCTGCTTCTACAGGTAGTTTTAAATTCAGTTCTTCTTGAGCTCCTTGCTGTACATTACTTTGTTAGACATTAGTGTGGCTATGCAAAAATAAAGACAGATGTTTGTTTTTTTAAAGCTATAACCACTCAAAATAGAAATGATTCCCTCTACCTGAGATATTTTCCTCGTAAGTAATTGTAAAAGCTAAAATGATTAATTTGTGATGTTTTCTCCTCCTCAGCGCGTTATCAGAATGAGCTTGCTGGTGTGGAGGCTGAGCAGCTGGCTGAGAGGTTTTACTACCAGGCTTTGTCTGTCATGCCTCATGTAGGTGAGTGAAGGAAGTGTGCACACACTCCACATGGCAGGTATTATCCCTATCCTTATGTTTATATTAGAGAAAAAGTCTCTTTATATGTCTTTACACGTGCTTAGCCAGAACATTGAGACCAAATGTGTTGTTTCTGATTTGCACTTGATGGTTTACATGGCATCCTGGTGGACCTGAGTACAAACTCAATACAGCAATGATTAAAAATGGCAATAAATAACATTGAATCTTCAGCGCAGGTACCAAACTTGTGGACAAACTAAGTTTAAAGAGTATTTATGAATATGCTATGTGTCCTCTCAGCCTGAGATGGCGCTGAACTCTTTTATTCTCTCTGCAGGAATGCCTTTTAACCAGCTGGGCACACTGGCAGGCAGTAAGTTCTACAATGTCGAAGCTACTTATTACTACCTACGCTGGTGAGTCACACTGAAAGTATACTTAAAATCTGTGAAAACTTCATTTGACACTTTGTACTTAATCTGTGCCAGCATTCAATCAGAGACCCCCTTTGAGGGAGCCTATGGCAACCTCAAACGCCTTTTTGACAAAGCTGCCAAGATGTACCAGCAAGTGAAGAAGCAAGAGTTAAAAAAACTCTCTCCTTCCCGGCAGAGGTATGGCCTTAACCATAATAGACATTGATATTATGATAGAGGATAATGTGAAGTTATGCATAGGTTTTAGAAAAGTATAATCTTCTCCCTTCTTAGGTCTAAAGACATCAAACGGCTGCTGGTGAGCTTCATGTACCTCCAGAGTCTGCTGCAGCCCAAGAACAGGTGTGTATTTCTTCTCTCCTGTGAACTTGAGTAAGTCCACTTGACATTCTCACACTGCCTCTCGTCTGCTGTCTGAAGTCTCGTAGAAATGGAGCTGACATCCCTGTGCCAGTCAGTGCTGGAAGACTTTAACCTGGTGCTATTTTACCTTCCCCCTCCATCACACGGTGGGGCTCTCCACTCCCCCTGTGAGGAGGAGGAGGAGCAACACGCCGACAGCTCCTGCCCTCTGCTGCCCGACACCCTGGTTTTCAAGATGGTGGTCATCTGTCTGATGGTGGTACACAGCCTGAAAAGAGGAGGTCTGTCACCTGCTTACATATTGAACCTTGTTAAAATGTTAAAGGACTGGCTCCTCAATCTGTGTGTTTTTAGGTTCTAAACAGTACAGTGCATCGATAGCTTTCACCCTGGCTTTGTTCTCCCACCTGGTGAACCACGTGAACATCCGTCTGCAGGCTGGCCTGGAGGAGACAGAGAGCCCGGTGCCCCCCCTCAACACCGATGGCACAGGTGACTGCCTGTTTCAGTGGAGTACATCACAAAGCCCTGTCTGCAGTTGTTGTACAGATAGTAAATGATCTGCAGTGTGAACATCAGGGGTACCCAGTCTTTTTCAGCTCACAAGCTACTTTTAAAATCACTAAGGCCAGGAGAGCTACCTGTACGTTTCTTTGGAAAGGTAGGGCTCCGTGAACTGCACTGCCTTTGAGTTTGTCTGTGGGCACCCCTGTTCTACATAAACGGTGCATATTTACCCCCAAGGAACTCACAGAAAACCATCTGGGGCCTGAGGCTCTCTAGCCTTCGCATATTTTTGAGACATGGCACAAAGGAAACCCACACAGCGAGCTTACGACTTGATGTTACAAATCCATAGTGTCTCTAAGGACACGCCGTACCTTCATGCTGCTGTCAGCTGTAACGCTAGTGCGCTTCTCCTTTTTCTCTTCCTGCTGCTCTTTTTTCCTCTCTCTTCACATGGTGGCAGTGGCAGCTCATGTCTCATCACTGATTGGACAAAAGCCATCTTATCTTATACTGGAACTTATCCTGCTCAGCACCAGGTTAGGTATTCAGCATAAGTTTCCATAGAGATCTGCCTCACTAGAAAGTGAACCAGCTTTGTAGTACCAGCAACCCAGGGTTAACCCCAACTGTTACATTGCTCACTCTTTAATCCAGCTTTGTACTACAGTCTTGGAGCAGGAAAAGTTCCTGTATAAGATAAGAAGATGGCTTTTTGACCAATCATTGAGAAGTTGCTAGTGTGAACAAGGAGGTGAACAGCTGCAAGGAGAGGAAAAAAGACGTGCACTGATGGCAGCATGGACATAAAGCCAATATTAGAGAAATTGTACAGTCCTAAATTTGGTTCCTGTATGCTATGTTTTTGTGAGTTTTGTGTAGTTTCTAGTTGGAATTCAGGTTGTCTCCATGACGTTGATGTGAGCATCAACATGAGCTCTCACTCCACAGCAAAACTCAGGGCTAAATCAGCAAGTTGTTAACCCGCTTCGTAGTACCGCTTATCCAGAGATGCCCATGTTTGGGTATGTCTTTTCCATTTAAGTTCAACCAGCTTTGTAGGAAGGGGGCCAGATGACTTTTTATACCTTGTTAAGTCAACACTTCTTTTTATAAATGAGAATGAGAATAATAATTTTGTTTTGCCATTATTGAAGCTGAATACATGAGATTTTTAAACTGTTGATCTTGGGAATTTATTAGATTTTAGTGTATGTACTGTTTTTTTAGATGATGTGGACCTGGCTCCAGTCACAGAGCACTCAGAGAGGCCTCTACACAACGGGGCATTGGAGCAGGATGGAGGTCAGAACCAGCTAAAGGATGAGCCCTGCATACAGAACACAGATACAAAGGTCGAGGAGGAGGAGAAGCAGAAACAGAAGAAGAAGTACACGCGCCTCTCCCGCCTCCGGAGGCGGCGCTGCGCTAGGAAAGACAGCCGCGGAGAGGACGAGAGTGACCTGAGCGAAGGCTTTGAGAGTGAGGAGGAGGACGAGGAAGAAGATGGCAAAGGCAGCCTGGACCTCACAGGCCCCAGTTCAGCTTCTGGCCCTGCCAACCCCTGTGTTCTGAGAAAGGAAACCAAAAGAGGGGTTGTGGTGGGGCAGGGCAGCTGGGAGAGCGGCTCCGAGGATGAGGACGGGGGCACGGCCTTTGACGTGGAGACAGACTCAGACATGAACAGCCAGGAGTCCCGTTCAGACCTGGAGGACATGGAGGATAGCTCTGAGCCCACCAGCAGCCAGGCTCAGCACGTGGACAGAGAAGAAATAAAAGACGAGACCCCTCCTACCACAAATGGGCCGCTTACACCCACAGACCCCAGCATCAGCACCAACCTCCAGGCCATGTCCTCCCAGCTGTTCCAGGCCAAACGCTGCTTTCGCCTGGCCCCCACCTTCAGCAACCTGCTCCTAAAGCCTCAAGGCTCCCCAGCCCCGAGTGCCCCCACAACAACCAGCCAAACTGACACTGCTCCCCCCTCACAGGAAGCTCCACCACCACCTGGGGATCTATCCTGCAACCTCAATCCTAGCACGGCCAATGGAACCAGCGACAACGGTATGGCTTGTTTAACATTAGCCTCATTTCAAGGCTATTATGCTTCATACTAATTTTTAGTGCTTATGTAGTTTAATGGGCAATGTGTTGCAAACTTGGAGCATGCAGACCTCCAGCAAGGCAGTTACACATTATAGTTCCACCGTTAACCTAGGCTGTGATACGCATTCACAATAAAAAAAATTATCATTACATACATCACTGACCATTCCTGAAATTGTGAATTAGGGCTGAACGATTAATCTAAATCGCATCCAAATCGCGATTTGCATTGATGCGATTAGCAAAGCGCAGAAGCTGCGATTATTTAGGCTTTATAAACATCTTCGTCAAGGCTGTGGGTTCATGCCCATGTATTTTGAAACAAGACAGTAATGCTCACCAATCAGAAGCAGTGTAAAGGATTTCTGAGATTCAGAACATTCACAACGATTTGAGTGCAGCCCAAACGCATTAATAGTGAGCAATTGTGTTTCCAAGTGCTAATGAGCCATGTGTGCGAGTTTGGTTTTGCTTTCACAAGCACGGACTCGACACAGCCAGAGCAGGAGGAAATAAATGCTTTTTACGGAGAAAATAAAGATTTTTTAAAGTATGAATGAGTGGAGAGATGAAGACTATAATATTTGGTATCTTGTTGAGGCGCCGCATACTTCTCTTAAAAGTGGATTGTATCGATGGACACAGGCTGTCTCTGACCAGTCTCTCTCGTAAAAAGGCAAGAGCTTCATAAACGCTTTCTAAACACGCAAGAAAGTCTGCTCATCTCAAACGCGCCTGATGGATGGAAACGGAAATGTGTCGTCTTCTACGCTCGTGTGGTGCATTTCTACCCCGCTGGAAGACCCGTGGCGTGTTGCTGCCTCTGTCAGTGTCGTCGTTATATTTTTGTTGTGATCAAATTAATCGATGCGTCAATTTAAATTATTGCGTTAAATCAATAAATTAACGCACTGCGTTAACGCGATAATTTTCCCAGCCCTAATATATATATAACCAAATTGAATTGCAAAAAATCACAGATATTTTTCCAAAGTCGTTCAGCCCTAAATGTGATCATACTTTTTCAGTTTTTGTGCCAACAGACAAACCAAGAAAGTAAAGCTGGCCATAGTAGAGCTGTTTTAATACCACAGCATTGCTTATTATATTCTTGCAAATGTTAAAAGCATATTTATTAAAACCACCTTAATATGACCTGTCCTCTAGATTTTGATTCAGACTCTGAAGGCAGCCAACACAGCACTCAGTCGCCAATGCCCATTGAAAAGACTCTGCTAGAGAAGATGGAGATTCTGACCAATCAGGGCTTGATCCAGGTGGTGAAGGTGTTTGTTGATTGGCTGAGGACAAACACAGACATTGTCCTAATGTGTGCTCAGGTAAGTGAAGTCTCTCTTTTTTTTTTTCTCTTTGTTTGGGTTTGTTCCTCCAGCCCCTTAGCCTGTCTCTGTTGTGTGTGCAGAGCTCCCAGAGTCTGTGGAACCGTCTGTCTGTGCTGCCTCAATCTCCTGCCAGATGCCACCAAGATGCTGGAGGCCGGTGAGTGTTTAAGAAATATGTCTACTGGATTTGAGGAGAAGGTGGATGCAGTTTTTATTTCATTGTAAAGTGTGTGCTTGTCAGGGGTTTACTGCAAGCTAGAGATCTTCATCCACATTCGTGTCTTTTTACCAGACACCATTAACATTTAAAAGTTGTATTATTGTTTATATCAGCAGTTATTACAAAATTAATGTTAAGCCTACTCCCACTAAGCCAGGACTAAACCACCAGTTTGTCTACAGACCTATTTGATGGCTGGCTGAACGCCTCACTGACCAAAGAGTGACAAAAAAGAAAGAAATATGTGCTGCTAAAATCATTGTTTTCCTAACAAAGATAACTTGGTTTAAGAACCTGAATGTTTGCTGTATGTTAGAATGATGGAAGATTTTTGTAGCATCATGTTGTCCATGCTCACAAAATTGGCATTTACCAGGCTTTGATATAAATGACTAATTCAGACTGAATTGGGACAAAATCAAATACAAGATTATAAGTCAGGATTACCCGAAAAACACCAAATTGAGACTTAGACTGGAAGGACCTCTTTCTAAAGGATGACATTTCTATAATTCATATTCTGTATTTAAGTTTTCATTGAACTTAGTGCTTTCTAGCCTAATAAGGTTGTAATAAAGCTTTAGTCATTCATGTAGTCTCCATTACAATGGCATAGTTAGTGTTTTATATTTGCCTGCATCTGTGTTTGTGTTGAACATCAGAGCTGGGTCTCAGTGCAGAGGTAATCCAGCTGTTAAATGGATGTGAACAGCCCGACCTTGTCCAGCCACTGCTGTTGCCAGAGGACAGGGCACTGCGTCACCTCCCTGCCCTTAGCGCAGCCCACAGGAGGATGGACTGGAGCCACCACGGGCCTCTCCTTAGCCCCCTGCACGAGGTACACCTGTTCATCAGGCCTTTTAAGATTGGGTCATTCCACTGAAATCTACAGAAGCTTCTTGCTGTTCTGGTTCTGGCTCTACCTCTGATTAATTTTTCATATGACAAAGCAGCATCAGTGCGGTGTGGAGTTGCATTAAAATGGAAAAACTATAAATGCACAAATAATGTAATACTCCCAAATAGAGTTGGGTGATAAATTGAGTTTTTAAGATATATCTATATATTTTTGAGTGAGATATGGCATGAAACAAGCAGCAGGCTCTATTACATGCTCTGTTGTTTCAATGTGAAGACATTGAGCATTGACACACGTCTGTCTAAAGATGCCAGTCTGTGGCAAGGCTATGCTCACACTTCAGAAAAGATACAAGCCAACGCTCTGCTCCTTTTGTTCGCACAGTTTCTGGCGACACAGACTGCTTTGTTGAACACAAGATGAACTCCGTGTGTCCAACAGAGAACAAAGGGATGTGGGCAGTAGTATGTTCCATAAAAGTTAGCAATGAAGCTTTATTTAGAACGTGGTGTTAACTTCTCAGCAGCACTGTCTCAGAGATGCGCTGTTATTTAGGGCCATGTCTTATCTTGAGATGTGCTGTCAAACAATATCACAATTTGTACGTCCTGCCAGTCTGGAAAGATTGCGAGCATTTTGTAAAATTGTTCATAAAAAAGAAAAATCACATTATCATTGATTAGCATAAGGTTTGTGGGTTAAAAACTTGTGTGTTTGGATTGTAAATTATATAAATTTCTATTCTTTACACAAAGCTGATAATTACTTATTTACTTATGAGTATGATAGTTACCATTTTATGTTGTCAGTAACTGATAGATCTACTTCCTGGAGAGTGTTCTGCAATAAGGTGGATGTTGTGTAGTGATTTTTCACAATTTTTTGATCCAGCCTGAGGATGGTCTGATTCACTTCCATTGAGGACTGCATGTTGTAATTTCACTGAAACAGCTTTCAAATGCAATTGTAACTCCTGGAATCAAGTCGAGACATTTTCCCTGCTCAGTTTATGGATGGATTAATGAGGGAAATAGCCCATGCAGCTCAAGAAATGGTTTTGAAGCAACTGTCCAATTACTTTTGAGCCCCTGAAAAAGAGGCTTCTACACACTAAAGAGCTGTAATTCCTAAACCCTTCCTCCCATTTGGATGTAAATGCCCTCAAATTACAGCTGAGAGTCTGCACTTTAAGCACATATTATTTATTTAACTGTATTTTGAATATGTTTTGGTAAAAGATAAAATGGCAGAACTGGTGTCAGTGTCCAAATATTTACGGACCTAACTGTATGTAAAAGTAAATATTACAAAGTCTGTGTGACTTATGATTAAATCAAAAGTGATTTTGGCTTAAGAAACTTCCACACTTCCTGGGCGGCATGATGGCATAGTGGTTAGCACTCCTGCAGCAAGAAGGTCCTGGGTTCGATTCTTGGACCGAGTGGGGCCTTTCAGTGTGGAGTTTGCATGTTCTCCCTCTGGGTACTCCCAGAGGAAAGAGGTCAAATAAAATACAAACATGGGTCTAGCCATGGCTGAAGCTTATCATTGTCTCAGAAAAATAAAAAAGGGAAGTTGAAAAGATGTGTTTTTGGGGTGGTTGTTAGTTGCAGTTATGGACAGTAGGGAGGTCATGTGTTAAACTTGAGGGCCATGAGCCAAACTTGGTTAACTAACTATATTGACAAATATTAGTCCATATCGCCCACCCTACTTCCATATTTTTATTACAGCAAAACCATACATAGTTAACTACTGCCATGATATTTTAAAGGTCCCTTATTATGCCTTTTTCAGGATTTTTGTGTAGTGTTGGACACCTTTCCACAAGTATGTCAAGTTTTATAACCTAATATAATTTAAATGTATGGAAAACGTTGTTTTGAGGAGCTGTTACTTTGACTTTACAAAGAAGGCTTGGATTAGAAAGCCTGACGCTAACAGATACATAAGAGCTGACTGCTCCATAGTAATGGCGGTTTAAGCCCTGAAATGATCACAGTGAGTCTGGGCTCAAGTGTATGGGCTTTAGAGCACTTCCTGATTTCACGTGTCTATTTCGAGCTGTGAGCCTCAGCATACCGGATTATTCAAACAAGTGTGAATGAAACTAAATACCACTCCAGGTATGTTTTTACTTACTTACTTACTTTTTACTTGGTAGCACTGGTACTCCTAACTTTGGGAAGTACAGAAAGGAGCACTGTGGCAAACTTAGGAGTCTACTTAGGAGACTCCTAACAGTTTTGGTACACATTTGTACAGCCCACTACAGTAGTACACACAGTGTGTCTGCTCTCTGTCCTCTGGACGGGACACTTTATGTAAAAGCCATCACATTGATAGCAGACACTCTTTTTTTCGGTAATGGACCTGAAACTGAGGCCCGCTCGACCACTGTTGGTGTGAAACATTACATTTATTCTGTTGACTGTGATGTTTTGAAGTACTTGGTTTACTGTAGGGGTTCACCAGTAAAAGTCTGCCTCAGACATACCACACCATGGTACACCATCTGTTGTGTGAAGGTTTATTCTCAGAGCAAGGCAAATGGTCTGACAGCTTTAAGTGTGAAATATTTAGAGGAATGTTTGAAACATTTTTGTATTTTACTAAAGTTGTTTGTATAAGTGTGAGCATGCATATGTTTTGGACCTGTAAATTTCCAACACATCAAATTTCACTTGTGTCTCTCTTTGACAGTGTGTGGTTCGAGTGTGTTGCATTCGGAGTTTTGGTCACTTCCTGACCAAACTCCAGGGTAACATCCTGCACTTCAACCCTGAAGCGGGCATCTTCACCAGCATCAGCCAATCAGACGAGGACAGTCTGCTGCAGCAGGCCAAGGCCCAGTTCAGAATGGTCAGTCACATTTTCACATCTGTTTTCATGCCACACATTTTGTGGTAGTGTAACCCCTTTTTTTCCATTCCAGGCTGAGGAGGAGGCACGGCGGAACCGTCTCATGAGGGACATGGCCCAGCTCCGACTGCAGGTCTGTAAATTGTCTAGAATGTAATGTGTGAGTGTGTCTTATTTAGTCTGAAGCAGGTGTTGCTGTATGCATGGTGAATTGGTGCAGACTCTGTGGAGGGTTTATTAAGCCAACATTAACTGGTATTATAAATAACATGCACTCTCTATTGTTTTAACATGGTACTGCTATCTAAGTTTAAAACAATGGTCTCGTGGGTTACCAGACACAGAGCTCCCTATCTTAATACACGTCCTGCACAAGTCAGTTGGTGAACATTCATACAGGTCCTCTAAAATGCACTGAAAGTACTGAAGTCTGGTAGAACAAACACACTGTTCCCTCAGCGCTTCTCTCCACTGCACAAAAGCTTCAAGGATGCAGAGTAGACCATATCTTTACCTCTTTTTTTTTTTTTTTTTTTTTTTTACTAATTGCTTGCAGTCTAAAGTTGAGTTGAACTGGTTTTGTAGCTTCGCTGTTAGTTGCGTCCATAGCTTACTGTTTTTGCATACGCACCAGGCAATCCCCTATATGGAGCTGTCCTCTGTTTTTGTGATTGCATGATGGACAATGTGCGTATTTCACAACCTCAGTATAATCCAAACACAAACAACTTTTATGTAATCAAAAAAATGCTTTTACTGTGCCACTGTTTTTGGTGAAATTAATATTTGATTTAAACATGTTTACATAATATCTGGGGACGCATGGGTCATTCTTAGGATTTATTTAAAAAAAAATTCCTTATATTACCTGGAGGTGGGTTGGTATAGAGCAAGGGAACTGTTAGGAATTCTGTTGTACAATCCCAACTCAGTTCAGTTGTAAAATATCATCTGAAATGTCATACCTATATTTTATTCACAATAGAACATGGATAACATATGTTGAAAGTAAGCCATTTTATTCATTCATTCATTTCCTTCCGCTTATTCCCATTAGGGGTTGCGGGTGACTGGAGCCTATCCCAGTAACTTTGGGCCTTTTTATTGTTTCATGTAAATACTTTCATGTAAATACTATTTACTGTAAATACTACTTCACAAATTAATCCTTTTTTTTTATACAGGTTGAGACTCTTGAGACTCAAGGTCTCATTTATAAGAGAGACCTGTTTCACACAGAACTACATGACAACATTACAGACTCAATACAGACTCTGCCTTAATAAAATTCTCCTTATAACCACACTTCTCACTGAAGTTTGGATAATTATTTTCAAAATGCTCCTCTTCACACAAACATTTCTGGCTTTATGTTGCTTTGTCGAAACTTTTTTGTAATTTTGTGACAGCTGCCATCAAATTCAAAAATAGCTACTTTTCATAAAATTGTAAAATCCCTGTTTTAACAACTGGTTTATTGTTTATAAACTACTGTGGGTAAAATGTGGCTTTATGGATTTTGCAAATGATGAAAGAGAAACCAAAATGGTATGTAACTTCAGGCCTTCACAGAGCAAGGGAAAACTGTCCTAATGTATAAACTTTTGGTTTTTGGTTATTTAAAAACACTGGGACTATTCCTGAATGGTACTGTGACTACATGTGGCTCTACAGAGTACTGAATGCCTTTAGTTTTAGTTTGTCCTTAAATATGGTTATGATGCTAACTACTTTTATGCAGTTGGAGGTGTCTCAGCTAGAGGGCAGTCTGCAGCAGCCTAAAGCCCAGTCCTCCATGTCTCCGTACCTGGTCCCAGACACGGCCGCTCTATGCCAGCACCTCAACATTATCAGACACTTATCCAGCAGCGGCTGCTTCATCGTCATCATCCCTCGCACAGGTCCGCCCACAAGCTCAGCACTTTTCTCTGCACATTTCCTTTTAGTGAATTAACATGGCCTGATCAGTACTTGTCCTTCTGCAGTGATCGACGGCCTGGACAGACTGAAGAAGGAGAATCCCGGGGCCAGAGATGGGATCCGCTTTTTGGAGTCAGAGTTTCGTAAAGGCAACAGGTCTTATTCCTATTAATATGCACTCGTACTGCTGAGGGTAGGCACACTCTCAGAACCATTAGTAAGTGTTGACTATTACTTGTTTTGGCAGGTACATCCGTTGCCAGAAAGAAGTGGGTCGAAGTTTTGAAAGAGATAAAATGAAACGTATGGACATTGAAGCCTGGTATGCTCCACCCCCAACAGATTTCACTAACAGTATAATGTACTCCACATTAAGACTTTACTGTTCATTTTAGGCACCTGTACAAAATGGTGGACAGCTGCCGTCAGCTGACAGTGTCGCAGAGCAGTGGAGACGAGGACACAGCTGGAATGGTGACCATCCTGACTGGACAGAAAGTAGAGGAGATGTCTGCCCACTCACCAGCTATGAAGGTTAGACACTATTAACAAAAAAAAGGAACCAATGTAACACAATGGAGGTTTGTCACAATTAAGGCAACATTTAAATGAGCCTGACATTTGTGACACAAATAATGGAGAATATAAAAAAGACTATCACTGTGAAGATTGAAGATATGTGACTACATGTGACTACATGACTAGGGATGGGTACCAAACCCAGCAGGAGCACTAAGCTTCAACCCACAGGGCTGTTATTGGTACCGCAGTAGTGATGGTATGTGTTGCCTGCTCAAATATGAGCGTTGTGTCTCTTGGCCTCTCTCATAGACGAACAGACTCTCCTGGGGCCTCATTCTTAAAAGGTTGCGTAGGAACTCTACTAAGCAAGAGCATGTGCCTAGTGGCCAAATTCGGTACACAGTAACAAATATTCTGATTTATCAAACCCTGCACGCACAAACCTGCACGCACTTTCCCCTTTAGTGATCTCACCTGGAGAAGAAAGGTGCGCACATAAACTCTCCTCACTCACGCCTCTCATCTCCATGCCTTGAATCCACCAAAGAAGTTCAAGGCGCCTCTCATCGTATTTCTGATCGTTCTCCCAGCTAACTAATGCTCAGAGGAGACAGCAGTCCATTGGGTTCAGATGCAAAGGAGAGAGAAGGGACATATCCCTGTGGAGGTCACACGCGGAGCATAGAGGAGGAGAGGGGCGTGCTGCTCTCACGTGCAGGCAGAGATCAATGCACAAACACCAAATACTGCCCTGTTCAACAGCAGTGTTAGTTTGAAATCAAGTTAAAATATGCCAGAACATACAAATAAGGTCCTATATTGTATTTCTGACATATAAATATTGCTATTTGATAAAAATGTGATTAATCACGATTAATTAATTATAAAGCCTGTAATGAATTAGATTATTTTTTAATAGAGTTCCCAACACTAGTCTGAATCAAACCTGTTTTTTTCCTAAAGATATAAAGTGAAAGTGAACTGTATCAAACACACCAAACATGAATCTGTCAAACCTGCTTCACTTCAGCACCTCACTGAGTGGGTCGCCCTGTGCCATATCTCCAAAATGTGCACACACCAGGTTCAGAGCTGGCATAGGGATACATAAGGTTTTGCGCTTAGTTGGATTTTTATAGATTCCACCTTTGGCGCAGAGAGTGGCATATGGCAGTTTCAGCTTTGTTTTGGCTTTATAAACAAGGCCCCGGTCATTCACGCAATGACGGGGGAAGCGGGCAGACACAGCTTTAAAGGGACTTGCACCTAAAATGATCAAAAAAGCAACAGCTTTCAGCAAGTTTTCAATAAATATAGCATTTTTGAGTTCTAAAACCAATAGGTGTACACAATGAATTGAAAAAGCTAGAAGGAAGACATAAGCCTGACAGTGTACCATGATAAGATAAGAAGCTGTTGGTGTTTTTGCTCTAATCTCACAGTGTTTGTGTCCCTCCTCACAGTCGGCCATCCAGGCTGCTGCTGCAGCTGGCATGGAGCTGAAGCACATCCTGGACTTCTACCGTCAGTGGAAGGAGATTGGCTGAGGGCTGGACGGAGACAGCTGTGAGCCTGTCAGCAGCTGGCCAATCACAACACTCGCCCCTCTCTTTCTCCCACTATTTTGCTGTTTATCTCCAAAAGGCATCAAAAATTCCAAAGGAAGGCATACAGAGGGCTTAGAGCTAAAAGGTAAAGGCAGTGGAGGAATCTTATTTAAAAAGCAGAAACGTGGGCGTAAACAGCGGATCCTCTCCTAAACTAAACGAGCAGCGCCTCGGGGTCAGAGTGGGATGCGACTCTGAAGTGCCCCTGGTTCATAAGTGACCAGGTTACACACTGTATATGTTAGCACACACACAACAGATGAATCATTAAGCATATTTGCAGAGAGGTCCTTTCCTTCCCCGCCGCTGTTTGGGCCAGGACGGTGCGGTGGAGCCAGCTGTGGGGAAAGGCCTCAGTAGCACCGGCCTCTATAGGATTGAGGAAGACTCAGATTGTCTTCTTTCCCATGTGGCTTTTTTTGCAGTGTACCTTGTGACCAGTGATTCTGTATTGTGCTGTTTGTGGGAGAGGAGGAATGTAACAGGTCTCACCCCTGTTAGGTTTTCATTTGGATTTTATTTTTTTATCCAGTTTGTTTGTTTTGCTTTTCTTTATTTTTGTAAGCCGAGGCTGAATGACATATGCAAGAATGTTCATGGGAAAAGGAAGGGGATGCTACTGTGTTGATCTACTAATTTACAAATCTCTCAGTTCTCAAAATCAAAACAGTTGTATTTATTGAGGTGTTGTGGTCAAGACTAGGGCTGCACAATGTCCATATATCTACATTCTCATCCTTTAATATCACAGTAAAAACATGATTTCATTTATTAAAACACCTGGTGCAGAGTGGAAATCATTCATTGTATGGGCTTATTTCCTTGAATTTCCTGTAGATTTTGTGATATTGCGCATGTAGATATAGCAATATTTTTTTATCTGTAAACCCTTTTAGTGTTTGTACTTCAGTAACATCAAGTGAAGCGCAATTAGGTGCCATAAGTGAAGATGACAACATTATTAAGGTTGCATTTACATGATGTCAGAATTCTCAAGGGCCTATAGTTTAAAATTGAGCTGGAGGCAGGTCAGAATTCAATGTTACAATCTGCTGCTAAAGATTCAAAATGCAGATGTCTCGGTGTGGTTTATTATTAATATCCGTTATTACTGGGCATATCTACATGAAACTAAATTGACACAAAGTTCAAAGTCTTATCTGTCAGTACAAATGCCTTGAAGTAAAATTATTTCTTCACAGCATCAAAAAGTGGTGATATTATTCAAACACAGGCCTCAGGATTATTATTGTGTGGTTGTGGACACTGTTGCTGACAAAAAATAATCGGGTTCAGTATTTGTGGATTTTCAGTTTGGATATTTCTTTTAAAACCGAATCGCCCCTGTCCAGGGTGTACCCCACCTAAGGCCCAAAGTTACCGGGATAGGCTCCAGTCACCTGCGACCTCTAACAGGAATAAGTGGCGGAATAAGATGTAAGATGTATTTAATTGTTTAAAAGCGCAACTCAGTAACCGTCTCATTTCTTCATTGTTTTTGCATCTTTTCCTTTATGTATTACCCCCTACATATCGGAATACAACACTATGTAACTTAAATACTAAATACTCACAAGTCCAGTTGACTCCTGTTTGGGCCCTCACACAGCCTTACTTTCTTTTTCCCCTCCACGTTTTTTTTTTCTTCTGCCATTTGGCCGCTCTATTCTATGATGAAACCCGAGAAATAAATTCTTTGCTAGCCACGATGCACCACTTTCTTACTGACTCCAGACTTCAGTGATTCATTCGCCCCCACAACAACTCATTCCCAAACAGATTATTTAAGGTAAAGCGGTTCATCCAAAAGTCCATGGGAAACTACAGATTGACTTTTGGCCAGCAGGGTTGTTTACTGGAAATGCCGTGGCCCATTTGTTTCTCCTCTTTTTAGATTTCAGTTGTCTATCAAAATATAATATAATATATCTCAGATTTGTTGTTGAATATGTTTGTATCAGTCGATTTCACAGCAACTCTTCCCCAATTTAGTCAACTTACGAGTATTCACTGCTAATAGGTATCATTACTCAACACAGCTATTAATGCAGCTTTGCCCCTCATGGCAGTTTCTTCCGCATGCTGTGAGCATCTGCATACCTTCTATTGACAAAATCATTCAAAAATACGAGGTGATTTTTGGCCAGTAGAACTGCGACCAGATCTGTGTGCTCTGTTTTTTTTTTTAATTACCATATTCACATCAGAAATCATTTTTGTCCTGTAAAAACCCCGTAACGACATTGTTCAGTATGCCTGCTCATGAAACAATTGAAAAGAAAATTGTTATCAAAATGAGCTTGTGGAAGGGTCTATTGTGCAGCCATAGTCACAGAAATTGTTGGAAGAGGGTACCACTTTTGAAGTTGGAGGAAAAAATTTGAAGTGTGGGTAGTATTTGCACCCTTGTCATCTCTTGAAACTATATCCACATGTCCATTCTGACTCATCAAGTGCAGTCCAAAAAAGAAATGTGTGTGGCCATGCATCAACAATAAAAAACTAAAGACAACGGCTTCGTTCTCTCATTCTTGTTAGATTTGCCCAGAGAAGCCGCTCCTCTCAAACTAGGCCTTTCATTGTTCCCCTCGCGCCCCTCTCCTCTAGGCCTCTTGCCCAACACTCTGCTGACTGGATGTCCAATCCGCTGGCAGCTCATTCAGTACCAGCCCAAAAGAAGGCAGCTGGCACCGGAGAAGCTGGCCCGCATTTTCTGCTTGGTAAGGGGCTGGGGAAACCTCACTGACCCCTAGCCAGTCCTGTTATGGGGCTGCAGGGAGTGGATGGATTGGGTTACTGGGCTAGAATGGGACAGTCAAATTAGTCCAAATCCTTCAGTAGTGTTTGATATTTAGTCAAATTGAAGAAGAATGGACAAGCAGGGTTCAGTGCTGGCTGTGGGGAAATGCCTCGCCTGTCTGGAGTTCATGTGTAAGTACCTTTGGTCCTGATATGTTGCTTTTAGCAGTGTCATGTTTACTCAGAAATACTGTGCTCGGGTGTTGGTGACGGAACTGAAAAAGCAGCAGCTCTAATAGTGTTTGGAGGAGTTGTGTAATTCAGTTAGCAGAATGTTGAAAAGCGTATGATAATGTGTTCCCTAAAATATAAAAGTTGCATCTGTAAAGAGCCGCAACCAATTATAATGCTCAGAACTCGCTTAGTCTATTATGAAATCTCACAAATGCTGGGTTTAAGATGATGTCACAACATTCTTTAGGCCTGTAGTGTTTAATTGAGATGGGGCGCAAGCAAATTTTTTTATTGTTAATATGCTGATTTTTTTTTTTTTTGGTTTGGTAGGATAGACATAGCAAGATCATGGACCTGTTCACATACAAATGATCAGGTTCAACATTCCACTCTGGTGTGGATCTTCAGGTCTGTCCCCTTTGCTCTGGAGCTATATTATGTCCTGTTTGTCACAACTGATGCCAAAGTTAAAAATTCCACTCAAGCATGGAGATGAAGTGATGTGGTTGCTCTGTTGCTTTCAGTTTCACTGTCTCTGGACCCACCAGGTATCAAAACTTGGTACCAAAAGAAAAGGTTTTCAGTCGGTACCACAAAGGTATGGTTGTTTGGTACCCAGCCATACATCTAACCAGTAGAGGAATACTGGTTCCTGCCATCTGGAAGAGTGACATCACATTCTAAAATATGAAAACAACCAGTTGCTGGTCATTAATAACTGCAAACTAACAAAGAACTGTGTTAAATACTGCACTGATTATCTCACTCAGGAGAACTAGAGTTACATCCAGTAACTATTTCGAGCAACTGCATGGGCCATAAGCCTAAAAGAGTTTGTTTTAACAGTTTAACAATTAAGTCCAGAGCAGCAGAAAACGGGGAGAAAGTTTTATTTAAAATTAATAGTTAAAAAGATGATGCAGATGCAGTTTGTTTTAAAGTTGGCTTCTTATTCTTTTATTGAATTTATTTTACCCAACCAAATGTCAGATGCCTAAAGAGCTGCATGTGGCTCTAAAACCATAGGTCTGATGTCTGATGTAAAACAATGCAATGGTTTGCAAATCTCATAAAATCATATTTTATTCATAATAGAACATGAAGAACAAAGCAGGTGTTGAAAACAATATATTTTACCATTTCATGAAAGGAAGGGCATCTGGCATAAATTCCCAAATCACTGTTGCACCCCTTGACGCAAAAAGGGAGCAACCAAAAGATGGAAAAAAAGATGCATTGGCTGGTTGCTCATGATCATGTACAGAATATCCAGATGTGAACATGATCCAGGAACACTGCTGTCGACCTGGAACAAAGCTCTTTTAAAATGGACTGAGGCAAAACAGAAAACTGTTCTATGGTCAGAGGAATCAAAACGTGAAAATTCCAAACCCAGTTGGTCCAGAAGAGACAGCAGTGCTTTGGATCTTGTTCATGGATCTTCACATGATACTGCTGTGACCTGTGTCAGGGCTAACTGTGTTCAGAGACAGAGACTTCTGAAAGTGTTCCTGATCAATGCTGTGAATTCCAACAGAATCATGTCTGTTTTTAATGCAGTGCTGCTTAAGAGCGTTGGGATGTCTTGTAAATCAGGGCAGCCCCAAAGTCTTAAAAGTATAAAAAAAGGTATTAAAACTGATGTGGTCAAAATCAAGGCCTTAAAAGTGTTAAATTAAATGGGCAGGTATTAAATTCTGTTCATCTTGGTCTTGAATTTAAATATAGTGTATATACAGTGAATATATGCTTGCATCAAAATTTATACTAGACAAGTACAGTATGTCTTATTTGCAAGCTGGAGTTAGGCATTCACTTCTATAATAAATGGTTTAAAATGTTTTAAGTCACCCACTTGACTGTGCCTTTAGTTTGTAAATTTCCTGAAGCTTTTGTAACAGCTCATATAAACATTAGACATGTTTATATGAGCTGCATAATGTTACAAAAACAACATCACAATACACTTAATGAAGAACCTTTCAGTAAAATGTATGATTCAGTTGTATTAGGCTGTATTAGGCTTTTAAAATGAAACCCTTGAGTGTCAAAGTAGTATGGTTATTTAATTAGTGTAAAATTCATACAGACTACTTTTCTTTTGCTGGCGATCCTGGCATTAATTTTATTTTTTATTCAAGTGGCATTAAAAAGTCTTAAAAAGGTCTTAAATTTCACAAGACAAAACCTGGAGCTATCCTGCGAATGCTCCTTTTATATCTAAACATCTTACTGAAAGTTGGCCCATGTCCTTAATTAGTTGCAAAGTGCTGATCTGTTTTATTACTTCCACCTGCTTTTCCTCGTCTTACTTCTCCTCACTGTGGTGAGAACTGTTGCTGAACACACCATTAACTGTCATAGCCTTCATAGAGGCCAGATTTAACAAGAGTTTGCTTTAGTTCTTTGCCTGAAGTGACATTGTGTTTCATAAAGCTGTGGCTGGCAGTTTCATGTCACTGCTAATTACAAAGATCTGCAGAAACCTTTTGGCACCTTGTTGTGGTCTGAAACCTGTGCTTTGAAAACACTATCACATGTTAGGAGACCTGCAGCCAGTAAGGGAGCTTTTACCAAAGGGGATTAAGAAAAAGAACGGTTACAACCTGGAACGGCTTTATGGACTGAGTCAGATAAGAGCCATGTTGCACTGTTCTGAAGGCAGTGACAAGAGGGCAAAGAGACAGCAGAGACGTGTGACTTCAATCAGGATTTTGATTAGGGCTGTTATGATACGTGTACTATATTGATGTATTGATATATTATTCCTATTATATATGTAAGTATATACTAAATCCATACACATCACATCAAATTGTATTGTTTTCTAGGAAGTGGATATTGTTTCAAAATCAGTTTACATGGAAATAATTGATAATATCAGAAATATCAATATTTTAAAAAATGCATGTAAAATTAAAACCACATCTTTTTGGGTGTAATTTTAGTTTTTGATGAACAAGTTATATTAAACTGTACCCCACTCTCTGTCTGCTGGACATAATCAACCCCGGCCATGGCGCTAGATTTGAGAGTATACTTTTATGATTTTTAGCAAAAAGTTTCTGTATCGATTGTCAGATTTTTGCGGCCCTAAATAAGATTTTTTTTTTTTTTTTTTTTTTTTTTTTGTGGCCCCCTAATTGCTGAAAGCTCAACTGTCAGCTCCTACTACATATCAGTAAAAATGTATACAATTCATTTTTTTACTTTTCTCCAAAATTCAACAACATGAGCTGCTGCTCTGTAGACCAGAGCATAAATCAAACTGGGCATTAACTTTTGTTTGTCTGACCAAGTTTGTATTTTAGTGGTTCCCCAAGGCCAATTTATGATCAGATCTCTGAGATTATGAGGTCTGGGGGTTAGGATGATTTCAAGGGCCCGTGGCTGGCAGGGGGGCCCAGGAAAAATTCCTGTATATAGGCCCGTTCTGTTGTATACATTTTTTTAGATTTTATGTTTCGCTGTATTACTTTAAAATGCCGGGACCCTGAGTATGATCATTATTATTTAAAAAAGTTGATTCAAAATAACCAACAAAGTCCTTCTATTTTCTAAGAGCCCCCTCCGCAAATGGTTCAGGTCCACTTACTAACCAGGCCTGGGAACACATGCCACAAAACCCAATTTAATTCATCATTACAACATCTAAAAAATAAGAAACCACACCAAACCTGCCTAAAGAGGACCATCTAAAACTCACAAACCAGGCAAGGAGTACATTCATCAGAGAGGCAACAATAAGACCAAAGGTGACCCTGAAAGAGCAGCAGAGCTTCACAGCAGAGACTGTTGTATCTGTCCACAGGACCACTCTGAACCATACACTCCACAGAGCTGGGCTGTGTGGAAGAGTGGCCATTATTTGAAGAAAATAATAATAAAACATGTTTTGTGTTTTGCCAAAAGGCACGTGGGAGACTCTCCAAATACGAGAAGGTCCTCTGTCCAGATACAATTAAAATGAGCCATCAATGAAAGATGCTATGTGTAGCACAAACCTGACTGACTGTCAGGTTTGACTGACCTGACTGTGCCTCCTCTCTAAAGTGAAGCCTGTTGATGGCAGTGTCCTGCTGTGAGGATATTTGTCATTGGTAGGGACTGGGGAACTGCTCAGAACTGAAGGAATGAAGGATGGAGCTAAACACAGGACAATTTTTGAAGAAAATGACTCAAACTGCGCTGTACAATGTATCCAACCTGAAGGAGCTTGAGCTGTTTTTAGATGAAGAATGAGCACAAATCTCAGTGTTTTTATGAACCAAGCTCATAAACACTTATCCTAAGAAAAGTTGGAGATGAAAGTCCTTCAGAAGGATGGTTCTACAGAGTACTAACTTTAAGGGGTAACATCCAAGATCCTTGAATACATCAGGAAGATGACCTCAATGGACCAAGTGCTCAGTGAATGTCTCAGGCAGTGGAAAACTGAGGACGAGGTGCTGGAGGAACCATCATGGGAGGAAAAGCTTCTACATGGGATGTACCATCGACAGATAACTGAAGTGGCTGATATCCAGAAATCCTACCAATGGCTAGAAAGGGCTGGACTGAAGGACAGCACAGAGGCACTGATCATGGCTGCACAGGAGCAGGCCTTGAGCACCAGAGCAATAGAGGCCCAGATCTACCATACAAGACAAGACCCCAGGTGCAGACTGTGCAAAGAGGCCCCTGAGACAATCCAGCACATAACTGCAGGCTGTAAGATGCTGGCAGGGAAAGCATACATGGAGCGTCATAACCAAGTGGCTGGTATAGTGTACAGGAACATCTGTGCAGAGTACAGTCTGGAAGTCCCGAGGTCAAGATGGAGAATGACCGAGCTAAGATCCTGTGGGACTTCCAGATCCAGACAGACAAAATGGTAGTGGCGAACCAACCGGACATTGTGGTGATGGACAAACAGCAGAGGAAAGCCGTTGTGGTTGACATCGCAATACCAAGTGATTGTAACATCAGGAAAAAGGAACACGAGAAACTGGAGAAGTACCAAGGCCTCAAAGAAGAACTTGAGAAGGCCTGGAAAGTGAAGGCAACAGTGGTGCCCGTGGTCATCGGAGCACTCGGGGCAGTAACCCCCAAACTGGAAGAGTGGCTACAGCAGATCCCAGGAAAAACATCAGACATCTCAGTCCAGAAGAGCGCAGTCCTAGGAACAGCAAAGATACTGCGCAGAACCCTCAAGCTCCCAGGCCTCTGGTAGAGGACCCGAGCTTGGATGGATGAAACCGCCCGCGGAGGGTGTAATTACGAGAAAAACTATCTCGTAATTACGAGATAGTTTCTCGTAATTACGAGATAGTTTTTTTTTTTGGTGACTACTATGTGCTTCCGTACTTTACTATATTTTTCACCTACAAAACTAAAACACATAATAAATTGACAAGAAAAAAACATGAAAAATAACCATTAAAATAACTCCTTTGAAACATAATATGCATATTCAAATAACATTTTTAGTAGCAGTATTTTAATCAATTTTTAATCACTCAATCATCAATGAGACGTTTGAACTTGTCTTTCCCAAGTTTCAATAGTTTAACATGAAAAGATTGCAAATATTTTCTCATCAAATGATGAAATAATTGAAAGCTGAAAAACTCCTGGACACAAACAACTCTAATTATTTTCTGGTGTTGCCCTGTTTTAAAAATATATTGAGGAAAAATATGTCATGAAATACAACGTGCGCTGAAACTAGATTTAAAAATTGATTGTGTTGCCAGTCCAACTATAAATAAGTGGAGACATCTATAAAGCAGGATTAAAATATTTTGAAAAATATTCTGCAGCTGGGCCCATCAACAATTACAGATCATTTTTTAAACACTCATCTCTAATTTTATTTAACTTGTTAGATTGGTAGGTTTGCATACACAGCTAGCAGCCCATGTAAGGAATGATTTAAAGTAGCATTACCACCGTTTTAAAATGGGATAAAAATAAAGCTAAAAAAAAAACAACAAAAAAAAACGAAAGTCCTGGACACATGGGACACGATGAAGCGTGGGCATATCCAGTCTGAACAGGGGCCATGGACTGCTCACTGTCGGCCCTAACAGCCCCAAAATACGGGCCCATAAAAGCCGCAAATATCTTCTTTTTGGCTTCCCGTGAACTGTTTCCTGATCCTTTGTGTGAATGTTGGCCCCACATTCTGCCGCTCCTTGAAGACACTCCTGGTGTTTACGCTCAGCCGTGGGTCCCCTGGAGCCCACCCCCCTCTTGTTATTCACACTTTTCGCGAGCGGGGCGTGGCGTGGACACACATGGCTCGTGTTGTTGTTCCCTTCGCTGTCCACGTGAGCAGTGTGAGCGCTCCTGACTGGTCCTTGCCCCGAACAGAGTGTGGAGAGAGTCTGGAGGTGAGGACAGCGCTACACCACAGTCACCAAACTCGCTCTGGAGAGGAGACGCGACGCACTCCAGCGCTAAGGGGCCGAGGGCTGCCGCGTGTTCAGAGGGCAGAAGCATGTCCCGGGACCGCGGTGAGTGGACCGGACCTGAAGGGCTTATTTGTTTTTTCTCCTGTTTCTTTTTTCTTCTTTTCTTCTGTTTTCTTCGCTCGCTCTTCTCTCTCTGTGTGTTTGTGATGGGCTCTGATTGGCTGTGCGTCTAGGCGCGGTTGTTGTTTTTGTGGATGTTCTAGTTCTTAGAAAGTTCAGTTCGTGAAATGAGTAGAAGGAGGGTAAGGGGGGGCAGCAGTAAGGATGAGGAGCCAGTGGTGAGTCATGTCCAAACCAGGCGCATGTGACCGGACAGGGGTGCGTTCTCCGCCCTGTAAGCGATTCCACGACCGCGCCAGAGCCAGCGCCGTTCGTCTTTTATCACCACAGTAGGTCATATTAATGTGGATCTTTGGAGAAAAATAGGTTTAGCTACACAGTAGGGGACAGTCTGCCACAGAAACTCCATGGCTGATGTATGGAGGTCCAGAGTGAACTGTGTCAGTAGATGGTTCATTGTCTCACAGTGGCTGGGACAAGAAGTATCTAAGTTCTCATGCTTGTCCTCAACAGCCACATACTGTATACTGAGAAGCTCATATTCATGCAAACTGATGAAGTTGTAAAATATAGAAATATTCAGAAAAGTAAATCTGATCCTGTGCCCTCTTCAGCAGAGTTCCTCTTCTCCAAAACTTTAAACTGAATAGCCAAGAACTTTGAGTCACAGCAGACGTATGTCCTTTGAACCTGAGTATGATACTTCTCAGTAATCTATGAATATGTTATGATAGATATTATAAAAGTGATGAAGTATCTGTTTGAGCCAGTGAGCCATGGGGTTTTGCATCGATATGATACGTATCAGTTAGAATTGTTTCAATCTGCTCCAAGAACGATATTGGCTAATCTAATTTGATACAATTCAACACCTTCATATTGATAATCAATACAGCAACTTTTTGCCAAATATCATAAAAATTTGCTCTCAAATCCAGCACTGCAGCTGGGGTTGATTATGTCCAGCTGACAGAGATTGAAGCACAGTTGAATATAAGATTTTATTTCATTAAAAACACAAAAATGACATCCAAAAAGATGTATCTGGTTTTATTTTAACATGCAAATCTGTAAAATCGATATTTCCGATTTTATTGATTTCTTTTCCATGTATATTGATACACACTTCTAGAAAAGGATACGATTCGATACAAGGTAATGTGTTGATATAGTTGTATCATAGGAATAAATAAATGATACATTGATGGAGTTACTGTATCATTACAGTCCTACTGGATTGTGCTCTTCTGAAGAACAGGTCCAAGCACTGATACAGTGAACAGGAACTGACATGTCATATACCATTATTATGCTGGGATTTTGTAACTCCCAAGACATGATTTAGGAAAGGTCTGTGGGAGGGGAGAGAAGGGCCCTCAAAACAGAAAGTATTATCTCAGGATAGCTATAGTAGCTATGGTAGTGTAGTACAGTACGGTCTTGCTCTCTTCTCGGTCTCGGCTGCATTTTTATTTGGTCTTGGTCTTGGTCTTAAATCAAGTTTTAACTCAGTCTTGTCTCAGTCTCGAGTGTGGTGGTCTCAGATATTTTATTTACTATGCATTATAAAAAAAATGCTGTTCTTCGTAATTTTGGAGTAATTAATTTTTTTAGCATCAGAGGAACCAAGAAAATGATCTGTCTCTGTTTGTTTATGGAGTCTGTTGCAGTCAATCATTAAACTGATCATTCATGTATTTGTATTTGAACCACCTTTTTTTTTTTACATTTCCCCTTTATTCACTGTTCGTTCACAGGCTTTAGTCTCGACCTTGGTTTTCCTTGATCTCGGTCCCAACTTGGTCTTTGTCCTTAAAAGTCTCAGTCTTGTCTTTGTCTTCTAAAACTTCTAAAGTTTGTCCTGGAGATAATGAACTACGTTTCCATACAGAACATACACAGATTGCACTAAAAAATCTGACTTCAATCCAATTTCTCTAGAGCAGTGTTTCCCAACCAGGGGTACTGGGACACCCAGGGGTATGCAAACACTTTACAGGGGGTACTTGGATTTATTTCATAATTTGCTAAGAAAATATTTACTATCTTTTCATACCTCATTGACAACTGATTAAAAATTATTGATTAAAAGGAGGTGATACTATTAAAAGTAATTGACTAGCTGGTCAAGCTTGATAGGAGATGTATTCAAATGATTATTTTTAATTATTTTAATTTTTTTATTAGTTTTTTTATATTTATTTGTTATTTTAAAGGCATGTTTTATCTTGAATTTGATTTTAGAAGCAAAAAATGCAGGAGAATAAGCATTTACAATAAAAGTATAAAATGTCTTCGTACTAATAAACACAGATTTTTTCCATAACCACTTTTTTAAAAATTAACATGTGTATGAGTAAGGGGGTACTCATGGTATGACAAAAAGACTAGGGGGGTACGCAAGACAAAAAAGGTTGGGAACCACTGCTCTAGAGAACTGTCTCAATCTATACAAACGCAGAAAATCGAATTCACTGAAAATGTGTGAGAGTGGACACCTCTGAAGGAAACACCAATAATCTATCTAACAACTTTCTAATGACTTGATCCACACAGTCATTATCATTGTGTGTGACTTCTCAATAAACCGGTTTAGTTGTAGTGTTGTCAGTGTGCAGTGTGAACACAGAGCTGAGCGGGACATGTTTCCACAGGATACAAGAATGTTTCAGACAGTTACAGACGGGACAGCCTTCTTGATGTCAGCCCTGGCCAATCAGACACCTTTTCACTGGTCATGTGGCTGAACACAAACATGTACAGTTTGACATGTAAGGAGCAGAGAGGGACAGAGACACGCAGAGCTTGAAATTTATTTTGGGCTTACTCATGTTCTCACAACAACATGGCAACCTGACCTGTTTTAACAAAATGGAACAGTGAATTGTTCATCCAAACACTCTTCTATGACAGGCTGAGTCCACTTTCTCCATTTTCTCCATCTGCCTTTCTTTTAGCTTTTCTTTTCTCTATTTATGTTTATGTTTTTTTGTGCTGTTTCTCCTGTGTGCAGACAGAGACAGAGCTGGAATAGATACTTTCCCAGTAGGACTGTCTAAAGGTGTTTTTATTTATTAATTTGTTTGTTTGTTTTTTGTCTTGGTTTTGCTGTAATGAAGTTATTTTAGGGGCTGCTTTTGCTTTTGCTGAGCATTGTAAAGGTTTAGATGGGTATGTGAAATTGTAAAATAATATTTGGATTTTTATTTTCTGACTGAAAATTAAAAAAAAAAAAAAGTCTGAGGGCGTTTTCACACTGACACTGTTTAGGTCGGCGCAAAAGAGCTTTCGCAAGTGCAACACAATAGCCACACTCAGGTGCGGAGTAAATGGCTGCTTTGAGATTGCTCTAAACAGGAGGCCTCGGAGAGGCACAGCAGAGGTTCTCGGCACACCTTGGAGCAGTGTCTGTGGTGTGAAAGCTGCTGATTTTGGGCACACTCACCAATGGTGTCACTAGAGGTAATTACTGTCTGTCATTATGCGGAATGTAAACCCACCTGGATTAGTAGGCTACTTTCTAGTAAGCGATTCCTCTCAGCGTGCATCCAAAGAAGTAAGTGTCATGGTGCATTGTTGGAGAATCTTTCCACGTCCTGCACTGAGTTCCACGATGTAAATTCATCTTTTCCTGAGAGCGGTGTTTTTCAAAGGCTGTAGCCCAGGAGTGCCCAATTTTTTCCCTCAAAGTGCCAAAACAGAATTGTCTTAGTGGGCCAAGGGCCAAATGCAATAATCTTTTAAATCACAGCACCCCCCGTGGGCCATATCAAACCCTTTGAAAGGCCACGTTTGGCACCCGAGCCCCACTTTGGGCACCCCTGCTATAGCCTCTGCATATATCCACATAAATAGTTTGACAGATCACGGAGAGGGGAGCCACACGTGTGATGGTGCGTTCAGGTACACTTTGTAAGACTTTGAAATGTAGCGCTTGAGACCTGTTGTCATGGAAACAAGTTTGTCGGTCAGCTGATGGTTATCACCTGGCTTATAGTGCAGTGTTTGAGGTTAATGGTAAACAACACATGTGAACACGAACCAAACTAACAGTAAAGAAAATGCAAAAACAGTTTCATACTGTCTGCTTAATTTGGGATGTTCTGCTCAGATGGGAGCCCGAGCAGGTGGAGAGCTCAGCAGTTTGTTTTGCAAATAACACACTGGGCATTATCTTGGAAACTGGCACATGTCTCATCCTGGCGCAGACAGTTGGTGGAGGCGTGGTCATGGACAGGTGAGGTGTGTTGTGAGGCGGCCTGCTCTAAATCTGGGGCGTGGAGCACGAAAAATACCCTCACTGAGCAGTGTTTAATAATAATAATAATAATATAAATTATAATCATTACAAAAAGAAAAATAAGAAAATTAAAGAAGGCAGTTCAGGCGACATATTGAGCACAGACTCTAAAGTTCACATGAAACTCACCAGAAGCTGCAGGTGGTTGTTTTTTGCCTTTCCTCTCCATAAAAGTTTCCAACACAGTTTCCATCACAGCAGTGAGCCGTCCTCATCCAAATCTCAGAGGTCACAAAGGAGGCACTCATGTAGCCTGTCC
Source organism: Bostrychus sinensis (assembly GCA_020698575.1). NCBI lineage: Eukaryota > Metazoa > Chordata > Actinopteri > Gobiiformes > Eleotridae > Bostrychus > Bostrychus sinensis. The sequence continues at coordinate 36,903,750 of CM036247.1, forward strand.
GTGCTAAATCCAGCTTAAATATCCTTATTCCTTAGGCTATGGTATAGAAGGGTTCAGAAGAGCAGGGTACAATTCAGTACCACGAAAAAAAAAAAAACGTGGATGAAAGAACTCTCCACGAAGCCTCTGCACCCGTGATGTATCATGGATCATGCCCTGTTCATTTGGATAATTAATGAAGGCAACAGAGACGCACACAGATGAACACGGAATACGGAGATGGAGAAAGCTAAAGTAAGTAACTGAGTTATTCCCGTGTGGTTTCTTGTTTCACTATCCCGTTTGTAAACCCAATCCAAAAGACAGATAAATGTGTCCAGTTTGTATAAAATGGCTCCGTGTTTGGAGAAGGCCTAAAGCGCAGCAGAGGCAGCTGTTTATTGTGGGTCACTATTACTCAGAGCAATGGAAACATGGCGTTGGAAAAAGGCTTTATATACGAGAAAAATATAGCAAATTAATGTTTGTTACTTAATAATACAGACAATAAGAAATGGCAGTTTATTCTGCCGTTTTTTGTTTTTTATCTCTCCCGTGTCCGTATTCCGCCGTAGTCCGTCATCATTAATTATCCACATGAACAGGACATAATCCACAGGCAACATCCACTGCCGTTCTTTCATCCACAAAGATTTTTTTCGTGGTACTGGATTGTACCTTGCTCTTCTGAATCTGTCTTGAAAGTATCATATGGAATAAAGCTGGATTTATGCACAGATGAGGCTTCCTTTGTGACCTCAGAGTTTTGGATGAGGACGGCTCGCTGCTGTGATATAAACTATGTTGGATATTGGATACTTTTATGGAGAGGAAAGGCAATAAACAAGTTTTTTTTTTCATGGTTTACACCACTCCCTAGATTTAGAGCAGGCCGCCTCACAACACCACCTGTACAGGACCACGCCTCCGCGTTGGCAGGGGTCTGTCTGCGTCAAGATCAGACATGCGCCAGTTGGCAAGAATGTGCCCACTATGTGTGAAGGTCCCTTTACACACACACCACTCAGACCTCTAGACAGAAACTGTTCATGCAGGTCTCGTTCTTTCACTTATTACAAGTTTTTTCAAACACATACACTGCCTGACCAAAAAAATAGTCGCCACCTGGATTTAACTAAGCAAACAGGTAAGAGCCTCCCTGCAGCAGGTCTGGTCTAGGTTCAGCAATGTTATGGGGACAAAGAATGAGGTCAGCTGACTACCTGCATATACTGAATGACAAGGTTACTGGTCATACAGTGTCAATGGATTTTTTCTTCCCTGATGGCACAGGCATATTCCAAGATGACAGGTGTATCAGTCTGAGCAGGGCTTTTATTTTGAATGTCAGAAGAAATGTCCCTCCTTAGTCTAGGTCCAGACTGGTCCTGGGTTAAATCATATCTTAGTTCAAGTTTATTTCTGGATTCCTGGTATAGTCCTGGTTTAGTTCTAGTTTAGTCCCATTTTAGATGTAGTTTAGTCATAGTTTATACCTATTGTTTAGACCCAGTTCAGTCCTGGTTTAATCCTGGTTTAGACCTGGTTTAGCCCTGCTTTTGTCCTGGGTTAGTCCTGGTTTAGTCCTAGCTTAGACTTGAGTTAGTCCTGATTTTCTGGGTTCCAGTCTTGGCTATAATAAAGCCAGTTTGTATGCAGACAGGAGTTTTTGTAATGCAGTTTCCCTGCAGCTTGCTGTTGACTCAGGCCTCAGACTCTCAAGGCTTCATACTTGATGACAGACTCTGAGCTGCAGGTGCACAGGGACCATCCCTAAAGGCCTCGATACACCAAGGCGACTCCCAGACTGCCACCGATAAGACGGAGCGACAGCTCGTCTCTTCTCGTCTCCTCTCGTTCCCTCCCGTTTCCTCACGTCGCATGACCTTTTTCCCTCTTCATACACCGAAGTGACAACCGACCTAAAGACCGTGTCTTGCGCATGCGCGTTTTGTAATTACCCCCCCAAACCGGCAGATGGCGCTAGCCAGTGAACAAAGATAAACGGAAGTGACACAATGTTTGCGGAGTACATATGCATGTAGCGCGCCTTGGTCTGCCACTGTTCTCAGCTTGTTTGAACATTTGAGAAACGTGATCATGGCCGGTTTGGACATTGTTTTGTGTGGATTAGGTGCCGCTGCTCTGTTGAAGAAGATAACTTTACGCACGGAATTGTGAAAAATGCAAAAATGGTGACAGTACGCTGCCACAGCGGTCACTTCCGCTAAAATTCCCGTGAGCTGATTGGCGCGGCAGCTGTAGTGCTAGGCCTAAAAGAGCGCTTCGTGCCAAAGACCAAAGACGCCGATTCAACAAGGCTAATTGGCAGAAAACTAGTCAGACGACCTCCGTCCTGGAGCGATGGGGGGCGATGGCGCATACATATCAAAAGGACGGAAATGAGCGACGTGGAAGAACCGTTAAGACGGCTTCAGACGGGCGATCGTGGCCTTGGTGTATGGAGGCCTTTAGACCCGAGCCCAGAGTCCTTCCCCTCGCTGTGATCTTCATGAGGAATGTGATGCTCCTTCTCACAGTGAAACACACTCTCCAGAGTTAATGTGTTCATGTCCCAGTTTGAATCTGAATGCCTCCTCTTGTAGATTTCATGACTTCATTGTTGTGCAACAATTTACAAAAACATAATGTTTGTGCCTGATGAGACAGGGAGGAGTCAGGGAGGAGGAGAGAGGGAAGAGGTAGGGAGGAGGAGTGAGGAGGAGGAGTAAGGAGTCAGGGAGGAGGTGGAGAGAGGAGGAGTCAAGGAAGAGACAGGGAGTAGGAGAGAGGAGTAAGGGAGGAGAGTGGGAGGAGTCAGAGAGGAGGAGAGTGGGAGGAGTCAGGAAGGAAGGGGGAGTGGGAGGAGTCAAAGATGATGCCCTGGAAAAAATGTCAGTGATGATAAAGAGATGAACGGTTGGTGTCTCAATTTCATTGTACAAACTTTGTCTTACAGTGGACACTGCATCTAATGACGATATAGTGACTCTCTTTATAATCAGTTATTATACTTCTGAGAACACTTTAATTACTTCATGAATCCATCTCCCACTGAGGTCTCCAGTGAGGTCCCCAGTGAGGTCCCCAGTGAGGTCTCCAGTGAGGTCCCCAGTGAGGTCTCCAGTGAGGTCTCCAGTGAGGTCTCCAGTGAGGTCTCCAGTGAGGTCTCCAGTGAGGTCCCCAGTGAGGTCCCCAGTGAGGTCTCCAGTGAGGTCCCCAGTGAGGTCTCCAGTGAGGTCTCCAGTGAGGTCCCCAGTGAGGTCTCCAGTGAGGTCTCCAGTGAGGTCCCCAGTGAGGTCTCCAGTGAGGTCTCCAGTGAGGTCTCCAGTGAGGTCTCCAGTGAGTCTATGCTACCCTGTAGATGTTGTGTTGATCAGTATTTCTGCATGAGCTCAGCTTTGGTCATGTGTGTACAGATCATTGGGTCCTCTGGCCCTCCTCTCACTAGGCCAGGGCTCCACAAAGATGTCTTTGTCCAGGACAGCGCTGTGCAGCTGGGACACGGCCCACCACAGCCAGGGACACACAGCTGAAGTAAGGGTCCATGTCCAAGTCATAGCATTATCCAAGGGCAGTACAGTTTGACTTTTGTAAGGAGACTTAGTGGAGAAGAATAATGAATCTAAAAATAATATTTTTGGAGCTGACAGTAGCTGCAGTACATAGTCTGACAAGTACAATACTCTTGGTTTTATGAGCTGTGGATTTGTTTAGAGTGAGATTTACAAGATAAAGCTGTCAAAGCCAGGATTATTTCATGTGTAGAGTTTGTTTGAATCGCTGTGGTTGGGTCTGTGTTTTATGGGAACAAAGAGAAGACTTGTTGTGCTGTTTGAATGGTAAACATGTGGAGCATTTCTGACATGTGCAGTCAGTATCTCAAACACGACATTAACATGCTTCACATGGCTGTTGTTATCGTCGCTGCAAGACAATGACAGGCATTCATCACCAACTCTCCGGGCAGCAACAAGAGTCTCTTGTCTCAGGCTGCAGAGCATGCCTTTTAAACGTATTCTCAGTGTTGGTCCATGTTAAAAACCCACTTGTGTTGCAGTAATGATATGGTATTTCATCTCACATATACACTAGGGCTGAGTAGTGCCAACAACCTCACGATACGATACGTATCACCAGAGGCGTAGCCACGTGGGGGCCAGGGGTGGCCACGGCCCCTGTTGGTCAGACCTTGGCCACGCCATCGCCCCCTCCCCCCCGAGAGGTCCTGCACAACGGGCTACACAGGTCCATAATGATGCTGGTGACTGATTGACTTTACGTCTTTGCGCAGCTGTTGTAAAACAAACGGTTTGACACAGAGGCTTGCAGCTAAATCCTCCTGACAGATAAGAGCTCAAGCTTTGTGTCAGTTTTTACTTCACGTTGATAGTTTCAGGAATCACAGAGATATGCACCGTTAAAATGTGTAAAAACATTTAGGCTTAATTAAAAACGCGCAGTTTATTACCTCTCTGCGAACAACCATGGTGTTTTTTTGTTTTTTTTAGGTCCAGTGTCTCTTTTACTATTTTTTACTATTACTATTTACTATTACTATTTTACTATTTTTTTTACTCTTTTACTAAAAACTATTACAAAAGAGATCATTATTTCCAATAACTTTGTTTTTAATTTTGATCAAAAGTAAAAGGAGAGATGGAGAAGGGCAGAGGAGAAACTGCAGTTGGATGGGGACGCACTGTAAAGTTTTTGTTAAGAGAAATCGACCACCTCTTGTGACCCTTCAAAATAAAACTTCATCCTTTTCCATCAGCTGAAACAGCTTTATTGTGGTAGAGCCTGAAAGGAAAGGCATTAGCACTGCACGAGGAACTGACAGGAGCTGATAGTACAGACTGTGAAAATCCTGGACTGTCATGAAAAGTTTTGATGTAGACAAAGTTGTTAGTAAGTTATTGTAAAATTGTTACAGCAAAAATATTGAACAATTTGCACTAATAAACAACTAAGGATGGGCATCGAAACCTGGTTCTACCTGAGAACCATTTCTAATTTTTCCAATCCATCGGAATTGTTTGCCTCCGCCGTTAACGATCCCTCTTATCGATGCTGCTTTGGGCAGCTGTGTTTGTGTGAGCAGGTTTTGCTCCGAGACCCGCCCCGCTCCCCAGCAGCGTTTCTAACCTTTTTACTTTAACTTCGCTGCAAAAGTCGTCTTCAATGAGTAGCCTACAAAGCGTGGCGCTCATCGTGCAGTGCATGTCGTTCTCCTCTCTCTAATTAATGAACATGCGCTCACGGGACACGGCAGCGCGGAGGTGGAGACGCGCGGAGCCTGGCGCGCTTGCGTCCCATAGCTTGGACGCACCAGAGTGAAGCCAGAGACGCGGAGGTAGGAGCTAAATGTCCACGCACTGTGACAGCAGGAGCTCATTCCCCTGCATAAGAAATACACAGGGAGGGAGCGAGCGATAGAAAAAGAGAAATCTCTGACTCTCACCTGTCTGACTCTCACCTGTCTGACTCTCACCTGTCTGACTCTCACCTGTCTGACTCTCACCTGTCTGACCCTCACCTGTCTGACTCTCACCTGTCTGACTCTCACCTGTCTGACTCTCACCTGTCTGACTCTCACCTGTCTGACTCTCACCTGTCTGACTCTCACCTGTCTGACCCTCACCTGTCTGACTCTCACCTGTCTGACTCTCACCTGTCTGACTCTCACCTGTCTGACCCTCACCTGTCTGACCCTCACCTGTCTGACTCTCACCTGTCTGACTCTCACCTGTCTGACTCTCACCTGTCTGACTCTCACCTGTCTGACCCTCACCTGTCTGACTCTCACCTGTCTGAAATAAGTTTAAAATAGGCTCATATACATGAAAATGAAAATAAGCTTCTATTTCTGCTTCATAATAAACTGTATGGCCACAGATCTAGTTCATTTTTATTCACAGATATATCAGGAATCGATAAGACAATCAATAAAGAATCAGATTGATAAGCAGAATCGACACTGGCATTAACATTGATAAAATCTTATCAATTCCCATCCCTATTAACAACAACATGCTTCAAGACACAGACTACATGCATTGTTCAGTCCCTCCAGGATTTTGCGATGTCAGCTAAAACACTTTAAAATGCACCAGGATACAGCAAATATTGTCTGTTATATTGATTTTTTTTCCCCTGTGGGAGGACCCCCAGACCCCCCTGTAAATTTGTTACATACTTAACCTCTGTGAATCACAACTTGCTCTTCTGTGAGCTGCACACATCAGGGCTCAGCTCCTAACTTCCTCAAACCATCCAAATAACTGGCTTCAGAACAGAAGATAATTCACATTTTTTGTATTAGTCCTATAATAATAATAATCTGCCATGTGCCACCACAGTAAAATGACAGGACCCGGCTGGCCCCCCCAGTAAAAAAATCCTGGCTACGCCCCTGCGTATCACGATACATTCTGAACGAAGCACAGGGTCAAACAACTTTATTAATTGATATTTTATATTTTGTATATTGGCTGTCTGTGACAAAATCTAACCAACATGTCAATAACAGCAATTAGTACATACAATTATACTAATTTTAACAAGGTTTACCATAACCTTAACTGGCAGCTATTGTTTGTCTATGTCATGTCATGTTTTGTGAAGAAACAAATGTATTGAGCTGAGCTGTAATGTCCCCAGCAGTGGAGAATACCCACTCTGCTGCTACATTTATACCCAGCATGCAGTAATTATTTCAAATCAAGTTAGGCACAAAGGGATAAATGACTTTGTGCTCCCTCCCCTCAGTGACACACGTTGGATCTGTGTTGTGCTAACGTTACCTGTTGCTAGTGGCAGATCATTGTTGTGTCTTATGTCATGACAGAGATCTGTAGAGATCTGCCTACAAAGCCAGGTCTATCTCCTGACCTCAGGTGTTTTTAAATCCATCTGAAACCAAGGAGGCATTACAATCCTTAAAGCACCTTTTGGCCAAAATAAATTACATTGAGCATGTTTTTGAGGGAAATTTGAACTGGGACTGACTTAATCCAGTTTCTGATGAGTTCAAATCCTTCTGTGATTCTTTTAATCTTACCCAGTTGGCCCAACCTAAAATGTCTTGATAAGTCCACCTTAATTGATTTATTTTTGACAAATGTATGACATAAATTTTCAGCTCTGGGTGTTTTCTGCAATGACTTGAGTGACCACTGTGTGGTAGCTGCTGTTAGGAACACCAAGATCCCCAAATGCAAACCATGCATGATTTATAAGAAAAATCTCAAACATTTTAATGAACAAGCCTATCATCATGATTTGTCTAGCTAATTGGAGGGATATAGGTCTGTTGCCGGATATAGAGTTTGCTTGGACATTTTTTCAGGAAAGTTTTATGCAAATTGTAAATAAGCATGCTCCTTTAAGGAGGCACTGGGTAAAGGGGTGAGAAAACTCCTGGTTCTCTCTAGATTTGGCAGATACTATTCATGAGCGTAACGTGGCTTGGGCCAATGCAGGAAAAACTGGTGCTACTAAGGATTGGTTTGTTTTCAAAGAACTAAGAAACAAATCCTCTTCCTTTATTAAAAAGGCCAAATCATAATATTATTTATCTGTCACTATGGAAAACTTAAATAATCCACAGAAATTCTGGAAAGTTATTAATTATCCCTTTGTGAGTAAAAGCTCTCAGGCTCTACCTGATTCTGTCCCTGTGTTTAATAGAATAGAGGCCTTACACTGTTTTAACAAGCATTTTATATCTTTGAGTTCCTTATTTGACTCTGCAGGAGCAGACATTGTGAAACCCTATACTGACCTCCCAATGTGCTCTGGGGACTAGGGGTGTAACAGTACAGTAACTATATCAATATATAGATTTTTTTTCCTACGTTACAACTACATCGATACACATTACCTTGTATCGAATCATAATTATTTTCTAGGAAGTGTATATTGATATACACGGAATATTGATTGATAATTTCAGAAATATCAGTATTAGAAATTTGCACATTAAAATAAAACCAGATACGGCTTTTTGGATGTAATGTTTGCATTTTAAATGAAATACAAAGTTATATTCCACTTTTCTTCGCTCTCTGTCTGCTGGACATATGGACTCTGGCTGCGATGCTACATTTGGGAGTAAATTTTTATGATGTTTGGCAAAATAATATTGATAATTCATGTGAAGGGGTTGAATTGTATCAAATCGTATTGTTCCAAATTAGCCAATATCATTCTTGAATCGTATCAAAACAAATTTAATCGATAGGTATCATTACACCCCTACTGGAGACCCTTTTAATTTTATACCTTTCACCATTCAGGAAGTGCACAAAGCCCTGAAAGATCTAGGTTATAGAAAATCTCATGGACCTAATTTAATACAGCCTTACTTTTTGAAGCTAGCAGCTGATTTTGTGGCACAACCTCTAACAATTCTTTTTATTGTTATTATTTCACAGTTGAAACTTCCTCCATTTTACCTTTATTAAAAGAAGGTGACCTAGCAATTTTAAATAATTATAGACAGGGGTGAAAGTAAGCCGGTACGGTCCGGTACTACATACCGGCATAAGATTTAGAGGGGGTACGCAGTACGGCTAGAAATAGATCAGCTGTCCGGCCGGTTTTTGCAGCTGTTACACACATTAGAAAGCAGCCGGGACGCTGACGCTAAAGCATGTGAACCAGGCAGTGCTTTATCTCATCATATATGTGTCTGTGTGGTTTTTAGTGGCTTATGATCGCTCCATGATGTGATTTAATGCACAGAATGTCCCTGTCCCCTCTCATCATTCACTGATTGTCTCGCTTCCTTAAACAAATGCATTGAGCATGCGCGTCTTAAGCCCAAACCACACCTGGAGTGCCGCCTCACATTACACCAAACGCTTGAGAAGGCTTTAATCAGTGGTCCTCAACCCGGCGATCGTAAAAGCAGTGCGGGTAAATCGCGGAGCCATGTCTTTCCAAATAAAGTAATTTGCCTATGGCATTTGATTGACACGCAGATGGATCAGTCTGAGATTCTTTCTAAAACACAAGACACCGCGGAAGCGCGAGGAAACCGCACGAGCTACGAGCTAAACAGAATACAAGCAACTTAATAACAATCAGAGTTCTGGCCGTTTTCACTTCAGTTCTGTTGTGGAGGCTCGCGCTCCGTGGCCGCTCTGAACACTGCCATGGAGCTGACACACACGCACATGCACACACACACACACGCACGCACACACACACACACACACACACACACACACACAGGAGGAGAGGCAGCAGTATCAGGGAGGAGACAGGTGAGGAAGGAGTCAGAGCCTGATGTATGTCACCTGTTTGCTTTGTTTTTGTCCTTCAGTAGTTTGTTGTTGCCGTGTGTGAGGAAAGCTGACTTTGTAGAAGTCTCACAAGCTCCTCCCCTGAGCGTTACCATGGAGCTCCTGTCACTCATCAATGTTACTAAAATAACGCTGAGCTTTGATGATAAGCTGCATTGATACTGCAGTTTAATTCAGGCATAATTATAAATATAGTAGGCCTATTATAATCCATAATAATCAGCACTTTTAGGAAATTATGTGATGTTGTAAATATCACTGACAAAAATGCTACATTTATTAGATTCAGTTATTCCTGTCCTGAGTTGATAATTAATGTTTATCATTTTAGTTTAATAAAATCTGACTTTATTAAAGTGGTTATTTCTATTTTTATTTTCATGTTTAACCACTGCAATAATAATAACCCTGATAAATGTCCACCATGTTTAATAGAAATAAGGGGTAAAAAAAAATAAAGGTAGATCTCCTGGCCTTGATGACTTTAAAAGTAGATCGCAAGCCGAAAAAAGGTTGGGCACCACTGGTCTAGATAGAACTGTTGCTCAATACTAATGGTAATTTATATTTTGCTTATTGATTTTACCCTATTGTTTTTGGTGTATATTGTTGCATCAGAATTTCATTGCCCCCTCTTTATTTAATATGGACCCCCCATTGCCCCCTCAATGATATTTGTCTGGAGCCACCCCTGTCTATAGCAGGTTATCAGCGAGTTAGCGACACAGCTATGTGTCTGTGTCGCACGGAGCAGAGAACCATCTTTGTTACTGCAGAAGTACGGGTGACCATGTGTTTGAGCCACTCATAGAAAACAATAGGGGCATATTTTTTGACGTGCGTCCGGTGTGTGTTGGTTTTTATAGGGTGCGTTTGATTTGTTTTCAAACCCTGTTAAACCCCGTATAAGCCGTGTCTATATTTTTCATTTTATAGTCAAGATTCATTCTTAACCTTGTACATCTGCTTTTTCTGCTAATAAAATATATATGTAGGCATAATTTGTTATAGTACCGGCATAAGCAAAAATCTACTTTCACCCCTGCTTGTAAGTGAACAATTAAAAAACTTTTTATTCTTCAATCCTGTCAAAATATCAGTCAGGCTTCAGAAAAAAACACAGCACCATCACAGCTGCATTGAGGGTGATAAATTATCAATTAACAATTATTATTGTTGCTCTTGACAAGAAACAATGTTGCACATTTTTATTGAGCTGTCAAAAGCATTTCGTACTGTCAGGCATGTTGTTTTAATGAGAAGACTTCTTTAGTCAGAACTGTCAGAGCAAGCAGTTCATTGGTTCTCTAATTAGAGTAATAGAACCCAGTGCATTAAACTTATAGGTCTATGTTCTGAATTTGTCACTGTCTACAAGGGGGTTCCACAGGGTTCTATATTGGGTCCCGTCCTATTCATTATTTATATCAATGATCTGTGACTAAATGTATCTGATGCTAATATACATTTTTATGCTGATGACAGTTATTTACTTCTGTGGGCCATTGAATCTTTGCAGAAAGCTTTGTTGCTGTCCAGCACTCTACTTCAAATAAAATTAGTTCTCAATGCTGATAAGACCAAACTTATGTATTCTAATTGTAAGAAGATGCCTCATACAATCCCCACAGTGTCCACTCTTGAGTGAAACAACACTGAGGTGGATCATGTGTATAATTACCTTGGTGTATTGCTTGATGACTCCCTCAATTTCAAACCACATGTGGAGAATCATGTGAATAAACGGAGACTAAAATTTGGTTTTAATTTTTGAAACAAGTTGTATTTTTTATTTGAAGTAAAAAAGCAACTTGTCGCTGCAACTTTCCTATCTGCATTGAATTATGGAGATCTGTTTTATATGAATGCTTAGGCTCAATGTCTTCGAATGGTTGACACTGTTTATTATGCTTCTTTGAGGTTCATTACTAACTGTAAAGTGATGACACACCACTGTAAGTTGTATTCTCGAGTGGGATGGCCTGCCCTGGCCACTCGAAGGAGGAGTCATTGGTACACTTTCATTTATAAGGCAATGCTTGGACTACTGCCGACCTACATCTGTCCCTTACTGTCACAGAGCTGATTCTTATTCTCTTCATTCACAAGATCATGTGTTGTTCTCTATTTCATTTGCTCACACTGAACTGGGTAAAAAGGCTTTTGTCTACTCTGCACCTTACGCATGGAATAGGTTGCAGAAAGACTGGAGCTTAACTGAGTTGATTTCCTTGAATGCTTTTAAATCCAGACTGAGAGTTCTAGAGTAGGGGTGTCCAAACTATGGCCCCGGGGCCAAATGTGGCCCGCAGACTATTTTTTATTGGCCCTCGGGCTTCATTCACAATTGGCCCAAATTGGCACAGGTAGCACTGTTCACTGCAAGGTTGAAGCGCAGGTAAAAAACTTGATTTGTGTGAGATGTACCTGGCATTAAGAAGAAAAAAAAACAAAAAACAAATTAGAGGTTGGTGGCACCAAAAAAAAAAAAAAAAAAAAAAAAGCCATACTATGTGCTGGTGCCCAAATGTGGGATTGTCGAAGGGGGTCAAGAGTAAAACAAATCAATAAAAATATCCATAAGAATGATTCACTGCGAAGATCCCTGAAGGAAAGTGACATCTTGTTTTGTGGTGATGCAAAATATGGCGCCTCGACTGAGTGGCCCTCCTGCACATACATTTTTCAGTATGTGGCCCCCAAGGAAAAAAGTTTGGACACCCCTGTTCTAGAGGCTGACTCCACAACATGCACTTGTTTTTCATAATCTGTTTAACTCTTCCTGTTATCTTGTCTTTGTCTGTGTAATTATGTAACTATATTCTGTATTTGCTGCTGCCTCTTGGTTTTTAATCACATTGGAACTTTCTTACAAATAAAGGTTAAATAAAGGTTAAATAAAAAACAAAAATAAAAAAGTCCAAAATTGATAATTCCCCTCAAGTTTGGCTGACTGAAAAAAAAAATCCACAGTGTTCCTCCATGTTTGTTTACTAATAAAGAGACGCACGCTGCTGCTGTGTGCTGCGGTGCTGCCACCTGTGGCAGAAATGTGTACTGCACCTTAGGAAACAGCTTCAAAACTGCAGTTCCAGGTACAGTTGCAAGAAAAAGTATGTGAACTCTTTAAAATTACTTGGATTTCTGCATGATTTGGTCATAAAATGTGATCTGATCTTCATCTAAGTCACAACAATAGACAAATATAGTCTGCAAAAAGTAACTCTAAGAGCATTGATGTTCATGAGTCAGACTGTTTATAAATTGAGAAAGTTCAGCACTGCTGCTACTCTCTCTAGGAGTGGTTGTCCTGTAAAGATGACTGCAAGAGCACAGCGTAGAATGCTCACTGAGGTGAAGAAGAATCCTAGAGTGTCAGCTAAAGTCTTACAGAAATGTCTGGTACAAGCTAACATCTTTGTTGACAAATCTACAATAGGTCAAACATTAAACAAGAATGGACTTCATCGGAGGACACCATGGAGGAATCCACAGCTGTCCAAAAAAAAAAAAAAAAAAAAAAAAACATCACTGCACGTCTGAAGTTTGCAAAAGAGCTCCTGGATGTTCCACAGCTACTGGCAAAATATTCTGTGGACAGATGAAACCAAAGTTGAGTTTGGAAGGAACACACAACGCTATGTGTGGAGAAAAAAAGGCACAGCACACCAACATCAAAACCCAATCCCCACAGTGAAGTCTGGTGGAGGGGGCATCATGGTTTGAGGCTGCTTTGTTGCCTCGGGGCCTGGACAACTTGCTATCATCAACAGTAAAATGAACTCCCAAGTTTATCCAAACATTTTGCAGGAAAACTTAGAGGTGCTATGAGCAGTATATATATTTTTTATATTTCATAAAAATGACCCACATGTGTGCCAAGATATGAGGTGAACATGTTTGAATCAAATATTAGTTTTACTAATAACAGTGGTACAGGTAAGTTATTAATCATTTAGAATATATTTTACATAATGGCCAAGTTATTTTTGTTTACAGTTTTTGTTTTTGTTCTAAAACTGCATTGCCGATCCTCTAATCAGAAAAGAGATGATTGTTTTGATTTAGATTGCAGTACCCTTTTCAAAGGACCGTGATGTCGCCCGGTATGGCGCAGCCAGGGCCCCACCCTGGAGCCAGGCCTGGGGTTGGGGCTCGAATGCGAGCGCCTGGTGGCCAGGCCTATGCCCACGGGGTAAAACCCGAACCAGCGACATGGGCCCGACCTCCTGTGGGCTCACCACACGCAGAGGTAACCATAGGGGACCGGTGCAGTGTGGATCGGGCAGCAGTCAAAGGGAGTGCCTCGACGACCCGGTCCCCGGACACAGCTTCTAGCTGTAGGGACATGGAATGTCACCTCAATGGGGGGGAAGGAGCCCGAGCTTGTGCGGGAGGTTGAGAGATACCGGCTAGATATAGTCGGGCTCACCTCCACGCACAGCTTGGGCTCTGAAACCCAACTCCCTGAGAGAGGTTGGACTCTCCACCACTCTGGTGTTGCCCGCGGTGAGAGGTGGCGGGCTGGTGTGGGCTTGATTATAGCCCCCCAGCTCAGCCGCCATGTGTTGGAGTTTACCCCAGTAAACGAGAGGGTCACGTCCCTGCGCCTTTGGGTTGGGGACAGGTCTCTTACTGTTGTTTGTGCCTATGGGCCAAATAGCAGTATAGAGTACCCGGCCTTCTTGGGGTCCCTGTAAGGGTAGGAAGGTGCACCGACTGGGGACTCCATTGTTTTGCTGGGAGACTTCAACGCCCATGTGGGCAGCAACAGCGACACCTGGAGGGGTGTGATTGGGAAGAACGGCCTCCCCAATCTGAACTCGAGTGGTGCCTTGTTATTGGACTTCTGTCCTAGTCACAGATTGTCCATAACAAACCCCACAAGGGTGTCCATAAGTGCATGTGGCACCAGGACACCCTAGGTCGGAGGTCGATGATCGACTTTGTAGTCGTGTCATCTGACCTTCGGCTGTGTGTCTTGAACACTCAGGTGAAGAGAGGGGCTGAGCTGTCAACTGATCACCACCTGGCGGTGAGTTGGATCTGCTGGCGGGGAAGGAAGCCGGCCAGACTCGGCAGACCCAAACGTATTGTGAGGGTCTGTTGGGAACGTCTGGCTGAGCCCTCTGTCAGAGGGGTCTTCAACTCCCACCTCTGGGAGAGCTTTGACCAGATCCCGAGGGAGGTAGGGGACATGGAGTCCGAGTAGACCATGTTCTCCACCTCTATTGTCAATGCGGCCGTTCAGAGCTGTGGCCATAAGGTCTCTGGTGCTTGTCGTGGCGGCGACCCCCGAACCCGGTGGTGGACACCGGAAGTAAGGGATGCCGTTCATGGGAGTTCGCCCAAATGGTCCACATGTGTTTTGTGGATTTGGAGAAAGCGTTCAACTGTGTTCCTTGTAGTGTCCTGTAGGGGGTGCTCTGAGACTATGGGATCCGGGGCCCTTTGCTAAGGGCTGTCCGGTCCCTGTATGACCGGAGCAGGAGCTTGGTCCGCATTGCCGGTTGTAAGTCAGACCTGTTCCCAGTGCATGTTGGACTCTGGCAGGGCTGCCCTTTGTCACCGGTTCTGTTCATTATCTTTATGGACAGAATTTCTAGGTGCAGCCAAGGGCCGGAGGGAGTCTGGTTTGGAAACCACAGGATTTCATTTCTGCTTTTTGCAGATGATGTTGTCCTGTTGGCCTCCTCAAGCCAGGACCTTCAGTGTGCACTGGGGCGGTTTGCAGCTGAGTGTGAAGCGGCTGGGATGAGAATCAGCACCTCCAAGTCCGAGGTCATGGTTCTCGACCGGAAAAAGGTGGTTTGCTCTCTCCAGGTTGGGGGAGAGCTCCTGCCTCAAGTGGAGGAGTTCAAGTATCTCGGGGTCTTGTTCACGAGTGAGGGAAGGATGGAGTGTGAGATTGACAGGACGATCGGTGCACTGTCTGCAGTAATGCGGTCGTTGTATCGGTCTGTCGTGGTTAAGAAGGAGTTGAGCCGAAAGGCAAAGCTCTGGATTTACCGGTCGATCTACGTTCCTACTCTCACCTATGGTCATGAGCTTTGGGTCATGACCAAAAGGACAAGATCCCGGATACAAGCGGCCGAAATGAGTTTCCTCCGCAGGGAGGCTGGGCGCTCCCTTAGAGCTCTGTCACCCGGGAGGAGCTCGGAGTAGAGCCGCTGCTCCTCCACATTGAGAGGAGTCAGTTGAGGTGGCTCGGGCATCTATTCCGGATGCCTCCTG
This sequence comes from Bostrychus sinensis, assembly GCA_020698575.1. NCBI lineage: Eukaryota > Metazoa > Chordata > Actinopteri > Gobiiformes > Eleotridae > Bostrychus > Bostrychus sinensis. Next base: position 36,919,274 of record CM036247.1, read on the forward strand.
GACGTCTCCCTGGGGAGGTGTTCCGGGCATGTCCCACTGGGCGGAGGCCCTGGGAAGACAATGGGAGACTGTGTCTTCCGGCTGGCCTGGGAATGCCTTGGGGTCCCCCCGGTAGAGCTGGAGGAAGTGTCTGTGGAGAGGGAAGTCTGGGCATCTTTGCTTAGACTGCTGCCTCCGCGACCTGGTCCCGGATAAGCGCAAGAAGAAGGATGGATGGATGAATACCCTTTTCAAAACAGTATGAGCGCATACCACTTACAGGACCTTTAAGACCATCTGTCCACCAACTGAAGCTCAACAGAGGATGGGTGATGCAACAGGTCACTGACTCAAAACATAGAAGCAAATCAACAACAGAATGGCTTCAACAGAAGAAAATATGGCTTCTGGCGTGGCCCAGTCAGAGTCCTGACCTCAACCTGATTGAGATGCTGTGGCATGACCTCAGAAGAGCGATTCACACCTGATCCTAAGAATATTGCTGAGCTTAACAGTTTTGTTAAGAGAAATGGTCCAAAATTCCTCCTGAACATTGTGCAGGTCTGATCTTTACTACAGAAAATGTTTGGTTGAGGTTATTGCTGCCAAAGGAGGACCAACCAGTTATTAAATCCAAAGGTTCACATACTTTTTCATCCTGCATTGTGAATGTTTACATAAATGTTGAATAAAAACATGAAAACATATATTTTTTGCAGCATTAGTTAAAGCACACTGTGTTTGTCTATTGTTGTGACTTAGAAGAAGATCAGATCACATTTTATGACCAAATCATGCAGAAATCCAAGTAATTCCAAAGAGTTCACACTTTTTCTTGTAAGTGTATTTATAATGGAAAAACATCATTCAAACAGCTGTATTGTACACTGAAATAGTCTGATCTCTGTGGACTGGAGCTGTTCTCAGAAGCAGGGTGGTTAGAAAAACGGGGTGGAGTGAAAGTGAAGGTGGTCAGGGGAAGGAGGTGTCCTCTGTGAAGAGGAGGAAAATGGGTGCAGGGAGAGTGGCTTCAGAATGACATCTTAAAATCTTGAAAAACAGTAGCTGTCCCTCCAGCACAAATCTGTCCAGAAGGTCTTCAGGCCTTTATTTTATTTCTATTCTTTGAGAAACTGTTGCTTTTTTGTTGCTGCTGTTTTTGTATGTTTTGAGTGTGTCCTTCAATAAAAATCACTAACAATATCAAACAACAAACTCAACAAACTGCTGTTTTTAAGTTTGAAGTTTCAAAAAGTTATTTGAAAGTTCCCCTGGGATGGCGCTCACTTGGCTGTGGGTTGGCTTCAGCAAACTCCAGTTCCATCCCCAGAGAAATGCTTCATTCATATTTCATGAATTAAGTCAGTGAATGAATGAATGAACGTAACTGATAATAATCAGTTACTTGACTAATACTTTTGAAAGAACCTCGTTAGTTTACCTCTGTAAGCAGTACAGTACTGTGTTGGAGGCACACAGTTTTCAGCTCCTTATAAACATGTTACAGTACGGAGCACGGATGCCCACAGCACCAGCGCACGTTGAACAGGATGATCGAGACGGACACCTAGTAACACCTGTAAACAGTCACAGGGCACACAACATTCATTCAAGCACTCATTTGGAGCTGATACGAGAAAGCCAAGCTCCACAGGGTAAATGCACAACTTGTACAACCAGAGCCAAAACGCCAAGTAAACATGAAATCACTGAACTCACAGTGTTAGACAGTCGTCCTCTCCTCTCCAGTAGGGAGGGTTAGATACAAATCTTCTCCATCAAAAAGAGTCATAAACTAGCTGCTAACACTCATACATTATATGCACTGCATTAACGTAGGGCAATGGTTGCCAACCCTATTGGTCTCGTGTACTCCCTGCGCTTCTTGCTGTTAACATGAGTACCCCCCTCTCACTCATAAGTGTTGATAGTTATTCAAAAAGATCTTAAAAACAAGCAAACACATACACACACACACACTCACACACACAGTAGCAAACAAACAAAAAACATATGCTCAACTTATTGTGAATGCAAATTGTCCTGCATTTTTCTTTTAAAGCTGCACTACCTGATTTTGTGACTGTAAGAGTGATGTGTCTAAAAAAAATGTTGAGTTTGAAAGATACGCTCCCCTTTTGTAAGCTACTAAGGCTAGATCAGAATAACACAGCAGAGATCTGGAGTTTGCTTTTAATTCTTTAAACTGAAAAATAAAAATACTGTGAATAAGCTATACATTTTGAACTAAAACTATAGCTTCTTTACAGTTATTCTTGATAGATTCTAGTTCTGGATAGATAAAGAATGCATTGACCAATCAGAGTGCTCCTGTCCTATGAAAGCGTGTGATTGGTTAAACTGTTCCTTCCCTCGCTCTAAAACAAAAACCCTTATAACACAGCCCACAGGTGACCTCAAAGTCTCATTTTTTCTCAGATGACTCCTGTTATGCTGCACTAATAACTAAATAATTATCTATGTCAAAGTACAAGGAAAAAGAAATCAGGCAGTGCAGCTTTAAACTCAAATGGTTTCAAAATAAATATAAAAAATAACAAAATAAACTATAACCTTTAAATAATAATAATCTAAAATTTAAATGATTTGAATAACTCTAATTTGAAACAAGCTATTAATCCTAAAAAAATGTATTCAAATAATCCTCCTTAGCAGTTTGCCCTCCTTTTTTTTATCAGTTTACATTTTAATAGTTCAATATGAAAAAAATAGTGAATATTTTCTTATCATCCTAGAAATAAATTTTGAAATAATTCCAAGTTTATTAATGCAACATGAAACTAATCTGAGAGATGCACCTGTATATTCTGCGTATGTCCAGAGGTGAATCAAACTGATTGGCTATATTTATTTATTTATTTTTTTTCTTGTCCTGCTGTAGTGTTCCCGGTGTGGCGGGGCATCTGGGCCAGTGGCAGTTCCAGTGGGGGCTGGGCTGAGGCGTGGGAGCGCTGCTTGCGCTGGGAGCCCATGGGCCCCATCTGGCTGGTGCTGTGTCGGGGGGGGCGCGCCCGCCTCAGCCAGGTGTGTGAGCGGGGCCGGGGGGCCATCAGGCTGAGGGTCAGACTGCCCCCGCTCTTCCACATCCACCAGGTCCCCAAGGTACGGTGTCTTTTCATCAGACTGGGCCGTAATATGGTCACATTTGTGCTAGTTTTCATCTGTAAGAAGTATCAACATTAACCCTCACGTTCTTCCTCTTAAAGCTCTTATAAAACATGAAAAAAAAAAAAAAAAAAAAAATATATATATATATATATATATATATATATATATATATTATCATTAACCCCTGTCCTCCTCATTATACATATTTTTAACCCTCTAAATGCCAGTTTGTTTACATCATTCCCACACATTTGTAAATAAAACATGAATTATTTACTATTTAAAGATACAAAGTGTTTTGTTTGTATAGGGATTATATTGTATAGGGTCCTGATAGATCTTATCCTAACACTGATTTTTTTTATTTATTTTATTTATTTTATTTTTTATTTATTTATATGGGACAGCGTGTATACTGACAGATCCCTGTTGTACTGTCCATAGCAGTAGCGTTTGGTGTAGGACTCTCACTGCCCTTCCCTGTGCCTCAGGTGGTCCAGGAGGATGGGATCATCTCGGGGTACAGACACCCCTGTAGCACGGCCCTGGACTGTGTCCTCAGCAGCTTCCAGATGAACAATGAGACCATGAACATCTGGACACACTTCCTGCCAACATGGTGAGTATTATGCAATATGCACGCCTTATATGGGCATGGCCACAGTCTGGTTTACCTGACAGGAAACTTTAGGCCGGTTTGCATAACGTAGTCATAAAACTGCACATCTGCCTTTGTAGAGAATTCACTTACAACCGACACTAAAGAACTGTAGCCACCTGTGCAGACTTCTTCTGCTTACTCCTGGTCAAGGGTCTAGGGTGAAAACCTGGTTCATTTGCAAATTAAAACACCTCTATAGAGCCATTATTTTGAGAAACTAATATTTGATATTAATGTAATTCTCACACATTCCACACCAAGGATCATCTCAGAAGACATTTGGATTTAAAAGGACCATTTTCAACTGATTACAATGACCATTAAATACACATCACAACAGGGACTAAACCATGACTAAAAGGGATCTATGCCAGAGCCAGATCTAAAACAGGAGTAATCAAGGACTAAACCAGAACTAAACTAAACTACAGCTAAACCAGGAGTAATATAGGACTAAATGAGGTCTAAACCAGGTCTAAACCAGGTCTAAACCAGGACTAAACCAGGGCTAAGCCAGTTTTAAACCAGGTCTAAACCAGGACCAAGCCAGGTCTAAAGCAGGACTAAACCAGGAGTCATCTATGACTAAACCAGGTCTAAACCAGATCTAAACCAGCACATAACTGGTGTCACTCCCCGACTTGGATCAGTCGCGCTACTTTCACTCATTAAAATAGCTGAATATGTTGTCTGTCTGTTGTAGCCTGTAGCAGCTCTCCATTTAAATAAAATAATGTTGATGCAGCATGTTTTACAAAGTTTATTTTTAGAAAGAGTCACGTAAAACGTAAAAGACCGTTCCTTCCTGCTGTGAGCATCAAAGAGAGGAGAGTTTGATCTGAAGTCAGTGCCTTGTGTTTGCTCTGCACTGCTCTGTCTGCTCAGGTTTATTAGCAGTTTAAACACAAGACACTGAGGATGTGCAAATCTGATCCAAATCAATCAATCAAAAAGTATTTGTATAGCACCTTATAACAGCATTATGCTACGTTCACACCGGATGCGTTTGAGACATCTGATTTACATATTAAGTCTATGTAAATGCGCCTCTAGACGCCCTGCAGCTTTGGTACTCAAAGACTCCTGAGTACTGCCTTAAGAAGCCAGTGTACCACCAGTGGGACCTGTGCCACAGTTTGAGAGCCACTGTACTAGTTCAGAAATGAAGTATAAATGATATCTACACTCTGAAGACAGAGGCTTGCTGCTGTGTGTGTCTCAGGTACTTTGTGTGGCGCCTGGCCCTGCTCTGCTCCTCTCTGGACTTCAGCCTGGACTCGTACACCTGGCCCCTGCTGGTCTACATGCTGCTCATCTGCGTGTACCCCTTCACGTCCAGCTGTGCCCACACCTTCAGCGCCATGTCCACCGACTCCTACCACATCTGCTTCTTCTTCGACTACGGCGCGCTCAGCCTTTACAGCCTGGGTAGGTCTCATATCACTGGGATTGTCTCCTATGTCAGTGATTTTCTTCAAATGTGTGCTTCAAGTTTCCAAAAAAAAAAAGACTTTTCAACTAAATAAGAGCCAGTGTCAGAGTTCTCTCCAACAACAGGGACTAAACGAGGACTAAAACTGGTCTACGTCAGAGCCTGATCTAAAACTGGAGTAATCACGGACCAAACCAGGACCATACCAGCACATAACCAGGTATAAACCAGGGCTAAGCCAGGTCTAAACCAGGTCTAAACCAGGACTTAACCAGGACTTAACCAGGTCTAAACCAAAACTAAACCAGGACTAAACCAGGACTTAAACCAGCACATAACGGAGTCTGTTTTATTGATTTTCTTCAAACGTATGCTTCATGAAGTTCTAAAAAAACAACTTCTTAACAAAATAAGAGCCAGTGATGATGCAGTTCTCTCCAACACCTCACCCTCATAGTCCATGAGAGCCTTGAGAATGAAACACTCCTGAATGTCCCTAAATGCATCTCATGTCCCCATCTTGAAGATGTGTCTGAGGGACATTTCAGTATAGGACATGTCACCCTTTTCTCACCAGGACACTAAAGGAGCTTTTGACAGAGGTGAACTTGTGAATCGTGTCTGTTAAAGCTTAAATGGGCTGTTGTGTTACCTCACTAAAGCAAAATGTAGTTTAACATAAGTACACTAGTATTTACCTTTTTTCTGGTTCTAAATCTTTCCATAAAACCAAACTCTGTACCCAATGAGAAAAAAAAAAAAAAAAAATATATATATATATATATATATATATATATATATAGAGCTGGCCCTCCTGACCAGCTTGTTCAGTCTCTTCATATCCCGGTTAGTGCTGATCAGACAGAGTAGAGGGTAGCAAAGCCTACCACAGAGTCATAAAATGTCCTTAGCAGAGACCTGCACAATCCAAAGGACCTGAGTCACCTCAGAAGGTGGAGGCCACTTTGTCTCTTGAGACTGATATAACCAAGTGTGCCTCATTGGTCATTTCATGTCTGAAGAAGGGCAACAGTGTTACTCATGTGAAAATATCTGGGAGCCCAAATCATTGTGCGGACTTTTCTCTTGATTCTCTCTGCTCTGGATAAAAGGAGACACTGCTGTTCAGGTTTCAAATTGTTTGTCATAATGCACAGTAAGGAAACAGGTTTTTCCTGTACAATGAAATGCTCTCCACACTGAATGCCACATAAAGGCTAAGGTAAAAAAAAAAAAAAAATAGGCAAAAAAGCATTTAAATAGCATGCAAATACAATAGTATTTGCTATGTAAATAAATGTACAAGGTAGTGAGCTACATTAGCTGTTGTGCAACAGTCAGCAGTGAGTGAATGACTGGCATGTGCAGCCTGGCAGATTCAAAAAGTACATTTACATGTGCAAGTAGAAAAGTGTATAAACTGTACAGATCCTTGTGCAATTAAAAATGTGCAAACTTAAAATGTAAAGAGATGTTTATTTCAAGTAGATTATCCTTTTAAATCAAACAAAATGTTGAGTTTCAAAATATTCAGTACAACAAATGTGGAATTAGCATAATTCTGTCACTGTCATTAATATAATCTAATATTCTGTATCTCTAATCAGTTCTATCACTGTCATTATTATAATCTAATATTCTAATATTCTCTGGCCTTCCAAATCAGACTGTGGTAGGACCAAATAAAGCGGTACTTGTATTCCAGCTCATATTACCAGTATTCAATATGTTGTATTATTTCATATTTATTGTAGATAACTGTCTGTCCCTCTTGTCTTGTGCAGGTTGTGCTATCAGCTATGGTCACTACGTGATGCCTGAGTGTTGGGTGAACAGCTGGCTCCATCGGTACTTTGTCCCTGTGGCTCTGGCCAACTCTCTGTTCTGCACCAGCCTGTCCTGCTACTCACGGTCAGATGCTCAGCCCACAGGGGGCGCTGTAACTACACTTGCTGATTGTACTGTTTCCAGTTGAATAAGCCTGGACTGTGATCGCAGGTTTGTGGAGCTGCAGTTCCCTCAGAGGAGTAAAGTCCTAGCGCACCGCTGCTTTTGTGGTTCCCTTCATATTCGACACTGTGCCTCTGTTCTACAGGGTAAGTGTACTTGTAATGAAAGACAGGAGGGCATCACTCAGCTGAGGGTGGGTCCCATCCAGCTCAGTGTGACGCTCAGGTCATTTGAGTCAGCGCTGGTTAGAGTTGGTCTGAGCTTATCAGGACTGGTCAGTCCTGGTCAGAGCGTATCAAAGCTGGTTAGAGCTGCGGTGCTGGTTAGAGGGTCAGTGTAGGGGAGATAGCTCAAAACTATAAGTGGACTGTAAGGCACTAGACATATTTAATCCCACCTTCAACCTGGAGTGTCGGCCAGAACACTGCTTCGAGGCCCGGATGTACAACCATGAGGTGTATTGGACTTATATTGAGTTGATGTCACACAGCAATGGTAAATAATGGGAGCCCAGACGGAGAGAGGCTTCACTGGTCTTGTATTTTGCCACTGGATTACAGATGATGTTAAAACAGGTTTACCCACAGGTGTGAGTGTGTCCCAATACGTATACAATTCCAAATATAGATGAGTTGTAGTATGTAGATATAGGCACATAAGGGTGTAGAGGTGTGTGTGGTCCTACAATATAGAAAGAGAAAATAATCAGTACAAAGTACTGTTACTAACTGCATTACATCTAGCTAAGTTAATTATAGACACATAAAGGCACAGAACACAGGCTAGCCTCTTATAATTCTACACGAACATGTATGAGTTTTACTGTTAGCTAAGTGCAGGCACAAAGGAGGGCAGGCTAATGTACGGTAACTTAGCAACAAAAATAAAGTCCCATTAACACTCTTGCATGAAAACGAAAGCAACAGGACAAACTACCAACTTAAACTTACTTTGCTCATTAACGCACACTTCTGAGAAGTAGGTAGCACTTTAGCAATGTACAGACAGCAGAATGATAAACAGTGACTTTTGCACTTTTCCTCTCGAACTTTCTACCGCAAATTGTAACTATACACTCTGTACGTAATGCTACTTCAAGGACAACAGGAGAATGGGAAAAGTGAGCGCTATGGTGTAATATTTGTGACACTTTCGTGCGCGCACAGAGTGAGTGTCGAGCGCAACGCAACATAGCACATACTTTACCATTTGAAAAGAGAATAATTTGAGCACACAAACCTTTGTTCCTGTGCGCGCTCAACTCTGCCTACATGCTCGCTCAAAGTCTACCTAGGTGCGTGAGTATGTGGATGCGCTCGTGCAACATCTTTGCTCGCACGACAACTCATTTCTGCTCGCAACTCTGGCTCTGCACTCGCTCGAGGTGGCACAGGGCAAACTATGATTGTAGCGAGCAGGACAGCCAATCACAGACTGGGATTCACAAATGTTTCTGATTGGCTGTCTTATATCCAATTGTTCATATCAAATAGGCTGTGTCCGAACGTCGGCCCTAACCTCTCAATCACTATATAGTACAGCACTATATAGTGCACTCATTTTGTGAATGATTCGGACACTCGCACACTGTTTTTCTCTCATCGGTGATCACGTGACTCTGGTGTCTGTTTAAAAAAAAGTTCGGCAAACTCCGCTGATAGTTTTTCTGTGATAAAGCCCGAGCAGACTCAGTTGATGTTTTAGTAGTAGCGCCACTGAACAAGCCGTGCTAACGCCGTGCGTCAGTCTGCAGCCTGTTATGATGAGCCATGAATCAACCAATCCTTAACACATTTACAGAAGCACATTTTAGTTTACACTAAATATGAATTAAACTCTTTATATTAGAAAGTTATGATGCAACTTGACGTTGATTAGATTAGCATGTTGTAGGCAGCTAACATATGACAGTGATGGTATTTAATGGACAAATGTGGACTGCTGGACCACTGTGTCCTCCTGTATGTCTCCATGTGTTTTTAATGTAAAATATAAAATGTATATCCAGCTCTTGTTTGTATTTTTGTAGAAAAGAAGGCGACAGAGTAACTCTTGTGCATTGTTGTCAGTGGTCTGTTTTCAGTGACGTTTTGTGGGCGTTCCTACCATTGCCGACCGTATTTAATATAAACAAATGGATATAAGACACAGTCTACAGTCTAAGAACAGTGGACCAGCTCTATACCCTCCATAGGGTGCTTGAGGGTTCGTGGGAGTTCGCCCAACCTGTCCACATGTGTTTTGTGGATTTGGAGAAGGCGTTCGACCGTGTCCCTCGTGGTATCCTGTGGGGGGTGCTCTGGGAGTATGGGGTCCGAGGCCCTTTGCTAGGGGCTGTTCGGTCCCTGTACGAACACAGCAGGAGCTTGGTTCGCATTGCTGGTTGTAAGTCAGACCTGTTCCCAGTGCATGTTGGACTCCGGCAGGGCTGCCCTTTGTCACCGATTCTGTTCATAATTTTTATGGACAGAATTTCTAGGCACAGCCAAGGGCCGGAGGGAGTCTGGTTTGGGAACCACAGGATTTCATCTCTGCTTTTTGCAGATGATGTTGTCCTGTTGGCTTCATCAGGCCAAGACCTTCAGCATGTGCTTGGGCGGTTTGCAGCCGAGTGTGAAGCGGCTGGGATGAGAATCAGCACCTCCAAGTCCGAGGCCATGGTTCTCGACCGGAAAAGGGTGGTTTGCCCTCTCCAGGTTGGGGGAGAGCTCCTGCCTCAAGTGGAGGAGTTTAAGTATCTTGGGGTCTTGTTCACGAGTGAGGGAAGGATGGAGCGTGAGATCGACAGGCGGATCGGTGCAGCGTCTGCAGTAATGCGGTCGTTGTATCGGTCTGTTGTGGTGAAGAAGGAGCTGAGCCGAAAGGCGAAGCTCTCGATTTACCGGTCGATCTACGTTCCTACTCTCACCTATGGTCATGAGCTTTGGGTCATGACCGAAAGGACAAGATCCCGGATACAAGCGGCCTGAAATGAGTTTTCCTCCGCAGGGTGGCTGGGTGCTCCCTTAGAGATAGGGTGAGGAGCTCTGTCACCCAGGGAGGAGCTCAGAGTAGAGCCGCTGCTTCTCCACATCGAGAGGAGTCAGTTGAGGTGGCTCGGGCATCTGTTCCAGGATGCCTCCTGGACGCCTACCTGGGGAGGTGTTCCGGGCATGTCCCACCGGGCGGAGGCCCCGGGGAAGACCTAGGACACGCTGGAGGGACTACTGTCTCTCGGCTGGCCTGGGAACGCCTTGGGGTGCCCCCGGCAGAGCTGGAGGAAGTGTCTGTGGAGAGGGAAGTCTGGGCATCTCTGCTTAGACTGCTGCCCCCGCGACCCGGCCCCGGATAAAGCGGAAGAAGATGGATAGATGGATGGATGGATATAAGACAGCCAATCAGAAACATTTGTGAATCACAGTCTGTGATTGGCTGTCCTGCTCGCTACAATCAGTAGTTTGCCCTGTGCCACTTCGAGCGAGTGCAGAGCCAGAGTTGTGAGCAGAAATGAGTTGTCGTGCGAGCAAAGATGTTGCGCGAGCGGGCATCCACGTACTCGTGCACCTAGGTAGACTTTGAGTGAGCATGTAGGCAGAGTTGAGCGCGCACAGAACAAAGGTTTGTGTGTGTAGCAAGTATTATGTTCTAATCTGTTATAGAATATTAAGTATCGACCAGTTTAAGTTTTCAGTAGACCTAGGAACGGCTGCTGGAGGGCGAGGGACAGTAATCACATGACAGAATTTTGAGTGTTATGGTACCATGTATTGAAATGACAAAACCAACAAACCCAACAAATGACAAACTCAACAAATAACCCCCAAAAAATATGAACACAATAATACAGAAAAGAGAAAAAATATTCAAAGTCCAAATTTCCGATCCATGGTATGGGTCCTCGCAACCGGGAAAATGTTCCACCACCAAGTGTCTTAGTTTCAATTTATGAGAAGAGGAGGAAATGCAAAATGCGCAATTGTCCGGGAAATTAAGGTAGATGTAGCGGTGGTACTCGGAGTAGCGAATTGGTGAAAGGAAGAAAACAGGCTGCACCAGCCTCCTACCCGACCAGCAGGATACCAGTTTGGGTGCTGGACTTTTTCTTTCTGGCTCCTGGCATGTGATTCATCTGCTCACCATCAAAACCCAAAAAAAGGGCACCTGGCCTGTGTAGGATAAACAGGAGCACATAACTCCAGTGTACACAATTCAATCTACCATGGTAATCGATTAAATGTAATATTTGTACATTTAAAAAGGTAACAATTATTCCATGTTGAGTTAGCAACATATATTAGCAAATGCTAACATGCTAATGCTAAGAGTTAGCACAGCACATTCCATACAAAAACAGTGAGACAATTAAAAGGCCAAGCTCATGTTAGCAGTGCTAACATTAGCATACCAACATTACCAATCTAACACATGTCGCATGAGAGCCATCAATAATAAGTACCATAAAACTTAATTTTAGCATTTAGCATTAGCGGCTAATGCCAACCATGTGTACAGATGCTAACAAAAGATGACATGCACATTGGCTGGGGATGGTCATGTGGGATGGTCATGTGACATTGTCATGTGATTGTCATGTGACAGTCATGTGATTGTCATGTAATTGCTGCATTCAAGGACTGGTGACCGGGTGAGAAATTTAAACTAGGCCAGATTTTGCCCTGGGTTACATGTGCTCAAATTATTATTCTCTTTTCAAATGGTAAAGTATGTGCTTGTGACAGTCACACTGCGTGCGCTCGACACTCACTCTGTGAGATGTCACAAATATTACACCATAGAGCGCTACTCCGGAAATGGCAAAACTACAATATGTCTGACAATATGTTTTGTACAGTCAGTGAATGAAGGTGCTGAGGCTTTAGTAAAAAGACAGTGTTTCTGCGCAATGTAACAGTTATATGCAGAGGTGGGACCTAGTCACTGTTTTGCAAGTCACAAGTAAGTCTCATGTCTTTGGCCTTAAGTCCAAGTCAAGTCCCAAGTCACTGCCTCAAAAGTCGAATCACAAGTCCTCCTTTCAGTTTCGAATCCTTTGCAAGTCTTTTCAATTCTTAGGACTCCAAACTTAATTTTTGTCACAATTTATATTGTTGAATGTACCCTCATGTCCCACCTTAGAAAAATAAATACATGATGAACAGATGGTAAATTGTTAGCTGTACTATTTGAACACCTTAAGGCTAGAAGAGGCCTACACAAAAAACAGGTTTCTGAATGCTTTAAAAGTAAAGAGAAGTTCTTGAGTAATGATTTACAATAAAGCTAAATACCTCACCAGTTCATTGTATATTAACTGTGTCAATAAACTGAGCTCTACTGGCCTTGTCAAACACTTACACAGGCTCAATAAGAGTCATTCTATCACATTTGAAGATTTACAAAGTGAATACTGCCCACTATACGATTTACTGAATAGCAACACCCATGGACAACAGGGGGACTGCAGGGGAGTGATGTGTGGTCAGAACCATGAGCTCCAGCTCAGACACAGTGACAACACTGCAGAAAACTCCAGCTGGTGTTCATTTTTCACTGTTTACTGTCTGAGGCAGAGGAAGCTCACTGTGCACAGGTAAAGATCTCCTCTGTGTAATGACATAAAACTGAGTGTGCGTCATGCGATTCAAGTCTCTCTCAGACTCCACATATTCGCCTTTAGACCTGTATGGCAAAGGGTCATTTATTATTTTTAGTTTATTTATTTATTTATTTATTTAGTTTTGTTTTTTTATAAGTGTAATCCGCACCTGAATGCCTCATGTCTGCACCTGAACGCCTCATGTCTGGGTCTGGGGCAAGCTGCTCAGCTGTGAGGAGAGGGAGGGTCACAGAGGCAGCAGCTCCATCCGTGTCCTTCTGAGCATTAAAACTAAGTTATGGTGACTAAATAACTCTTTTATGATCGTGTTTGGAGTAAAACATCAGAGGAACTATCTGAAAAGTTCGCGAGTTCGCGCCGATAGAGCCTTAATTAGACACAAGTATATTTGATATCATTTATGGTTGTAAAACTTTAACGCTCAATATCTCTGTGATTTCTGAGTCTATCAACACGAAACAAAGACTGACATAAAGCTTAAAATCTCCTCTGTCACTATGTCAAAATGTCATGTGCTGCTACAGCTCAATACACTTTGAAATGTGCATAAGAACACTCGCACAAGTTACATGCGCCGAGAAAGAGAAGAGAAAGCGCTCATTAAAGCGCCAGGAGTTTAATTAGGCTAATTGTTGCTCACACACTTATCAAAAATCACTTTTCTTTCTTTGCGAAGCATCAAGTCTTCTCAAGTCATGGGGCTCAAGTCCGAGTCAAGTCCCAAGTCATTGGTGTTTGAGTCTAAGTCGAGTCTCAAGTCTTAGTCCATTTCATCAAGTCGAGTCTAAAGTCATCAAATTAGCGACTCAACTCATGAAAGTCATGACTTTCAAGTCCACATCTCTGGTTATATGATTCCTCAAGTAGGCTTTTTAACCATGGGAGTGGCACATGATAAAAGTATTACAATACTTAATAAGTAGATTAAGGTTGTTTGTGTGTTTTGAATCTAGTGTTTTTGTTTGTCCAGATCTTGTTGTGTTGTGGAGGTGGATGCGCTCACACCGAGGCTCTGTCCAGTCACTGTTACCACCTCTTCTTTGCTTTCCTCACCTGCTTCCTCTTCACCTCCCACCTACCGGAGAGGCTGGCCCCAGGGCGCTTCGACTACTTTGGTACGTCCACATCTCCACAACTTTGGAGTTGTGTGACACAAAAATGTTTTTGGAAAGACACCGACCAAATCATGGGTGTATTAAGATCTGGACAATGACAATAAAAAGTTTTTAACCTATTTGAGGATTTTTAACTAAGAAAAAATCCATAACATGAAATTAGCTAAGGAACACTACAAAACCCCACCATTGCTGAAGTTGTGTGGGTCCTTTGAGCCGAATACCAGGTGTTTTGAGTGTCCAGTAGTAACATTATTGACAGTGGAGAGGAGGTAGAGCCTGATCCAGATCTTTTACATTCATGGGCCAAACTCACAACTCTGTGTGCTGCACTGGCACATACATATGAATGGAATTTTGAGCACGCATGTCCTGTGTGACAGGGGCTTCAAGGCCTTTTCACACAGGACGCGGCGGGTGCACTACTCATGGGGCAACCACACAGATCAGGAAGTCGTGTTAGCAAGTAGCAGTCCAGGCTAATTTTTAGAAAGACAATTTAGCCTCATATTCTTTTACCATCTCAGTGACAATAATGTTCAGAACCACCACACTCCTCTCATAGTCACAGCATGAGAGCTACACCCCTGTATGCTCGGCTAACTTTTTAATATGACAATAGTAAACATCTTGTTTCTACTGCTTTGTGTGAATGGACCTTTCAGGCTCTGTGATTGGAGCGACGTCACAGCGCGCTGTGCAGTGCACCGCTCAGATGGGAGGCAGCCACTGGCCAGCTTGACATATCAATGGAATTTGCCTCAGCACCTGCCGCGTCCTATGTGAAAGGTCCTTTATACAGAATGGCAAAGCGTTGTTTGTTGTAGCTGATGTCCGTACCCCCCTCTGCTTTAGGCCACAGTCACCAGCTGTTCCACGTCAGTGCAGTGTTGGGCACTCACTTCCAGATGGAGGGCGTCATGGCGGACATGCTCTCCCGTCGCACCTGGCTCACTGACCAAGGGCTGGCGCCATCCTTCCTCGGGACCATCGGCGCCCTGCTCATCGGCCTCGTCCTCAACCTCGTCATCATCGGGGTCTTCAGCGTGCCGTTGCTGTGGAAACGCTTCTCTGTTTCCGGACAGCCACTCGCATGTTGGCTCCAGGGTTCCAGGAAGAATGAGTGAAGGTTTGACTGTGGGACCAGTTATCCCGGGGTTTACTCCGAGTGAGCTACAGAATGAAGCCTGGTTTACAGGAAATCCATCTCAGAGTGGATTTAAGGACTCAATACAGATCCATAATGTACGTACCAGTGCCACAGCTTAAGAACCACTGTTGTAATATTCAGTAAGAGTAGAGAGACTGGTAACAGATGAATGCAACATACTGCAGGAACAGTAGTCTATAGAGGAATAAAACCTGGGTGTCTGGGTGATGATACACATCAGTTGAACAAAATATGAAGCTTATTGAGTCCGAGCAGTCTCAGCGCAGGTCTTTGAGTGAACTCCTGGCATCACAAACCATTCCTCTGAAGCTGGTTATGGGCCCATGTCGAAAGGATTTACTGAAGGATTATGTACAACAGGGCTGGGCGGTAAATCAAATTAATTTGATTAATTTGTGATTTTAATTTTGGACCATGTCAAAAATAGCCAAATCGTAAAATCAAATTTAGCAGATATAGCGTCGTCTAAGCACCGCACTGCTTTCTGTAATGTGACTAATGCAGCAGCTAGCGCTCAGAGCAGCTTAATTACTGACTGTGCAGTCTCTGCAGACACTAAAAACACTAATAATCACAGAGAAAGGAGTCCATTTACCTCTGTAATGTCTTGTTTAGAAGTGGCAGCAGTTTGGCCAAAATGAACAGTGTTAGTGTGATGTGCAGCCTGCAGCACTAATAGGCCCCAATTCTGTGGGTGCTGTGGGGAGCGCCCATTGTAATGTGTGAGCACCCAGGGGAAAATTCTCTGATCGCACTCATCGGCTCAGTTCAATAGCCAAATTTGATTGAGTGCGGACAGTGAGCTGTTGGGTCTCTCAGCCTCTGTCACAGAGGCCAGACACCTCACTCATTAAGCCCAACACACACTGGACACATGCAAAATATACACTGCCATTATTTTCTATGAGACCGCTCACACCGGGCGCAGGTTGGCGTCCCCTGGTGGAAAACATATGCTATTTCTTACTTCTGCAGTAACAAAGGTGGTTCACTGCTTCATGTGAAACAAAGACACAGCTGTAAAGACTGAGCTCGGGGAAACTCCTTTCTGTTGCTAACTCACTAATAACCTGCTAATAGAACAGCCCAGTCTCTCCTCACACAGCCTGTGGCGACTTCTATCATTTTGCTTGTTTTTTTTACCAATAAAACAAAGTCCATGTTGTTTGTGTTTCAGCCTTTTCAAGGCCGAGACTCGGTGAGTTGACGCAGCGCTGCTTTGCGTCTGGTGTGTTGGACTGTGAGCCTGATCCAGGCAGATGGGGGACAACACAGACTGCACAGTCTGTGTTGTCCCCCATCTGCGAAAATGGTTTAGAGCACCCATGGGGAAAAACAAAAATCAACAGCCTATGTCTAACTTACCTGTCTTTGTTTATGTATGCTAGTTAGCTACATGCATATATATAAATTTAACCATTTCTAAACACTTTTCTGTGACTTGCAGTGCATTAGCCAGTCTTCCTTGCATTATTATTCAGCCCTAGCTTGGACCTCTTTTTCAAGATGCCCTCGCAACCCCCTGTGAAAGCTTTGGTGACCCCTAGTGCAGGTCTTGACCCCCAGGTTGGGAATCACTGGTGTCGTTAGAAGCAGAGAGGGCTAAAGCTAAAAGATATTTATGTCCAGGGCTTGACATTCACTTTTTTGCTCACTGACCATTTTGGATAGTGTTCTTCAAAGGTTACTAGCCATTTAGGTTTTTTGCTAGCCACAGTTTGGATGTAAATACACTAATCCATGTGTGTAGTATATAAGACAGTTATCTGTTGTTTTTACAATTCTTTAGAAAATTACCAGTGAAAAGGTACTTTTTAAACTGTAAGTTATCATAATCAAAAAGAAATTTTTTTAGACTCTTAGAATCTGAATATTTTTTGCTTTTGCAGTGTTTTCAATTAAGACCCTCTAACGAGCTTAATTTCATCTCTCCAATCATGATTTACTTACAGTATTTATAAGCATTGCAACAGAAAGTCAGGTCTAAAGTAGTTAAAATAAAAAATAATAAATAAATAGATAGATAAATAAATAAATAAATAAATAAATAAATAACAATCGAACCAGACATAGTAGCTAGTGAGACTATATATGTTACTAGCCAAAATGGATATCTATCTGCATTTGGCCATTTGGCTAGTGTTAATGTCAAGCTCTGTTTATGTCTTTACTAATGTGAGTAATGCACTTTCTCCTGCTTTTTCACACAAACATTTAGAATATATAGCTAAAATAAAAATAAAGAACTATGCAATAATCTCATTTAAAACAATAAAACTACATTAAAATTTAAGTTAATTCAATTAATGAATTTAATTTTAAATTAACGTTTTTATATCAGTCAACAAGAGAAATAATAGATTAAAATTGTAAATCGGCTAAGAAATGGGAACTTTTTTTTTTTACTTTTTAGCCGTGATCGCCCAGCCCTAGTACAACTCTTTGGTCATTATGTTCTGAAGTTCTGAACATCTCAAAGCTTTTCTCTAAAAGTACATGTGCTCTGTGTGTAGTCTGTCACATTCTGCTCAGTTTCTATAGCAACATGCTCTGAAAGCCTCTGCATGACTTTAACATGAAGAACAAATGACACCTTTCATCTGTAGGACCTGGCTGCCTCCACACTGCCTTTGCGATGTGTTACTGTGTGTTTAATAATAATCATATGGTTTGGGTTTATATTATGTTCAGTATTTAGTAAAAGGGGGGTTTAGAGGATACTTCTGTCAGCACTGACCACTTTACTTATGGGGGCTTCTACTTTACTACTACTAGTAGAAAAAGTGTGTATGACATGAAAATAATATTAAATTGTATTTTTTATATTCCTTTTTTTTTTGTTCAGATTGTCTTACAACAACCTAAACTTCACTGAACCAAACTGTGAGACATGTCTCAGCAGCAGACACTGTGGGGATAACCTGAGTGGAGCACACACTGAAGTAGATCAAACATGTTTTTATTTTTGGGGCGGCATAGTTAAAAAAGGAAACTGACAAATGAACCGTTATCAATTTTCAAACAACATATCCAAAAAACCAAAAAAGAAAAACACATTTTCTGCGCTGTATTTTTACTTTTCTTTCTTTTCTTTTTTCTTTTTAAGCTGTATGACATGAATAGCTTTTGGAAAGACACCGTTCAATCCATGGCTCTATAATAAGATCTGGATAATGACTGATGTCAGTGGCTGGCAATATTTTTAATGGCTGTTGCTTATATAACTCGAGAGACGCAATCTTTTATGTTTTCCAAGTTATTTCAGCGCTGTGCAGCCCAAACATCATAAACAATAATAATAATTTTTTTTTTTTTTTTGCTGATTTGAGGATTGAGGATTTTTGCCTAACTTTCTATTCACCTTGTCTTTAAGCACAACCTAAACCTCACTGAACCAAACTGTGGGACATGTCTCACCAGCAGATACTGTGGGGATGACTTCACATTGAAGTAGTTCAGACATGTTTTACTGGTTCCATTTACAGCAGGACATGTCTCTGTGGTGTTACTCCTTTCTGCTCCTCCAAACTTTGAGTGTTCTGTCATTTTCGACTGTAGAATCTGACAGAACTGCATGATACTGATGTGTCTCTATAACTCAAGGTGATCTTTAATATTTTTACCATTTTATATAAGTGTTTACATGTACAACCCAGTGTATTTATTGTATATTTGTATTTATTTAGTGTCAGTGCTGGTACAAAAGCTCTTCCACTCATACCTTTGTCAGTATCTTGTCATTGGTCTGTTTTGTTTGGCGCATTGGAGTGATCACATGGTGTCCAATAAGGTGTTAGGCTGCAACTGGTGCCTGCCCCCCTCTGGTGCTGGAAGTTCCCATTAATTTTTTCCATAAACTTTTTGAAAAATGTGTATATTAAGAATTTAAAACCTTGACAGAGGCTAATTGGCTCTGTGGTAACTCATAATCATAGCGCAATTAACTTTCTTCAAAAAAAAGATTTTAAACTTGAAGAATTGGCAAAATACATTTGTAATTTTGCCTTTTTCAGATAACTTTTTGCTTAAATGAATTGTGCTATGATCATGAGTTACCTCATAGCTGAATAGCCTCCATCGAGCTTTTAAACTCTTAAAAAATTAACAGAAAATTTACTTCTGGTACCAGAGGACGAGTTGGCTGCTGTTCTGCTCCATGAAATATTGTGCAGAGGATTATCATGATGGCCTCTTTGCTGGAGCGTTGTGGGTTTCAATATGAACAACATTAATGTGGAGTCTGCCTACCAAGTCACTTACCAAGACCTGCACACAGCCAAAAGATGAAAAGTCCCACAATGCTTGATGGTGATTGGACAGAGCAACAAAGTACACAACTTGTGTTGATGCAGCTGTTTGCTTTTGTGGCTATGTTCTGTCCAATCACAACCAAGCTGGATCCTACTGTTTTTGTGGTTTAGACCTGGTTTAGTCTAAGCTTAGTCCTGATTTATTCTTAGTTTAGTCCTTCTAGTTTAGACCTAGTTTAATCCTGGTTTAGACCTGGTTTGGACCTGTTTAGTCCTAATTTAGTCTTGGTTTTGTTCTGGTTTAGTCCTGGTTTTGTTCTGGTTTGAGGCATGGTTTAGTCCTGGTTTTATCTTAATTTAGATCTGGTTTATTCTTAGTTTAGCCCTGGTTTAGTCCTAGCTTAGACCTAGTTTAGTTTTGGTTTAGACTTGTTTTGGACTCGGTTTAGTCCTGGTTTAGTCCTGATTTAGTCTTAGTTTAGTTCTGGTTTAGACCTGGTTGGTTTCTGGTTTATTCCTGGTTTAGTCCCTGCTTTGTCCTTGTTTAGTGTCCCATCCCTCTCTATAGTGCTGGGTTTGTCCTGATTTAGGTTTATTTTAGTCTTTGAAAGCCAAATATATAAAGGTACTATAAATGATCATATAACTCCACCCACCCCCTGCAATGTGCTTGCGTACCCCTAGGGATCCCCGTACCCCTGGTGAGGACCCACTGCTGTATGGGACAATGAGATTGACAACCTGACATGTCGAACCCACAGCCTTCTGCTCTGAGACATCTGCATCCGTTATGTACTCATGTATTGATAGTGTTTTATTTTATACAAGTGCCTCCTATGACGTACCTCCTGCCTGAGGTGCTGAAGGTCATGTGACTTGGCTCGGACTAACTCCTCACACTGCAGTGAAGCTGTAGAGATGGACTCTGTATGTGATATTAGAGGTCAGAGGTTAGCGGTCGGTGACAGTATTGCGTTGTGTTGAGAATAGGTGCTCACAAGTTTAAAGCACATGTTAGGTTTGCATTAGTAGGCCCAATGCTTGAGTTGGGACAAGAGTAGTGCTCATCTCACCCCCCTCTAATGGGGTTAGTCTGGTCCATGTAAAATAATGTGAACTAGAGGGAAAAGAACAGGATGATATGACTCTGTAAGAGCTGTGGGACAGTTTGTATCTGTGTATTTTGATGTAAAAGCTCTTTTGTAATCATCTGTAACTTTCATCTTTTTAATACTAATACTTTGATTCTTATATAATTGTCTCTGTAACGGCTGAAATAAACATTTTGTATGTAAACAGAAGATATCTCATTGATGTCTCTATGGTTCATCATTCACTCAGTTCTGTTAGTTAGAGACGTGAAGCTGCCAGCGGCTACGGTTAGGTGTTTTCCGGGGGCCAGAGTGGGTGACATCGAAGGAAACCTTAGGTTTTTAGCCCAGAGTAGGACCAGGTTCCGTCGAATCGTGATTCACGTTGGCGGTAACAACGCCCGGCGGAGACAATCAGAGGTGCTCAAATTGAGCGTAGGGTCGGTGTGCAAACTTGCTAAGTCGATGTCGGACACCGTAATATTCTCTGGTCCCCTGCCGAATTTGACTAATGATGAAATGTACAGCCGAGCTTCATCATTCAACCGCTGGTTATCTGGATGGTGCAGAAAATGGCATAGGCTTTATTGATAATTGGCGAGCGTTTTGGGGAAAGCCCGGTCTCTTACGTAGAGACAGCATTCATCCCACGTTGGATGGTTCCGCGTTGCTGTCTAGAAATATGGCTGATAGCATTAGTCGTTCAACCTGACGAACCAGAGGTGGGACCCGGGCACAGAGCAGTAGTTTAAAACACTTCTCTGAGCTTCCTTACGAGCTGCTACAAACCCAGTATAAAGGTATTTTAGCAGAGCAAATAGAGACTGTGTCTGTCCCCCGCCTAAACACTAACTCCAACAGCAAAAGACAAATAAGAGTGAGAGCCACAAATTTAATAAAAATAACTTGTGGACCTATTAATATTATTAATAATAATCAGAACAATAACGTAATTAAATGTGGATTACTAAATATTAGGTCAATTTCCCCTAAATCCCTGTTAGTTAATGAATTAATTAACGATAATAAACTTAACCTACTGGCCTTAACAGAAACCTGTCTACAACAGGATGATTATGTGAGACTTAATGAAGCTCCTCCCCCAAGTCATGTAAACTTTCAGACAGCGAGGAGCACAGGCGGAGGTGGAGGAGTGGCAGTAATATCACAGTGTAGTTTACTTCTTAGCCCCAAATCTAAACACACATATAATTCCTTTGAAAGCCTCATACTAACTATAAATCACCCAAACTGTAAGAAACAAAAACCAGTTATGTTTATAATCATCTACCGGCCTCCTGGTCCCTATTCCGAATTTTTAATTGCGTTCTCTGACTTTCTATCCAGTATAGTGTTAGACTCAGATAAGATTGTAATAGTAGGGGACTTTAATATTCATGTTGACGACAACAGCGACTGTCTAGGAAATGCATTTGCAGTCTTATTAGACAGCGTAGGTTTTACTCAAAACGTAAATGAACCCACTCATTGTCACAAGCACACCCTGGACCTTGTTTTAACCTCTGGTATAGAGATTAGTGAGCTCACTGTCCTTCCTCATAACCCCATACTCTCAGATCACTTTCTAATTACCTTTCAGTTTATACTCAAAGACTTTACTGTCCCAATGAACAAAACCCAGATTAGAAGAACATTATCTGACCAATCTGTGTCAAAGTTTAAACACATAATAAAGCCAATATTTAGTACAATGTTGAGTGAGTATGTTGAGAACAGCTCCCATAGCTCGAGTCCCAGTAAAAGTGATCAGTTTGTTGACAGCGCCATGCAGTCTTTAAAGACAGCTCTAGACAATGTAGCTCCATTAAAACAAAAGGTTGTTAGGCTGAATCGAGTAGCACCATGGTTTAATGCTGAAACATGTTCCCTTAAACAAGCAACCCGTAAATTAGAAAGGCTATGGCGTCACTCCAGCTCAGAGCAGTCTCTGAACAGTCTCGAAGCGCACCAAAACAGAGCGCGAAGCGCTCACCATTAATCAAACAGTAATAGCCACACTCATGAGGTCATGCCGGATCCGGTGATATAGGTGTGTGCCGCGAACGCGGCATATTTGTAATTGTTGGGACAAAATTTCGGCAATGGGCACACGTCCTTCGACAAGGTCAATGACGAGCGCAACGCGCTCGTCATTGACTAAGGACCCCACAAACAGATTGGTCGTGTCACGCCCTTTCTAAAAATATATAGATGCGTCGCCTATGGCGACGCTATATTGAAATTGTATGAATTCTTCATTATTAGGCCCGAGCCCCAAGGGTGGCGTAGGGCCTATTGTAACTGAAGAGCAGTGCGCGAAGCGCACTGCCCAAAAGTGCGCGAAGCGCACCAAAACAGAGCGCGAAGCGCTCACCATTAATCAAACACTAATAGCCACACTCATGAGATCATGCCGGATCCGGTGATATAGGTGTGTGCCGCGAATGCGGCATATTTGTAATTGTTGGGACATAATGTCGGCAATGGGCACACGTCCTTCGACGAGGTCAATGACGAGCGCAACGCGCTCGTCATTGACTAAGGACCCCACAAACAGATTGGTCGTGTCACGCCCTTTCTAAATATATATAGGTGCCTCGCCTATGGCGAGGCATAATTGAAATTCAAAGATTTCTTCATTATTATTATTATTATTATTATTCTTTTTTTTTTCTGTCCCCGAAATCGCATTTTTAGGTCACTTGCCGTGAACGAAAACTCACAAAAATTGGCACGCAGTGCCAGCCTGGCGAAAAATTTGATAATTTATGTAAATATCAAACAATGACAAAAAAGGGGCGCGACAGCGCCCCCTAGAGTAACACCCCTATGGAAAGACCCAAAAGTCAAGTTCGTCATAGACGAACAAAATTCAGGTCAATGATTGGTCATGTCGGACCAAACAAAAAATTATATTGAGCTGTTGCTAGGCAACCAACAGGAAGTCGGCCATATTGGATTGATCATGTGACGCTGCACCGGAGGCGCCATTTCCTCCTCTCGTACTTTAACGAACTCGTCCTAGGGCGTTTAACCCAGCGACACCAAAATCGCTCCACATCATCTAGACAAGTGGGACACTAAAAGTTGTTCAAGGTTTTGTAGAATATTAAACGGTGTTGCCGTGGTGACGCGACAAATTTTGGCGTCGTTTTTGTGGCTCGCCGACACCCTTCAAAGTATCATAGTTCGCACATATCTTGACCGATTTCTCTCAAATTTTAATCGTTGGTGGAGTCCCCAGCCCTGAACAGATTACTATGTGAATGTTCACAATGGGCGCGATAGCGCCCCCTAGAGAGCAAAATTCAAATTTGTATGGGACGATAAAAATAAACTTTATCATACGCTAACGAAATTTGGTACACATATCTGTCACATGACCTTCATCAAAAAAGTCAATGATGTTCCCACCCCATCTCCCATCCTGTTGCCATGGTGACGCCCCAAATATCCACTTCAGCCAATGGGACGTCCCAGCGCTTACTTTGACGGAGCCAAACGAAATTTGGTACACATATGCTTCATGTGCATACAAACAAAAAATTATATTGTGGCCACGCCCCCTGACCAACCGGAAGTCGGCCATCTTGGATTGATCATGTAACCCCCTGATTTGCAGCCTTCACATTTTAACGAACTCGTCTGAGGGCGTTTAAGTAAATGACCTCAAATTTTGTCAACATCATCTGGAGAGGCGTCTGACCAAAAGTTGTTGAAGGTTTTGTAGAATATTAAACGGTGTTGCCACAGCATAGCCCCAAATTTCATGTTCATTCTGTGGCTCGCTAACAACGCTTAATTTGTTATAACTCACACATGCAGAGCCCAATGTGGATCAAATTTTAATCACTTATTTACTCCATGGACCTATGGGCATGAAAGAAGAAAAAATGCCAATTGCTGCAATAGCACCCCCTGCAGACTGAGGCAAATATCCCTATGGAAGGGCAAAAATAAAGTTTATTGAAAATGCGCGAAATTTGGCAGAGAAATCCATCAGCTCACAACAATGAAAAAAGTCAATAGGACTCATGCTTTACCTTGTACGGTTTTGCCGTGGCAATGTCAGAATCTCCCCATTATATTCCAATGGGAATCCTATACAATGGAATCCTATGGAGCCACTGAATTATGTCACATTTGGTAAATTTTTAAAGAGCCACAACTAAAAATTTGGCAAGTTTTGGCAAATCTGCCCCAGCTCCGGGCGCGGCAGGCGAGGGCCTACCATCGCCGCTTGCGGCTATATTTATTATTATTATTCTTTTTCTTCTGTCTCCGGAATCGCATTTTTAGGTCACTTGCCGTGAACGAAAAGTCACAAAAATTGGCACGCAGTGCCAGCCCGGCGAAAAATTTGATAATTTATGTAAATTTCAAACAAAGACAAAAAAGGGGCGCGGCAGCGCCCCCTGGAGTAACACCCCTATGGAAAGACCCAAAAGTCAAGTTCGTCGTAGACAAACAAAATTCAGGTCAATGATTGGTCATGTCGGACCAAACAAAAAATTATATTGAGCTGTTGCTAGGCAACCAACAGGAAGTCGGCCATATTGGATTGATCATGTGACCCGGCGCCGGAGGCGCCATTTCCTCCCCTCGTACTTTAACAAACTCGTCCTAGGGCGTTTAACCCAGCGACACCAAAATCGCTCCACATCATCTAGACAAGTGGGACATTAAAAGTTGTTCAAGGTTTTGTAGAATATTAAACGGTGTTGCCGTGGTGACGCGACAAATTTTGGCGTCGTTTTTGTGGCTCGCCAACACCCTTCAAAGTGTCATAGCTCGCACATATCATGACCGATTTCTCTCAAATTTTAATCGTTGGTGGAGTCCCCAGCCCTGAACAGATTACTATGTGAATATTCACAATGGGCGCGATAGCGCCCCCTAGAGAGCAAAATACAAATTTGTATGGGACGATAAAAATAAACTTTATCGTACACTAATGAAATTTGGTACACATATCTGTCACATGACCTTCATCAAAAAAGTCAATGATGGACCCACCCCATCTCCCATCCTGTTGCCATGATGATGCCCCAAATATCCAGTTAAGCCAATGGGACGTCCCAGCGCTTACTTTGAGGGAGCAAAACGAAATTTGGTACACATATGCTTCATGTGCATACGAATAAAAAATTATATTGTGGCCACGCCCCCTGACCAACCGGAAGTCGGCCATCTTGGATTGATCATGTGACCCCCTGATTTGCAGCCTTCACATTTTAACGAACTCGTCTGAGGGCGTTTAAGTAAATGACCTCAAATTTTGTCAACATCATCTGGAGAGGGGTCTGACCAAAAGTTGTTAAAGGTTTTGTAGAATATTAAACGGTGTTGCCACAGCACAGCCCCAAATTTCATGTTTATTCTGTGGCTCGCTAACAACCCCTAATTTGTTATAACTCACACATGCAGAGCCCAAAGTGGATCAAATTTTAATCACTTATTTACTCCATGAACCTATGGGCATGAACGAAGAAAAAATGCCAATTGCTGCAATAGCGCCCCCTGCAGAGTGAGGCAAAAATTCCTATAGAAGGGCAAAAATAAAGTTGATTGAAAATGCGCGAAATTTGGCAGAGAAATCCATCAGCTCACAGCAATGAAAAAAGTCAATAGGACTCATGCTTTACCTTGTACGGTTTTGCCGTGGCAATGTCAGAATCTCCCCATTATATTCCAATGGGAATCCTATACAATGGAATCCTATGGACCCACTGAATTATGTCACATTTGGTAAATTTTTAAAGAGCCACAACTAAAAATTTGGCAAGTTTTGGCAAATCTGCCCCAGCTCCGGGCGCGGCAGGCGAGGGCCTACCATCGCCGCTTGTGGCTATATTTATCAATTAAACCTGATCAGAATGACCACGTTGAGAAACTTAGCGCCTGTGTGAGAGACATAAAGACCTGGATGACAATTAATTATCTCCTCCTAAACCCAGAAAAAACAGAGGTCATTATACTAGGCCCCAAAAAGCTGAGAGATGCTCTGTCTGACCAGAGTCTCCCTGGACGGTGTCAGTGTAGCCTCAAGTTCTACTGTGAGAAACTTAGGAGTTTTATTTGATCAAGATTTATCATTTAAGGCTCATATAAACCAAGCCTGTAAAACAGCATACTTTCACTTACGTAACATAGCCAAAATCAGAAATATTTTATCTAAAAATGATGCTGAAAACCTTGTCCATGCGTTTGTTACATCTAGGTTAGATTACTGTAACTCTCTGCTGGCAGCGTGCCCTAAAAACTCATTAAAATGTTTTCAGCTTGTTCAAAACGCAGCAGCAAGATTATTAACAGGAACTAACAGGAGAGAACATATTACTCCTGTGCTAGCTTCACTTCACTGGCTTCCAGTTGAATTCAGAATTAGGTTTAAAATCCTTCTCCTGACTTACAAGGCCGTAAATGGTATGGCCCCATCCTACATTAATGATGTTATAGTGCCATACCAACCAAGCAGGGTACTCCGCTCACAAAATGCAGGGCTATTAGTGGTTCCCAGGGTTTCTAAAAGTACAGTTGGAGGTAGAGCCTTTAGTTACCAAGCTCCTGTTTTATGGAATCAGCTTCCAGCTCATGTTAGAGAGGCAGACACAGTCTCTACATTTAAGGTTAGGCTTAAAATGTTCCTCTTTGAGAAAGCTTATGGTCAGGGCAGCTAGGAACAGGGTTAATTCCACAGTTGAAGCTAGGCTGCTCCAGGAGCTAGAAGCTGGGGGAAGTATGGTGCACTGAGCCTCTGTCCTCTGGTTTCATCTGCTGCTCCTCTTCTATCACTGTGATTAATATAATGAAATACTCTATGTCTCCAATCAGTTCATTGCTATTCACAAGTTGTCCCTCTCTCCCGCTCCCCTCTGGGGGAGTGGGGACTGTTTCAGATGCCTGGCTGCTGGCAGATGTCCCAGTGATGATTGGATCTTAGCTGACCCCATCTGTGCTCCTGTCCCGACCTGTGGGCCCTCAACCTCACCTCTAAGGATTTCCCGGATCTCCCTCAACCCACTCACCTGTCTGGATGAGGCCACCTGCTGCATCCTATGGACTTCCTCAACCTACCTCACCCCACTCTCGTCTGGATGAATCCTTACAGAGCTGATCTATGATCCTATAGATGAGCTAAGGGACTAGCAGTCCTAGATGCATTGCCTGTCCGTCCTGGGAGAGGATCTCTCCTTCAATATGGGCTCCATAAGGTTTCTTCTTTTTTCCCGTACCTGGGTTTTTTAGGAGTTTTTCCTTACCGAGAAGGAGGGTCTAAGGACAGGAGTGTCCTGGGTCTATTTAGTTTAGTGTAGTTATTTTTTGTGCTGATTGTGTGTTAAGTCTGATTGTGTGTTTATGTTTGATCAACTGTTGTGAAGCCCTTTGAGGCGACTTTTGTTGTGATATTGGGCTATACAAATAAATCTGAATTGAATTGAATTGAATTGTTGAGGAGCAGACGCAGACTCCAGGAGGCAGATGAACTGTGGCGACCCGGAAATGAACCGCCCTAAAGGAAAAAAAGAGTATTAAAAATGTCAGTTGTTTTAAATCTATTTTCATTTGTGTGTGTGTGTGTGTGTATGTTTGTTTTTATTTTTATTTAAAATATCAGTTTTAGACAGTTATACACATCAGTTATTACAATCAAAACTGAATATAGTGCAATAATATTCCAAAGGAAATATGGAATTGAACATACAAAGGATAGTAACAAACACTTATGCTAGGAGTGACAGATTTCATATAAAAACAATATATGCAGTGCAGGTTTCAACAGTTTTAAGTGCCTTTTGTTTTTCAGAGCATTTATTTGAAATAATGTATTGTTTGAAGGTGTTACAAAAAGCAGTTAAGAATGGCTTTTTCCTAGAGTATTTACAACTGTGAATGTGAAATTTTGACATAAAGATTAAAAGGTTTATCAGGTAAACTCTGTTGTAAGCCATTTTCAAATATGCCAAACATTACATTCTTCCAGAACAAGACAAGTGACATATCTTCTGTCAATTTGTTTTAACAGTTGGACAGTGCCAGAATAAATGAACAGTAGTTTCAGGGCATTCATTACAGAAGTTCAGAGCCGGCTTTAGGCATAGGCCATCTAGGCGGTTGCCTAGGGCGCCATCTGCTGGAGGGGGCGCCCAGCTACACCCCTCAAAAAAAAAAAGTATATTTTTAAATAAATAACAAATAATTTAAAATCAAGTGAATGATGTTATTTCTTCTTTGTACTCTAATATGAAAAAATAAAAAATCCTAATTACTTCTGATTGACCTGGCTTTAACCTGACTGACACGGTTTACGGTGGAAGCGGGGGGATGGGTGTATTGTTGACGCGCATCACAGCAGCGGCCCCTAAATTGATGGATGTTACATCAACAAGTAGTTTGACAATTTTTTATCATGAAAAGGCGTCCAAGCCATCAGGTGCTGCTTTCAGAAAGCGGTGAAAAGGGGAGGAGGAAAAAAGAAGCCAAAGTAGAGGTATGTAGTTGTTTATTCTAACATTAAAAACTGCTGTTTAACTTTTCATTTGCACAAGCTACGAGGCTAGCAAAGGTGAAATAAACTACACCGTAGCTGGCCACTGCGTGTTACTGTGTTACTTTGTAATTAAAGACAGTGAGTGTGCTGTCACGATTTTTTAGCCTAGACTATGTATCATAACTATTAGACCAGGGGTGGGCAATTATTGCCTGCATCCATAGCGCTGCCCTGATATAAATAAACATTCACTGAGGTCCAATCTGTGAAAATGTCCTCAAGTTAATACCAGAACACAACAAGGTCTCTTTATTCCTTCAAATAGCATTTCTTTAAATTATATTTCAATGATATTTCAAATAATAAACTAAAAAGGTACATTTTCTATTCTTATATCCAATAAATATAATTTTAAATTAAATTTGATTGCTCTGAATACCTATTTTACGAAATTAGCACTTACTTTTAAACTTCGCGATTAATTCTGTGTTGTGCTGTGACTGCTGCTGTGAGGGCTGTAACTGAGCAGTGTTGGGCTTGGTTTCCAAGTGAAGCTTAATTTTGATGTTTTTAATGAAGGCCCATAACAATGAGACATCTGGTTCTGAGCTGGTCTCTGGGAGGAGGAAGCCGTTTTTAGTCCATTCTTGCTTCACCCTGTTCCTGTCCACGCCTGTCCCTGTCTCTCCTCTCTCCGTGGATGTGATTGTGAAGATTAGCGTCACGTGAAGATTCACTATTGACTTTTACGCTGCAGTAACTGTAAAAAAACATTAAATGGCACTTTACCGTGCCTCAAAACACATGCTCCCTAAATACAATGCCGTTCTCTCCTCTGCTCTCTGGGAGGGGGGAGCAGAGCCACTCGCAGCCACTCCGTTCTGAAGAGAAAACGTGTGTCTGCTGCAGTCCTGTCTCTCCACACACAGTCTGCAGTGCGTCCTCTCGTTTTGTCAGATAAGGAGAGACACCGAAAACCCCACACTTTTCACGTTAAAGCTTTAAACGGCCCGCTGCGTATGGTGTTTTCACGACGTGCGCTGAGACGCTAATCCGCTCTCTCTCCCCGCTCTCTCTGACGTGCTTGGTGTGGTACCGAGGTTCGGGTCAGACAGCTGCTGCGGGCCGGGTTGGAAGAGCTTGCGGGCCGGACATGGCCCGCGGGTGGTTGTGCCCAATCTCACCTAGGGCACCAAATTGGCTAGAGCCGGCTCTGCAGAAGTTACAAATTATATCGATATCTTTTTTAAATCTATTCTTTATATATGATTTAGCTGGACAGAATTTATTGATATGTTTGAAAGATATTTCTTTAATTTTATTGGTTTTCAGATACCTATTAGATAGTAGCCAAACCTTTTTCCATGGTATATCATCTACAAATGCATTCCAGTAAGAAATAACAGGGATTATCCATCCATCCATCCATCTTCTTCCGCTTTATCCGGGACCGGGTCGCGGAGGCAGCAGTCTAAGCAGAGATGCCCAGACTTCCCTTTCCACAGACACTTCCTCCAGCTCTACCGGGGGCACCCCAAGGCGTTCCCAGGCCAGCCGAGAGACGTAGTCCCTCCAGCGTGTCCTAGGTCTTCCCCGGGGCCTCCTCCCAGTGGGACATGCCCGGAACACCTCCCCAGGGAGACGTCCAGGAGGCATCCGAAACAGATGCCTGAGCCACCTCAGCTGACTCCTCTCAATGTGGAGGAGCAGCGGCTCTACTCCGAGCTCCTCCCGTGTGACCGAGCTCCTCACCTTATCTCTAAGGGAGCGCCCAGCCACCCTGCGGAGGAAACTCATTTCGGCCGCTTGTATCCGGGATCTTGTCCTTTCGGTCATGACCCAAAGCTCATGACCATAGGTGAGAGTAGGAACGTAGATCGACCGGTAAATCGAGAGCTTCGCCTTTCGGCTCAGCTCCTTCTTCACCACAACAGACCGATACAACGACCGCATTACTGCAGACGCTGCACCGATCCGTCTGTCGATCTCACGCTCCATCCTTCCCTCACTCGTGAACAAGACCCCAAGATACTTGAACTCCTCCACTTGAGGCAGGAGCTCCCCCCCAACCTGGAGAGGGCAAACCACCCTTTTCCGGTCGAGAATCATGGCCTCGGACTTGGAGGTGCTGATTCTCATCCCAGCTGCTTCACACTCGGCTGCAAACCGCCCCAGCACATGCTGAAGGTCCTGGCTTGATGAAGCCAACAGGACAACATCATCCGCAAAAAGCAGAGATGAAATCCTGTGGTTCCCAAACCAGACTCCCTCCGGCCCCTGGCTGCGCCTAGAAATTCTGTCCATAAAAGTTATGAACAGAACCGGTGACAAAGGGCAGCCCTGCCGGAGTCCAACATGCACTGGGAACAGGTCTGACTTACAACCGGCAATGCGAACCAAACTCCTGCTCTGTTCGTACAGGGACCGGACAGCCCTTAGCAGAGGGCCTCGGACCCCATACTCCCAGAGCACCCCCCACAGGATACCACGAGGGACACGGTCGAATGCCTTCTCCAAAAACCCACAAAACACATGTGGACAGGTTGGGCGAACTCCCACGAACCCTCAAGCACCCTATGGAGGGTATAGAGTTGGTCCACTGTTCCACGACCGGGGCGAAAACCGCATTGTTCCTCCTGAATCCGAATTTCGACTATCGGCCGAATTCTCCTCTCCAGTACCCTGGAATAGACTTTCCCGGGGAGGCTGAGAAGTGTGATCCCCCTATAGTTGGAACACACCCTCCGGTCCCCCTTCTTAAAAAGAGGAACCACCACCCCGGTCTGCCAGTCCAGAGGCACTGTCCCCGACCGCCACGCGATGTTGCAAAGACGTGTCAGCCACGACAGCCCCACAACATCCAGAGACTTGAGGTACTCAGGGCGGATCTCATCCACCCCCGGTGCCTTGCCACCGAGGAGCTTTTTAACCACCTCGGTGACTTCAGCTTGGGTGATGAAAGAGTCCACCTCTGAGTCCTCAGCCTCTGCTTCCTCAACGGAAGACGTGTCGGTGGGATTGAGGAGATCCTCGAAGTATTCCTTCCACCGCCCGACAACATCCCCAGTCGAGGTCAGCAGCTCCCCACCTCCACTGTAAACAGTGTTAGCGAAGCACCGCTTCCCCCTCCTGAGGCGCCGGACAGTTTGCCAGAATTTCTTCGAGGCCGACCGATAGTCCTCCTCCATGGCCTCCCCGAACTCCTCCCAGACCCGAGTTTTTGCCTCCACAACTGCCCGGGCAGCAGCACGCTTGGCCTGCCGGTACCCGTCGGCTGCCTCAGGAGTCCCACGAGCCAGCCAAGCTCGGTAGGACTCCTTCTTCAGCCTGACGGCATCCCTTACTTCCGGTGTCCACCACCGGGTTCGGGGATTGCCGCCACGACAGGCACCAGAGACCTTACGGCCACAGCTTCGAACAGCCGCACCGACAATAGAGGTAGAGAACATGGCCCACTCGGACTCAATATCTCCAGCCTCCCCCGGAATCTGGTTGAAGCTCTCCCGGAGGTGGGAGTTGAAGACCCCTCTGACAGGAGGTTCAGCCAGACGTTCCCAACAGACCCTCACAATACGTTTGGGCCTGCCGAGTCTGTCCGGCCTCCTCCTCCGCCAGCGGATCCAACTCACCACCAGGTGGTGATCAGTTGACAGCTCAGCCCCTCTCTTCACCCGAGTGTCCAAGACACACGGCCGAAGGTCCGATGACACGACTACAAAGTCGATCATCGACCTCCGGCCTAGGGTGTCCTGGTGCCACGTGCACTGATGGACACCCTTGTGCTTGAACATGGTGTTCGTTATGGACAAAGTGTGACTAGCACAGAAGTCCAATAACAAAACACCACTCGGGTTCAGATCGGGGAGGCCGTTCCTCCCAATCACGCCCCTCCAGGTATCACTGTCATTGCCCACGTGGGCATTGAAGTCCCCCAGTAGAACAATGGAGTCCCCAGTCGGAGCACCTTCCAGCACCCCTCCCAGGGACTCCAAGAAGGCCGGGTACTCTGCACTGCTGTTCGGGCCATAGGCCGAAACCACAGTGAGAGACCTGTCCCCCACCCGGAGGCGCAGGGACACGACCCTCTCGTTCACCGGGGTAAACTCCAACACATGGCGGCTGAGCTGGGGGGCTATGAGCAAGCCCACACCGGCCCGCCGCCTCTCACCGCGGGCAACTTCAGAGTGGTGGAGAGTCCAGCCCCTCTCAAGGAGCTGGGTTTCGGAGCCCAAGCTGTGCGTGGAGGTGAGCCCGACTATATCTAGCCGGTATCTCTCAACCTCCCGCACAAGCTCAGGCTCCTTCCCCCCCACCGAGGTGACATTCCATGTCCCCAGAGCTAGTTTCTGTGTCCATGGATTGGGTCGTCGAGGCACCCGCCTCTGACTGCCGCCCAAATCACATAGCACCGGCCCCTTATGGTCCTTCCTGCGGGTGGTGGGCCTACGGGAAGGCGGTCCCACGTAGCCTTTTCGGGCTTGGCCCGGCCGGGTCCCGTGGGAGGAGACCCGGCCACCAGGCGCTCGCCTGCGAGCCCCAACCCCAGGCCTGGCTCCAGGGTGGGGCCCCGGTGACGCCAATCCGGGCGACGTAACGGACCTTGTATTTTTACTCATCATAATGGGCTTCTGAACCGCTCTTAGTCTGGCTCGTCACCTAGGACCTGTTTGCCATGGGAGACCCTACCAGGGGCATTAAGCCCCAGACAACATAGCTCCTAGGATCATTCGGGCACTCAAACCCCTCCACCACGATAAGGTGGCGGTTCAAGGAGGAGTAACAGGGATTAGTGTAATAATATCTCTTTTGGAACATTTCATCTATTCATTTTGGATAGCCAACTGAGATGTGCCGTCTCGTCTCTTTCGAGGGGGTCCATACCATCCACAGGACACAGACATGATACCTGCATAAATACACTCAATACAAAGAAAACAATACACAGTTTCCTCAATATTCAGTAACCCAGCAACCCACACCACCAAAATACAAATATAGAGCTGTTATGTTATGAATTACATTTCTTAATAAATACTTAAGAAATTTCAGCCATTATAGTAAAGTAGAGAGCATTACTACTTCAGAAGCATGTACACACTAAAAGATTGTAAAGATGTGATGGCGGTAGGTTATTCCAGTCTGCTGGTGCTTTGTAACAAAAATCTCCACATCCGGTCTCATTATGAATCTGTGGAATAGTAAAAAAATGATATTGCAGATGTCTTAAAGAATATAATGAATGATGTAAACCCTGTGTAAGATAGGCAGGACACTTATTAACATCAGTACCACAGTGATAAATAAAATGTACCAATGATATTTTCTTCTTTCTTTAGGCTGCAACCATCCAAGTTTTTCATACAAAATACAATAATGTGTCAAAAAATGGATACCGTAAAACAAAACTTCCAAAACCATCCAAAATCTTGTGAGCTACCAGTAGCTCTCAACCTTCCTTAATGAATCCTATGCTTAATTAGTCAAATTTGATGTATCGCTTGGAAAACCAACTTGTGTATGTGAGATGAGCATCAAGCATCACCGCATGAAGGTTAAAGGCTAAAAATCTACTATTTTTATGAAGAATTATTATTTTCAGGAGGATTAGGCAATGGAAGACACAACAACTTTTAACAATGAATGTGCATTAGATGTGAGGTCTGATCTGATCCCATAGTTAGTGGGATAGGGTACTGCAACCCCTGATGGTTACAAGTGAAAGAAAATGAATATGAACATTACAAAGCTCCAGTAATTTTATAAAAGTAGCTCTCAGTGGAAAAAAAGATTGAAGACCTCTTTTTAATTCTCTATAGCATTAAAAAGAAAGTCCAATGGTTTGACAACTGTTACATTAGAGCAGACATGTTAAAAGTGCAGCACGGGGCCATTAGTGGCACGGGTTAAAATTCCATATGGCCCTCAGCTTCTATGAGAAAATGTATGACTAATGGCCCACCAGCACTTTCTAGAGCAATGATTCTTAAACTGTGGTCCGCAGATGTCATAGATGTCAAGAAATTCGATTTTGTAACAGCGTTTATCACATCCACATGTAACCTTTAGTTGAGTGGGCAGCGCCCCCTACAGAGAGGCGCAGACTGTCAACCAGACTGAGTAAAACAGGGGTATCAAACTCAATCGGAGCTGGGGCCAAAATTAGAAAACCAGTCTTGGTCGTGGGCCGAATAAGAGTAATTGTATAAATAATAAAGCCAGCCTACTGTATTTTTGTTCTCAGTTAGGCTTTTTAACAAATAATAATACTTCCCCACAGAACTACAGGTGTAGATTTGTGGTTTTAAGGGGCTTTGTAGTTTTGTTTTAAATCAGAACTCAACAAATAACAACAATTAGGCCACAGACTACTGACTAACACTGGCCAATTATTTATTTATTAAGTATTATTTACTGCCACAGTTACCTAACTCCTCATATAAGACAGGTGTTTTCATCAGGTCCACTCTGTTTTACTGTGACAGTGGGTACTACCAGCAGATAAATATTTAGGTGCATGTCATGCCCCTTATGTAAGCCCAGTACAACTTTAAGCTGAGTCAGCTCCTACACACAAACATGTATTATAGCCTTATTTAACATTTATTGAGCAAACTACTGTCCACCTCTCTGTCCTCTGCAGGACACAGTGTGAGCAGGATTATACCTCTTTCTGGGCAGGTTTAGCTCGCTGTGTGTTAATGAGTGCATTAGAGCACAAGTAGCGACAGAGAGAAAGGAAAAAGAGCGACAGGAGGGCAGTGCTGTGAATGAACTCAGACAACTCTCTGCTGATAACTTGGTTTTACTGACACAGTCTGACACAGGCTGTGTTTAAACTGCTGCTGTCTGTAGCTTCTGTGTTTAGAGACGGGGTTTGTACAGGAGATGTTCTTACACTGCTGTGCGGTTGGAGTCTGTTTTTATTACTGCCACATTAGCTCAACAAACAAAGTGTAGAGCGTTTACAGAGAGTCCCAGTGTTTAAGAAGCTCCTGCTCTCACTGACCCCTCTTTGTCCATTTCTTTTGTGGAAAGTTAAATTTCCTGTGGGAGAATCCTTCACTCTCTCTCTGCTCCTGCGGCTCGTTAAATGCCGCTCGCTAAAACAGCGGGGGAGGGGCAATGCCGGCGCGCAGCGGCGCCGCTTCTGCAGTGCATTATGGGAGATGTAGTTCAAACAGATCAAACACAATATATCACCGGGCCATTATTAATATAAAATGGAAATGATCTCGCGGGCCAAAAGAAATTATCCTGCGGGCCACATTTGGCCCGCGGGCCTTGAGTTTGACACATGTAAAAAGTTGAATGAGAGAAAGCTTTAGTGACTCCTCCACCGTCTCCAGGTCTCTCAGCAGCAGCGCTCCCTCTGTCTCTGTCTCTGTCTCTGTCTCTGTCTCTGTCTCTGTCTCTGTCTCTGTCTCTGTCTCTGCCTCTGCCTCTGCCTCTGTCTCTGTCTCTGTCTCTGTCTCTGTCTCTGTCTCTGTCTCTGCCTCTGCCTCTGCCTCTGCCTCTGCCTCTGCCTCTGTCTCTGTCTCTGTCTCTGTCTCTGTCTCTGTCTTTGTCTCTGTCTTTGTCTCTGTCTCTGTCTCTGTGTCGCTGCTGTCACATGACCCAGCGGCCCTCAGCAGAGCAGCAGACTACTGTCTGCTCTGTTTGAACAAACACACCTAAACTTAATTAATTCAAGAGAGTTTATTAATAATTAGGGCTGAGAACGAG
Source organism: Bostrychus sinensis (assembly GCA_020698575.1). Taxonomy (NCBI): domain Eukaryota; kingdom Metazoa; phylum Chordata; class Actinopteri; order Gobiiformes; family Eleotridae; genus Bostrychus; species Bostrychus sinensis. The sequence goes on from CM036247.1 coordinate 36,955,861, forward strand.
TCAGTTCACAGAGCCTGACAGAGAAGACTTTTAGCTTCCTAACAGTGTTTGTTTCATGTGGATAAGCCCAGGAATCACTGAGATACAAAACGCTAAAGTCTAGTACCGTTAATGATGTTAAATATAACCTGCTAAATATACACACAGCTAATTAACGCTATCTGCGGCAACACACAGTGTTGTTAGATCGTATCAAGGATGTTTTACTTGACCAACACCTAAAAAAGAGATATTTACATCCCCTAACCATTTGGTTATGCACTATTATTGATATAAAAGAGGTGGACTACAAACTGTCCCAGGCTTGTGGCAGTGTGTGGTGAGGGACCAGGGAGGCAAGAGCACAAACAAGGGGACAGACAGAGACAATTACTGTCATAATGTTTTTAAAATTGTGCGATTATTTACTTACTTACTTATTCATAGTGTTAGTAATATTTTGAACAACAATATTCATTCTATAGTACCAGTGAATAGGATTACATGGTTCGCTGGTTAGGTGGTCCCCCCCAAAATCTTTTATCTTAAAGTAGTTCTTGGTCTGGAAAAGTATGATTTTTTTCTCATTAAATATAAGATTATGCTCTCTAAGCCATTTGGTACCATGCTAAAATCAGAGTGTAATGCATTTTGGACCTGCACACAATGAGTTTAAGAAGTATCAATGACTGTATCATCATAGTTCTTACTGATCTGTTGTTATTGATGGGACGGCTGGACCGACAAACCTTTCCTGCAGGTGTGTCTATTTTAGAAAGAAGATTTAGTCTGTGACTTAATCCCCTTGTCGCTCCTGCCTTCTTCTCCAAACTGAGGTCCATGTCTGTGCGTGTGTGCCCAGCAGAGTCCTTTGCAGCACCAGCAGAACCTCTCCAGATCTTTGTGTTTAGAAGAAAACACAAAATGTCCTCTTACTTGGCCACATACAATATACTGCAGCTATGATTTTGTTTCTCCTGAGTCCATTTATCTTTCCATTCATGTGAATATGAGTCAAAAATGTAAAAGAGCAAAAAGATCTGCAGATTTTTAGACAAAAGAATAATCTTATTAATTTTTAAGTTTATGGAATTGTGAGATAATGATGGAGATGTTTGTGGAGGAGAAATAAGAGCCACAGGTGTAAATGTGAGCGGCAGACAGGACGCCACCTCCCTCTGTGCTGTCCTCAGTAATATGAACTCATATTAACTTTATACCTATCATTATCAGGATCAGAATTTATTTATTGAATTAGTAGGGAAATCCATCTGTCACAAAAACATGTTCCTCTCAGGGATCAATAAAGAAATCCTGGTCCAGATAATGCTGCATTAAGTTATTAAAGGCTATATTCTGCTTTTAATCATATATTAAACCAGTCTTGGTCTCCTCTAGAACAGCAGCACATTTTACAACCTTTAAAAACGTTATGTGACTAAACCATAGCTTTTTCAGTTATTACTACTGCCATGAAGAAACAGGTAAGGAAACCAGCAGAAGGCAGCAGAGTGTTGCCCTCTTTTGTACATAATCAAAGAAAAAGAGCACTTCACAGAAAAGAGATGGTCCAAAATGCTCCGGAGGGTTTTGTCAGTTAATTATTCTATTCTATTTTCTTTGGTGCTTGGGAACAAAAAAAGTGCTGTATATTCTTTAAATGTTATGTGATCTGTACAGAAAAATATGTCACCTGTTTCTGACTGTGATGTCACTTCCTTTACACTCAGGTGCTGCGCATTAACTCACATAAATAGGGGAAAGGGTGCTGGAAATGACAACCTGAAGAAGGCCGTTTGTTGACCGGTACGGGTGAGTCTAAGTATAACCCAGCATGCTATGTTTTTAGATATTTTATAATCATAAAGCCATATGAAATAAAGGTTCTTTATACTTCAGGTAAATAAAGAGTGCCTTGGATTTTCTTCACTTTTTTAAAATGGGTACTTCACTTCCTTGATTTTTTGTATGATGTCATTTTACTACAAAATGACAAATGAGGAAATGTGAGGATACAGTGGAATGAGAGCAGACTGGATGTGGAGGGCCTGTTGATTGGCCAGTGCTTCCTGGAGTGGGCGGGGGCTCACGGGAAAGGCGGAACTTCATGGAACCAGGTGTTCTGAGGCATCAAAAAGGCTGCACCAGAGAATACAGGATTACTCCAACAGCCGTGAATGAAACAAAACACATCTCAAAGTATGCTTTATATAAGAACAACATTATAAAAGGGAGAAAGCTCTGATTTGGCAATAATAAAGCCTATTTAATGAATTACTTTTTCTTTCTTGCTTGTGTTATTTCATTAACTTTTCATTGAATAATTTTCTGAGCAATGGTACTTATTTTGCCCTAGGATATAAAGAATATGTTTAGGCAAATGAGTGAAATAACATTCCCCATATGGCATTTATATGGATTTAAGTTTTTCTTCCATTCTGATTTTTTCTCTTTACTACTCTGACCTCTGACCTTTGTTCCTTTATGGGCTACAGAGGGAACGCCAAGCATTTACTGCCTGCTGGGATTCCTCTGTCTTCTCCGCCTCTGGTCTGTTCCTGCAGTCATCTGCATCCATCTAACTCTATCCTCTGCAACCTCTTCTTTCACACTGACTAACTTTATGTCCTCTTTCACTACATCTATAAACCTCCTTCCTCTAGGCCTCCAGCTTTAACCTCAGCCTCATCTTTCTACCCACATATTCACTATCTCTCCTCTGTACCTGTCCACGTCTGATGCACAGGCCTCTTCACATCCACACTCTCCACAGCTCTAGACCATAGATCCCGAATACCTCAAATGTTGAATCTTCTCCAGCTCTGCTCCCTCTAACTTCTTCCGTCTCTCTGCAGGACTGCCTCAACTCACAGATACACTGACCTTACACCGTCCAGTACTTTTTCTGCAGTCACACTATGAGTCCCCCTCACTCTATGCGTTCATGATTCTTCAAAAAGTGATCATAAAAACATCTGCAATTATTAGTTGAAAGACATTTTAATTACCCTGCATTTTTTTTCTTTTAAACCCATATTTAGAATGCCTTTACAATAAAAAAAACAAAACAATATAAAAACAATTACATTTATTTTGTTCATGGTATATTTAATGTTAAATAAACCAAAATAATAATAATAATAATAATAATAATAATAATAATAATAATACATTTACTGCAAAGAAAATTTTAAAAGATCTGAAACAAGCTATTGAACCTGAAAATATGTTATAAAACATAATATTCAAATAAAACAGGTTTCACCTCCTTGTCTCTGTAACTCAGGGAGTTACAGAGACACTTGAGCTTGTCAAAATTTTTATAATACCTTCTTTTCATCTTGAAAATAAATGATGAACTACAGTAATAGTCTAATACATTTTAACTATATTGTAAATACAAAATCTCTGACATTTTTTATTTTCAAATTTAGGATGCCTTTAAAATTAGAATATTCAATAAATAAAATGTTACTGGGATAGAAAAAGATGAATGAATGACTGAATGAAACAATATAAACTAACTCCTATAAAATATACTTATTTTACAGTGTATGTTCGTCATATCTAAATATTAAACTCATAATACATTTGGGTAAGACTTTTTTTGACATTACACTTAATGCAGTGCAACTAACACACAGTGTAACAAACTGTAATAACATGTACATGTGTTGTACAAACATAATGGAATTTTGTGTACTTATAGTTTCTAGGAACAAATGTAATAAAAAATATGTGTTACACCTTAGAGTAGTGTTTTAATTACTTTTGTACTTTGAAACTCTAAGTACACAAAATGTCTATGTAAATCTAACATAGTTACATGATATTACAGATTGTTACTGCATGTGTTCCATATAGATACACAGTATTAAATGTAGGGTAAGAAAGTGTCATAAGTCATTTGGATAACTCTCTATGAAACAAACTGTTTAACCTAAAAAATATGTAAGAAAATAATAATAAATAAATAAATAATTCAAATAATACTCTTTAACAGGTTAATCTGTCAATGAGACGTTGAGCTCGTCTTTCATGTTTCAATAGTTCACTATGAAAAGATTGTAAATATCATCTTGACAATAAATCCATACATCTCTTGTAATGTGCTGATCTACCCCCAGAGGTCCCCCTATCCCTGGTTTGGAAACACTGTGCACTGTTCACATGCAGTTGTACAGGAGAATAAGGCAGACTCCTGAAAGAGAGTGTGTGATTATAAAGGATTTCATTATTCTTATGGACATGTAATTATGAGATATTTTTTCTTACATCAGCCCTCAGCGCCCATCGGTTCCGGCTTTGAATGAAGTCAGTAATATTCCAAATGCACTTGGTGTGGTTAGCAAAGACTAATCAGCAGAGCCATTACTATAAAATATATCATTTACCATAAACAATCAATACAAGTAACCAGAGAAGTGCAGGATTAAAACACAGACCTGCGTCTATGTGAACAGACCTCTGTCTGACCTGTGTAAACAAACCTGTGTAAACAAACCTGTGTGTGCAGTAACATTTACTTTACTACATTTACTTGAGAAACTTTTGGATTAAATTGCACTTCTAAGAATAGTTATATAACAAAATATTTTTTACTTCTACTTGAGTAGTATTATTCTGCAGTAAACTCAGTACAGTTGTTGATGACTGCCCACATCGATACGTTCGAAATATGTGTCTCTCTGTTCTTTTATAAAGACGTTCTTAATTTTGACTCATGTTTATTGCTTAATGTTAGGAAACAGCAGAAATGTCTCATTATTTTATGTTTTGTCTGATCACCTCAAAACTAAAACAGAAAGCAGATGTTACTACAAACACTTACTCAGTACAGCAGTAGTTTTTTAATTGGATCATTTTTTTCATTTTTCATTTCATTTACTTGAGTACAGTTTTTGGTGCTGTTGCCCTGTACTAATTTATTGAAGCACAAAGTTTTATTGTTAAGCAGCATATTGTTATGAAGGAATATTAGGAATAATGAAAAATACTGATTGATGAGCATTGACCAATCACATGCTTATAAACAAGAAGGTCTGCTCCTATCTGAATAAAGAGCGCTCCTGTGTCATGTTCTTGTCATTCACATCATTATAATTTCTTTTTCATGTGAGGGGTGGAACATTTCAGATTGGAAGTGTAGTTACTGTATGGTTCTATCATATTTTTTTTTCAGTGAGGACCTGGTCTTTTCTGAGCACAATCTGCTGTTGACACGGTGACACCCCGCAGCCCAGCGCAGGAGCCATGATAGCATTACTCACATCCATTACCCCTCCCAGGAGAGCCCCGGGATGGGGGTGGGGAGTGGGCCCGAGGTAATTATTTGCTGGAGGCAGCACTGAGCCCATATGAAACTTGATTATTCCTTTTCAATAAGGAGCGGCCAAGTGGCTGATTAGTTGGTGAAAATAATAGAAGGCTCTTGAATAGGGCTTGTTAAGGCTCTAAGTGCTGGCCCCAGTCCCCATCACTGTGAAGACTGCTGAATGACCGATCGACTCACCAGGAACACTTTTATTCTTTATTTGAAGAGCAGACACATACAAAGTGCTGGATGAACAATACTCGGACATACCCATGTGTATACAGTATTTACAGTGATCAGTAGTTGAGAAAAAAAGGCTTATGTGGGACAGAGGAGCTCCATCTGTCCCCTCTGGACCCATCTGCTCCGCCCCCCACGTGTCCCGGGCCAGATTTCACTGCACCGCTTCAGTTTCAAGGTCAACACAAGAACATGCTAAAGGCCCCCATTCTGCTCTTTACACAAAAACCACAGCTCCCCCCGTGCCATGTAGGGATTTATCTTTTTATCTACTGACAAGTTTCCTCTTTCAAAAAAACAATCTTGTCTTCAAATAGATTTTAAAATCACCACCAGTAGGGTTAGTGTCAGAGTGAAAGCTTCTGTCCCTGCTCATCATTACCTGCAACAGGCGGACATTTGATCAGAGGATTGGCAAAAGACTTTTCAGCCATTATAACTGTACTTTTTTTAGGAATCACTGCAGCTGCTGTGCGTAACTCATGTATGTACTATTGTATTATGTATAGACGCATTTCCACTGGGGAAGTACAGCGGAGGTTGGGCCAGTGTGCGGGTGTTTACAATTCCCCAAACAGTCTGAAGTGCTTCCAGATAGCAAACCTAACCATGAGACTTTTGGCACCCCTCTGCAAAGGGATTCAGCTCTGCCTCTGTTTAGGAAAAGGTGGAGTTACCAGTGATGGAGAGTACTCAATTTCTTTACTTAAGTAAAAGTACACATAAAGGAGCAAAATTGACTCAAGTAAAAGTAAAAGTATCACCTTAAAATTTCCACTTAAGAAAAAGTATAAAAATCTTACTTTTAAATGTACTTGCAAGTAAAAAGTAAAGTATTTCACACAGACTCAACAACTCATTAAATATAAGGGATTTTGCTCAAAGAAATGTTCTGATTACTGAAGAAATTAAGAAATTGGTGCAATACAAGAGACTGAATCTGCCTGTTAAGATCTTCTGTCTTTATTATTCTGATGTTTCTGTAGGAGTACTACTTTACTGTGTCCACAACAAAGGTAAGACAAAAACTCGTTAAAACCAAAAACTTTAAACCAAAACTCAAAATACTTACCCAATCATAAATGTAGTGGAATAAAATGTACAGATACCTGCTCTAAAAGGCAGTGAAGTAAAAGTAAAAGTACCTCTTGTAAAATTTACTCAAGCAAAGTACAGATACAAATTGTACTTAAGTAAAGTAACTAAGTACTTTCCACCACTGGGAGTTACCCACTGCTATGAGTTGATTGAATGAGAGAAAATCCACACATCGGCCAAAAACAACATGCCACCTGTACCTAACCGCCCAGTACTGACACGATCCCTGTCGTACCCTCATTTGGAAAAGCGCCTTTTATGAATGGCTCTCAGCACTGGCTCCTTGGACAGATTTACAAGTGTATGTTAAAGAACCACATTCTTCATGAAGAATCAAATATATATATTACACAGTATTTTAGTATGTAGTACATTTATTCATTCATCTGTTTCTGACTCTCAGCCTAATGACTGTGGGCCTCAGGCAGGGTACGTCCTGGACAATGGCCTGTGCTTATTCACTGAGCTAACTGTAGTAGATTTACTGGTCTTGGAAATTGCCAGATAGCAGATTCTTTTCACTGCTCAGAAAAGACAAACTAAGCACTGCTGCTGGAGAAGCGCCCTCATGTTTCTTTACAAGCACATGCTGTTGTATAAACAGTTAGGAATTTATGAACTTTTTGTGACATTTTTTAAAGTAAACTCAGACTCAAATCTGTTCCCACTGGGTTTGTCATACACTGACTGACTCACCGGCTTCAGAAAAGAGTGTGTGATGTGAGGTTGTATCTACTATACAACTTGGTTCTCATTTCAGTAAAGGAGAATCAGCTTCAAGGTTCACAACCTTTTTTTTTTTTTTTTAAAGAGAAAAGAGCAGAATAGAGAGTCTTTAAAGGGTGTGTCACTTCTGCCACGAAAAGACATCAACAATAGTTCATACAATATAAGTAACACCTGAACAGCTCACATAGCTGTAGAAAAAATATCATATTATACATGAATTTGACACTTAGATCCAGGTCTCAGTCACATACACATGATATGATGAAAGCTTTGTTAAAATGTGTATTCACTGAACCCCTCCCATTAGCCTCTGTATGAAGACCATCCAAACTGAGCCAGGCTGATGATGAAGTGGCCTCTATAATCAGGCTTACTTACTCCTGACCTTTGAGCACGCGGCAGAGTCAGCTGGAGATCACAGACCGAGAGCAGAACGGACCAGCACAGCTCAGAGCGACCAAGCCCACGTCCTGAGGGAGGCCAACCTTTCCTCATATACAGGCTGCTAATGGAGTCAGTGAAAACACAACTTTAAAAAGCCAAGAAAGGTTTGAAGAGTGTGTTGACACCTGCCCTGGCTGCTTAGTGCTTCCTCTTCAGTCTGTTTGTGAATGTGGAATCAAGCTCTGGTGTGGGCCCAATCTGAAGTCTCAGTGCAGAGTCAACCCAACCTTACGACTTCTAAACTCTTCATCAATGTAAGAGTGTGTCCCATAGAAGAGATTTACAGTCATTTATTTTGACATATGGCTGATTTTTCTTCTGTTCCTCGTGTATTCCGTGAACCAAAATATGGGCCAGTTGTGCCTACATACACAACACAGCCTCATGATGCCACAACAGCTAATTTGGATATTTGGACAGAGTCAGCTTGGTGTCATCTTGTTTTTCTACAGTGCACCCCACCCTCTGTGAGAGATAGGAGTGTAATGGCACACGTGGTTGTAGTGAATCGTTTTGGTACGGCATTTTCAGTTCAGTTGTGTAACATTTCAAAAGTATTTATAATTAATTTAATGATTTAAGGCAAACTTAAAAGAGTTCACATGCGAGTCTCCACACGGACGCTATTAAGTGACGGAGGTTTCACCATGGCAACACAAAGCGACCCTCCCCTTGACATAAATACCCTCCCACCTCATGATGATCTCCTGTATGGGAACATTTTGGCTTCTTCATCAAGATCAATGACGGCAAAGACAAGTGGATAAGAAGGGAGTCGTGAGTCAACATTGTTCCACAGAGATTGGGTTTACAGGCTGTCAGAGGTTTAGCCCTGGTTTAGTTCTGGTTTAGACCTTTTTTAGACCTAGTTTAGTCCTGGTTTAGTCTTGGTTTAGTCCTGATTTAGACCTGGTTTAGTCCTGGCTTTATCCTGGTTTAGTTCTACAGTATACATAAATCCTGAGGTCCTGACCTCTGTGACCTCTGTGGTGTGTACGGCTGTGTCTCTGACCACAGATGAATGGACATCAGTGGCTACAGAAAGAGTACAGTAACAGTAACTGTACATTAGATTACATCACAGTAGGAGATTTTTCAGCTTTTTTTGTACCAAAAATGCACTGAACCAAACTCTCCAAAAAATGAAATTGAACCAAACTGTGATTTTAGTGTATCCTTATACCCCTAGTGAGAGAACAACACAAGTAAACATTCTGACAGGTCTCACAGAACAAGGCCTTGGACATTTAAGGAGGAGGTGGAAAAGGAAGAACGAGGGTTACTGGGATTGTCCACACTGTCATGAACCAGCAGCTCACTCAGACGTCTGAAGAGATGAGTGGAAGAGAAGAGGTGAGTGGAGGAGGATAGTCCTGGAGCAGCAGCCAAAGAGGGCAAAGCATATAACAGATCTTCTTCTATTATACAAGGGGTTAGGGACAAGTCTATCCCTGGTCCAGGCAGGGGGAAGGGGGTGGGGGGGTGGGGGTACTATCCCAGGATGTCCAGGTAGACAGGCGGGTTCTTGACCAGGGCCAGCAGCCGGCTGTGGATGTCCTTGATGACCATCCTCTGCTGGGGCTCCCTCTGCCAGCAGCCCTGCATCAGGGCATACACCTCCTTGGGACAGGTACGGGGCCTCTCCAGCTCCCGGCCCTGCGTGATGCATTCAATGGCCTGTGGGAGAAAGAGATTTCAAAGAATGTTCAGTTTATCAAGAAAAGTGTTTATTTTGTGTGGTTTTAATGCTGTTTTTGGGAACTTGTGCTTTAAACTTGGAAAGCTTTCTCATTACCGTATGTTCTGGACTATAAGATGCTCTGGAGTATAAGTTGCACCATTCAAAAAATGCGCCATGAAGAGGAAAAAAACAAAACTGCTGTTGTGCAAATGGAATAGATAACAGGTGGAAATTCTAGGCAATTAGCAAGACACGCCCAATTAAAGGAGTGGTTCTGCAGGTGGTGACCACAGAACAATTCTCAGTTCCTATGCTTTCTGGCTGATGTTTTGGTCACTTTTGAATGCTGGCGGTGCTTTCACTCTAGTGGTAGCAATGAGACGGAGTCTACAACCCACACAAGTGGCTCAGGTAGTGCAGCTCATCCAGGATGGCACATCAATGCGAGCTGTGGCAAGAAGGTTTGCTGTGTCTGTCAGCGTAGTGTCCAGAGCATGGAGGCGCTACCAGGAGACAGGCCAGTACATCAGGAGATGTGGAGGAGGCCGTAGGAGGGCAACAACCCAGCAGCAGGACCACTACCTCCTCCTTTGTGCAAGGAGGAACAGGAGGAGCACTGCCAGAACCCTGCAAAATGACCTCCAGCAGGCCACAAATGTGCATGTGTCTGCTCAAACGGTCAGAAACAGACTCCATGAGGGTGGTATGAGGGCCCGACGTCCACAGGTGTGGGTTGTGCTTACAGCCCAACACCGTGCAGGACGTTTGGCATTTGCCAGAGAACACCAAGATTGGCAAATTTGCCACTGGCGCCCTGTGCTCTTCACAGATGAAAGCAGGTTCACACTGAGCACATGTGACAGACGTGACAGAGTCTGGAGACGCCGTGGAGAACGTTCTGCTGCCTGCAACATCCTCCAGCATGACCGGTTTGGCAGTGGGTCAGTAATGGTGTGGGGTGGCATTTCTTTGGGGGCCACACAGCCCTTCATGTGCTCACCAGAGGTAGCCTGACTGCCATTAGGTACCGAGATGAGATCCTCAGAGCCTTGTGAGACCATATGCTGGTGCAGTTGGCCCTGGGTTCCTCCTAATGCAAGACAATGCTAGACCTCATGTGGTTGGAGTGTGTCAGCAGTTTCTGCAAGATGAAGACATTGATGCTATGGACTGGCCGCCCGTTCCCCAGACCTGAATCCAATGGAGCACATCTGGGACATCATGTCTCACTCCATCCACCAACGCCACGTTGCACCACAGACTGTCCAGGAGTTGGTGGATGCTTTAGTCCAGGTCTGGGAGGAGATCCCTCAGGAGACCATCCCCCACCTCATCAGGAGCATGCCCAGGTGTTGTAGGGAGGTCATACAGGCGTGGAGGCCACACACACTACTGAGCCTCATTTTGACTTGTTTTAAGGGCATTACATCAAAGTTGTATCAGCCTGTAGTGTGTTTTCTCACTTTAATTTTCCTTGGGATAATAAATTTATTTCCATTAATAATTTTTGTGTGTCAGCACATTCAACTATGTAAAGGACAAAGTATTTAATAAGAATATTTCATTCACATCTAGGATGTGCTATTTTAGTGTTCCCTTTATTTTTTGAGCAGCGTATATATATATATATATATATATATATATATATATATATATATATATATATATATATATATATATATATTAGTGCTGTCAATCGATTAAAAAAAATTATCAGATTAATCACACTCTCGGGCTGTGATTAATCACGATTAATCACAATGTGTAACTTTGTAGATTTTCCATGACAACATGCAGCGTTTAAATTTTAAAAAAAAAGTCCAGTGAGGATGAGTGTGTTTTTACTTGGATAAAAAAATACATCTCAGAAGTAACTTCTGAATATTGTGAGAGAGCCTTTAATAAGTCTGTGTAGTAACTGGCCAACAGTTTTGAGATAACAGTGTCTGCTGAACTGTGCTCTGCATTAAATCTACTGCAGACACCTGAGCCTCTCCTCTGCTCCTCTCAGCGCCGCGGACAGGGGCGGGGCACGGTCACCTGTCCGCCGTGAGTCGAGAACTGACGCTTAAAAAAAAAAGAAAAAAACACAGCTAATGAATAGTTTGTAGGAGTTCGCGGCTTGTGGCTCCATAAGTTCAGGGATGGCCATGGATCGCCCCCCGCTCTCACCGCGGGTTCAGGACGCACAGAAAGCACAGCTCCCGGGAACGCGCACGGACAGAGGCAGTGAAAGGAAGCGATGTAAAAAAGCACACGTAACATTTATTAGTAAAAAGTTTTACACGAGACTCGTGAGGGGAGGGAAAGGAGAGAGCTGTGGTGCAGCGGCCAAAGCAGTGGACTTGTTCTGAAGTCGAACCACGGTCAAACGCATGTGAGGCAGGTGTTCTCTCATTGGTCGTTCACCATGAAAGTCAATGTTGTGATGTACGTAAGACGGTCACGCGCCCCCCGACATGGCTTCACACCCTCCAAAGTGCTTTCAGAAGCGCGGCTGAGCAAAACAGATTGTGTGATTAATTTGCGTTAATAAATTTTAACGCGTTTATTGTTTTTTTATTAATCGCTTGCGTTAACGCGTTAACGTTGACAGCCCTAATTACTGGTAAGGAAGTTCTCCCAGCTTCCGATCTCATTCTGCATCACTGAACTGCTGACAGTAGTTGTCACAAGCCTAGAGCGCCCTCTCACGGCTGTAGACGGTAATGTTTACTCCTTCATTTATGTTAAATTTGATATATAAATCGCACCTGACTATAAGTCACAGGACCAGCAAAACTATGAAAAAAAGTGCAACTTATAGTCTGGAAAATACAGTAATAATATGTTCACATACTGTATACAGCATAGTAATTCATATAATTGCCTGTACCTGGATGCTAGGGCTAAATATCATGATGAAGTTATTCAATAAGCACTAATACAGTCCATATAGTCTCATATAACTGAGTACTAGCTACTCCACAGATGTGATGATCAGATTAGAGAGTGTGGCCTCTCTCAAAGTGCATTTTAGTGAAGCGTCATTCTTTTATTCATTACTTTTAGGTAAGATTATCTCTAATAGCTCTCTTAAAAATGTTTGGGGAAAAAAGATTTTGAGTGTTCTTTTAAAGACAAACAATGGAGTGATATTCTGCACAGTTATAAATACATGTCAAGAAATTAGCACTAGATTCACTCAGTTCAAAATTGTTAAATGTTAGAATGTAAATGACACCATGCAAACAAAAAAAAAGTATAGTCTGAAACTAAAGGATGACTGCTCATGCTGGAAATGTGCTAAAAATGGCACAATGATACATATGTTATGGTGCAAGAATTTTGTCAATCTGCACATAAATCTGTCCAATCTATTTTCAAATATAATGCTTAGTTTTGTGCCCAGTTGTTCACCTTGGGCAATCCATCCACTTTCAGAGACTTAATTCCTAATAATTGCAGAGAATTTGTACAGACTGCTTTAATGGCTGGAAAGAAACTTCTAATTTAGCAACACAGTTTACACCCAGGGCTAGCCCAGCCTATAAACGAACTAATGCCTGGTTCACACGGCAAGATCTTAAAATTGTCAGAAGATTTTCAAAACCTGAGAGACCCCACACATGGCGATAAAAAAATCAAAGCTATCACAGGTTTGGTCCTACAGTGTGTGGTGTGCGGCCACACGGCAAAGACAACACACCACACACAAACAGATCACACATCACAAACATTCCCAGGTCAGACGGGAAATCTCGCAAAACCTCACGAGATTAAACGTGACTTCGGCGTACACAAACATGACGTACACAAACATGACGTACACAAACATGGCAATTGCTATAGTTTGTGGACTATTTCTAACAGAGAAAAAAACAATACAAAAAGAAAAGGCATTGGTTAAAGGAGTGGAGACAGTGCGGACATGCGCCATGACAAATGTTTTGATTTTGGATTCCCCTCCGTGCTTCCGTCACCTTGCTTTCTGATTGGCTACTCGTCACATTCAACAGGATGCGTGCCTTGTTTGTCTTCGTGACGCACCACACACGCTGCGATACTGGGTCAAGACAATCCAACATGTTGAATATCCCCGATTTGAGATGGGAGCGGTCCCGACGTCCTTCCGAGCAGACCAGAGCACTCTTAACACACCACACACAGCAGGAATATCTGATAAGATTATCTTTAGTGCCATTACAATAATCGGGGCGACCATAAGATTGTCGGAAGGGGAGAATCGTGTCAAAAATTTGCATAATTATCTTGCTGTGTGAACCAGGCTTAAGCAGCTGCTTAGGGCCTCAAGGCCGCAAGGGGGCTCTCAAAGAATGCCTGAATTGCCAATACACACGATAAGCATGCATGCCAGCTAATAACTAATAACAGGTGGCACATTTATAGGGATTTGAATTATTAATAGTCGTGCGCTGGTGGCACTGATGTGGTGGGGGCCCCAAGTCAAATTTGGCTTAGGGCCCCATGAAGGCTTGGACTAGCCCTTTTTACATCATCTATTACAGAATGGTATATACTAGTATACTTTCCATTGTGGCAGCTTATGAACCAATTACCTTCTTGCAAATGGGCAGGGGAGATAAATATAACATGAAATGGGGTATGTTCTTGCAGCACATAAATTGCTCCTCAACTTGTAATAGTTGATTCTTTAACTCAAAATGCAGGACTACAGTGACAATAACTATAGATTATTATCACTGATAATAACAATCAAAATAATAAAAAATAATAACAATAATAATTAATAAAGCTAATATAATAATGAAAATAAACATTCTCTCATAAGCCGCAATCCTGCCTTTTAATTGTTTGGGATTTTTTTTTTTTTTTTTTTTTTTTTTTTTTTTGTGTGTATATGTGTATGTATTATTTTAAAATGCATTGCTCTTATAAAGTCAGTTTCTACACACTAAAAGTCACTTTACAATCGGTGCATTCTCCCTTCACTCCTCAGTCACACTCAATGGTGGTGAGGTACTCACTGTAGCCATAGCTGCCCTGGGGCAGACTGATGAAGATGTGGCTGCCATTCTGCTCTTAAGGGCAAAATAATCAAGTCAACTAGATTCACAAATATAAATGCTTAACTCTATGATGTAACAGAAGGTAGTAGCTTATTTACATAACATATTCTGTATGTCCAATAACTTTAGCCGCTGACAACAGACCTAACCTACCAAGCTAACACACAATGTTAGTGACTTGCTATTGGATGGGTACAGCTCATTACTGACTCAGCGCTGTAAAAGACTGATGTCAGTTGTATTAAATAAGCCTTATTTAATAAACAAAGCTACTGCTGCTGTAATTGGCTGATACTTGCTTCTCGATTGGTGCAGCAGAGCCATTAGCAGCTCAGAGGTGACACTAATGATGGCAGTGATGGATGCTGCTCACGCTTTGGTGAATGACGACCTTTGAGGCTCACCAAACTGATTTACAGGCTTCTTGACTCAGTTTAACCTCATGTTAAACAGAAGAGGCCTGTCTCAGAGCACTTCACCCAACAGTGGCCCTCCTCCCTCCCACCTCAGGGCCCCGTCCGGACACCACTCAACATGTCTGCTGCTGGGGCTGGAGAAGGGCTTGAGGACACACCCAGTTTAGGCAGCGCAATCATTCTACCTGTCCCTCATCGGCTAAGACAGATTCAATTAACAACGCTGAAGATTATTGGCCCTGAGCATAATGAGAGCCAATGAGATTAGAATTGAGTGGGGAGGAAAGTGATCCACCTTCTGTTGAAAGCAGAGAGGGCCTGGGCCTGTAATAGCAGCGCTGTGGTCACACTGGAGTCCCACTTCTGAGAGCTCCAGTTAAAAGGGCTAGACCGGTCGCCATAATTACTATGAACTTATCGATCAGTCCAGAGCAAAGAGCACCAAAGCATTTGCAAGTATGTGCCTTGAGATGCTGGCAGCACTCAGCATTCAACAACATCAAAACATTGTCTAGAGTGAGTTTAAAAGAAGGACAAATGACTCATCTCTGATAAAGGTGAGGGATATTTAAATTCATATTATTGTTATGGAGAGTTGAGTCAGAGTGCATTTCTGCATATATCATCCTCGTTTATCCAACAATTACAGAGGCCTCCTTAAAGCGAGACTCCCTAAATCTGTAACCTAATGTTTACAGTCTAAACAATCACCCACAATAAAAACTCAGTTGGTAGAGGTGTGGCAAACACAGCCAGCCTCGGGGTTCCAGGTTTGAGTGCGGACTCCGATTTCTCTCCATGCTCTCTCCCCCATGATTTCCAATCATTACTCAGATGTCCTATCAAATAAAGCTGAAAAAGGCTGACAAATATACAAATATCTTGCAGCAGTGACCCATAACGGGAATAGAGGGGAAAAAAATGAATGGATAAAAACAACATTTTTGAAACGATCTTAAAGTCCTAATCAGTAATTATTCTAGATTCAAGACTTTTTATTGTAGAGTTAGAAGATGTGTGTTGATGGGTTGGGATGTGTTAAGTCTTTGCTCAGGTGCTCTCAAAAGATCCTAATATTTGGACCTTTGAACAAAGACAGGAAGGAGAGTTGAAGCACTCAACTTGAGTTTGTTCAAGCAAGGGACATGTCAAAATGTTTCCACTTTAGGAAAGGCACACATCCCCCATCTGTGCTCCTGTCCTGACTTTACCTCTACCTCATCCTCACTCCCCTGTCTGGATGAGGCCCACCTGCTGCATCTTTACAGACCTGAACTATGATACTATAGATGAGCTAATGGACTTTATTTAACAGTCCTAGACCCCTGGATCTTGTTTGCTTTCAAAGCTTGGCATGGCTGTAGATTTCTTTTTTTTTTTTTTCCTTTTATTTGATGATAAGACATTACAGTCATTAGAATTTTTGAGTACAAGTTTCAACATTCCCAAACATAATTATTTTCAGACCCCTGCGTTCACTTCTCACTGTATTTAAAAACACCCAGACAGTAACTTAACCCCATCAAAAAAGCAGTATGTTCTTCAAGTTGTAAAAAAGATCTTGAGGTGGCAATTCCAGATAAAATGTGGAAAAATTGCATATTATTAATTAACTCTTCATCATATTATGTTAAAATTGATTTAATCCAGGTCAAAATCTTTCGTAGACTGCACCTCTCTAATGACAAATTTGCAAAGATGTATCAATGAGGTTTATCCTGAATGTCCAAGATGCAAAATGTCTGTATCTTTAGGACACATGTTAAGGTTCTGTCATTGTTTGGTCAATTTTTTAGGTATTCATATTTAAATGTTTGTCATACATTTGCAAATCCTATTACACCTATTGTTGGTGATCTGCTGCTCAAGGAGATCTGTGATAGTATCTATATATATGTAGGTTACGCTTCCTTGTGTATGCAGTTTTAATTGTTGGTTTATGTATTATGCTGTATATTGACTTATTGTGTGTATCAATTTGTTTCTTTCTATAAGGGTATTTTTTATTATTACTTACTGTGTGTATGCATGTATGTATGTATGTATGTATGTATGTATGTATGTTTATTTGTTTATTTATTTTCTCCTTTAAACCTGGATGGGAGCAAGGAAAATGGGTGGGAGATGGTAATGTTTTTGTTGTTGTTGTTGTTGTTTTATCAAATGGCATAATAATAACATGAAATTGAAAAATGTACAATAATAAAAAATAAATAATTAACAGTCTTATACACATTTATAGCCTGCTCATCCTGGGAGAGGATCTCTCTTCAGTATGGTCTCCATAAGGTTTCTTTTTTCCCCAGAGCTGGGTTTTTTGAGGAGTTTTTTCTTACCAAGAAGGCTTAGCCTTAGACCCTCCCTGTCCTTAGACTCTTAGACTCTAAGGACAGAGACGTCCTTGGTCTGTTTAGTTTAGTGTAGTCTTTGTTTGTTTGCCTGGAAAATCCAGACTGATATGTCTCTGTATTATTATACAGAGAAATATCAGTCTGGTCGCCATGCCATCCGCAGTGGCTTATTTAAGTCACGTGTTCTTCGCGAGCACTGAGGAGCTGAGTTTGTTCCATTCAGCGGTAAATTCCGTTTTAAATGACCAAAAACATATCGAGTCATTAAAACCACAGCAGCTTGCAGCACTAGAAGCCTTTATTTAAAAAAAAAAAAAAAGTTTTCGCGTTGCTTACTTTGTTAACGTCACGTCCGCCATTTTCTGATTGGCTAACTCCGCTGCCCGTTTGCTCCGCGCTAGAAATCAAATTGATTCTATGGCGACCAGGCTCATCCACTGGTACAGCGGTGAGTCTGGAATTTCCAGGCAATTTGTTTGTGTCGATGGTGTATTTTGTCTGATTGTGCATTGATGTTTGATTAACTGTTTGTGAAGCCCTTTGAGGCGACTGTGGTTGTGACACTGCGCTATACAAATAAAACTGAATTGAACTGAAATTAAATCAGTTGAATGCCTCAGAACTCCTTACTTTCTTTGCTCAGTTTTGATTTTAATTTTTTAAATATTTACAGACATGGGAATTTAAATACTTAAATGTTTCTGCTCTCCAATATCAGTGTTATACATAAACTAAAAGTAAATGTAGCTCCTCAATGACAACACTGGCACAGGTTTCTCGAAAACAGGCATCTTTACTGTCTTGTACAGTGGGCAAGGCTTGTTTTACATCCTTCTGATGCTTTGATATCATGACACCATAACGTCGTACATCTTAGCCTTATGCCGTAAAAAATACAGAATATATGAACACAATTAGCATTGACATGAACTCAATGAGCTATTACAATTACACAGTTACCACAAGAACAAACGATACCTCGTTGCCACCTGTCACATTGGAGTTCTTTGAGTAAAAGTCCATTAAAGTTCATGCCTTGCTTCTTCAAGTAATTTATATTTTTTAGCTGCCGTTTTACAGTGTGAATCTTGCAGCATGTGACGATTCGCAGGCATCATACAATTACCCAGCAATCTCTACGTGTCCACATGTAAATCTCGCAATAACAACACCGTCCAAACAAAATAAACGTATTCAAACCTCCAAAAACATTCATAAACACACATATGCATCTTAAGTGCTTAACAAAACACATATTTTAACACCACAAATAATAATATTTTAGCTTATTTAACCATTTTAACAATTATCTATTTATTCATTTTTAATCTGTTAACTGTTTTTATCAATCAGCTGTTTTAATGACACTTACACTCCCATCAAAATTATTAATTGACATTCAATGTGATTTTCTATGAAGTGTCTGTGAGTATTTAACTATCTGTGTGAGCTTTGTCAGCCTCAATTAGAGTTACAACCTTGTGAATTTGACTTGTTTGTGGTTTTCCTTTATCAAATGTGGTGTCACTGGTCATCAGTTTCACCTTTCGCACTATGCCATCCACACCTTGGTGAGTCTCTGTTACTCTGGCAAGGTTCTATTTGCATCTTGGTGCATTATCATCGCGTAGTATCACAATGTCATTTACTTGTAGATTCCGTGATACTTTCTGCCATTTCTGTCGTTGTTGGAGATTTAACAGATATTCTCGCTTCCATCTTTGCCAAAACTCATTTGCTAAGAATTGTACTCTTCTCCATCTTTTGTTTAAATCCAAATCTTCTTTGCAAAATCGTCCAGAAGGAGGGAGAATAACCGATGATTTCATTGTTAATATGTGATTGGGAGTAAGTGGTTCTGGACCTGTAGGGTCGTTAAGGTGTTCATTACTTAACAGTCTGCTATTAATTACTGCCATTGTCTCATAAAGAAGAGTTCTTAGACTTGTGTCGAGTCTGTTTGAGGACTTATCAAGCATGGCTGTTAGTATGAAGCACCCATGAAGTTTGTCCCTTGGTCACATCTTAATTGATGTACAGGGCCTCTTATGGGTATTAGAGTTATGAAAGCATCTGTTGTTAAGTCGTCAAGGGTTTCAATGTGTACCGCTCGCGAACATAAACAAGTAAACAGTAGTCCATATCTTTTAACTTCCTTGGTGTATGTACATAGTGCTCATGATAGTGTTTGACGAGTAGGGCTGACACATGAAGATATTTTGGGTACAATAGCGGGGTGTTTCACATAATAGTGTAAGGCTGACTGGGATAAGCGTCCTCCCACCCTGAGAACAGCTACTTTGTCCAAGAAAGCGTTTAGCTGTCTTAGCCTATTGTGCTTGTGCAGGGTTTTTTCCTTTTGTGATTTGATTTTTTGTATCTCCTCAGGGAAGGCTTCTCCTTGGACCAGCTTAATGATGAAGATTTCTGTTTCCTTTCTCTCTTCGAGATTCGTGACTTCGTTTGTTCTTTGCTGGAGGCCTTTGAACTCTTTGATGAATCTTCTGAGCCTAGTAATGGCTTTCACTGCTCTTGACCAGTGCAAAAATGTGTTTAACCGTTCTAGTAACGTACTTACTTCCTTTGACTGGACAGCGTGAATGTGACCTTTACGGAGCTCGGGATCCGTTTCTTCTATTTCTCCCACCATTTCCCTTTTGACTGGAAGATTTTGCTGCCAAAGGAAGTTGGGGCCCTTTAACCAGTTTGAGTCCTTTAACTGAACTGCATTGAGGCCTCTAGAGGCATGATCAGCCAGGTTGTTCTCTGAGCTGATGTGCTGCCATTGTTTAGGACTCGTGCTTTGTCTTATCTGTTGGATACGATTAGCTACAAAAGTATGGAATCTTTTTGCATCATTGCTTATGTAGGCTAATACGACCTTTGAATCAATCCAAAAAAACTCTTGGAGATTTTCTATTTCAAGCGCAATGCTGATGTAATCAGTGGGCTGAGGTTACTGCTGACGACAGTTCGAGCCTTGGGATGGTTGTTTGTTTAGTTAGAGTAACTCTAGCTTTACCCATTACAAGTGATCTGTCCATCCTTGCTAATCACTCTGAGGTATAAACATGCTCCATATGCAGTTAAGACTTGCATCCGAGAAGTTGTGAAGTATTGCATGACTTCAAAGTTTGGTGGAAAGTAGTTCCGTGGAATTTTAAGAGCTGCTAGTTTAGGTAGGTCTCTGAGCCATGATTCCCATTGTGGCATATGCTCAGGGAGCTTGTCCTCCCAATTTACTTTATCCTTACACAGCATTTGGAGTATTTGTTTGCCAATCAATATGAACTGGGCTATGAATCCAAGGGATCGTAGACTGAGGCAACCGTTGAGAGCACCCCTCTCCTTGTTAATGGGTTTCTTTTAACTAAGACTCTGAACTGGAATTTGTCCGCATCAACACACCACTGGACTCCAAGTCCAGATTGAATATGGGGTTCTCCTAGAGTCCATGTTTTAATCTTTGGCTTGAGCTTGTTCTTCTTGCAGTATGACTGCAAGCAATGATTTATTGTTTGACACAAACTTATGCAAACAGAGGTTTCCTGTTTTGTACAAGGCTCTTGATTCTTCAATTAGGTGTATGGCTTCCGATATTAACATTACGCTTGCCAGTCCGTCGTCCACATAAAAGCCTCTCTGGATAAATTTGATTGTCTCTTCGCTGAACTTTTGTCGACCTTGTGACGCAAGGTGTTTGAGCCCAAAGTTGCGCCATCCAGGGGAGGAAGCTGCCCCAAACAGGTGCACTTTCATTCTGTAGACTGATGGCTTGGAGCTCAACTCGCCCTTGTCCCACCAGAGAAATCTTATGTAGTCTTGGTGTTCCTTGATGACAATTGAATTGATGAAACATTCTCTCTACATTACACATAAAGGCGATTGGACCTTTTCTAAATTAACATAACACCCCAACCAGTGCACTGGTCAAATCTGGCCCAGTCAGAAGGTGATCATTAAGAGATGTTTCCTGAAAGCGGGCTGAACAATCAAAAAACACACGGATCCTTTCGGGCTTGTGGGGGTAGGTACACCCCATGGTGTGGGATGTACCAAGCTGGCTGGTTGTTTAGCTCTTGCTCTGGGACCTTTTCTGCGTCTCCGCGGGTAATGATATCTTTCATAAACTTGATGTAGTCTTTGTAATATTTCTCATCTTTTCTGAGACAACATTCTAATGATGACTATGACAGCAATATGCAGTGTTCTGCATATTGCTTGTTATCTGGCAGGTTAGGTTAACCTTTGACATGAATAGTAGGTCTTCCTGGGCCACTGGATTGTCATCTGTCACTCGCTCTGCAAAATCAGATTCCAGAGCCCTACTATTACATCTAATGGGCTGACTTCTTTGACCTCTGTTCTGCATACAAAATGCACTTCTTGCTTAAGTTCAACTGATGGCTGTAATGCAGGGGACTACTTCTCGAACAATGACTCTGTGACTGCTGCTGAACAACCAACGATGCTCCAGCCAAGATCGGTTAGTTGTGCATAGGGTTGGTTTTCTTTACCAGCCAGAACTTCTCTTGGTAGAAGGGCTTGTTGGCAGTTATAGCCGATGAGTAGGCCAACTTCACAATCTAACAGTGGAGGCATCTTATCTGCCAGCTGTTCTAAATGAGGCCACTTTGAGGCTCTTTCCGATGTTGGGATATGAAACCTATTTGCTGGAATGAACTCTCTAGTGAATACTGGAGGTAGTGAGATTTTCTTATCCAGATTGTAATCTCTCACTTGGAGGTTTGATAGTTTCTCACATGATATGACAGTCAACTTGGCGGACATTGTTGATAACCGCAGGCTAGCTTTATTTCGGTCTGTGTGGAGATCTTGGGCCACTTCATCTAAAATGAAAGATGTATCGCTCTGTGAGTCTAGAAGAGCGTACACGAGAACCTTTTGATCTGGGTAATTTGTGGACGAGACCAGACTGGTAAGATAGATGATGTTAGTGTGCTTGTGGTTTCTTGAATGGCTCTGTTAATTGTTGCTGTTGCAGGTTTGTCTTTGGTGTCTTCCATGTCTTGAGAGTCATTATTGTGTTTTATAGGTGCTGGCCTGTTACGTTCCATGAACTTGTCGTCGTGTAGACCTGTTGGATGTCTCCTTTGGCACCTTCCACATGTGCTTCTTTTGTCGCACTTCTTTGAGTGGTGTCCAGCCTTTAAACATCCGAAACAGAGCTTTTCCATTTGTACAAATTTGACATGGTCTTGAAGTGTCTTTTCCGTGAACTTACGACATTTGTCGAGGGTATGTCCATTTCTTTTGCGAAGGATGCATGTTAGAGCATTGGTGTGACTTGACTTTGTTGTTAGTGTCTTTGCTTGAATAACTTGGTTTCGCGTATATTTTGGTTTGTCATGTTCCAAACCCTTGAGTGCTTGTATTGAGGTTATGGGGTCACAAGCTGGGTCGGCTTCATTTGATATAAAGTTCACAAATGTTTGGAAAGATGGATATTCCCCATGTGCTTGTCTAATGTCCATAGCTTTGCGGTTCCATCTTGACACTAACCAATCTGATAGTTTTAGCAGGATTTTTTGACTTTCCATGCAATCATTGAGAACTTCCAGGGTCTTAATATGTGGCATTGCGGCTTCGCAGCTTTTAAGGAAGTTGGCAAATTCTCTTAACTCACGTCCATCTTTGGGGTTTATTTTTGGCTAACTGTGGAGCTTGTCTCTGAAACATTTTCCAAATGGGTCTCGGATCTCCAAATCTCCTTTCCAGCAATTGCCAAGCAGAGTCATATGCTTCATCAGTGTCTAATAGGAAGAGTCCCTCAACTGCCTTCTTTGCAGGTCCACTTAGGTATTTTCTAAGATAGAAAAGTTTCTCATTTTTGGGAATGTTGTTTCTTTCGATTAGGGTTTCAAAGGACAACTGCCAGTCTTTGAACCTTAAGGGATCTCCACTGAATAATGCAGGTTCTGGAGTTGGGAGGCGATTAGCACTTATTGCTTCTGCTAATATGCCAACCAAATCAGAGCTTTGATGAGTTACAGCCATTGCTACTGGTGAAGCTTGAGGGATAAACGGTGGACTTGGGGCTTGGAGAACTTGACTTGCGATTGCTGTGGATTGTGTGTTAGAGTTGTAAGGAGCTTGGGTTGCGATTGTAGAAGCACGTGGAATAAATGCAGGGCTTGTAGCATGAAGGACTTGGGCTGCATCTGGAGCAGGAAAATGAGTGAGTGGAGTGACAGGAATATATGCTTGAGGTTCACTCACCAGTTTGTTGCTGTATGGCAAACTTGGACTTTCGAGGTTGTCTTCAGCCTCATCATAAATCTTTACTCGAGCCTTTGCAGCATTTAGTCTCTTGATTTCTTCCAAGCGTTCAATTTTTCTCCGCTGATCTTGCATTGCTTGCTGTCTCGCTAAGTTTTCAAACTCAAATTGTACTTGACATTGTTTAGTTTCAACTTCCAGCTTTTGTAGTTTTGCTGCTTGTCTTTCTTGTTCCTCTAAAACTTCCAAAGCTTCTTAAGATGCCGCTGCTTCAGCTGCTGCTTGTATTCTTTTTATTGACTGCGTACTTGAATGGACTGAGCTACATTTTGACCTTTGTGATACTGGCCTTAATATGGATCCTTCTGACCCAACTATCTGGTCATGGCTCTTCGTCCTCTTCTTCAACGCGTACCTTGAGCTGTTTTTCAGCCTTTCTGACAATGAACTCTGAGAGTGACATGCATACATCCACTTTGCGCCTCATATCAGGTCCGGGAGTATGTACTCTACGAATCTCTTCATAAATGGCCTGTACATCCTGGCAGACAGTCTTTACATTGCCTGTTAGTTCAGTTAGCTCGCTCTTTGAGGCTTCATCAGTCAATATTTCTTTGCTTATTCTTGCTTCGTATTTCCATTTTTCATAAAGGATTCTGTACCATCGCTGGAAGGTTTTGAGCCTATCTTCTTGGAGCTCTTTCCCCTTTTCTGTTAATGTTCGTGTCCTTTCACTTTTACAAATGTTCTCTACTCCAACTGTGATTTCTCTGTCCTTTGCTTCAGCTTGAGTAGATAGCTTAGTGTTCTTAGTGGCTATGTCACACATCTTGGAGTGGTTTGAATGTACAACTTAGTGTGAGTGATAGTTTTTAGAGTGCGTGAGTTTTAGAGTGTGCAACTTGTTATATGCATGAATTAATGTTGCTGTGTTTGTAAGCCTTAGCTGAAATGAACTTCAATCTTAATATCCAGCAACCGTGTTACATCGACTTCACCTATACCTTTAGCATTTGACAACTGCCTAAAATCTTAATAAGTGCAACAAACATTAATACCTTTGCAGTGCAGTAGACATTCAACATTTTAAGACAAATGTGCTGTGAAATAACTTTAGTGAACCTTTACACTTGACTTAAGCCACTCTTATTCTTCACAAAGCACAGTCTTATTCTTAATTGTTTCTACTTTTCTTCTTCTTTACAAACTTTGATTCTCTTCATGACCTTTGGTGCGCGATGAACTTGAGTAATAGCGCCATCCGGTGTTGCCTCTCTGCACCAGTCACTCACTGTTGCTGTCATGACGACTCAAGCTTCCCACATGTGCTGAGCAGGGCGAGTTCTCACTGTAGCTCCTCAATGACAACACTGGCACAGGTTTCTCGAAAACGGGCATCTTTACTTGTCTTGTACAGTGGGCTAGGCTTGTTTTACATCCTTCTGATGCTTTGATATCATGACGCCATAACGCCGTACATCTTACGCTGTGAAAACTACAGAATACATCAACACAATTAGCATTGACATGAACTCAATGAGCTATTACAATTACACAGTTACCACAAGAACAAACGATACCTCGTTGCTGCCTGTCACATTGGAGTTCTTTGAGTTCGGGCATCATACAATTACCCAGCAATCTCTATGCATCCACAGGTAAATCTCGCGATAACACCGTCCAAACAAAATAAACGTATTCAAACTTCCAAAAACATTCATAAACACAAATATGCATCTTAAGTGCTTAACAAAACACATATTTTAACACCACAAATAATGAATTTTCTATATAAATATTTTTGCTTATTTAACCATTTTAACAATTATCTATTTATTTGTTTTTAATCTGTTAACTGTTTTTATCAATCAGCTGTTTTAATGACACTTACAGTAAAGATACAATAAATTAGAATACAATACAAATATAGTGAGTGGTATGAAATACAACATGCTTGGAAAAAGAAGCAGCATTGTTTTGTACAGGAACGCAGCACAGCTATGTGAATGCCAACAGCAGAGTGCACATAATTACATACAGTGCCAACAGCAATTATTTAGAGAGACAATGAGATTATGAGTGTGTAAGTTCTCATGTGCAACAGTAGAAGATGCTGTCAGTTCACCTCAGTTTGCAGAGGAAGGAACTCTGTGTTTGAGACCTTTGAGGCAGTAATGTGGTGTTGTGGTCCAGGATGAGGTCCACCACAATCTCCTTGGTCTTCCCCACATTGAGAAAAGCTTGATGTCCTTACACCTCTGGACCAGTGGGCTCACCTCGCTCCAGTTGGCTTCATTGTTAATGATGAGCCCCACCACAGTCGTGCCATCTGCACAATTGATGATATAGATAGTGCTGTAGCTAGGCACACAGTCCTGGGTCTGATGACTGTCACCCTTGGTCTGTCTTGGTACTGTTATTTCGTCTCGCTTTCTCTTCAATGGGTGTCATGCAGCGTTCAAGCTGTTTTACCATGACTTGTAATCACGATGGCACGATGGTTCAGACTATATTGGACATGTTACTAAAATGAACAGACGTGATGATGAAGTGATGGGCAAGTATGGTAACCAGAATAAACGCTGAAGGAGAGCTGGTGGTAGACTTGCAGAAGAGGATGGGAATGGCAATAGTATGGGAATAGTAAAGCAGTCATAGGTAAGGCTGCTGATGTAACAGGAGGGGTAGTCCAAGGCCCAGAAGTTGCTCAGAGAGTTTGAAGTTGAAGTTCATTGTCCGCTTTTGCATTTCTAGAAGACTACTGGAGACTGTAACTTGTAGACACCAAACTGCAGTCTCTTCCTTGATTCTCTTGTTTTTCTTCCTCTATTGGTTTTCTTCAGTCCAAGAAAAAAGAGGCATACTTTCTGTTTAAATAGTCTATGTGCTTGGTTCACAGGGCTTAATGAGAGGTAAGCAGTACAGAGCTAGACCTGACACTGCAGCTGCTACAGTATTGAGGTTTGTATGCTCAGTTAGATTTGCTCCTGGTGACTGACATTATTGGACTTGAATAAACTACTATGCTCTCACTGTTTTTATTAATGACAAAGTGTCAACTTAAGTCACTTACTAGCCCTTCACTGTGGCCTATAGAAATAGTGCAAATTTCCTATGTTGCTAATAAGATTCAATAAAAAATAAAAAATAAAATCCACAAACAAAAGGAGAAGAGGAAAGTGTGTTTGTAGCCAGAGAGAGTAGGTCTTAAAGTGGGGACTTTGAATGTTGGTACAGTTACCATAGTGTACTTACAATGAAGTTAAGTGGTGTGAAAGGATAAAGAGGACAGAGCTAAATGGAGATATATGATTTGCTGTGGTGACCCCTGAAAGGGGAGAGGCGTAAGGAGAAGAAAAACGATTGAATTTCAACAATCAATTTCACTTGCTCCAATTTGAAATAAATCAATTAAGAGTAATAGATCAATCTGCATATATCAATAATTCATGCTTGAGAAGATTTTTAAATAGAAACTTTATAATCTGTTCTGATCTGTAATTATCTGTAATAATATGTTATGGTCTGTTTTAATCTGTAATAATATGTTATGGTTTGTTATAATCTGTTATAATGTGTTATGGTCTGTTATAATGTGTTATAATCTGTTATTATCTGTTATGGTCTGTTATAATGTGTTATGGTCTGTAATAAAGTGTTATGATCGGTTGTGCTGGGTGACCCACCTCACTGTTGGATAGCTGGTACCAGGGCTGCTTGCCGTAGGTAAAAATCTCCCATAGTACCACTCCGAAGCTCCAGATGTCGCTCTCTGTAGTGAACTTTCTGTACATGATGCTCTCAGGGGGCATCCAGCGGATGGGCAGCATGGTGCGCCCGCCCACCTGCACATGGGACGAGACCAGAGCATTATTATTGACACTACTGACAGGAAAACTGATCATATGTTACCTGTAGGTTAGGCCATGTGGGTTGGAATTAGGAATTAGAAAAAACATTTAGAGAAAGAAAGTTCAGTAACTCTTTAGTTTAGGGTCCACCTATTAACCATTAAGTAAGTGATAATTAGCATGCTAGTTGGTGGTTAATTAGCTCTTAATTGGTCATTATAAAGCTCCTATTAATCCCTTATTCTGTGTGATCATATTCCACAACTAATTAGCAGCTAACAGTTTCTCCTTCATAAACTCATAATTACTGCTCATTAGTAGGAAGTAAAGAAGGTGATGGACCTAAATTATGATCTTAATAAGATTTTTGGAGTATGAGCCTTGTTAGGTAATAAGACAACAAATATCTTATTAAGCTCATAATTTATGTTCAACAACTTCCTTATTTCCTACTAATGAGCAGTAATTATGTGTTTATTAAGGAGAAAATGTTAGTTAACTGCTAATTAGTTGTGGAATATGGTCACACAGAATTAGGGATTAATAGGTGCTTTATAATTACCAATTAAGAGCTAATAAACCACCAGCTAATTAGCACTTACTTAATGGTTAATAGGTGGACCCTGAACTAAAGTGTTACCAAAAGTGAACAACCTAAATATGAAACACACTGCTATAGTAAGAACAAGGGCTAAGATATTTATTTCAACTATTATTTGAAGAAAACTATTGCATCAAGTAATAGGAAAGTAGTAGAAACATGAGACAGAGAATAAACGGGGCCTTTACAATCAGTCATGCCTGGATGAATCCCTTGGGTGTTTTACTCCTCCAAAAGTAACCCTACCTTCTGAGTCTTGAACAGTGTTCAGTGTTGGGCCTTACCCTGTAGTAGTCAGTGCTGTAGATGTCCCGGGACATGCCAAAGTCTCCAATCTTCACCACCAGCCCCTCCCCCACCAGGCAGTTCCGTGTGGCCAGGTCCCGGTGGACAAAGTGCAGCGAGGCCAGGTACACCATCCCAGAGGCGATCTGCGCTGCGATGTGGAGCATCTGAGGCACTGTCAGTTGACCCAGAGCAGGCATCTTCGACTCGTCCAGCATCCGGGCGTCAGGCCCATGGGCTCTGAGGAACAGCAAATATAACATTTATCCCAAAATATTTTATATTAAGCCAAAAACCGGGCATCTGGGCTGAGGGTTCTGAGACAAAGCAGGAAGAGCAATTGATAAAAATTTTTGAATAACATGGTAGGTCCAAAGTATTACAAGTATTAAAAAGGCATTCAATTTGATGTTGCCAAAATCAAGGTCTTAAAAGTATTAAATTGTATAGGCAGGTATTAAACTTAAACTCAGGTTTTTCAGTGTCGTACTTTCAAAAATATATTTTAAATCAACACTTTGCAAGAAACAACAGAAAAGTCTGTATTTTTTGCAAGTTGGATGTGAATTTGGCAACAAAGTCACCTACTTGAAGTGCCTTTATTTAGTAAGTTTTAGACAGCTACGTCTACTGTTTATATGGCTGTGTAATGTGGCAGGCTTATTTATTGCAAAAAACATCCCCACAATACAGTAAATGCTGTTACCACTGAAATGTATGATTCAATTTTTGAAATGTTTAATGCAGAACTAGAGTTATTTCACCTGTATTAGACTTCTAAAATAGAGTGTAAAATAAGTTTCAGAGTTTCCGAGAATAATACTGATATTTTAGTAGTTTAAAAATTAAGACAGATTACAGATTATTGCTCTTTTGCCTGAGTAAAAAAATGCTCTGTTATATCACAAATCCATTATGATAACAAAATGAACAACTGTAAAATCCATATAAAAAAGACTAACCCTAACCCTATACTGCAATAGAAATAATATGAGCAAAATATTTAGACTCTACAAAGACATGAACTTGTTGACCTCAATACTGTAGTTATTATGTATAAGGCCTATAACCATAAGCTCCATACTGTGTCCAGGAGATGTTCGAGCCCAGCGAGAGTCAGTATAATGCGAGAGGAACAGGGTTTTTAAAAAGAAATAATGTAAGAACTAACAAAAAAAGTAGCTGTATCTCTGTTAGAGGGGTAACTTTATGGAACAGTCTGGACAATGAACTAAAAGGATGTATTTCACTTAGTACAATACAATACAATACAACAATGCAATGCAGTTAGAATGATAATGAAAAGTAATAAAAGTAAAAATATATTTTCTTCGCCCCTTGTATGTAAATTATTTTTCTTCTTTGAGGTTTTTTTTTTTTTTTTTGTTTGTTTGTTTTTGTGAAATATAGCCAGGTAATTTCTACTCAAATGTTAATTAGGTTTGGCACAATAAGTCTCAACTTCAGACTAAACCCTTTCTGTCTTTGTCTCAGATTTAGTAGCATTGTATTGTTTCTTGTTTTAATGACCGAAAAAACTAAATAACAAACTAACTGTTGCCTTATTAATCATTCATTTACCACAAATTTCCACTAAGTAGAAAGTACATTTGAATGTTTTTGCAAGTTCTTCTTCTTCTTCTTTTTCTTCAAGTCAGACTGTGCTGCCCATTACACCACAGAGGACAAAAACTACTTTTACTTCCGTAGCCTGTTGGTACCTAGAGACACTAAATCCTTCTCTTAAGCTCCTGCTTGAAGCCAACATGCCCAAAATAAAATGATTATATCTCTGCAACTCTTTGGTCTACATGAATAATCTTGATATCTATAATAAGGTAACACTTTTTGAGATTTCTACTGATAATATTGTATTTAATATTGTAGAGTGTACATGACCATCTTAATTAGGCATGCGAAGCCTAAAACCTTTAGAAACCCACAGTGGAGCTCCTGTCCTTTACCAGGGCCAAATGTGATGCAGATAAATTGAACAAAGGCAAAATTACAGCGGTTTTAGTACAGAAATGTTTAGGGGAGTCCCTATTTAGCATAATTATGCAAATTGTATGTATTTTTGCTAAAATCCAGTTTAGTTGCTTGTTGTTGAAAAAGTGTTCAATTTGGGGAAAAAATGGTAATCATGGGCTTTTAGCCAAGCTTCTGGTTATGTGCATATGCTGCATGATCATGTTACTCAATGTTTACCTTCCATAATATGGTGCGGTTTAATCGTGAATGCCCTAGAATACCCTCTGAACCCTAGCAGACCCATTTTTGGGTCTGCTAGGGTTCAGAGGGTTAGAAAATGTAAAGGTTTACTCAAGTAAAAGTACAAATAAAATTATCCAAAACTTACTCAACTAAAAGTAAATGTATATTCTAAAAAATGTATTCAGAAAGAAAGTTTTCATCAAAAAAAGTACTCAAGTAAAATACTTGAGTTAAAGTGTCTAGTTACTGTCCACCACTGCTGCTCATTACTACAGCGCTTACAAGGCCAAAGGGCAATTTCAAACACACCAAAAAGCTGCACACAATCTCTGAAGATGCTCAAGATCATCAGGCTCATTATCAGCCATGGAACCTGCTGCCTCATAATCCACCCACTATTGATGGTGCTAATGTGATTTGGAGGTGCAGAGCAAAGTGACTCCAATCACAGTGGACCATAAACTCCCACTCACGTCTCTGTCTCCATCCGTCCTCCTGATCTTTCTCACCCCACAAAGGAAGCAGTCTATAAGTCCATATTAGTTTAGCAGGCAGGTGGCAGGGCAGGAGAGCAGCTGTGTGGTGGGGGTCCTCAGACGTCTCCCTGCCTCTGTCTGCTCAAAATGAGATTTCCCTGATGTGGGTGAAGGACGAGAGCATGCCTCAGCTTGGTTCACACGTTGATTTTGACTGCACCTGTCAGACTGCTCTCCCCTACAGGTGGTCCATTGTCCCTTTGTAAAAAATCTTTGACCAACTTCTTTAAAATGGACAATCAAGTCAGTAATGTTGCAAGACAAGCTTTTTTTCAGCTGAGGCTCCTTGCGAAAGTGAAGCCATACCAGTGGTGTATGGAGGTAATGACGGGCCCCAGTGTAAGTTTTCAGAATTGGCCCTTAAGTTATGAAGCATTCAGTAAGTCTATCCATCCACATATCATACTTTAAGAAGTAAAAAGTGCACTGAAATTTCTTAAAGTCAACAAATATTTTTTATAAAAATATTCAAACATGTTGGTGCCACAAAAAATGTGATGTGCATTTTTGTTTATAAATAAAAGTTGCAAGCATTATGTAAATATTGTAAAGGTATTATGCATATAATACAATAGTTTCAAATATTTTTTGATTACATGCTTGTTCTTAAATGAGTCATGCTTCCAGTGTAATTTATAACCCAGAATGAAAATAATCCACCAAAATTTACTATAATTAAAGACTCTCAATGGGGCCCCCTCATGTCCTGGGCCCTAGCTGCACTGGCTGCACTGCTGGATGTTTTGACCCTGAGATATACCAATTAAGGCATTTGAAAGAGTAATTCACATCAACAACATGCATAGATTATTGCAATTTGTGTATTATGGTTTGTTTATTTTAGGTGTTTTTCCTTAGAAGGAGGGTCTAAGGACAAGGGATGTCCTGGGTTGTTTAGTTCAGTGTAGTTATTGTTTGTGTTGATTGTTTTATGTCTGATTGTATGTTTATGTTTGATTAACTGTTTGTGAAGCTGTTTAGTGTAGTGATACTGGGCAGGGTTGCCAGATTTCACTGCGTTTCCAGCCCAAACAGATCTTAAAACCCACCCAACACAATAAAAAACAGCCCAAATCACAACCACTCTGAATACTGATATACGTACAAAAAGAACACAAAATTTAACAGTAACACAAACAGCTCCCCACAAAGACTGCAATCAGGGGTGTCATAGAAACCACAAAAAACATATGAATTACCAATAGGAAATGTGAGCAACTCATTTTTAAACAAAGGAACTGATGATATGAGTGGGAGGACACAGCAGTTCATTGAAATGAGTATTTCTGAGTTTGCTATTTGTTTGTATTTTATCCAGAACATTTTATAAAAAAAACACCAAAAGTTTCGAAAAGCAGCCCAAATTTTATGAACCAGCCCAATGCTATTTCCAGCCAAAGGTGAAGAAAAGAAGCCAAAAGAAGCCTTATTGGACAGAAACCAGCCCAATCTGGCAAAACTGATACTGGCCGATATAAATAAATGGAACTGAATACAAAATGCTGCTCTTTGTTTTTAAGCCCCTTTAATGGTCTGGCTTCATTGTATCTGTCTGAAGTTCTGTCTGCCAGTCTGTCCTGCCAGAACCATGAGGTCCTCCACTCAGTCGCTTTGGCATCCCAAATGCAGAGGTGACCGAGCCGTTTTAGTGGCAGGCCCCAGACTTTGAAACAGTTCACCTTTGTGTCAGATCTGAGTCACTGAGTCACTTTAAATTCCTTTTAAAGACACGTCTTTCCTCACTGGCATTTAAAAGAAGTTGAGCAGGACTTTTTAGACGTGACCTATAAATCTGGTTTTAATTTGATTTTGTCTTTTGTGTGATTTTTTTTTTATTGTTTTGCTGCTATTTGTTTTGTTTTATTTGTTGTTTACTGCTTTAATGATATGTTTAGCACTTTGGACCGCAAGAGTTGTTAAATGTGCTATATTAATAAACTTGAACATTTCTACATATATATATATATATATAATTTATTTGAAAGATCATAAGAAAATATGATAATATGTTTTTTTATTTTGTATTTTCTTTTCATATTGGACATTATTTTAGTTATTTTTAAAATGTTAAACATTTTTATATATACATACATTAAAATAAGTAAATGTAATAGTTGATATTGTTATATTTTCATTATATATTTTTGTTTTAAAGGCAAGGAGATTATTATTTATTTATTTTTTGCCATGAATTTGACTTTAATATAAAAAAAAAAAAATGCAGGAGAATTAGTTTTACAAAAAAGTAAGTAAATAGTGTTTTTCTATAGTAGGACAGATGTTTTTTAGGACAAGAAAGCCCATGGGGTATGCAAGCCAAAAAAGGTTGTGAACCACTGCTCTGCCAACTGAGCTATATCACAATGCTGCTTTCAATTTTTTTTTTTTTTTTTTTTTTTTTTTTTTTAACTTTTAGGACACTTTTACTTATTTTGCTCACAATTACAGCAATTATGTTTACCAATAACAAAGTGATTATGAGTATGTCCCTGAGAAATGGTGCCATGCAGTCTGGTTTGGGAGTGAGCTCATGTGATTATTATGTTGTTATATTGTTATGTTTTGTAATTTGCCTTTGACAATGGAAGGTCACTGGCCACTTTAGCCTTTTGGTCAACTTCTTTCTGCATGTTTTGGATATATTCACATAAAACATGCAGAGGTATATAGTACTGTATATGGTTTACAGCTGGCATTTATAGAATTATGGCACACAAAAAAACACTCTAGTCTATTAGGCAGCTACTAGAGGAGAACCTAGGGATATCCATCAGAAACCCCCCCCCACCCACGCCCGGTACTGACCTGAGGAAGCGGTTGAGGTCCCCATGCCTCATGTACTCAAACACCATGGCCAGGGGCTCTCCATCAGTGCACACTCCGTAGAAGCGTACGATGTGCTGGTGTTGGAGAACCGTGAGTAGCTCGGCCTCTCTCTGAAAGTCCTGACGCGTCGACTCGTTGGCATCTTTCAGAGTCTGAGAGGAAGATGTACAGATCAGCTCCAGAAATGACTCCAGTAAGGCACAGACTGATGTGCTGAGGTTCCATGATGTAAATGAACATTCTTTAATAATCCTCAGGTACAGTGGGTTTGAACTCCTCTCACTGAAAATGACTTCTAACAAGTAAAAGCCATGACCAAACAGAAGTAGCCTATTTATCTGCAAATGGTACACACTTTAAACTTTTTTTTTTCGTTTTCTCTGACTGATTAATTGTTCTTTCTTTAGAAAACCAATTTTTTTTAGAAATAAGATGGCTGGCCACAGTATTAGTGATTACACTGCAAAAAAATCAATATCTACTCTATATCTACTCAGGGTTTCCATGGAACATTAAAAAGCAATTCTGAGAAAATTTAAGGCCTTAAAAATTTAAAATAGTTTTGAAGTAAAATCGCTGACATTATTAGTTTCATTTGTGAATATAAAGATGTATATATAAGTAACAATTTACCATTTTTGTAGCCTATACAAGTGTGATAGACAGTGGAACGAGTTTGCTTCCAGAAGGACCAAATTACTCAAACACCGGACGTTTGACTCTCAACATTATTGGTATTTTATGTACTGTATTTTTCAATACTTGGAAATACATTTTCACCATTTAAGCTGCCGTGATTGTTTGTTTGTAGGATTAAAAATGTTAAAAAATAGCATTAAATTAGACTTGCTGATATATGCAGGGACCCTGTTACTTATTTCAAATTAAATTATCTGTCTATGGGATAAGAACATTTCACTTACTCCATTGTCAAATAATTTTGCTTGAAAAAAGGAAAAACAGCCTAAAATAGGAAAGAAATAACTTGAAACAAGTCAAATAATCTAGCCTAAAAAGTAAATTAATCCTGTCCAGTGAAAATTACTCGTATTAAGAATATCTGAATACAAGTCATTTTAACTAATGTCCATATTGACTTTTTGCAGTGTATAGGTTGTGCAAGTCTTGCATCTTTGGTTTAACCCTGAACAGAACACAGTCTTACCTTGATGGCAACCAGCATCTTGTCGTTGTCTGGACTGAGGTTGGCACACTCGGCCAGATAAACCTTTCCAAACGCGCCTTCACCCAGCTCCCACTTCAGTACAATGTCCTGCCGCTTAATGTGCTGCACACCTGCAGGTGGACACACTCATAATTTACTTCTTCTCAAATTGAAATAAAGTATAGAGCCCGAAGCATCGAGGCCTGCTGTAGTGGTCTGCTGTCACTGAGGATGGTTTGTGAGGGTTTCATACTCTGGATATATTTACATGTTCAGATTTTCACTTTCTTAGTGCTTTTAAAAAAGTGAAAAAAAAAAAGAAAAAAATAATTAATTTAATAATGTTTTTACTATCCAGGGTGTGTTACAGTTTAAGAAAAGATCGGTGGTTTATTTGTGGAGCTGTACGGCAGTGGGGCATGTCGTCATGGTTACAGTACGTATTCAAAAGACGAGCAGAACCTGATACTGAGACCTGATCATCTGTGTCCAGGTCACACACACAGTGAACATCCTAAAGCCCTCCTCACACAGGACACTGAGCAACATGGACCATCCCTGAGAGCAGAGCCTGTTATCAGTGAGCTGCAGGACAGGACCCACTAGAACCCCTTCTTCACAAGGACTGAGATTAAGTCTGGATCATATAATCTGGACATCTGAAGAGATAATCTAAAATCCCCTCTGGGATTAACAAAGTTACACTGAGCTTGAAATGAACTGCAGGGGTTAACTTTGTCAGAGCTGGCAGTTCTTGGCAGGTTTAAATGGTGATCACACTAGGTTTAAGTCAGTTTTACTTTAACCTGAATTAGCACACATCAAGATTAAATTAAGCCTCTATAGGGCAACTGAGCTTCAATCATTACTCTGCTGTTTTCAAACATTTATTGTTGAAGATAAAAAAAATCTTTGTGAACTTAATATGATTTATGAGCCTCAAGTCTCATGGGCAACACGGTTTAAGTACTTCATGCTTGGAGCTTCCATAGTCTTAAATGTCACAAACATAACTTGTGTAGTGTTAGTGTATGCAAGGGGTCTCCAACCTTTTTTCTCCTGAGAGCTACTTTTATTTTATTAATGAAAATGGCAGAGAGCTACTTGAGCTTTGTAACATTTATTCAATCATCTTCTTCTCCTTACTGCCTTTAAGATCAGACACATCTAGTACAGCTCATAATACAAATTTTATGCACAAAGGAGGTGGACACCTATGATTTTAATTGGATACACACACAAGATGGTTTGCCAAGTGATAAATCAAATTTGACTAAGACTTATGTAGGAGCCTTTGATGGGCTACTTGGAAAGTGGTTGAGAACTACTGCTAGCCCCCAAGCTACTGGTTGGAGACCCGTGGTGTATGGCGTCACTGCTGATACAACCAACTCTACACTGCAGCTAGAACAGGGCCTAAGTGATAGTACATGACAGTGGACAGTGGACAGTGCAGTGGACAGTGGACAGTGGACATGCAGGAGTTCTGCTCACAGCTCATAGCTCTATGCACTCACACATATCTTTGTCTTTGATGATGCCGCAGAAGTACTGAGGGTTCTCCACAAAACTTGAAAGTCCTGAGTCTTCGTCCGAGGAGGGGGGGCTGCTACCTTTCATAAAGTGTAGAGACACAGCCAGGTCGTCCTCTGCACCCAAAACCGAGGATCCTAACAACACAGGGGAGAAACATGAGCAGTTCTGCACCTTCTCATCACCCCCGCCATATAATTGCACTGTTTATCACAGTAGCCCATTTTCCCCGCAGCAAACAACAGTCCCAACTCCAAACTTAGCAGCACATTTGTGGTCACCATGGAGACAGATGATGGCAAGTGCCAATAATCATCATCATCAGCCGCAAAGCAATCAGGCCACATTGAGAACGCAGGGATGACAATAAGGCTGCGCTGAATGGTTAGCAGCCTTGAGCGCAGCGTGGATTAAAAGCCAAGTGAGTGGTGCCAAATTGTAAAGGCCCACTCAGCAAGGCCAACCACAGAGCCCCCTGGGTCCCACATGGCACAAAATGGAACAACAAAGCAAGCGCTTGGAGGGAGAGATGGGAGCAGTCCACTTAGGCAATCAGGCCCACTTAGGCCGAGGAGCACAGTAAACACACAACTGCTCTTTCCATAAATCATGTGTCCATCATCCATCTGTCCATCCCTCTGTAATGGGCCCAGCACGCAGCCAAGGCTACAGCTTCAGGAGCAGTAATTAAAGCTCTGCTGTGAACTTACAGCTCAGAACTACTCCACTGTACTCCACTGCACTCTGTTGGAGCCACTTCTGATGGAAAAAGCCTTCTGAAAAAACATTTGGTTTTTTGTAGGTCACTTTTCACCACTGAGTCAGACTTTGACTTTAATGACCTTATCAGGCACACAGACTGCAAAAGTGTTGTCAGTTATTCCCAGTAATACATTTGCATATGTGAGGCAGGCTGCACATGTAGGTCATCATGTAAAGAATGCCAGTGCCCCTACTTTTTGCCCATTTTGCACTGTTGTCTAAGCCAAGTTAACTAATATGATCAAATCATCAGCTTCATGTAAGATCCAAGTCAGAATTCATCCAAGTATACAACTCATACTAATAAAATCATCAGTTCCTGAAGAAATACTGTGTTGTGGCTTTTCATGTTGATAGTACTTTTACATTATATGTCCAAGGGGGACATATGTTTTTTTGTTTGTTTGTTTGTTTTTGTTTGTTTTTATGTTTTGGACATATTTGCATTTCATGTTTTATAACACAAAATATGTTGAAAACCTCTTTTTTGGGGGGGCTGTTACTTTCACTTTGCAGACAGTGCTTGGATTAGGTGTCTGTCCCTGCTGGCTCCACCCACTCACCTCTGTCACCCACCTATGGAGCGCAACACAGGGCTTAATTTGTAAATCAAACGATGCTGGAACAAAGATTGCACTTTGACACTGGAGTCCACAAGGCCAACACTGTTACTGGAACGTACACACAACACAATGCTTAGGCGCACACACATCCCAAAATACCAAGCAACTGCTCATTTATACTCAATTTCAGAGCCGGCTTTAGGCATAGGCCATCTAGGCAGTTGCCTAGGGCGCCATCTGCTGGAGGGGGCGCCCAGCTGCACCCCTCAAAAAAAAAAAAAAAAAGTATATTTTTAAATAAATAACAAATAATTTAAAATCAAGTGAATGATGTTATTTCTTCTTTGTACTCTAATATGAAAAAAAAAAAAAAAATCCTAATGACTTCTGATTGACCTGGCCTGAACCTGACTGACACGGTTTACGGTGGAAGCGGGGGGATGGGTGTATTGTTGACGCGCATCACAGCAGCGGCCCCTAAACTGATGGATGTTACATCAACAAGTAGTTTGACAATTTTTTATCATGAAAAGGCGTCCAAGCCATCAGGTGCTGCTTTCAGAAAGCGGTGAAAAGGGGAGGAGGAAAAAAGAAGCCAAAGTAGAGGTATGCAGTTGTTTATTCTAACATTAAAAACTGCTGTTTAACTTTTCATTTGCACAAGCTACGAGGCTAGCAAAGGTGAAATAAACTACACCGTAGCTGGCCACTGCGTGTTACTGTGTTACTTTGTAATTAAAGACAGTGAGTGTGCTGTCACGTTTTTTTAGCCTTGACTATGTATCATAACTATTAGACCAGGGGTGGGCAATTATTGCCTGCATCCATAGCGTTGCCCTGATATAAATAAACATTCACTGAGGTCCAATCTGTAAAAATGTCCTCAAGTTAAGTCCAGAACACAACAAGGTCTCTTTATTCCTTCAAATAGCATTTCTTTAAATTATATTTCAATGATATTTCAAATAATAAACTAAAAAGGTACATTTTCTATTCTTATATCCAATAAATATAATTTTAAATTAAATTTGATTGCTCTGAATACCTATTTTACGAAATCAGCGCTTACTTTTAAACTTCGCGATTAATTCTGTGTTGTGCTGTGACTGCTGCTGTGAGGGCTGTAACTGAGCAGTGTTGGGCTTGGTTTCAAAGTGAAGCTTAACTTTGATGTTTTTAATGAAGGCCCATAACAATGAGACACTGATTCTGAGCTGGTCTCTGGGAGGAGGAAGCCGTTTTTAGTCCATTCTTGCTTCACCCTGTTCCTGTCCACGCCTGTCCCTGTCTCTCCTCTCTCCGTGGATGTGATTGTGAAGATTAGCGTCACGTGAAGATTCACTATTGACTTTTACGCTGCAGTAACTGTAAAAAAACATTAAATGGCACTTTACCGTGCCGCAAAACACATGCTCCCTAAATACAATGCCGTTCTCTCCTCTGCTCTCTGGGAGTGGGGGGGCAGAGCCACTCGCAGCCACTCCGTTCTGAAGAGAAAACTTGTGTCTGCTGCAGTCCTGTCTCTCCACACACAGTCTGCAGTGCGTCCTCTCGTTTTGTCAG
Organism: Bostrychus sinensis; assembly: GCA_020698575.1. Classification (NCBI taxonomy): domain Eukaryota; kingdom Metazoa; phylum Chordata; class Actinopteri; order Gobiiformes; family Eleotridae; genus Bostrychus; species Bostrychus sinensis. The sequence continues at coordinate 36,995,282 of CM036247.1, forward strand.
ATAAGGAGAGACACCGAAAACCCCACACTTTTCACGTTAAAGCTTTAAACGGCCCGCTGCGTATGGTGTTTTCACGACGTGCGCTGAGACGCTAATCCGCTCTCTCTCCCCGCTCTCTCTGACTGCTTGGTGTGGTCAGACAGCTGACATGGCCCGCGGGCGGGGGGTGGTTGTGCCCAATCTTGCCTAGGGCACCAAATTGGCTAGAGCTCAATTTTAAATTATATTTTGACATATTTGTTAACATTATTAAACATTATAGAGTTTCACTTAGTGTAATGTGTCAGTGTACGTTTGCTGATCGAGTAATCAGCTGCTACGCATAATTACTGCACTTCTGTAGACCCGTTCTGTCATAGACCTACTGTGTGCGACCACCAGTCTGAAGCAAGAACACAGACTCATGCAGCTGTGGTCTGTAGAAACAAAGTCTAGACTAGGAAAGGGAGCACACGGCAGCAGTAAGCTATCAGTCTAATCACATCTTTCCTTTTGCTTTCGCTTCTTTTTAGTGACTGCCCTGGAGCGTGCAGTCTTCTTTGTGTAATGGCGTTTCATGGCTCCAAGCTCTGTGAGCCTCAGCGCGTTAACTCGAGCTTACAGATGCTTTTGAACAAACAGAAAAGCATGCCGTAAGGTTTCTCTGCGTAACTATGGCTATGTAACAGTGACACTGGCATTTAACAAAATGAAATCGCTTTCTCTCCAAACATTTCATTTTGCCGTTCACTTCCATAGTGCATCAGTTTATTACCTGCTTTCAGTCACTTTTTTTCTGCGCCCTGCTGGCCACTCCAGGTACTGTCGAAACAACTTAGGTTGCCTCTCTGCCATTCATTTCTGTCATTTTCTCCTTCGTGGAGGCGGAGTCATGGTGCACTGTTTCTGGCTGGGGCTTGTCAAGCAGAGGGCCAGCAGCTTGTTTTGGAAGCTCAGCACATGCGTGCTGTGGTCAATCTCAGGCTCAGTGACAGAGATCGCTGGCTGATAGCAGCGGGCGACGCGTTAGACAACAAAACTTTCCACAAGTATCCACAGATAGCCAAAGTGTCTAACAGTGTTTCTACATGATTAAGTCATAGTTTGTAGCTTAAACCCTGTTCATGTTTCTCATGAGTACATGCTGCTGCATAAAACTGTGTGTCATATAAATGATAGCCTCTCGTACATCGTTAAGTGTCAGGACATGTTCGTAAGAAGTGGAGCTGGAGGAGTGGAGAGGAGCCAGCGGCAGTGAATGTGAATATTACAGAACTGTGAATGAACTGGGCTCTGGTTATTCTGGACAAACTCAGCTGTAGGAAATACAGGACGTTTCTTCAAAAAAGTAACATGGTCTGGATTTGCAGCTTGAGTAGAGAGGTGAGTGTCAGTGAGGCGGAGTTTTTAAATGGAGGTTTGTGGTGTGATGTGTAAGGCTTCTTTTGAGGTTTTATTATAGTGAAGCAGCATTAACAGTGCACTGGTCTAGTGTCGAGCTCAGTGTGAGTCCTGATGAACAGTCCTCTCTCATCTGTAAGGCTGGAACCTCACTCACCATCTACCCATCTTTGTTTTAGTGCTTCTGAATTAAAGTTAAAACCAAAACTACAAACAGCGTTACTAATAGTAATTATATAGAAAGAGTGTGAGATAGTTTGAAACAGCCTACTACTCAAACACTGATGGGATTGCATTTAAGTGATTTTAATCAAATTTAAATTAAATCAAAATGTTGTCATATAAAACTTAATGATCAAATCAAACGCACCCTATAAAGGCCAACACACACCGGACGCACGTCAAAAAATACACCCCTATTGTTTTCTATGAGGCTCACGGCGGTGGCTGAAAACACATGGTCCCCTCTACTTCTGCAGTAACAAAGATGGTTCTCTGCTCCGTGTGACACAGACACACAGCTGTAAACACTGAGGGACAGTAGCTGCTGCTCGGGGGGACACAGGCAGCAGCTCCTGACTCCTGCTGCAGTCAGAGCATGGGGAAACTCCTTTCTGTCGCTAACTCGCTAATAACCTGCTATAGACAGGGGCGGCTCCAGACAAATATCATTGAGGGGGCAATGGGGAGTCCATATTAAATAAAGAGGGGGCAATGAAATTCTGATGCAACAATATACACCAAAAACAATAGGCTAAAAACAATAAGCAAAATATAAATTACCATTAGTATTGAGCAACAGTTCTATCTAGACCAGTGGTGCCCAACGTTTTTCGGCTTGTGATCTACTTTTAAAGTCATCAAGGCCAGGAGATCTACCTTTATTTTTTTTACCCCTTATTTCTATTAAACATGGTGGGCATTTATCAGGGTGATTATTATTGCAGTGGTTAAACATGAAAATAAAAATAGAAATAACCACTTTAATAAAGTCACATTTTATTAAACTAAAATGATAAACGTTCATTATCAACTCAGGACAGGAATAACTGAATCTAATAAATGTAGTATTTTTGTCAGTGATATTTACAACATTCCATCATTTCCTAAAACTGCTGATTATTATGGATTATAATAGGCCTACTATATTTATAATTATGCCTGAATTAAACTGCAGTATCAATGCAGCTTATCATCAAAGCTCAGCATTATTTTAGTAACATTGGTGAGTGACAGGATACTGTACCTCCCTGATACTGCTGCCTCTCCTCCTGTGTGTGCGCGTGTGTGTGTGCGTGTGTGTGTGCGTGTGTGTGTGCGTGTGTGTGCGTGTGTGCGTCAGCCCCATGGCAGTGTTCAGAGCGGCCGCGGAGCGCGAGCCGCCCGCAGCCTCCACAACAGAACTGAAGTGAAAGCGGCCAGAACTCTGATTGTTAAGTTGCTTGTATTCTGTTTAGCTCGTAGCTCGTGCGGTTTCCTCGCGCTTCCGCGGTGTCTCGTGTTTTAGAAGGAATCTCAGACTGATCCATCTGCGGGGCGTTCACATGCCATAGGCAAATTACTTTATTTGGAAAGACATGGCTGCGCGATCTACCCGCACTGCTTTTACGATCGATGGTAGATCGCGATCGCCGGTTTGAGGACCACTGATTAAAGCCTTCTCAAGCGTTTGGTGTAATTTGAGGCGGCACTCCAGGTGTGGTTTGGGCTTAAGACGCGCATGCTCAATGCGTTTGTTTAAGGAAGCGAGACAATCAGTGAATGATGAGAGGGGAGAGGGACATTCTGTGCATTAAATCACATCATGGAGCGATCATAAGCCACTAAAAACCACCCAGACACATATTTCATGAGATAAAGCACTGCCTGTTTCACATGCTTTAGCGTCAGATTTTTTTTTTCTCTTAAAAGCGCCTTCGGTCCGCGGCTGCTTTCTAATGTGTGTAAAAGCTGCAAAGACCGGCCGGACAGCTGATCTCTTTCTACCCGGTACTGCATACCCCCTCTAAATCTTATGCCAGTACGTAGTACCGGGCCTTACCGGCTTACTTTCACCCCTGGTGTTGAGTGTTGAATAGATCTTTCAGTTTGACGTGAAAGTCTTTAACACCGGATTCCCTGTACACTCTATAGACATGAATTACAGCGTGGACACAGTCTATGTTGAAGCACATTATTGTGATGGGCTCAAGCGGAAATCAAGCGTGGCTTTTATGTTTAAAATGTATGCATTTCTGTGTAATTACACCTCTGACCTTCAACACATATTTTTCAAAAAGTCAATGGGAAAAATAATGGGGAATTTTGCTTCCAGAACCAGGGGGTGGGCGGTCGCTGTTGAGATCTATGGTTTTGCAGTCGAGTGGGAGATTCTCTGAGTGCTTGTACTGAACAATGGGGTATAGACAGAAGATGCTGCTTTGTAGTGCTGAAGTGCTTCCTAAAGAAGGTGGTTTCAAGTGTCTACGTAGAACTGTGAAGCCAATGGTTTTCAGCTCTTGAGAAGGGCAGCGCCATCAGCATACAGGATTACTTAAACAAACATGAATAAAACAAAAACTACTACAGGTATGTTTTTGAGGAGGAAACCACAATCTAATATGGTAAAAGCTCACAAAGGCCTATTTAGCATAATAGGGGACCTTCAAACAAAACTATAAACAGTAAGTCCAAAAATCCAGCCACAAGGGGTCACCAAAGATAGCTTGCAAAATTATAATCTGCAACTTCACACAGATATGGGACCAGCATATTGTTATCTGGTGAATTCTGTGCTCTTTCAAGATAACCATAACTCATTACATACAACTCTTTACTCTAAAATTACACAGTAATTTGACTGACTGATGAGCAAGTGCCAGTTTACTATGTGGAACTGATGAAATTACTGATGGTTTTGAGGCTGCATATCTTGTAAAAACAGTATAAAGAAGGCTTTACTTACGGTGAATGCCGAACTTTGGATGGTGTCCACACTTGTTTACAACCACGACTATTACCAGGAGGAAGGAGCAGGCAAAGAGAGCAAGTCCCACAGCCACAGAGACCTGCTTATCACACAGCAAATCAAAAATCATATCAGATCACAAATCAGATCACTAATCAGATTCCAAATCATACCAGATTCCAAATCACATCAGATCCCAAATCAAGCAGGATCAAATATCATATCAGATCACAACTCATGCAGATCACAAATCATATCAGATCACAAATCACATCAGATCACAACTCATGCAGATCACAAATCATATGAGAAACAAATCATGTAGATCACAAATCATACTAGATCAAAAATCATGCAGATCACAAATCATACCAGATCACAAGTCATATCAGATCACAACTTGAATTACAAATCATATCAGATCACAACTCAGATCATAAATCATATCAGATCATAAATCATGCAGATCACAAATCATATCAAATCCCAACCCAGATCACAAATCATAGCACAATAATGCAGATTACAAATCTGATCCCAAATCAGATCAATCAGATCACAAATCACAATCACAATTATAAATCACACCAGCTTGCAAATTACAATATGACAGAATAAATCCATACCACAAAGACCCGACTCTCCAGGTTTTCGGTCACGTCCATCACTGATTTGTTGGTGGGAACTGGAGAACACAGGACACAGTGAGCTTAAACCTTGGGAGAATTGATATAAATGTTTGAATAAAATGAGAATATGAATATGATGGAAGACCTACTTGGATTGACATCAACGACTAGCACGTGGCAAAGAGAACAGAGCCATTCAAATATGTAACAAGTTATAGCACAGTACAATCTGCTGTTACAAATGTAATGCTCTGTTGTTGCTGATCACACTAACATCTACAAAGAGCTGATGCTAACATGTGCCAACTCTACAAAACAATGTAGCCTGTTTTACAGTGATTTGTCATTATTGTTAATTTTGTTTGCGACGTAAACAAATGGAATGCATTAACTCTAAGATATCGTCACTTCGAGGTCCAAGTTTCAACCTCTGAGGATAACTGGAATGCAGCTTAAGCTCCCAATAGCTCCAGTGCATACCAGTCACATCTAACTCATTCCTGGAACTAGGGATAACTCTTATAATCTTTTTACATGTTATTTCAAAAGCTTGAGATTTTGTGGCAATATCAATTTACTTCAATGTTTAAAATCACTTCTGTGGAGAAGAACACCTCTAAAAGTCCAACCACTTTTACCTTATTATTTTACAAGAAGACTTGACAAAATACAAAAACAATCCAAGACAATCCACATCAGCCACATCAGAGCTGTGCAGCTCTAGGTAACAGGACTTTCATCATAATGACGTTAGTTAGATATGGAGAAGCTGCTCAGAAACACACAGTATGAGGACTGTTACCTGGAAAAATGCCCTCCGGATCATGTGGGCCAAAGGGGTTGACCATGAAGTTGCCTGTGGCGTTGGCCTGGTCGCGCCCAAGCCGGTTCTGGACCAGCAGAGTGTACAGACCGTTGTTGACATGCGTGGGCTTGTTTAGGGAGAGGCAGCCTTCTTTCATTGAGCCGTCACTGGAGTCAGGCATTATGTGTGTGTAGATGATGTGGTTCTCCTCGGATCACATTCCCATTGTACAGCCATGTGATGTTGGGTTCAGGGTTCCCATCCACACGAAACGGGAAGCACCAGTGATGCATCGGGACAGCATCTTTCAGGAAGAGGATCTGCGCTGGGACTGGAGGAGACAGATGGGGTTAGTGAAGGCAAGTGCCCACAGAACATCTAAAAGCTCTATTCCCACCTTTTTATTCAAGTTTTGTATGTTTCATGCTTTCTGAAGGCACAAGTGCTCCTTCTGAACTTTTGTAGAGCCCTGGCTCATCAAGGATTTGAAACTCATGTACAATACAGATTTATATTTATGCTTTATTAGCCCCCACTGCCTACATACAGGGCTGCTTCAGATGCCTGCAAATGGACTTAGCCAGCAACGCCCCTCAAGACATCTCCACATCTAGTTTCAAAGTTGGGAGTTGTTGTTCAGTTTGTAGAGGACGTGAGTGAGGGGCTTGTGAGGTCTGTGACTGACACACACACACATGCTTTTTTTATAGACATGCCATATGCACCAGAGTCAGGCCTAGGTTCTTTCAGGTGATACAGCCAACTAAAACACAATGATGTTCATATCATCATCAAGCATGTTAGAGAAGTTTGTTTTTCAAAAATGTTTTTTTTAAATCTACAGCTAGACTATATATTATAATCCTAAATGTGTATCCCATGTGTATCCCAGCAGGCCCCTGGTGTGTTCATCCAAATGTGTGTTACAATTGCAGAGATATTAACCATAAACCAGGCCAAGACATGCATTTTCTATCGTAGAATTCTGACTTGCCTCCAGCTTGTTTTTAAACTACAGCCCTTTTAGAATTCTATGACCATGATCATGAGAACGCAACCTATTCCATGTGACTCATCTCTAATGGTTCTGATCAGATACGTGTATCTTTCAGCATAAATGTGGCTAAATCAATGTCTTACTTCTCTTGCCTGAATATTATTACAGTGTTTTGATGACTAGGGTCTTAAGTTGGATCAGTTTTTCCATGGTCAATGCTGTCCATCTGTCCAGACCCCCTGACCCCATATGAATTATGAATCCTGGCCTGGGTCTATTGGCCTAACCACAGAGCTACCTGGAAGCCCCACTGCACTAAAGTTCCAGGAAAAGGTCTGGGGTAGATGGAACAGCACTGACCCCTCTACGGCTCTTAACTCCCAACCCCCCCAGCTCACAAAGTGCTACGCTGTCTTCAGGCTCAGGAGTCAGATCAGCAGATGTAACTACTAGTCCATTCACCATGCATTAGCCACCTCAACAGTTACCATCAGCTTCAGCTCTGTCAGCTCGCCCAGTCTTACAGTTTACAGTTCCCAGGGAAATAATGACCCCAGAGACTGTAGTCATACGTAGTCAGTATGTTTCCATAGTTTGCAGAGGGATAAGGTTAAGGATAAGGTAAAAATTAAGTAACTCTTTCACTGCCAATGACAGGTATGTTGAGTCATTCATGTTTTCATTGGTACCTGATATGGGGGCTGTTGTGCACTTGGTACAGTACTAGTTACATGAAAATCTAGCGAAAGAAGAAGCTTCTGGCAACAGGACAGAATGCAACGTTTTACCAAAATAACATACATAACTTACAAAAACACATTTTTCTCAGCTTTTTGTCTGAAACTGTTTTTGGTGAACAACAAAAACAACTTATAAAAAATGCTTAGTCTCTTCTTTCTTTTGGTGGTTAAACTTTAAAGGTTAGGGTTAGGGTTTGATTTATCATGGCACACATGTGGGTAATTTTTATGAAATATAAAAATATATACTGTTCATAGCACCTTTAAACAAAAACTAGCATCTGTGGGACAACAAAGATTGTTGAAAATGACCAAAAGAACTGGCACTGGCTGGAACCTTTGGGAGAAAATGCTGGCAGTTAATTCATTCATGAACATCAGCATTTCTGAAAGTCTAATGCGAGATTTTTGCTGTCCCCACTCTATTACAAAGCTAGGGGCGACAGTGGCAGAGTGGGTTAAGTGTTCACCCACCAATCAGAGGCTTGGTAGCTTGAGACTTGCTCTTTTGTTGTGTCTCTGGGCCACTTCATCGCTTACTCCAGTCCCTGTATGTGGCTGTTATACAACCATTCAGAGAGACCCCTGGCATACATTTAATACAACCAATGTTTTGGATTTGGTTTTCATGGCCTTTTCAACAGCCTTCATAAAATGATTTCAGATGTTTGAACTGATGGTTTTTAAATGACAATTAAATGATTGAAACTTTGATTTGATGACATCTTTAGTGGAGCAACTTGAGCACAGCCTGTACAACTGGAGCTAATATTATTTGTACAGATGCGTAACACAGTACTCATCTTTCCAGCAGCACATTTAAATGGCTGATAAAAGCCATGTCCTGTGATCACAGCTGAGAGCTGCAAGGGGCGGTTAGTGCTGTCTTCTGTTCTGGAGGTAATTAGCAGTAATTAAAGGGCCAGCGGTTAACGAGTGTGTGTGCACTGGGGGGCATGTTGATAGATTAGCTGCACTAACCTATTTACAGACTGCCAATCAGAGCGGATAAGAAGTCTTTCCGGAGTGGGAGGGACAGTCCATTAGCACGACTCAAATCAGATCAGCAGTTATGGCTGTTTTCCTGAGGCTCCTTATCTGTCCCTCGGCGCTCGTGCGTTTGGCCTCAGCTGATTGGCGCCCTGCTGTTTTTGGTCTTATTTACTAATGAGACTGATATACGATATTGTTTGGGCAGTATTCTCAGTAATGCCTCACTAATGTATGGGTGTGTTTGCGATGGGGCCACTGGGTGTTGTCATTCTGGAGGTCCTTCACTATCATACACTAATGCATCTGTGAGAAGACAATAGCAGCAGCCTAAGGGGCCTCCGGGGCCTTTAGGCACTTCACTTTCAAAGTGCAGGTTGGGACAGGTTAGGAGGAGCAAACAGAAAAAATACTTTTCTCTGGTTTGTGAAAACTATCAGTGACAACATCACCTTCATCTACCTTCTACACTTCTTCAAGAGTAGATTTAAGATATTACATCCTGGAACTGAAGCGATTATATGGACTGCTGCTCAGTCACTTCTTATTGTGGTGACCATTTTGTTGCTAGAAGAGCTAAAGGAAAGACCTACAGACCTACCCTCTGTCCTTCTGATCAGTCACATCTGCAAGTTTACTTCAAAGTCTTTCAGAGAGCATCAAGTTTTAGAATTTATTTAATTGGTTTTAAGTCTTCATGTAACTCTCCAAATGTTAAACAGCCTATGTGTCTTCTTCACCCACAAAGGCTGTTGTGTTCCCTTCTGGCTGTCCCCTTTTCTTTCAGGGGTCACCACAATAAATCATTGCCATGGCAGGTTTTTATACCAAATGCCCTTCCTGAAAAAGCTTTCTCCATTTATCAAGGATGGAAGATATTGTGTCCGGGGTTTTTGGCCCCATGTTGGGGAACTGAAGCCCTGACCTTCTGTATGACATGTTAATAGGTCCAAATGGCAGAATTATGCTGTGCACATCTCTCACTTGAGGAAAACACTTACACTCGATGTCCAGCTGCACCATGTCGCTGTCTGGCCCCGCTTGGTTCTCGGCCTCACACGTCAGGTTGTGCAGGTTGTCACTGGCCGACACGTTGGTCAAGTACAAGACCTGCTCTAAAGTGGACCCCCAGATTCTCTCCTGCAGTGGGGGACATGAAGGGACAGGCTCAGACAGGCAGCAGAACTCAGACTCTGTGATTCACATAATACAGGTTAGTAAATAGGAAAGTCAGACCTGACCTTGGACATGAAGTTTGCAATTTTTGGAAAATTAACTCCTGGTTAGCTCTTCAAGAGAATTAAGAAACCTGTTTTATCATCTGATGGTAATCTATTCTGCCCTACAAAGGAAGATTACAGTATCTACAGTAACAGAGAAACTGAAAAAAATGGCTTTAAAGATCTGATATTGCCCCTCCGAGTTTGAAACAGGTACATTAATGGTAGAATACTGAAATAATACCTTGTCATAAATAGTTTTTTATCAATCACAATCATCACTACTGATTTGACCTTTGACCTCTAAAATGCGTAGTTAAAGTATTTTATATGGGTATGTCCTAAGAAAGATATTTACTTGAGCATTTTGACAGTCAAAATCATAGTCATAAGTATATTAGCATGTGTATTGACAAAGGAAGTGTCAAAGTTTCATGCCCAAGTTGTGTCCCATTTCAGATTTTGAACAAAAATTGTTTCAACATTTTGCAGTAACTGCACAGCTCTCTCAGGTGAAACAAAGGCAGAGTGCAGAAATTTGAATTTGTCCATCAGAACATTCCAAGCAGCAGTTACCTCTGTAAATTTAGGATTTCCCTAACTTTGTCCCTTTGTAAAACAGATCATATGAAACCTGTTTTCAGTCTTAACTCAATCTTAACAAAATATGCAGATTCTGTGTTTTAACTTTGTATGGCAGTAGAGGTGTAACAATGCATGTTGAAGCCTTTAAAAATGATTAAAAGGAGTTATGATTTCCATTGGCAGAGATTAGAATCCTCACGATTTAATTTGTGAGGCTAGTTTAAAAGAGTGTCTTGACCACCATGAGGTACAGTGGTGCAGAATGGCTCACCTGGTGCACAACATCATAAATTGGTGTTCCTTAAGAAAAACTTTAACTTTCAATTGACTTTTTTGTTATTTTTATGTGAGTATCCAATATCATGTATCATTATTATTACATTTGTGTTCATAAGACAATACCAATTAGATAAGCTATATATCCAATCATAACTGGACTGCAGCACATTATGACCTTCACCTCCCTAAATGTTATCTGTCGTGACTTGGGTGCATCATTACAACCCTATAATCTCGTGTGTAGGCACATTACAGAACGGGAGCCTCCCTTTGGCTGTTGAATAATGGCTGCCATGGGGAAATTAGAGAAAGTCATAAAAACTAAATGGACTGACAATACTGCAAATACTGACAGTAATGGCTCGTTCAAATCCATCTGAAGCTACACTTTGAGTCCATAGTCAGCCCAAACTTCAGTTTGACCTTCTGTACAGGTGCATCTCCAAATATGGTCAAAAGCTTATAGGTAAAGAAGCTGATAGTATGTGAGCAGATAACTATAAATATTAGGTCATGATGGTGAATCAAAGCATAAACTGCATTATTTATTTATATTGATTTATTATTATTTTACTGTGGATGATTCAACACCAGCAGCTTTGAGCCATGTGCCATTTTCTCCATGGAGTCATAGGTGCATCCCAGCCACAGGTCACTGCAGATTCTCTGTACATAGATAAAGTGAGTTTATGGATTTAGACATATATGGGTATGTCACAGACAAGAAATCTATGTTCAGTATAATCCATCAGCCTGCTTCATTTAAGACCTCTGCAGTCTTGGAAGACCCTCTCTGTTTTTAAAGGTGCATGTAGTGATAGGTCTGCCACTGCAGAGATTTGGGCAGTTAATAAGGTTATCAGATTGAAATAGTTTTCTGGACAAGCAGTTAACCTGTCATAACCCATACTGAGTTACTTTACTAACACATAAGTCTGGAGTCTGGATGAAGAGTGCAAAGACAGAATCAAAGCTACTGGAGGTGTGAGGAGTAACACAAGAAGACCTGCTTGGTGTGTGAACAGTGATGGTCTGATCCAGGGCATCTTCTTCAGTTAAGTCTGAATCAATGAATGTGAAGAGCTGAAGAGGCCTAACTGAATGTTTCCTCTGGGATTAATAGAGTTACGTTGAACTGACTCTCAGGAGGGCTTGAGATCCTGCCCACACAACCTAAAGTATCAGACCCTGATTTAATGACTACACCAGGCTATGGGTAAAAATACAGATTCATCATTTATTTTTTTGTCAATTTAATTTACAATTTTATAATTGACAATTTAATATCCTATGAATTGATTCAACTCCCAGGCCAGTGCGGGCGCTGTGAGCTGTGACTGGAAAACGTGTTGGGGTCAGTTTGTTTTTAACCAAAACCAAAATATTGCAGACATTATTATTTAAAAATATCAGCACGTACTTAATTATGTGTTTATTAGCAAATTTACACTGAAGCATTTCAATTAATATTAAATCAAATCTATACTGAATCGAAGTGCAACCTAAAGACTCAAACTTGAATTGTGAGGTTCTTAACAACACCCAGCCTTATCAGACGCAGTACTCCAGATGAGTTCATGCAGGTGCAGATACTGCTTTTGGGTTGAAGAAATATTTATTATTTAACTTGATGAATTTAAAAATCCTGAATTTCCTAGTCCCAATTCTAGTATTCTGATGTGAAGAATTGGTCTGACTGGCATTTTCTAATAAAATAAAACCCGGAAGAGTGGCTACTCTTCTCAGCCTCTTGTAATCGAAGCCCTTTTGCTTTGGGCCTGACCAACAGATTTCCCTACTCATGAACACAGGTCACAGATTTTTGTAAAACTCCAGCCATAACAGTAGTGCCACAACAGAAATGTCAGAGTGTCACAGTTTCTTAACATTATTATGAAAAGGAAGGATATGTTTACATATTTGGTAATGCAGTCAGTCCAGTGTTTAAAAAGGTCGAGAATGTGGTGGAAACACACATTTAATACTAAACTTTAAGTTATCACAGCCTTTTTCATATCCAAAAATGCTCCTTTAAGTATCTGATGACTTAGCGTACAATCTAGCAGATGTTGGCCATTAAATATTAAATATTAGGTCACATACTGTATGTCAACAGAAACACACCATCTCCAGGTCACTGTTTTCACCAGAATGTGTTCGGCGTACCTGCGTGGTGAAGTGTGACTTGAGCCGCTCGGTCCGCCATCTGGCTCGAGGGGTGGGACTTCCTGTCACATGGCACTCAAATGTCAGGTTCTCTCCTTCTTGAATTTTGTTGTTGGCAGGAAGAATAGTGACCACAGGCAGACCTGACCAGGCAGAAGGGACATAAGCAGCCTGTCCAACTTATCCTACTGCTCTGATGAGCTCTGATGATTAGAGTTGGATTTCTAAAGCATTTATTCTCTAGAAGTATCAGAATGAACTGGATCTGGACTGATGCAATTTGACAAACATATAATAATAATAATAATAATAATAATAATAATAATGATTATAATAATAATAATACCACAGTAAGTGGTTGTGATTAGTCAAGTAGTATTGCTTTAGGCAGTAATATGTTTGAAAGGAAAGAAAACAGGTCTGGCAGAGCAGGCTATAATGAAGCATGAATCAACTACATGTAGTTAGTGAAACGTACTGCAGTTTTCGATCAACAGAGAGCTTAGGGCCACTTCCTGGTCACTGTGGAAGCAGGAGAGCAGCTGAGCGTCCAGGTCGGCCCTGTCACTGTGCTGCCACTGCTGCAGCCAGTGCAGCTCACACGAGCACACCAGAGGGTTGTTCCTGAGGATACTGAGAGACACAGGTCAAACACAGAATACAAGTGAAACTGTAGCGTAAATTCAACCAGGAAGACTGATTTCTTTTCCCCATTCATACTCTATCACCTGTCTGTCTCTGTCAGCCAATCACAGCCTGCCACTTACAATCACCTCTCAAGCCAATCTCATGTACAGTATATACATGCCCTTTCCCCTCTGTAATTTTGCTGTTCAGCTACACCCCAGCTACACCCCCAATTCCACCACAGCAACAGAACCATGAGCCTCCTCAGCCTCTCCCTTTTCCCCTTCACCACCACCAGTATCTAGGCCCGGTGGGATAAAATTCTCCAAACTAAACTATCAAACTTTCCTTTCATAGTATTGGTGACGTGTCTACCTGCCACGATCTTAGTGCCAAAGTTATTCATTCAATAAATCATCAGTTACACTTCACTTATTTGTCTGTGTTTGTTTTAAGTCTCTACTGGTTGAAATACTGCATAGATATAAACACCATCACTCTACTCTGAGCTCCTCTGGTACAGAGTGACAGAGCTCCTCAGCCGGTTTGTAAGGGAGCACCCAGCTCATTTCAGATGCTTGTATGCGGGACCTTGTCCTTTCAGGTCTGACCTACAGATCATGACTTCATTCCCTCCCTTCAGAACAAGACTCCAAGATCCTTAAAGCCACCTTGGCTTGGGTGATAGACATGTCTCTCTCAGGGCCACAGCCTCCTCTACAGAAGTGTGTCAGTGGGATGGAAGAGAGCCTTGATACTTTCCTTCTGCCACTCCACTGTCACCAGATCAACAGCTCCCTGTTAACACTTAGCACAAGTGTAGCACTGCTTTCTTTTCATTAGCCATAATTCTACAAAGATAACTAAAAGTCCAGATAACATGCTTTTACCTAAACCTGGTTATATCAGTTTTAATAAGACTACATGAAGTTAGTGAAAATACAGTTTGAAATGAAAAGGTGATTGTGTGGGCACTCACAGACTGAGCAGTGGGAGGTAATGGAAGACCTTCCAGCTGATGTGCTCCAGGGAATTCGATGCCAAGTTCCTGTAAAATAATAATAATAAAATCACCAGACCAAGTGCAGCCCTTCCTATTTGTGAGTGCGAGGAGTCTGTTTCATCACCCTAACTAAAGCAGAGGTCCTGATAAAAGTATTAGTACACTGGTGTAAATGTGGGCTCACTGCTGAACAGAGTTGACCGGCTCTGAAACACTCAGGAGTCAGCACTTGTGGTCACTATAGTCACAAACAAAAGATTTTCAGTTTTCAAAGTCTAAAGAGAGTGGGCCTCATTCATGAACCCTTCTTACAAGCAAATTTGTGCTTATTTGCACAATTATTTTCACAGGTATGAGGACTTTTACGCACAAAAATTCATCAGTTTTATAATTTTACCACACCCATAATGAAACAAAAAATAATTATTTCTGTCTGATTGACTTGCTTGCCCCTCGCTTTTTTCTGTGACTCCCGAAATACATGCCAAAAAGATGAAACCCCTGGTTAACTTCAGTGAGCTGGTGACTGATGTAGTTGTTAGAGTGCCGCTTCCCTGTGAGTCCGTTGTAGACAGACCACTAGACTTCTGTCTCATGCCCATATATGGAGTTTATGGAGTTTTCCTATGTAAATGCCATGTCAATGAGGAGTGCGGTGTTCTTACAGTCCCTGGAAGTTACATGCTCCACTGAGAAGAATCTGGGACTTTGAGAATGTGTCATGAATCCAATGTAGATTTCTCTTGAGCAGTTCTTAGAATGGGTACTTAAGAAACTTTCCTTAGGGTGCACTCAGACCAGGCCAATCAAACCATGCCCAAGTCCAGAACGCCCCTAAAGCACGGCATGTTTTCTCCTGCACTGGTATTAAATGTGTTAGTGATTTTGTACATCTTGTAAGCAAACAGCGCACCATGATAATGTAGCAGTGCGGGCCGGTGGGGGACACAGACCCCTCCTCAATTGTATTTGGGCACGACACAGTTCAGATAACACTAGTGTGAGTGCATCCTTAGACATTCCTAAATGAGGCCCAAAGCCACTGAATCCTTTTCTATCAGTCCATCACTGTCACAGCTGCTCTTTAACCTGAGAACATCTAAAGAGGCCTGTTTCTGGAGGAATATTGTGTGTTTGTGCACAGCCCCAGCCTGTCACACTATCCTCCCGTGGCACTCATATGAAGCCGGCTCACACACCACTCGTGGAACTCTATCCGTATCCTCCGTGCCAGGGCCAAGAGTTCAATTATTTGTTGTCCCCTGCTTTCAGTTCATGTCAGATGGGTTAGCCAGAGGGGCGGCTCCATTACCAGCTCAGATCCCCCGGCAGCCACAGGGGAGCACTGCGCCAGGAATAGACAAACACTTCTCTTAAAAACTCACTCAATCTTTGTTCAAACAACAATTCCTAGGACATTAAGGACAAACCTGGGGGTTAGGGTAGTAAACATGCCTTTGTGTACTGTGGCTGTCCAGTCCTCTCACACACTAGTACAGAGTAAAGCCCCCACCCCACCCCCTCTGATTTTGTGCATATTGACTAAGTGATAATGGACCCTCAGTAGAGTGTATTTATTATGCATCAGTTGTCGATAATCTGCCAAAGTGAGCGAGTAAAGAGGGCCTGCTGGAGCGTGCCCACAACAAGCCCTGTCAGAGCCCATCACCCTGTCCACCCCAGAAACACGAGAGAGCATTGGAGACAAGCAGACAAGATGGACATCATGTGATAAACACACATATCTGTTATCACTACATTTGCATTTGGGAAAAAAATCTGAATAATCTGAATAATGATAATAATGATCTGAATAATGGGGTCTTTCTATTACAGCTCAATAATGGAATGGGAACAGATAATGACAAGCACAAGGTTTGCCCCAATTTAAAAACCAAAAAATTTTACGATTCGGTGACAAAAGTGTCCCCGTCAGAAAATATCATACAAATTCTATACATTCATATTTTTTTCTACTTTTTTTGCATAAATCTTTTCTACAATCTATAAAGTATTTTATTTTAAAAAAAAAAATGTCAGTATATGTAATGGAATAAAAAAAAAAAAAAAAACACAAAATTGTGTAATGTAAAAATGAAGTAATAAATTTGTTCTTAGAATATCAACATTAGTGATAAGATACTAGCCTGGTCTGCCAGACAAACTCTTTTCCTATTGTATACAAAGAAGTTAGTCTGGTACCTCTTCGCTTAAGTTTCATTTCAGTGGTGGAACAACAATCACAGGCGGAGTAACCAATCACAGAAATGAAGGGCGAGACATAATGAGTGCACCACTGACCTGTTGTTTTTATTCATAAAACACCAGAATATGGCATATTATGAGCAGCAGAAGTTGAACAAAGTTCACTTTTTTTTTTTTTTATGTGTTTGTTACATCGCATGTCAACTGGACTTTACTATTGTTAGAATGGCAACAAGATGAAGAAAAAAATCACACAGAGGACTGGACAATAACGAGGACTTCAGCAGAACCAACAGGTGATGGAGAAAAGCTATAAATGCTGTTAATCAGGTCAGAGAAGTTATTAAATTTGCTCTGTAGCTACTGTGGTTAGCTCTTCTACTTTTGTAAGATGCACTGCAGATAAATCGATATGATAGGCCAGTTCCAACTCAAACCCGAGAAATGCTCCACTCCGAGAGGGAAACCAGACTGTCCTGCTTGCAAAAAGCAAGTAGGACAGTCTACC
Source organism: Bostrychus sinensis (assembly GCA_020698575.1). Taxonomy (NCBI): domain Eukaryota; kingdom Metazoa; phylum Chordata; class Actinopteri; order Gobiiformes; family Eleotridae; genus Bostrychus; species Bostrychus sinensis. The sequence continues at coordinate 37,012,363 of CM036247.1, forward strand.
AGGCTAATAAAATACACGCCTAAGCAAAATTTCATAGAGAACATAAGAACCACTGCAAAGTTCTCAAAACAAAAAAAAAAAAAAAAAAAAACATTGAAAAGAACACCTTTTTCCTCATTGCGGCACAAGTGTTAAAGTGTCTCAAAGCAAGAAGACCTGATGGAGTGCCACCATGAGTTTTGTGAACTGGTGAGTCTACATGTCCCACTGTGACTCAATGTGAGACCTGAACTGTTGTCTGTTGTCCTCTGTGCTTACTGCTGTATTGTAGAGTGCAATTCAAAGTGTGATGCTGCCACATCTGTACCTCAGACCTGTCGGAGTGGGTCCATAGTTACTGGAGGACCATTAACAGGGTTCCTGCTGGGCATTACAAACCATTAAAATTCGTTAAATATATTTTCCCAAAATGAAGGCCTTAAATGGCATTAAAAATCATTACATTTGATTCCAACAGGTATTATTTTTTTTTATAATTTTGTAGGCAAATTCGCTGACATTATTAGTTTTGTTAATGAATATAAATATGTGGGCAGAACGAGTTTGCTTCCAGTGGGAGCAAATTGCCCAAACATCAGATGTTTGACTTTCAGCATTATTTGTGCTTTACAATACTTGCAAATACATTTTGACAATTTAAGCTGCCATGAGTGTATGTTTGTGGCCTTAAATCTTCTGAATGTAATCCCACAAAATGTAAGAGCAAATGTGAGAGGACAGAGAGTGCATAGAGACAAACATGAGATGTCATTCCTCATGTCAGATACTCACACATACTGGAGCTTCAGGTTGTAATGGAAGGCTATGGCCGAGATGAACCGCAAGTCTGCAGAATGTGACTGTTCTGTGACACACATGAACACATGAACACAACATTCAGGATCTGCTGCTCTCTCCACACAGTATCATTATCACACATCACTCCAAGTCTGCTGTTTTCTACAAATTAGAGAAAAAAGCGATATTGGGAGTAAGGAGAACCCTGCTTCCCCAGAACAGGATGGTGTTTTTAAGATTTCTTTATTCATCTTGAAGGAAATTTGTCTTGGAGTGTTGCCACAAAAATAGTACACATACAGCATTACACACAAACATACATAGACTAATACATTTAAGTGCAAGACATGAACTCCATAAAACATCAAGGCCCTGCTCTACAGCCTGTATTTTGGAGATTCACTCTAGGTGTTTATAGTTCTTAACTCTGACAGAGTCTGGTTCACTCTGACTTGCTGGGTCCTGTTAGTCAGCAATGAGTGATAACACCTAATTATGTATGGATTGACAGACAACTGTGTGAGTTTACTGAGAAGGATGTGTGGTTGCAGAGTATTAAATGTAGAGCTGAAGTCAACGAACAGCAGTCTGGCATAAGCTAGAATATAAGTTTTGAAACTTATATTTTTACAAGAACAATACCCACATGAATTATTCTAAAAGCATAAGTAAAGGGTGAGAAGCTGAACAGTGTTTGTACGGCAGCAGTACTCACAGGTTCCGAAGCTCTCTGAAGGTGACCAGGTCGATGTCTGTGATGTTCTCCACTCCAGCCTGGTTCTCTATGTATCTGAGGCACAGAAGGCAAAGTACACAGTCAGCTTTTCATAAATTTATCATTCTGTAATTCAAATTATGATAAATATAAGAAGATACAACTGTTCCAACCATTCTGGAAGAGGCAGAAAACAACCTGTGTGTCTGGGTGAATGAAAGCAAAATAGAGGAATCAGGATCACAGTCATGAGAAAGGAAGAGTCCATAAAGCAACATTCAGCCTTTACAAATGCTGAGTTTGAGCACACACTTTATTAAGAGGCGTGAAACGTGTTTGGACACCGTGTGAACTTCATCCAAAGCTGCCCAGAATCACTGACAGAGCTGAAATCAGCCATGACAAAGGACCACTTCTTGACCTGGATTCAACAAGGGCTACTCTGAAAAACACAGAGCTTTGCTAAGCACAGAAGTATGATATTTTTGACTATAAATTGTTTAGGTTTTGGAAAAATAAAAATAAAAATCCCTACAGTGTTATTTTGCTTACACAGTCACAAAATTCCATCAGAGGCATATCTCAAAAAAGTGGCTTTTGGGGTGTTTGGCAGAGTTGGAACAAAAGATATCAAACTTGTAATGGCACAGACTAAACAATAATAATAGTCAAAAAAGGTAACAAAAATATCATGTGAGGAGGGTGTGGTTCCTTGCCTATAAGCAATTAACTTTCCATTCTGTGTGGTCTGTAAAAGGAACCAGCCACAGAGGACACTCGGACCAGGAGCTGTTCTTCAAACCAAGTCTTAACGACATAAAAGAGCCAAAGAAACACCCAACGAACCAGCTACGATCAGGAAACCGACAGAAGAGCTCATAATGTGTCCACAAAAATCTGATCTACATGACATCTGGCCCGAGCCTGATGGGAAATTCTTTAATGAGTCATTTTCCACTGGTGCAGACACAGGATACCTCTGAACACAAGCAAGCTGGGGATCAATCCAGCACTCGATTCCATGCCAGCATGAACGGAGCGGCTGCCATGGACGGATGGGATGGGGGAGGAGAAAAATGTCCCCCTACTCACTCAGCCTTACACCATCACATGGGCGAAACTAGACCAATTTTAAGGGGGGCTATTAACGCACAAAGATACATTTTTTTAAGCTTTGTCATCATATTTCTAATGTTTCTACTAGTACTAGGCTACCCATAGTCCTACACTATAGACAGCTACAACGCTATACAAGGTAGGATAATATAGGACAGAGTTTCCCAACCAGGGGTGCAGGGACCCCCAGTGGTACGCAAGCTCTTTGCAGGGGGTACTTTGAATTATTTCATAACTATTAATATTTCAAGCTCAGGTGTCTCATTGACTACTAAAACTGCCAAAGAATATTATTTAACTATTATATTTTGTCAATTTTAATTTTTTTTATAATAATAATAGCTTATTCTAAAGGGGGGTTGTTAAAATAAGGTTTTTGGTAGCAATATTTGGGATTATAATTTATTATTAGTTTAATAGTACTATTTATTTTTAATTTATTTTGAACATATATCAGCATTATTATTAATATTTTATTTTTAATATTCTTAATTTAACGGCAGGGAAACCATTTTTTTATCTTGATTCACAAGGCCATACCGCCTTGTGGATGCCTGATCCCGTCAGACCTCAGAAGCTAAGCAGGGTAGGGCCTGGTCAGTACCTGGATGGGAGACCACTGGGGAACACCAGGAAGCCGCTGTGAATGTGAGTGAGTGGGGACTACAGATGGAAATTAGCTCTGAGCTATAATCCGGTGTATTTACGGCACTAGCTGCTGTTCATTAATACACACTGTCCCATATAAATAAATAAATAAATAAATAAATAAAAATATGAGTTTAGACGATTAAAATGCAGGAGAACTTTTAGGAGAAACATTATTAAAAGTATTATTAAACACTGCTGCGAGCTGATAGGGGGAGAAACAATCCTCACTCAGGCAAAAACAACAAACCAAAAACAGAATTTATTTATTTATTTATTTATTTTTTAATCAAAGGCGTACTTATCCTTGTGATAAACAGCCGTATTCCAAGAGAGGACAAATTAATGTTGAGTGGACTTTAAAAAAAAAAAAAGCTACCATATATTAGCATCAGTTTAGCAAAGTACAGCTTTCGCTTTGAGAATCTAAATGTTTAATTTTTAGTTTAGACTTAAACTCATGTGGTTAAATGGTCAGGTGTTAAAATGTGTTATAGTGGTGCAGAAAAGTGAATTTAATGCACAGAAAGCTGGTGGTAAACCGGTCTTTTAAATAAATGTTGCCAGTGCCTTTATGTTTTAAAAATGAGTTTCCAACACATTTTTTATCTCATTCATTAACAGCTTTTGTTGCGCTTGTCTGACGTCAGTGTTTATGTAAAAGACGTGGGTCTCCTGGACCCAGAGTCATTGAAATATCACTATGTTTTGGGTCTACCTGTAACAAGGCGTCCCGTACTGACATGTCCTGTACTGTTCTGCCTAGTGGAAAAGCACAAATAGACCAGGGGTACACGAGGCAAACAAGGTTGAGAACCACTGATATAGGAAATCACATCTTTCTTATGTTGCATCTAGTGTTGCATCTTTGGGTGACCTTTCTTGGCTGACACGCACCTCAGCACCCCTAAGTCCCTAATCCCAAAATTGCCCTTGCACGATCACAACATAAGTACACTGCTTTCACAACCTGCTCTGAAAGTATTGAAGGATATTTTTGTGAATGCCTTGGCACTGTCTTCAACACATTCTTGAGCTCTGGCCTCTCCGGTCCACAGTGGCCTAGAGCGGACACAAGCTGTACAGTTGTACAACCTGCAGACCAGTGTCCATGAATAGGATGATGCTAGCCTAAAAACACATATATAAAATATTCAGTTCTGTATGGAAAGCTTTTAAATGTTAATATCATACAAATATATCCTTTAGAGCATGTGAAGAGCTATGATAGTCCTACAGGGACATGCTGCTGTCTGTAAAACCCACTGGATAAAGGTCTGATGATGAGTTCCAGGCCCGTCAACAGGTTTGCTAAGGCCCGGGGCACGAAGGCTTTACATGGGCCCATAATAATAGAAAATATATAGGAAAAATATATAGGAAAAGGGACCATTTCTAGGCCCCTCTGACCCTGAGGCCCACCAACTGCTAAAAAAAACAAAAAAACATTCACAATTTCTTATAGGCCATCAGTACAAGTATGTATAACTATGTGATCATCAGCTGCTGACACTTTAATAATGATCCATTTACACAGTTCACCTGTATTCTGTGGGCCAGTACCAGTCTGTAATGTACATTAACAGTCTGACACTGAAGCTGCTAAAGTAACTAACAAACTAATATAAAAACTATAACAGCTGCATTAATCCAGAGCCTTTAGACTGTGTCAAGTAATGTATGTCATTAATATGACACATGAATGAGTGAATAATTTTTTTTTAATGAATTTGTATTATTGTGTCTTGCTTACAAACATGCCCAGTCCATACTTGGGCTTATAAGACACCGACAACTAAACAAAAGACCAGTTGCCAGACAGTAGGCATAGTAGATATACACAAAAACAACATCTAAAAATAAACAAGACTGCAGTTTCTTCCAGACTTTACAAACAAATGTGGCACATTTATACACATTAAAATAAACAACCATTTCATCTGATCATCATCAGAGCTCCAGAACATCTCAGGGTTTTGGATAAACATCTCATTTAGCAAAGAGTTTCTAACTTCATCATAAAAAGGACAATACAGAACAAAATGAGTTTCACTTTACACTTCACCTAACTCCTAACTCACACAGCCCACAGAGTCTTCTTCTGGGATTTCTAAGGACAGAGGAAGGATTCCTGTACGCAGCTGACCAATGAAGGACCTTAGATTTCTTGTCAGATATGCACTGACATAAAATTCTGTCCCAAATGTATCTTTTATTTGAATATAGTCCGCAACTTTGACACGTTTTTATTGTATCTATAAATACTCATATCACTCATAGTTTATTTACAGAAGCCCATTAATAGTAGAGTTTATCAAACCTTTTCTTTAACACATATATGCCAGCATCACGTGATTAACAGGAACAGAAAAACAGCATGTGAGTGTCCAAACACAGAGCTCTAGAGCTGCAGGAAACAGTAACTGGGACTTAGGGACTAAGTTAGGAGATTTTAGAACAGAGAACATTTCTGTGTCCCTTACATGCTTATGAAAAACACTTATTTCCCAAAATGACACTAACTATCCCAATGCACCCATAATGCACCCATGTGATGTCATCTGGCATTAACCCATAGTCCAGTAGTACATTTTTCTTGTAAAGTAACCCTTTACCTCTGAAGAAGGGATAACTACATTGAGGTTATTATTTTATTAACTCCACATTTTGAAAGTCTTCTCCACAGACAGCTCTGTAAACTCCAGACCAGGAGGGTCTGACGCTGCTCTCTCTAACACTTGTATTTAAAGCAGCAGCATTTTACTTTATATATGTATATATATATATATATATATATATATATATATATATATATATATATATATATATATATATACACACACACACACACACACACGTGTCCCCAGATAAGATGTAAACACATTTAAATCAATTATTAGTTTTACTGATACCAATGGTACTGCTGATTTATTCACAAGTGAAAAAATATTTTACATAATGGCCAAGTTGTTTATGTTTACATTTTATGTTTTGGCTCTAAAACCCTTGCATGGCTGATTGTCCAGTCAGAAAAGTGGAAAGAGCCCCATGCTGTGTTTCCCACATAGGTCAAAAAGTAAATGCAGCAGTTGTGGACACAGCTAACAGCAGAGCTACTAAACCAGTTGTCAAATGAGCTCACTGTAACTGGCAGCCCACAGATCATTGTTCTGATTTAGACTGCAGTACTGTTTTCAAACCAGTACAAGCACGTGCTGCTTACAGTATCTTTAATAATCATTGTGCTGTTGTTTAAAGTACAGATAAAAAATGTGAATGCTTTCCTTCAGTTTAAAGAGTGTATGTTCAGTTTTTGAACACTGGTGTGTAATCTGATTACTGGCAGGTGCATTGCCTGTTGCCTCAGCCATTGGATTGAGTGGCTGTATATCATCTATTATTCCCGGTGGGGGCACTGACTGGCAATTCTCAAAATTGGATTTATAGCTGAGTGTATGATGAATTTGGGCCGGTCCGCCACAGCTAATGGCCCCTTGTTTTGCTCTGTGCACAGCCTGTGTTTACTTGCATTTCCAATATACTGGAGTGTTGTTGCTGGCATGTGCAGTCACTTATTGATTGAGCAGATGGACAGAATGTGTGAGTGGTTCTTCTGTCGTAACCACACCTGAGCTGTGACAGAGGCAAAAACAAAATGTTGTGTAAACTCTAAAACAAAACAAAGGCAACAGGATCCCTAAAGATTTTTGAATTTTGGGGCAACTCAAAAAAACAAAGACACATTTCCGTTTCCATCCCTCAGGCTGCGTTCGAGATGAGCCAGACTTGCGCAGTTTCGATCAGGTGTCGGTCTGTGCGCAGTGCACGCCGGTTAGATTTGTGTCCAACTTGTTCCCGACTTGCTCTGATGTCATGAGTGCGACGGTCACCAAAAGCTCCAAATGAGACCAGCGCCTGAGCCGCCGCCGCAGTTCATCAGGAGCAACTGCAGAGGCTGCACGGCTCAGTGCATGATGGGAAAACGCCCACCTATCAGCGGTGAACGGACAGGTGATTGGATCTGAGTTTATTGTTGATCAGAAACGTAAGGCAAGACACTTCACTGCCCTCCTCTCCTCCTCCCCCGCCTCTTTTTTTTTTTTTTAAATACAGACTAAAGTGACAGTTTTGACCTGGATAAAATTTCTGCCCCACTGCTCAGTGTGAAGTAGAATATTATTAAAAAGATTGTGCACAATATCTGCTGTTATAGAAGGCTGTTTAACTTTTATAATGTGTAAACTTAGACATAAAAGCTGAGAACCACTGCTGAATGTATCTTATGTTGTGTGCTCCTGAGGAGCGTCTCATTAACACACAGACTGTGGTCAAGCACGGGACAGAAAAGTTCTTATAAATCAGTTGAATGCATTTATTTTCAAAATCATATCCAACACATGCAAGAAGTGTATTTCGGGCGTGATGGTGCGTGATCTGAGCCACAAACTGTCCAACTTCAGTACAGGTGTATTTCCCCTCCTCTCATTGCGGCCGTGCACTCTCGTTCACAATCCAGGTGAGGCAGTTCATCTGGAACGAGCCTAATGCAACAAGTGAACGAGCTAAAGCAACATGAGTGACCAAAAAGACACATTGCTAAATTCTGTTTCTAATCATCACCAGACAGCAATATAGACAAAACAAAAGTTATGTGCAGTCTATGCAAGGATGAGTTCAATTACCACTGGAGTAACACAGTTCATAGTATTTACACTGTTGTGAACCACAACAATTGTTATTAATTGAAGAATTAAACTTATTTTTGTTAAAGTTCTAAAAGAGATTACACATGCTTTTTAGGTAAGTTTTGTGTATTTGTTGGTTGCACCTTATTTAAGCAAACTTCGTCTGAGTTACAGGTCTCAAAGAGACTATTAATTTATTTTCTTTGCAAGTTTTGTTTGCATTGCACAAGTTTACAGTAAAGTATGTGAAGGTTAATTCAAAATAAACTTTCTAAATTTACAATTTTGTGTTTGTACATGAAGCCATAATGTAATTAATTGCAATTAATTGTGATTAATAACTACCAGTTATTAATTGCGATTAATTTTTTTCAGATTTGCGATTAATTTGTTGTTTTTTATCGATTCCCAGCCCTATATATATATTTATATTTGTTGAACCTGAACTTGAAATTTTGAGTTGGCCACAAAACTAAAAAATCTTTAGGGAATTTTCGCATTTTAAAAAAAAAAAGTGCTCATCTTAAGCTGGGGACACACTATGCACACTGTTTTTGCCAGATTTAACAATGATTCACAGTTGTGCTGAGTCTGTACCAGTCAGCTCTAGTCAGGCCAGAAATCTGTGAAGTGTGGGACATTTAAAGTATATATTACACTTATCATAACTAACAAAGTGTTTTACCTGCTCAGAAAAGGAGAGGAAAGAAGTGCAACCTTATTAAATCTCACCCCTTCCCAATAAACAGAACTTATCTTTAAAAAGCTTCCTGGTTTCATCATGCAACATCATACACCGTACAATACCATACACTTCCAACTAAATATTGTATAATAAATTATAATACTATAGGCTATTTACACTGTGAAATATTGTTCTAATAATTGATTAATATACTGGTGTTTATAATGTTATGATCTTCACAAAAAATATCCTACTATAATTGTTTATGCTATAGTCATAATACCATATACATTTACATTAGTTAGCCTGTACTGACTGTGTGGACCAATGCCTCTCTTCAGCCCTGTACTCGACTCAGCATTGCAGAGATGTCTCCACCAGACCTCAGGCTCAGTCAGTCAGACATATCTGAATTTTAAAGCCAACTCTCACCGTTGATCACATGACCACAGTATGTGCGGGGAGAAAAAAATTAGCCAAACTCAGCTGATTGGCAACTTATGTAATAAAGCCCTATCAAACCTGGGTGGTGTTTAAGTTTGCATAGGTTATACAAATAATAATCTGATAACATGAATTATGACAGTATTTAATAAAGTGGACTGGATTATTGCAGATCTGTTTGCCTTAACGTTCTGTGGGGAGGCTGTCTTCTTGTCAGCTAAGGTCAGCTAACATTAGTGATATTACTGTGGCTTATTTAGTAACCATTTATTCATTATTACACCATGAAAAACATGTGCCTCTGGTTTCATTCTAATGTGTTGTGTACAGTTTAATAATCTGTTGTGGTTCCACTGTTCTCCTCTGAAACTCTCACACCCTGACAGTGAACAAGACTGCCATTCAAACACTGCTTGGTGCATTAAATGTATGACCCCTAGTCTTTCAGTCGTAAGAACAAAATCTGTCGTTAGCGTGTGCACCTAGTCTTTTCAAAATCTGTAACGACTGGAAAAGTCGTGTAGTGTGTCCCTAGCTTTACTGGTTATCATGAGGTTTTCACCACTGACTATAACCAACTGAAAAGTAAAAGTTCACTTGCATCACCACATTATTTACTATGTTGTTGCTGGATAGTGGAGTCACATACAGGGTTGCCAGATCGCACTGTTTCCAATCCAAACGGAACTTAAAACATGCCCAACACAACACAACCACAAAAAATGTATAAAATATCAAGATGAAATTTGAGCAACCAAACACCAGAATCACTAATTTTTAAATAAATTAACATGATTTTTTGTTATTTCTACTTTGTTTGCCATAAATTTACAACTATTTTGTTTGTATTTTCTCCAGAATATTTTATAAAAATCCACCAAATGTTGTGAAAAGGAGCCTAAATTTTATAAACAAGCCCAAAGCTATTCTTTCCAGCCCAGTGTGTTCAAAGGTGGAAAGGAGTCCAATCTGGCAACACTGGTCCCATACTGATGGAGCAGTTGGACAGAATGTCAGAGAACGTGCGTCTCTGCTATGTAACCATCATTTTGGTTTGGACTTTGCACATTTGTTAGGCCCTTGTAGTATTTCTCCATGATTGGTAATGTTTTTGTTTTGTTTTTTTGTATGGGAAATTTTCTTTACACTCCACGAGAATCCCTGAGCTACAGGTGAACAGAGAGGCTGAAACGGCTGAAAAATTGACTTTTTCAGAAAATGTTAATTGCTTGAATCCACAGACAGGAACAAAGAGCAAAAAAAGGGTGACATTTACTTTTCTTTGTTGCCGCTGATGGTTGGTTGCATAATAATAGAGCAGGTTATCAAAAGATGCTCTAAAAACAGCTGTGGAGCTAAATACAGCTACTTCAGCACTACTCTCGGCTGCTGTGGTTTGGAAAGTATGATATGTGAAAGAATCCCTGGTCAACACTTAAGTGATCTTATAGCATACAAGTCTGTGGAGTTCTGCCAAATGACTGTTAATGGGGGTCGGTCCAACCACACACGGGGAAATCTTTTCATAACAATTCAGTTAATGTAACCTTGTTTCATGGCTCAGTGCCCCTGTCCACAACAGGGTCTGCTTTTGGACATGAGACGTGACGGAAATAAATAAAGACAGGTATTTCTAGTGTGTGTGTGTGTGTGTGTGTGTGTGTGTGTGTGTGTGTGTGTGTGTGTGTGTGTGTGTAATTCAGATTTAGAGACAATTTTGTGTAGCTATATTGTTTTTTTATTACAATTTGTGCATTTAGCTTAAGAAAAAAAAATGTATTTATTTTTGTTATGAGTTTATGAATTTAACAGGATATAAAATTGGATTTATGTTTGAAGTAGAACCTGACCGATATGGATTTTTTTTTTTTTTTTTTTTTTTTTTTTTTTTTTTTTTTAGGCCGATACCGATATTAGGTAACCAAAAAATACTGGTATCCGATACATTGGCCGATACGATAGATAGAGAGATAGATAGATAGATAGATGACACAGTAAGAGTCTGAGCTTGTGTTTGAAATGTTGGAGCCACGACTTTGATGTTTACAAGTTCAGTTCTGAACTTGTAATCATCACAGGGACAGATAAGAAGACCCAGCTGTTGAGCTAAGGGAGGAGATATAGGGACAAGGTGAAGGGGATACAGTTATACATTAGGAAAAAGTATGGCATGTACACCCCAGGCCACTTTATTAAACTAAACATCTTATTGTTCTTTATGCTGATTGTTCTGTAGGTTGTGTATGCAGTGGGTATCGGTATTAGGGAGTAGTATTATGTATTATATGTGTTTATTTTATTTAGCTTTAACTAAATGTATTTAATTTAAATTTCATTTAAACTTACTCTGCAAGTAGAGCATGGGAAGAACTACAAAATGCATTTTGAATTTTTGTTCTATGAGGTTTTATGGCAAAGAAATTATCAAAATATTGTATTGCTTTTTTGAGCTTTTCAGGCCATGAGAAGGTGATTTGGGCTGTTTCCTATGAACTGCAGAGTAAGAGCCCAACTGCTGGGAAACGCTCTGCTGGACAAATAACAGAAGGCTATCATTTTCAAGTAAACAGGTCTTATTCCAGCACACAGTAAAAATAGTACTGTTTATATAGGCGGATATTGGCCAGATTTCAGGCCAATATCCCATAATATCCTAAAGGGTTATATCAGCCAATATCATCGGCCGGCCAATATATTGATCAGGCTCTAGTTTGAAGCTGTGTTCTGTAACAGAGTTATGTGCTGCTCCTAATTATTATAAATATTTTTAACACAGACTTGACCATAGATGAACAAGGGCTTACTCTAATGGGTCCCTAAACCTCCTGGACCCCAGAGCAGTAGCACTGGCTGCACTGCCTGATGTTACGCCCCTGGGGAAGTGTCAAGTAAGGTAAGATACAAATATTAATGAAGGCATTAATTAACATGTTATAGAGTCAGTCCAAAAGAATAGTTAAACAGAAGATGTAAAGCAAAAATGAGCACGTTGTTTGAATGAAATTCCGCCTAATGAACATTTTAACAAGTTGTGTGTGAAAATGTACTTGTAGAGCCAATAAACGGGACCAAAAAATAAACAAACAGCATGGTTTGACATTAACCAGGGTTTCTGCAGGCTTCAGTAAGTTTAACTGAATACTCTTTAAGCCTTTTTTAAGACCATTGTTCAAGAAAGATAATAAGACCTATATCATAACCATGCAGTGTACAAAAAGCTGAGACCATTTGTGACAGTGAGTGGCACAAAGCATTTTGGTCTTGGTAAGAAAAGCATTTAAGTGGACATTTTAGGTAGTTGCATTTAATTTACATGACATGTTTGAGATCTGTTTGAACAAATTTAAGACCTAACAGCCTGCATATTGGCAAATGTAAGACTTTTTAAGGTCTTAAATTCAGACTTTACAATTTAAGACTTTTTTACACTTTTTAAGACCCCGCAGAAACCCTGATTAACACACACCAACTGGCCACATGCTGGTAGATTTTAATTTTTCGCTACTAACACAAATTCTCCCACTACCCTGGCTGGTTGAATTTTATGTGTCTATGTTGTTAGAGGATTAGTAATTCATCATGATTAAAGAATTATCAATATAAATAAAATGAAAAAGAACATGATTTAAAATGTGACCTTACATTTGCAAAGACACAGTATATTCTGCCTAATCCTGTTTATTAATATTTGATAAAAATTAATTGTAATAATATAAAATCATATTTGACTTTTTTTTTTTATACTTCTCATATACTATAATAACAATATACACAAAAACAAATTAAATTGTGGCTAGTAAAAACACTGGCTGGCTAGCAACTTTTGACAAAGTCTAGCCACGGTGGCCACTGTTATTGTTATTGTCAAGCACTGACGAACAGAAAACGCCACTGAAAGCCTCCCTCTCATAGTACTAATACTACATATACACTCACCATATTACAGTGTATTACAAGTGTTAGGGAGACCAGATTTTTAGACCCAAAAACTGTGACAGTTTTCTCCATAAATCACAATGCATTTGAACTCATCAAGTGACTAAAACATCTTCTAAAATCTATACACTTTTCTGTTATATAATTCAAAGTACATGATGCTAGGGCCTAAGTTTTGAATATGATTGAAATTATTGATAATTATTGATAATGCAATGATAAAACAATGACATGGTAAATAATAGTTAAACAGAAGATGTAAAGCAAAAATTACGCCACCTAATGAATGTTTAAAAAGTTGTGTATGAAAATTCACTTGTAGAGCTGAAAAATAAACAAACGGAAAACACCACTGAAAGCCTCCCTCTCATAGTACTAATGCTGCATAGACACTCACTATAGTCTAATACCAGTGTTAAGGTGACCAGATTTCTATCTATATAATTTTCTGTACATGATACTTACAATACAATATTTTATTATCTTGCATTGTCAAAGGGGTTGCATTCCATTTCATTGTACACAGTGGAAGACAGTAAAGATCTACTCTATTCTATTCTATGACGCAAGGGCCCAAATTTTGAATATGATTAATTGTTAATTTATTGTTAAAAACAATGAGATGGTGAATAAATTTAGTGACAGAAGTCTTTGGACAAGTGTTAAATTAGGACATATTAGTTCAATTCAATTCAGTTTTATTTCTATAGCCCAGTATCACAGCAATGGTCACCTCAAAGGGCTTCACAAACAGTTGATCAAACTTAAGCACATAATCGGACATAACACACAATTAACACAAACAATAACTACACTAAACTAAACAGACCCCAGACAGGTTACAAAAAACTCCTAAAGAAAAAAAAAACAGCTGTGGGGAAAAAAGAAACCTTATGGAGACCACATTAAAGGAGCGATCCTCTCCCAGGACAGACAGGCAAACTGTGTCTAGGACTGTTATTAGTGTTTTAACAGACATATCTTGGGCCATGGGACAAGGACCCTAAGACTGGGACTGTCCCTGTTAAATAGAGATATCTAGTCACTCTAACCAGGGTAGGAACAATCATGACGGAATACAAGCATTCATGTCACACAGGGGGACACATGCATGTGGACTGCTCTGGGCCCCTCACACCAAAGAGGCTAAACTTATGCACAAGATATCACAAATATTTCATTTCACGTCTGACTGCTTCAACTTCTATAACTATTCTAAGGAGAAAATAACAGCGCAGTCAGAGGAGTTCTGGTACAGCCAAACTAATCTCTATAGCTCCAGCTCCTAAAGACTTTTAATTAATCTAAAGAGAATGTGAGCAGAAAGTTATAAAAGACATTTATTCTCAGACCTGGACTGATCTGAGGTTACTCACATCTCAGTGACGTTCTCACTCTCCTGAGCGGACAGAGCTGGGATCGTGGAGATACCATCGGGCTCCAAACACTGCACCATGGCGAAGGAGCAGCGGCAGGCAGCAGGGACATCCTCCCATGGCCACGGGAGCCATGCTTACCAGGGCCAGGAGGACAGCAAGGGCCACAAGTACGGCCATGAGGGTCGGGTCCTGAGAGGGTCTGACCAGTGAGGGTTCGGTTCTGATTGGGTTTGTTCAGTTAGGGTCCAGTCCTGAGAGGGTCTGAAGGTCCGCTCTGTCAGCCTAGCAGTCACAGCTGGTCTGAGCAGCAGGAGGGAGGCTCCCGGCTGCTTGAGGGGCCCCTGGGGACACACCGCCTGCTTCACTCTCTTACTCCTCTTACTCCACTGGTGCTGATGTGAGGGAGGGGCCCGGAGTCACCTCAGAGGGGAGGGGCTGTCCCGCGCAGCTCTAGCTCTGAACACAATCATAACCTGCTGGAGCCACTGAGCACAGACAGAGGAGAGACAGCGGGGCCGTCCTGTAGAGGTGTGGGCCTGGAGATGGAGCATCATAGTCATCACAGTACAGTTTCTACTGGGCCAGTTCTGTCAAAGGAGTAGGGGACAGGTGGGACTGGGACCATGGGACAGTGGGACAGTTGCACAGGCTGCAACTGCTTATTTTACACATGAACTGATGCAGGGCAGGACACAGCAAATAATACCAGAGCTGAGTGAGTGGCTGTAGCACAGAAGAGGATTAGGGCCATGTATATATATATATATATATATATATATATATATATATATATATATATATATATATATATATAGAGAGAGAGAGAGAGAGAGAGAGAGAGAGAGAGAGAGAGAGAGTTGAGTTCTTAGATATAAGTCAGAATTCTAAGATTAAATTCTGAGAAAAATCTAAATTATGAGATTAAAGTCCGAATTCCAAGGAAAAAAAGTCAGAGTTCTGAGATTAAAGTCAGAATTCTGAGAAAAAAGTAAGAAATTTTAGATTAAAGTCCGAATTTTGAGATTAAAGTCAGAATTCTGAGATTAAAGTCCGAATTCTGAAAAAAAGTCAGAAGTATGGGTGCCTTTAAGGATTGACTTTGCAGAACAAAAAGAGTCCAAAATTCCTACTATAAACTATATAAATGCACTTAATGACGCTGTCTTTGTTTCACCATCTTGTGCTGTTGCCTCGTTAATAGTAGTAGATTGACCGTTATCATGGCAACAATAAAGTGCAAATTGTAAAATCAGCCAACTAAATGAATACAACCTGACTACTTCCCGTGTGTTTAAGTGCACTTCTTGTGTGTATATTTTCAAATTTTTACATACAATGACTTTCCCATGCAATTTTTCATGGCAGGTACTTAATATGTGTTTGATCTACATGGAAAATGACAGACATAAGTCAGTTTTCGCATGCTCAAAGGGTCACAGTTGCAGTGCAGTTGCACTTTTGGAAATGATCACCATTTAGTATTCAGTATAGTAGTATAGTATTCATTTCGTTCACTGATTTTAGGATTTGTGCTTTGTTCTGACTTCTCTGACTTTAATCTCAGAATTCTGACTTCAATCCCAGAGCTCAACCTTGATTTTTTTTTTTTTTTTAAGTGGTCCTAATCCTCTTCTGTAGGGCTGTGGGAAAGGAGGTGAGTCTCTAAAATGTCTCTAGATTTTTCTGTTTGCAGTTTAGAAAATGTCCCTGGACTTCTGCAGCTGAACCTCCACAGAGTTAGAAAAGGAACCACTCACTGTGTGTCACATCAGTGACTGATCAAACCTGGTTCTGTTGTTTTATGACTTACTTAGTGAGGACAGTGCACATTAATGAACACTCATATACACGTGTACAGGCTGTAAAGGAGCCAGATTGTGGCATAGTTGCTAAGTTTCATTTGTTGTCCCAAGGCAGGTTCAACAGAACAACACAGTACACAATGACAAACATAAAACACACAGACACACATGAGGATATTAGGACAGTGTAAAGTTAGTTACAATGGTTGCAGGACTGATTTCTTTTAAGAAACGGTTTGGGTTGCTTTTTAAAAGAGACATACAGTAAGCGGGACATTCTCTAGTATTTGTGGGCAGGGTGTTCTAAAACTTCCTCTGACTGATGGAACAATTCAAATGTAGCTTTTCTGTGTGGGCTCTAACTCTCCTCCAGAGCTGAAACCTCTCAGTTTTTATTTTAATGTTTTTAGAAAGTGGAGTTCTGATCAGATTTTATCGACCAACCTATGTTTTTATTCATCTAGGCTCATGTTTCTGAAGCAGCAGTCTCCCCAGACACTTCCTCCAGGTCTTCCCGCTCCCCAGACACTTTCTCCAGCTCCTCCCTCTCCCCAGACAATTCCTCCGGCTCCTCCCTCACCCCAGACACTTCTTTCAGTTCCTCCCTCTCCCCAGACACTTCCTCTCTCAGCTTCTACCTCTCCCCAGACACTTCCTCCAGTCCCTTTCTCTCCCCAGACACTTCCTCCTACTCCTTCCTCCCCTCAAACACTTCTACTTCTAGCTCGTTCCTCTCCCCAGACATTTCCTCCAGCTCCTCCTCCTCAGAAACTCCCTTTAGTCCCTCCCTTTCCCAAACACTTCCTTCTCTAGCTCCTCCCTCTCCCCAGACACCCCCCTCAGCTCGTCCCTCTCCTGAAGCTTTCCACTCAAAGGAGCCCATCACTGCTGAAGATGATCAGTATAGTTAAGCTACTTACCGTTGGCAGCACTTCAGCCTAAGTCCATGTGTAGTGGATAGCTGGCTCCAGTCCCCAGGGGCCCATACCGCACTAACTGCTCACCTAGGGTCACAGTGTCCCACCATTAGAGGGGACTTTCTGCCCAGTCATCAGGATTACCCCGGCCTCATTACTCCACTGTGTGCTGTCAGCAGAAAGAGATGATTCCCTGGAAAAGTGGTTAAGAGCCTAGACACAGGCAGTATTCTCCACATGTATGACAGTCTTTAATGTGAACAGCTCCTGTCATGGACCTAAGGCCAGACTTAAACACTTGACATTACTTCTAACAGCCGACTGAGGACTTGTGTTCAATCAACTTTATAGTCGATCACTGACGATGGCACACATACAGCCTCTGCAGAATGTCACCACACACCTCACTGTGCACTGTGTGTGTGCATGACACAGTGATGGATCTTTACATATAGTATTTGTGGTTGGACCCATTCTGGAACGTGTGATATGGTCATGATTTAAGTTTTTTAATAACAGCAAGAACAACTTTAAACACCTGTTGATAATGAGAGGTTAAAGGGCTTATGTAATATACTTTTATTCATATTTTTAAACAAATCTTCAATGGTGGAATGTAAGAAAGTAAAAGTACTTAGATACTTTACTTAAATACAGTTCTCATGCATCTGTACTTAAGGTGATACTTTTACTTGAATAAAGTTTTGCACATTAAGCTATATACTTTTACTGAGGTAAAGAAATAGAGTACTTCTTCCATCACTGCCAATCTTAGCACAGCATTGTGCCATAAAGAAACCGAGCAGAGACCAGCAGAGTGCAGACTGTTGCAGGCAGTCTTTTGAACAGAACCTGCGAAAAAAAGCACTTCACTTGCTTAAACTTTTTGTAGGATGGCATTTTATTACAAAATGAAAAATGTCTGTGAGGAATCAGTGGAAACAGAGCTGTATAGAGGGCTTGTTGATTGGTCAGTACTTCCTGGAGTGGGCGGAGGTTCACGCACCTCTCCAGGTGTTCTGGCATGTTAGCACAGCACCATTTTCTCTCTAAACCAAGTCTTTTCTGTTGAATTGCTGTAATGTCACACTGTCAGTGACAAAGTCTAACTTTTACAACTGCCCCTGTCTACTGTAATACTAGAGGAGGGATCTTTTCAAGCAAATTCACTGACAGTTTTGCGGTCAAACATCATGCTAAGAGGGATGCTTTTGTCCTGAATATTTTATTTCTTTGTATTCATTTATTGACTTTAAGTGGGGATAGTGCACATTAATAGACAATAATGTACATGTGTACAGACTGTAAATCAGCCATATTATAGCATATTTGCTCATTTTCATTTAGGGTGACTGCCTCAAAAGCACTAAAAGTGGGACAAGTTGTTTGATTTGGTGGGAAAATAAAAGATACAGCTGCTAAAATTCACATTTTGTCTTTACTCAGACTTGATTTATTGAAATAAAAAGCCCCATTTCAGAGACCTTTACTGAAACACAGAGGCAGCAACACAGCAACCATACAGTATATTCCCACCCAGCAAGAAATAGGATGTCCACAAATATTTATTCAACATTTTACACAAGGAATAATGATCTTACCTTCTTGTTCCTAACTTAAATCTCACTTTTTATAGGCTAAGATCCACTGAAAAAGTGGTACATTGTCCTAAAATGTGGGATGGGGGACAAATGCATAAGTGGCTGTACAGTACAACCACAAGTGTCATCTGTAGTCCTGAGGCAGGTAAAACAGAACCCCATCTTCATAGTAGTTGGCTTGTGACGTAAAGTGACTGACATAAACCTCCCAATGATCCATTTAAATTCTAGGTTGTAAGGCAACAATAAAGGAAAAATACTAAGGGGGATGAATACTTGCAAGGCCTTGTATTAAAACATGCGTCTTATACAGTGCTTGTCTAGACTTAAGACGGCTGTATTAGTGCCTGTAGCAGGGATCGATCCACCAACCTTCTGGCTGTTGATCTGCATGAAGAGTCTGGAGGGATTTGGGTTCAAACATGAGAGGGAAATGACTGAGCGCTCTGACTGAGTCTGAAAAGGGCTTTACAATCTTTGATTTGTACACATATCTCCCTGCTCTGCTCCTCCTGCATCAGTCAGAGCGAGATTGTCTCATTACAGGCAGAATTCAATTATGTTTCTATTTCCACGTGTCATTGAGATGGATGATGGGAGTAAGGGTTAACTGTGACACTTGGCATTTGAACCTCTCATTAGTAAGGCAAACATCAAACCATCAGGCCACTCCTTCTAAACACAGTCAGCCTCTCACTGTCCTCCCAGTGTTACTGTAGAGGACAGTGTCTTCTTCCTCCTGCTGTCCAAAGACACATAATCACTAATCTTAATCTCTCTTTGTGAATGAATGTAAGGGCATTACACAGAGCATAGGCACAAGGGGAAGAGCACAGCAGGGTATGAATGTGTGTGAATGAGTGAATGTTCCTTGATGTAAAGCGCTTTGAGTACCTATGGAGGGTAGAAAAATGCTATATAAATGTGACCATTTGCCATTTACCATTAGTATTAGTATTAGTAATACTTCAATTTTACACTAACTAAATTTGTTACATTGCTCCTGTTAAGTGACAAAAATGTCCCCATGAAAAAAATCATCATAAAAAATGTGAAAATTCATATATGTTTCTACTTTTTTTTTTTGCATAAATATTTTAATCAACTTGTGCACTGATCATAAATACCAAATATTTAATTATTTTCAGAATTTTAACTCTTTTTATGCCAGTGTATGTAAAAGCATCTCAAATATTTTCAGTATTCTCAGTGCAAAGTAGATTTTTTTTAGAGGGGATTATTACAGCCTTGAATATGTCAAAGAGTGTCAACATCATTGATCTAGATGTATTTGGGATATTTTAGTAAAAACAAAAAATGAGTAGTTTTTATGGATTTTAATGAGTTGGTTTTTTTAGATTCTACATAGCACAGAAAAAAATTATCCCTAAAAATAAATGTCTGACATACCCAAAAAAACATCCCTTAAAAAATCCCCTTTGCTTTGAGAATATCAAAAATATTTCATTTTTTGTGTGCTTTTACAATAAATAAATAAATAAATAATAATAATAATAATAATAATAATAATAATAATAATAATAATAATAATAATAATAATAATAATGAGATGCTTTTACATACACTGGCATAAAATGGTTGAAACTCTGAAAATAATTAAATATTTGGTATTTATGTTCAGGGCACAAGTTGATTAAAAGATTTATGCCTCTCATCATTAACTCTTGTTGTACTGTAAAGAGTAGATTGTCCATAAAGTTGGTACCAGTTTATGTTAACTACAGAATATGTGAGATGTAGAAGGGAGCCGTGACACATTGTTGATGTGGTTATCTACACCTGCCTATGTGGAGCACACCTCAGCTCTTATCTCCAGAGCAGGACAGAGTGTTGTCGTGTAAACACGGCTGTAGTATCTTTATCTGTAGATCTCAGGCCCTGATTACTCCAAACCCTGCTCCGATCGATAAACAGGCTCAGATTCTTGTGGACTGCGCTCATGTCTGTGCCTTCCCAGCTTACTTTCACCGGCATCTGTTGATCGACCTGGACGTCAGCCCCTCAGTGTGAGTGCAGCTCATTTGTCTTTGATGAAGCCACACAGATGTGAGAGTGGCTCAGGGGGTAAACCCAGGATCAATAGGCTGAGTGGAGGAGCGCTGCTGTAACCTGAACCTTCATTAGCACCAGACTGTGGATACTATGGCCACGCCAGCCGGCCCATGCAGATGAGCTGCACCCCCCCTCCCCTCACTCGTACGGAAACACACAGCAGTGAAGAGATTTATCCCCAGCCCCTCTGGCACCCTATTAGAGTTTTTCAAATGTATTTTTTACCCTTATTTAGGCATTTCTTATGCTACGGTGAAGATAATTGACAAGTGTGTTCATTAATAAATTAATTTTAGAATTTCAGTGTCACAACGGAAGAAAAAAAAAGTTCTACTGTCTAGACAAAAAAACTTCAATTTTTTGTCTTAAACCCCTTTTTGGTCCTATTGACTTACATTAAAATCACTTATTTTTACTCTACTGCCATTGCAATACAGAACTGTTGCAAAAAAAATAAATTAAAATAAAATAAAAAATACACAAACAAAAAAATCATCATGAGATTCACCATTTTCTTATTGCTTTGTGGGAGATAACTTTTTGCATCTTTAAATAGTAAATAATGTTTTATTTACAAATATGTGAAGAAACTGGCATTTATTTCCTGCTTCTGAAGAGT
Organism: Bostrychus sinensis; assembly: GCA_020698575.1. Classification (NCBI taxonomy): domain Eukaryota; kingdom Metazoa; phylum Chordata; class Actinopteri; order Gobiiformes; family Eleotridae; genus Bostrychus; species Bostrychus sinensis. Next base: position 37,033,760 of record CM036247.1, read on the forward strand.
GCAGACACTTTTCTCCTTGCTCCTGCTTTGACCAGCTTTACGTTTCTTTTTTATTCCTTTTACTTTTTATTCCTTGATTCCTGGACTAACCTTTTATAATAGCCTACCTTTTCAATCTTCTAAGTTAGCCCAAAACGTTTTTTATACTTTTACTGATTAAAAAACTTATCTGACGAGCCGAGCGACTACAGTCTGGGAAACATTTTTCAACATGTCGGTGGAAAATACAGCAAATTCGCTCTGTGAAAACTGCCGGATTTACCTTCAAGAAATCAACATACTACAAGTGAGGATTTTTGCTTTAGAATCAGAGAAAGGACTTGACACGCTCCCTCTGACATCGACTGGTAAGAAGTCAAAATTTACAACCTGGAAAAAGGGTACTGACAAAAATACTACAGTTAATCTCAATCTAAATGACACTGTGTTTTTTCCTAAACTATCAAAAGTGGGAATTGACCAAAACACTGAACATATGAATGTGAACTCTGCTGTGCCTGACAAACAGACAGAAAACTGTATGGTACAAGACAAGAGCCATGATGTTGGATGAAAAAATCAGAAAGACAGAGAGAATAAATCTATGCCAAAAGTGAAGGACAGAGATATCCTGCTGCTGGGAGACGGTGCTATCAGTGACATAAACAACAGCAGGATTGTTACATGCAGCTACCCAAGCACCACGGTCACTGATATAACGGCACTCCTCCCCCAGGTCATATCCAAACATCAGGGAGTCAAACAGCTGATCCTGCACGTGGGTGCTGTCGACAACAGGAATAGAGAATCAGAAGTTTTAAAAAAGGACTTCACTATACTTTTTGAGAAACCTGATAAAGTGGCAGTCCAGTCATTTATCAGTGGACCTCTCCCAAACATCAACAGGAGGATGAATAAATTCAGTCGGCTGCTTCAACTGAACACTTGGCTTTCTGGAGTCCAGAGGAGTGCACTTCATTGACAACTTCAATCTGTTTTGGCAACAGGAGGACCTGTTTAAAGGAAAGGGCCCACACCTGTGCAGAGGTGGAGTGAGACGACTGATGGATAACCTCCTCCACGCTCTGAGGCATCAGGGCCTGGACGGGGTCCTACACAGCCACTGAGAGAAGAGAGGAATGACAGAAGCACTCCTGCCTTGCCAGCCATGGACACAGCAAGGGATTCAGCTCCAGCAGCACATCTGTTGCCTCCATCGGTGCCCTCACCACAGCCCTGGGCCGCACCTGCTACATCCACACCCTCTGCAGACTCTTCACTTTCCTTCCTATCACCAGCTTCACCAATGGGCTTTCCCAACCACCTTGAAAGCTTGGTGAAATCAGGAATTAAAATGGTACCCCTTACTCCAAACATGGCAAGATCACAGGTACTATCATCAACAGTGCTGAAGTCTACCCCCTGTGCTCCCCAGGAGTTCCACCTCTCCTTCTCCATCCACCAAAACACCACCAGCTCCACCCCCACGACCAACATCTAGAGTTGTTACCCCTCAATACACCCCTGTCAGACCCCCCCGACCTGCTCCCAGACCAAAGATCCTGAGTAAGATCAACGCTATCAGTGACTAGGACACCCAGGGCCTCTGCTGTTCCAGGACTTTTAGTCATAATAAAGAACTTATCAACCCGAGGCCCTGGGAGAGAGCTTTTTCCCATTGTGCTATAGCTACTGTCAAATGTCGTCGATTAGATAAGAGAGGGACAGTTAGACTGTCCAATCAGAGAAATCTAATTCAAGTTCCTTGTAAGCAGATAATGTCAGGTTCTACTCAGACAGATCTGAAACTTGCAGTGCTCAATGTCAGATCTTTATGCAACAAATCATTTTTAATCAATAATTTTATCTCCTCTTATAACCTGGATTTTATGTTTTTAACAGAGACATGGTTAGACAGCAAGACGGGTAAAGCAGTTCTAATTGAATCCACTCCACCTAACTTCACTTTTGTATCAGAAACACAGGAAAACAAAAAGGGAGGTGGTGTGTGTGCCTTATTTGAAGATGATATAGTTACCCACAGGCTGTCATTTGGGGTGTTTCATTTGGGTTTTCATCATTTGAGTATGTATCTTTCAAAATGGAGCTAAAAGTATCTCCATCCATAATCTTTATAATCATATACAAGCCACCCCAACATTGTCAGAGTTTTATTGATGATTTTACTCAGTGCTCAGATGCTTTCAGTTGTCTGCACAGACTTTGACTGTATAGTTATTACAGGTGATTTTAATGTACATGTGGATAACGTCTGTGACAGAAATGCTAAAGAACGTTGTGCTGTCCTTGAAACCTTTGGCCTTACTCAGCAGTGAGTGAGCCCACTCACACCAGAGGCCACACTCTGGACCTGCTCATTACTAAAGGTGTTCATATTTCAAATGTTACTGTGGCTGACGTTGCTTTGTCTGATCATTTTTGTGTCTTCTTTGATCTGTCTGTTATTCCCAAACCAGCTGCTGGTCCTGCAGTTGCCCAGAGGAGACACAGAAATGATAAGACGGGGACTCTATTTATGGAAATAATTAGGTTTGAAAATACCTCATGTTCTAATGTTGATCAGTTGTTGGACTCCTATACTTCTAGTGTTGTAAATGTTCTGGACACCATTGCAACTATTAAGGTTAAAATGCTTAGAAATAGGCAGAATGCACAATGGAGAAATGTGGACTCAGTCAGGGCACAGAAAAGGGAGTGCCGGAGGGCCGAACGAAAATGGCGCAAGTCAAAGCTCCAGGTTCATTATGACATATACAGAAAAATGTTGAATGTTTTCAATTAAATTCTGCGTAGAACAAGGGAAAGATATTTTTCTGAAATCATCACAAACTGCAGTAACAACTCACGTGTCCTGTTTGCTACAGTGAACAGGTTAACAAACCCCCCAGCTCCATTGCCTTCAGAACTCATTTCCACATCTAAGTGCAATGAGTTTGCAAGATTTTTTAATGACAAGATTCAGAGTATTAAACATGCTATAAACTCTACAACACAGATAACCCTGCAGCCATCCAGACACTCAGAGCTGACACACTTCACCCCTGTCACTGACAAAACAGTCCAAGAGATCATCTCCAGTCTGAGTTCATCCACATGCTGCCTTGATGTGTTACCCAATGTCATGTTCCATGTCTGTGTCCTGTTTTCTGTGTTTTGTTTCCCTTGTGGTTTATTTTGTAGTCTTGGTTTGTCCTTGTGTTTTTTCTGATTTACTTCCTGTCTTCTGTGTTTACCTCCTGTGTGATTGCCTGCCCCGCCTTAATGTGTTTCACCTGTGCCTCATCCCTGTGTGTATTTAAGCCCTGTGTTCTCCCCTGTTTGTTGTTGGATCATTGTCGTGTCTTCTGTGAGCATCTGTGTCATGTCCAAGAGTGCCTTGCCCTGGTGTTCCCTGTGTCTCCTGGCTTCAGTGTTTTTCTTGTAAGTTTTCATTTGTATTTTTGGATTATTTGTTATTCCTCTGTTGCCTTTTTGTTTCTCCTCGGGTTTGACCCCTTTTGGTATTTGACTTTTCAACTTTTGTGTTTTCTTCCGTTGTGGAGTTTTTTCACTTAGTTTATTAAAAGTTTAAACTACTTACTTACTTAAGCCCATAGCCCTTGGTTGAGCATAGGCCATCGACAACACCTCGCCAGCGCACTCGGTTCTGGGCTGATCTTGCTGCTTCTGTCCAGTTGATACCTTGTTCTCTCATCTCTGCCTCAGTGTCTCGCCTCCAGCTATTGCGAGGCCTACCTCTCTTTCTCATGCCCTGCGGGTTCCAAGTCAAGGCTTGACGTGTGGTGCTGGCTTCCGGTTTCCTGAGGGTGTGCCCAATCCAGCCCTACTTCCTCCTCAGAATCTGTTCAGCCACTGGCTCTTGTCCCGCTCGCTCCCACAAGTCTTCGTTCCGTATTTTGACAGGCCATCTGATGTTATAAATGCGCCTCAGGCAGGTGTTGAAGAAAGTCTGGACCTTTCGTAGCATTTTCTTTGTCGTCCGCCATGTTTCGCATCCATAAAGAAGGACTGATTTAACGTTAGAGTTAAAGATGCGAATTTTAGTCTCCCTGCTGATCTGTTTGGAAGCCCAGACATTCCTCAACACAACAAAGGCCCCTCTTGCCTTGCCAGTCCTTGCTGTGATGTCTCTGTCTGTGCCCCCCTGCTTGTCGATCACACTTCCCAGGTAGACAAAGGATTCCACCTCTCTGATGGGCTCTCCACCAACTGTGATTGGTGTGTTGACATTGGTGTTAATCTTCATCAGCTCGGTCTTTTTCCTATTGATCTTGAGCCCTGTCCCTGATGAAGTTATTTCCAGGCGAGTGGTCTTGTCCTGCATCTGGGAGTAGTTGTGCGACAGGAGTGCCAGGTCATCCGCAAAATCGAGGTCATCCAGCTGCGTCCAGAGTCTCCACCGTATACCATTGTTCCTCCCTGTTGTGGTGGTCTTCATGATCCAGTCAATAACCAGGAGGAAGAGAAACGGCGAAAGTAGGCAGCCCTGCCGCACTCCGGTCTTAACCTCGAAACTGTCTGATAACTGGCCGGCATGAACGATTCTGCAACTCATTTCCTGATAGGTGCAACGGATAAGGGAGATGATCTTCTGGGGAACTCCATAGTATCTCAGCAGTTTCCACAGTGTCTCCCTGTCTACACTGTCAAACGCCTTCTCATAATCTATGAAGTTGACGTAGAGGGGGGAATTCCACTCTATCGACTGCTCCACAATGATGCGAAGGCTGGCGATCTGGTCTGCACAGGATCTGTTCCTGCGGAAACCCGCCTGTTGGTCTCTGAGCTTGGGATCGACTGCCTCCTTCATTCTTTCCAGAAGGACTCTGTTGAGCACCTTACCCGGCACTGACAGGAGCATGATGCCTCGGTAGTTGCTGCAGTCCCTGAGGTCTCCTTTCTTAGACAGCTTGATGACAAGTCCTTCCTTCCACTTAGCTGGTACCTCTTCCTTCTCCCAGATCTTGCTGAAGAGGTTGTGAAGGATGGTGACGGCAGTCTCTGTGTCTGCTTTAATGGCTTCCGCTGGTATGTTGTCCGGCCCTGCAGCTTTACCGTTCTTGAGTGTCATGATAGCCTTCCTGATCTCTGCTTTAGATGGCTTATCACAGTTGATGGGTAGTTCTGTCTCTGCTGGTGGTATGTCCGGTGGTGCTTCAGGGGCGGGGCGGTTTAACAACTCCCTGAAGTGTTCTGCCCATCTCTTCAGCTGTTCCTCGGTTGATGTCAGTGGTTTGCCATCCTTGTCTTTGACTGGCTTTTCAGTCTGCTGGAACTTGCCTGCCAGTTTCTTGGTTATCAGATACAGGACCTTTTGGTTCCCTTGTCCCGCCGCATTTTCGGCTTGACTGGCCAATTCCTCTATATAATCTTTCTTGTCCTTCTTGACGCTCTTCTTTACTTCCCTGTCAGCTGCCGTATACTCTACTTGCGCCTTAACCTTAGCTGCTCTTGTTCGGCTTGTGTTCAGTATAGCTTTCTTCTCTTTCCTTTTCTCTATTCTCTTAATGGTATCAGAAGAGAGCTACTCCTTGTGTTGGGTCTTCTTTTCCCCCAAAACCTCCTCACATGTATCGAGCCAGAGTTTCCTGCTATGTTCCCACTGTGTCTCGATGTCTATCTCATTTTCTTCAATCAGCTTTTGTAGTGGCTGGAACTGGTTGGAGAGGCTGATCTTAAAGGCTGCTTGTGTTTCCTTGGTCCTGAGCAGTCCCACATTGAACTTTTTCCGTTCGTTGTTGTTGATGTTTTTGTACCTCTTGAGTCGAAGTCTCACTGCTGTAACCAGAAGGTGGTGGGCTGAAGAGACATCGGCACCTCTCATCACTCGGACATCCCGCCATGATCTCCTGAACTTCTGACTGATGCAGATGTGGTCAATCTGGTTTTCCGTGACATGGTCTGGGGATCTCCAGGTGACCTTGTGTATGCGCTTGTGTGGGAAGATGCTTCCTCCAATCACTAGCTGGTTCATGGCGCACAAATCTGCAAAACGCTCTCCATTCTCATTCATCTGCCCTAATCCATGGATCCCCATGTTTTCCTCAGTAGCCTGTATTATCTGCCCCTATCTTGGCGTTGAAGTCACCCATCAGTATGGTCATGTCCCTGGCTCCACTCTTGTCCATCACTGCCTGGAGTTGCTGGTAAAAGTCATCTTTCTTTTCCTCTTCCGCATCATTAGTGGGAGCGTAGCATTGTATGATGTTTAGCTTGATGCCCTTTTTCTTGGTGGTGAACTTGGCTGTGATAATACAGGAGTTGACAGGTTCCCAGCCGATGAGTGCCTGCCGTGCCTTCGGTGTCAACATCAGGGCCACTCCTTCTGTGTGGGGGGCTCCGTCCTCTGTGTGTCCTGAATACAGTAGCTGCTCTCCTGATGATAGCCTCAGCTGTCCTTTCTGTAGCCACCTTGTCTCACTCAATCCCAGCACTCCTATCTTGTAGTTCCTCATCTCTCTTGCTACCTGAATGGTTCTACCTGTTTCATACATAGTCCTGATGTTCCATGTTGCTACTCTTGTTATTGTCTTGGGTGTCAGAAGAGGAATCGGCTTTGCAGCTCCCTTTCGGCTTTTGCTGCACTGCGTCATGAGTCTCTGAGGTGTAGACCCTTCCTCGCCCAGGCGAATATCTTGGTTTGTTGTCGTCGATGCTTCTGTAACAACACTTTTTTACAGGCAGGGGTGTTAGCCCGGCGCAAACCCCTAACCTCGGGGAGAGGTGATAATTTAACTTCAGAGTCATCCTTCTCCTAGAGGGATTGCCAACCAAGGTTCACGAGTTCCATCTACCCGGGTTTGGGATCAGAGTTTTCCTTCTCCTAGATGGACTGCCTACCAAAGCTAAGCGAGCCCCATCAGCCCGGGTTAGAAGTCAGAGTTTTCCTTCTCCTAGGCTATGTTGGTCCACGGCACCTTATTCCATATTATTCGGTGCAACCCCCCCAAAAAGGAGGGCTTCCCCCATCACTGCCACCCGGAGGACGCGCCTATACGCCATATAGCCCCAGCGCGAGGGAAAAAAAAAAAGTTTAAACAGTCCTGCATTTTTGGGTCCTCTTTTCCCCCCTTGTTTCTCCCGATCGTGTCACCCACTAGATTTCTAAAATCTGTGCTGAGCAGTTTGTTACCTCAACTTTCTCATTTAGTGAACATATCACTGCAGTCTGGGACATTTCCAAGGGCCTTGAAAACTGCGGTCATCAAACCTCTCCTAAAGAAGAGCAGTCTTGATGCCACAGTACTCAACAACTATCGGCCCATATCAAACCTGCCGTTTTTAGGTAAAGTCCTTGAGAAAGTTGTATACCAACAACTTACTTTCTTCTGCGGAACAACTGCTTTGATGTTTTTCAGTCAGGTTTTAGGCCCCATCACAGCACTGAGACTGCTCTTATCAAGGTGACTAATGACATCCGCCTGAACACTGACACAGGCAAAGTCTCTGTCTTAGTTCTGCTGGATCTGAGTGCTGCTTTTGATACAGTTGACCATGTGATCCTGTTATAAAGATTAGAGAACTGGGTAGCCATTTCTGGTACTGCCCTTAAATGGTGTAAGTCCTACCTTGAAGACAGGAAGTACTTTGTTGAAATCGGTAACTGTGTCTCAGACCAAATGGCCCTGACCTGTGGGGTGCCCCAGGGGTCCATCCTTGGACCTCTTTTGTTCAATCTTTACATGCTCCCTTTAGGCCAATTAATAAGCAGCAATAACATATCCTACCACAATTATGCAGATGACACTCAGATTTACATCTCACTGACAGCAGGTGAATATGGACCTGTGGATTCACTCTGTCACTGCATCCAACAGATCAATGAGTGGACGAGAAACAACTTTCTCCAGCTAAACACAGACAAGACTGAAATAATCACCTTTGGCCCGCAGAAAGAAAGACAAGGTGTCTGTATTCACCTCGAGTCTCTTTCACTAAAACTTACAAGTCAGGTTAGAAATCTCGGGGTAATCGTGGACTCAGATTGGAACTTCAGCAGTCACATTAAATCCATAACATCATCAGCATTTTACCATCTCAAAAACATTGCCAGGATCAAAGGTATACTGTCTAAACCAGACCTAGAGAGACTTATTCATGCGTTCATCTCCAGCAGGTTAGACTACTGTAACGGTCTGCTCACTGGACTCACTAAGCGAGCTGTAAGACAGCTGCAGTACATCCAGAACGCTGCTGCTTGGGTCCTGACTAAAACCAGGAAGTACGACCATATTAGTCCTGTCCTCAGGTCTCTGCACTGGCTTCCTGTTGCTCAGAGAACAGATTTTAAAACAGCCCTGCATGTGTACAAGTCTCTCCATGGCTTAGCACCAAAGTACATCTCTGACCTGTTGGTCCCATATGAACCATCTCATACTCTGAGGCCTCTACTCTGACAATGTTCAAGTCCAGACTTAAAACTGTTCTTTTTAGCTGTGCATATGCCAACTGAAAGTGTTTTATCTGCACTCTTCTCTTATAATTTAATTTTAAATTGATTCTTAATTATACTCTTTAAATTTGATTTTATTGTTTTAATTGTATTTTGTACTTTTAAATTTGCCTTTTTTCTGTAAAGCACTTTGAATTGCTCTGTGTATGAATTGTGCTATACAAATAAACTTGCCTTGCCTTGCCTAGAGGGTTAAAAATATAAAAGGGAATCCACTTTTGCTATGTATGATGAGAACATGGGTTAATGATAAAACATTTCTTCATGTTTTATATTTTTAAATGTGACCCAGTGACCTGAAAGGGCTTTAAGAGAAAGAACATAATCTTTTTAAAAGACTGAGGGGTAAAGCTAACTCTGTTCCCAAGCAGCATAAGGCATGCGGGTCACAGTGGCTACTCCCAGCTGTGCACATGTTGCACAGAGCACAAATGAGTTTATATCATGGCTGACATCAAGGTGACCTCTGAACTCTTGAACAGGTAGAGACAGATCTAGTTTTATTAGCCCCTTCAAAAAGGGGTGACAACTGTAACATCTGTTCAGTCAATTCATCAGTTAATTTATTGTTTCTGTAGCTTGAATATCTGCCCTATACAGTGTGACACTATATAGTGCACTCAGGTCGAGAACAGATTTGGACACTCACACTATTTTTCTATGACTGTTTATCAAAAAAATATTTCATAACAGGCTTTTAATAATATAGTCCGACTGTGCCAAAGTAAGTAACAGTGTAGAGAAATACTTATCAATTTCTTTTTTGCCTTAAGAGGGAAGCTATCATATATTCTTCTGAACAAGCTATAGTAAGCTACACACAGCGCCCTCTGTGGTCCAGTGGCAACAGTGTCCTAAGTGTAGGACTGGAATAGGAGGCCATGCAGCTACCAAAGCAAACCCCAGTCTTACTGCTGAGGCAAATGTCCTGGACAGCAGCACCAGAAGCAGATCCCATGTGTTTCCGGCTGCAAACAATGGTAAGGTAAAGGTAAGGTTATTTATTGATTTGATTGATTGAAATTCATTCTCTGCATTTGACCCATCCTTCATTGCGCTGGGGCAACCTGTCAGGAGCAGTAGGCTGGTGCAGTGCCCAGGGACCCTTCTCCAGATCTTGAGCCAGGATCCTGGTCAGGAGTACTTAGCTGGAGGTTTTAGCCTATTGTGCATGTTTTTGAGGTTGATGGGGGAAACTGGAATACCTGGAGGAAACACAGAAAGGAATCGAACCCTGGACCTTCTTGCTGTGAGGCAAAAGTGCTAACCACTAAGCCACCATGCCGCCAATGTCATACTGAGGCTCAGACTTGGGGCCACTCATCATAAACCACTCCATCTGATAAGGCCCCGGCCAGGGCAGCTGTGCTCAGATTTTCTGCTGAGGTTCTCCAGTCATTAACTGTAATATCTGCAGATGTTACTGTAGTTCCTGTATAGGTGATTCACAAAGCATTTGCATAACTGTAATGACCAAAAGTAAGATACTCCCAGGGGGGACTGCTGATTGGTCAGGGCTGACAGGACTCTGGACATTCTTTTTACTCTTCCTCGGCTTCCAAATTTGACAATAAGGCATGTTACTTCCAATCTAAAGAGCAGGCTTTTGACTTACTAACCCACACACAAGCTGTCTGCTCCACAGCATGTGCATGCCCACAGTCCTGGTTTACGGGATTCTGCTTGACTCCAGCAGCCTCCACACATCTGCGGCTAAGTCACACGCTCGTATAACTGTAGTTACATAAAGTAATTATAATTTATTTTTTATTATTTATAATTATTATTATATAATTAATTTTATTTATAATTTTACTTACATAATGATTAAATACAGTATTGGTAGCTGTTAATAAATAGGTGGACAAACACAGAGAATCCAAGCACTTTCAATTTACAATAAAAATTCCTTGTTTTTAAGTTTAAAACGCAAACATTACTTCATTTATTTTAATACACTTGACTTTTTGTTTTTTATGAAAATTGTTTAATCACTTAGCAGCAGGATTTTTCTAAGACACTGAAATGAACTTAAATCACCATTACACCTGAAGCAGATCAATGTTTTTGAACACAGAAGACGATTAAATCATTTCTCCAAAGTTTTTGCAACAAACTCACCTGAAGGTATTGGCTTTTCAATTGGACATTATACAGAAACCATGGACTACAGTGACAGAGTGATTAACTTGTGTTATTTACACGTTTGCCTTGCCGAAAGGAAGAATAAAGATGTGTCATTAATAATAAGGTAATCTGCACATTTCTCCACATCCCTTACACAGCATGACCCGTAACTTAGACTAACAAACTGCTTTCTGCTCCTTCTGTTATTGCTCGCCTCTTGCCATTGCCAGGTTGTTAGATGATACATATTTGGATAAAACAGTGGGGTAAGGTGCTGTTGTGCATTGTCTGATTCGGTTTATATTTATTGAGAAGTACCGTGAAGTTATGTGCAGTTGTTTGTGTGAGAACTTGCCATTAAATAATATTTTCTTGTGTGGAAGTTGAGCAGTTGCAATGAGGTCTATGGTCTGGTGTCGATGCAGAGCAGTGTATGCTACAGTTTTATCAATGCATCAGCCCCTCCACCCAGAATCACCACCAGCCATCATTCCCTAGTAGCATATTAGATGATTAATGATACCTTAAGAGGTCATAGGCTTTTTCATTTAAGGTCATATAATGCTTTTTCAGGCTTTTTGAAACAGTTTGCATTATTAAATATATTATTATTTATTTTTTATTTATTTATTATTTATTTATTATTAAGTGCTAAAATGATCACAATGAGTCCAGTGTGTGGGCTTTAGAAACGCACAGGAGCACTTCTTGATTTTCAGTTCTTGAGAAGGGAATGGATTGTGGTGAATGGTTTTTATACTGTGGCTTCTTCGTTTGTATTTTGTAATTCATTTTTGAGAGCAGTTACCACCGGAGAATACACTTTAGATGGTTTTTAAAGAAGTAAAGCTGATATTTGAACTCCATCTCCTCCTTTGTTGGTTTCCGGAAGTTGGCGTAGCGGGCTGAATTGTTGTGGCCAGTTTTTGGTTGGTGGCCTATGACCACATTCCCACAGGTGGCAACCATCAAAGAGCCCAGTCCATCCATAAAGAACTCTGAAATCAAAATAAGACATTTCCACCATATAGATTATGATATATTTACTTAAAACAAACTACATATCATTTGGCTTGACATGTAAGAGTAACCTAAGTGTTTTGTATGAAAAAGCACAATGAGCGCAGACCTCTGTCAACGCCTTGGTCTTATCTCACAATGGTAATGTGCCTAGGCCTAGACTCGAACCCATGACCTTCTAGTTCAGGGATAAATGCTCTGTTTATGTGATGTAGATCAACAACGAAAAGAAATATTCCTTGTCTGAATTACTCTCTTTGTGGCAAACTCACAATGATAGTCTAAATCCAAATCATCATTTGGATCCACACAAAAGAAAGCAGGGCTTGCAAAGTTTTAAAATACCTGACAGGCAGGCACTCTTCAGATTTTAGTAGCCTGAAATGAAGTAGCCCAAATAATTGACACATTTTATAAAGTATAAAATTATCACAACACCATACAGTTCTCAAAATGAATTTGAATTTTTCTATAACTGATCATATATCTGTCCTCTGCTGGGACACAATGTGGAGTTCAGATCAGTTCTGTTAAAATTTGTTAAATTTGAGTTTGCTTCTCTAGTCTATGCACAACGAGAGGTATGCAACGCGCACAAGAGACATGAAAGGAAATGAGCAGGGCAGATGTTTCTATAAAAACATGAGACTCACGGTGGGATGAAGGGAAGAAAGCCTGTCGAGCGCTCTGTGAAGTGATAAAGTCACAAAAGGGGAGAACACACTGGATATACAACAATGCCGTTTGACTGTGGTAGAATTAAAATCACGGACATTTTGGGGTGATTTAGAAATTCTGGACAGATGTTTTTTAAGGTCTCAAAAAGAGAACATATCCAGGAAAGGAGGACATCTGGTTACCCTAGTCATGGAGCTTTAAATATTTTTGAACACTGTAAGCCTACATGGAGTAATTTCAGTGAAAATTGTTCTGTGGACAGCTGTTTTTGTACAGCACAGCAAAAATTAGCTCCACTGCTAACAATGTTTGTCGCTGCTGAATTGATGCTGCTTTTTTTTTTTTCATTTTGTAATGGGCATTACCTTTAAAGATGATTACTCCTACACTACACTACGCTGGTTCAGGCTTCAACAAGTGGGCAGTAACCATAAATATGCGTGTGCTCTTCAGCCTTCCCATTATCTGCTGCTAATTGGCTGGCCTGACAGACTTCCCCATATCAAATAAAAAAGGCTTCACCACTATACTTAATTGCACATGGCCCTCTCCCACCTGTTGTCCTTCCCATGCCTGCCCCTTGTGACTGTACTGCTGCCTCACAGAGCCCTGCTTGATTAGTTCATGAGAAAGAGAAATACAAAGCCCAGAGAAGGCATTCCGCCACAAACAATACAAAGCATTCCCAGTACAAATATAACAAGGTTAATATTTCTTTACAGTTTGTATGATAGCCCGTAAGGCAGGGGCTGTCAAATTCTGGTAGCCCGAGTGAAAAAAAAAGTAATTGCCCCAGGACGTCGAGATAGCAATTTTGTGAGCCCTGAAAAAGTCATTTTAAATCTTTCGTTTATTTCACTGTTTTTGTGAAGTACCCAGCCTTTGGCAGCTAAATATTTACCTGGATGTGCTACTCTCTTTAGCTGAGGGTCAAATCTTGCTTTTTGGATAGAGTCTGTACGAGCCAGGAAGAAATTGACCACTCCACTGACCAAAGAGCATTGTGGGTAACCAGGAATGGCGTGGAATCTTTCATTTAACCTTGCGTGCAGGCAACCTCCTTCAGACCCCTCGCCTTCATCATACTCAAGCGAAAAGTAAAATCGGTTTCCTGCCACTGAGCCACCAACCTGATGTGCAGCAAAGGGAAAAAAAGTGTCAGATTCAACTCAACGCAATTATTCTTTAAGCATTTGATCAAGTGAACTTACCACATCTAGTTCTGGAACTGCCTCCATGATTTCAAGCATCTTCTCTATCTTTGTAGCTTCAGTGAACACAAAGTCGTCATCCACCCACAGAAAATACTTGGTAGTGACTTGAGAAACAGCCAGGTTCCTACCGGCAAACCAGCCCTGACAAGATACAGACACATTTAATTTCATTGTAGGAGATAATAAGGTTCCATATCATAGTGTACCGCGATCACATGGCATGTAAAGTGTGTGGTCCAACCACAAATATGCTACTTCTAATAGCTACTGTTTATAAGAAGTATTTCTGCATTTGCTCTTGTTTCTCATTAGGTAGTAAAATTATAAATGTGAGTCCTACCTGAGCTGGTGGCATTATGTACTGCTCAACGTTTTCTCCTGTGATCTTCTCCACTTCAAAGCTGTCATCTGCAATGATGACTTTTATGTTCCCGTAAAACCTTTTAATGCTACTCAGCAGGACTTTAAGAGCATCGTAGCGCAAGAAGGTCTTGGTGGTGATGGTGACCTGAGACTTGATGTCTAGGAGAGAAAGAACAATCACTCATCAAGGTGCTGAAGTCCCAATTCCAACCCCTCCACCCACTCACAAAAACATCGCCACCCTTCCTGCTTTTATTTCTGCAATGGACAGTTATAAAGGAGCCAGGACAACACCTTTAGTCTCCTCTTACTCTATGGTACCGTGTGTGTGTGTGTGTGTGTGTGTGTGTGTGTGTGTGTGTGTGTGTGTGTGTGTGTGTGTGTGTGTGTGTGTGTGTGTGTGTGTGTCTGTGTGTGTGTGTGTCTGTGTGTGTGTGTGTGTGTGTGTGTGTGTGTGTGTGTGTGTGTGTGTGTGTGTGTGTGTGTGTCTGTGTGTGTGTGTGTCTGTGTGTGTGTGTGTCTGTGTGTGTGTGTCTGTGTGTGTGTGTGTCTGTGTGTGTGTGTGTCTGTGTGTGTGTGTGTGTGTGTGTCTGTGTGTGTGTGTGCGTGTGTGTGTGCGTGTGTGTGTGTGTGTGTGTGTGTGTGTGTGTGTGTGTCTGTGTGTGTCTGTGTGTGTCTGTGTGTGTCTGTGTGTGTGTGTGTGTGTGTGTGTCTGTGTGTGTGTGTGTGTGTGTGTGTGTGTGTGTGTGTGTGTCTGTGTGTCTGTGTGTGTGTGTGTCTGTGTGCGTGCGTGCGTGTGTGCGTGCGTGCATTTCAGGTTCTGTGGGAGGGGCCTTGCAGTATTTGGGCGTACATGGCCAGTACCCAAGGAGCTCATAAAAGACCTGGCATTAATTTGGCATAATGCTTCTGACCCAAAGGTTAGAGACATTAAAAGGAAGGTGGTTCCACAGTTTAGGGGCCACCACCAAATAGGCCCAGTCTCCTCTGAGCACAAGTCTAGATTTTGGAACAGCCAGGAAGAGGTGGTGTGCAGCAGCTCTGTCAGGTACTGTGGTGCCAAAGAATTAAAACAAAATGTTGAAATTGATTCTTTGGGAGTGTGGAGGAAAAGTGAAATTCGGCCAGTATTTGTGATGGTGTTGTTCTCCACCTTTCGACCCTTCCTTTCATGTCATGTGTATAAATGCAGGTACACACTGCTGCTCTTGGTTGGCCCACCTTCCCAGACCCTACTCTGTGGGTTTTGGGAAACCACTCTGCGATAGTAACCATGAACCAATAAAGCCACCACTACAGCAAACCAAGTATGCGGTTTGACTTTTCTTCAACGGGAAGTAATGTAAGCCAGTATAGGGGTGATGTGCTCACGTTGCCTTGTGGATGTCAGTAAACGGGCCGCAGCATTCTGGACCCCCTGTAAACACTGTAGAGAGTTCTGATCCAGCCCTATATAAGGTGAGTTGCAATTTTCCATCTGTCACATGATAAAAGCATGGATAGCTTTTTCTCGTCTTGTTCTGTGTTTCATTTTTATGCTGTTTTTTATGTCTGAACAGATGTTTCAAATGCCAAAATACAAATTTACACCACATGGATCCATGATGACCAGTCATGCAGTGCTGCTACAATGTATATATATATATATATATATATATATATATATATATATATATATATATATATATATATATATATATATATATATATATATATATTTCCCTTAACAAAATAAATATTTGGTATTTTTTTATTTTCTGGAGGGTGCTGTAGTTTAAATTCTATTTTTGGCCTGATCTTTGGGTGCAATCACAAACAAGGTTTTGTGATTTTTCAGGAGGCAATACATGTAATCCAGCTGACTATTATTCAGTTAAAAGTGTGTCTTACCTGTGCCTGTGTCGAACATGACGGGCAACTGAGGCTGTTTGATAACAATCGGAAACATAGCTGCATGGTTCTCAAAACGAAAGGAGGCTAAGGACAAAGACAAAGGTGTTTATGAGTATTATTGCTGCAGTTACAGAGGGACTGGTGTTTTGGGACCTACCGAGGTCTCTAGTGTGGACATGATAAATGGTGCTGGTATAGGATATTTTCATCAGCAGGGCATTAAGGAATGGCAGGCTGCTGGACTCCAGGGTGAGCGTGGCCTCTCCATTACCTGTTATTTAAAAATGTTATGTCAGGATCAGAGGAGTGTCACAGGTAAGACTTGACACAGTAGTTCAAAGTAATTTTTGATAGAGATCTGTTTTTGATGAATTTCCCTATACAGACACAAATGCCAGAAATGCCCCAAACACACTGTATGCATGTAGACTGAGGACACATAAAACTACCTTTGACAGTGACTTGATCCTTTGGGACGTCTGTACTCAGGACACCTTTGGTCACACTCAAGGTCACCTACAGGTGAACAGACACCATATATTATATATTCAGTGACAAAAAAAAAAAAAAAAAAAGAAAAGAAAACATCTGTACTACCCCGGTGGTCACCAACCTTCTGGAGATACATGTATCTATTAAACCTTGGAACTGGTTGTGTTAAATCATACACAAAGAAGAAAAAACATAACCACAACCAAATGGGAACCAGCAACAGAAAACCCAGAGAGAAGACCTCTGCTGAACTATTGTACACTGCAACCTCATTCCTAAAGCTGAGACACTGTACAAATGTCAATAAAAGCATAATACAATGCTTTGCAAATCTTATAAAAATATACTTTTTTTATAACACAAAAGTATTTTTGCAGATTGTTGCACCTCTGCCCATCTTTACTTCTAAAGTTATCTCACTGAAATGTTGCCAGTTCACCTGATTAATCTCACAATGCTGCTCCAGCTGTTTTTATATCTAGGCCCACCCCTTACATTTGCAATTCTTTGTTGCCCCTGCACCAGCCTTTTGTATATGATGCTGCCGTCAAATTCCAAATGAGCTTTTTATGTATGAGTTTGTAAAATATCTTCACCCTGATGCTGCTGTTAATAAAACAGTGCTTTATTTGATTTGCAAATGGTTGCATTCTCTTTTTAGTTCAAGAATAAATAGAAACAAATACTGAATAAAGGGTGTACAAGCTGAGACAATAGACATACTACCGACAAGACAACAGACGTACTGGAGACGAGACAAAAACGTGTGTGAATGAAATGCTATCTATAGGGTTTAAATTTTTTCTCTCTCTTTTTTCATTGTTGCATTCTGTTTTCATTTACATTTTAGACAGTTCTCTGCTTTTGGGAATTGGAGTTGTACCTTTTTTGAAATCATACTAACCAGACAGACAGCTTGAATTTGCACAGCTATTGTTGTTATTAGAACTTCAGATCGGCCTGGTGAGAGCTGTCTTTGTGCTTGTCATTGTCTGTGTCAAGAAGCTGTTGAGCAATGACTGGCAAATATTTAGAAGAAGAATTACCATCACAAACACAAAAGATCAGATGGTTCCTGGTTTGAAGAAACAGACAGAGACAAAACTCTTTTTGGAAAAACAAAAGTTGTTATGTGGTGATATTGCGCGTTTCATTTATGTGATAAATAAACCAAAGACATAATGTAATGATCTTCTGTGTGTTATGTTCACACAAACACTGGTTTTGAATGCTGGAATTTACTTCACTGTGGTTAAGTCTCTGAATGGTTGCTACTGCTGCTTCTCTAAACTGTTTGAACATAGACCTCTACAATAGCAACAGATAACTATCCATACTATGAAATCCCATTTAAAAAATACTATTCAGAGTTAGCAGTGAAAACTATAGTTTTGCAGTACACGTCAAAATATACATGCAACATAATAATAAAAGAAGAAGAAGAAGAAGAAGAAGATTATGATGATGATGATGATGATGATGATGATGATGATGATGAAGAAGAAGAAGAAGAAGAAGAAGAAAAAGAAGAAGAATCTACAGGATCCCCAGTACCATTAGTTTGTTGGATTTTCAGCTGAGAATCAAAAATAAAATAAAATAGTTTTTAAAAACATTTTGTAATGTGATTCAAAAAAACAAATAGGCCATTGATTTTTTAATTTTGGATTTGAAGCTTCAGAAAATGGACTGAGGCCATTGTCAGAGGTCTATGTATTTTTGTGTTCATTCTCTGTTTAGACACAAAAAAGCAAATATATATATATATATATATATATATATATATATATATATATATATATATATATATATATATATATATATAAAAAAAGAAGACTATTTTGGTTTTTGGCAATAATGAAAAATACAGAAACGGCTTTAGACCAAATTAAAGCCAATCTGTGTGGCACAAAAACAGAAAATCTAAATAATAAAGAGAACAACAACTTTAGTTTTGTTGTTTAATATTTTGATTTCAGTAGAACATTATAAGTGTTATTGTCACATTTCAGGGATAGCTCTGTCCGTGTGCCCACACGTTCCCCGAGGATAAATGACATAAACCCGGTCACTTCTAGATGCATGGTGTTTACCCATTATCAGTCTTTTCACACATCCCTGGGGGTGCTGAGTGGAGCACTCGTGTACCTGGCCCAGCCCACTCCATTTGGGCAAAGCTACGGCAGTGCAGGTGTTTGTGTTTTAGAGGCAGGTCAGTTAAAATTGTGGCAAAACATTTGGCAGTATATACAGTATGTTCTGTTGTAGCAGGAGCTTGGTTTTCATTGCCGACAGTAAGTCAGACCTGTTCCCAGTGCATGCTGGACTCCAGCAGGGCTGCCTTTTGTCACCGGTTCTGTTCATTATCTTTATGGACAGAGGTTCTAGGCACAGCCAGGGGCCGAAGGGAGTCCGGTTTGGGGACCACAGGATTTCATCTCTGCTTTTTGCAGATGATGTTGTCCTGTTGGCTTCATCAAACCAGGGCCTTCAGTGTGCACTGGGGCAGTTTGCAGCCGAGTGTGAAGCGGCTGGGATGAGAATAAGTACCTCCAAGTCCGAGGCCATGGTTCTTCACCAGGTCAGAGGAGAGATCCTGCCTCCAGTGAAAGAGTTTAAGGATCTGTGGGTCTTGTTCCTGAGTGTGGGAAGGATGGGGCATGAGATTGACAGGAGGATCGGTGCAGTGACTGCAGTAATGTGGTTGTTGTATTGGTCTTTTGTGCTAAAGAAGGAGCTGAGACAAAAGGCAATGCTCTGGATTTACTGGTCAATCTACATTCCTACTCTCACATATGGGACAAGGTGAAAGGACAAGATTCCAGATACAAGCAGCCAAAATGAGTTTCCTCTGCAGGGTGGCTGGGCACTCCCTAATAGATAGGGTGAGAAGTTTGGTCATGTGGGAGGAGCTTGGAATAGTGCCGCTGCTCCTTCACATCGCAAGGAGCCAGCTGAGGTGGCTCGGGCATCTATTTCTATTATCTAGTTGGGGCGATGGAGGGTGGCAGTGGGTTAAGCATTCGCCCAGCAATCGGAGGGTAGCCGGTTCGAATCCCATCTGAAGCGCATACTGTCGTTGTGTCCCTGGGCAAGACACTTCACCCACCTTGCCTGTGTGAATGTGTTAGTGTGGCTGTGTTTGGTGGTGGTCGGAGGGGCCGTTGGCGCAGATTGGCAGCCACGCTTCCGTCAGTCTGCCCCAGGGCAGCTGTGGCTACAGAAGTAGCTCACCACCACCAAGTGTGACTGAGGAGTGAATGAATAATTGATCAATTGTAAAGCGTCTTTGAGTGTCCAAAAAAGCGCTATATAAATTCGATGAATTATTATTATTGAATTTATTTCGGATGCCTCCTGGACGCCTCCCTGGAGAGGTGTTCCAGGCATGTCCCACTAGGGGAATCCCGATCCTAGGGAAGACCTAGGACTCGCTGGAGGGACTATGTCTCTCAGCTGGCCTTGGTGTTTCTCCAGGGGAGCTGGAGGAAGTGTCTGTGGAGAGGGAAGTCTGGGCATCTCTGCTTAGACTGCTGCCCCCGCGACCCGGCCCCAGATAAGCGGAGGAAAATGGATGGATGGATGTTCTGCTGTTACATATAATTCAAATAATAGAAGCAAATACCATTCATTACAAGTTGATTTTAAAAATGTACCTAAATAGTTTTGCATTTTATGATTTTCAGGGGAATAAATTAGATTTCAATAGTGTAAAAATCTTGTCTCGTGTCATTCTCATTAACCCAGTCTCATGTCTTATTTTGTCTCATGGGATTGGTGTCTCGTCACACCCCTAATGCATACCCTGTGCGTCTGGATATGAGTTAAGTGCGTGCTGCTCTTCTGTAACTTGTCTGTGTTATGCAGTGACAATTTCAGGTTCATAACTAAATTCAGAGGGGACAGTTCACATAAGTTTCCTAACTATTATGTGTGAAAGCAGTTATTGGGGGCATATAATGTGGCCAGACACTCTTACAGGGGAGGCAAAAGCAGGGAGGTGACAGGGTCTCGGGGGAACGTACAGGAACGCAGCAGCCCCTGAAGTCTAACTACCACTCATTACGTTTTTCTGGATGCAAAATAT